>CM070907.1:1257500-1882500 GCA_036417435.1 Inia geoffrensis
GTGACCTTGGGCAGGCTGGACACCTTCTCGCAGGGGATCATGTACTAAGGGGGGATGAGTACATGCTGCGTGTACAGGGGGAGGAGCACGGCGGCCTGGGGTGCCCGTCCTCCCCACCCGGCCCCGCCACGCGCTCACCTCGCCCTGGATCAGCGGCACGGCCCCGATGGCTTTCTGCAGCTCCCGCACCTCCTCCACGGGGCCCACGATGAGGGAGGTGCCCGTGTCCACGATGGCCTCACAGCCCCCCTTACACAAGGTCAGGCTGCTGCCCACGTCTACCCTGCAGCGGAGGTGGCGTGAGTCCCCTCCCAGGGCCACCTGGAGACCCTGCCCCCACTGCAGGACTCAACCCAAGCAGAGTTGGGTGGAAGGGGAGGGGAGGCGGCTGGAGAAGCCAAGAGCAGGGTTAACAGTCCCCTAGGCAGCCTGTGGACGATGGGACCCTGGCTGGAGCCCGGGTACGAGAGCTCGGCTGGGCAACAGAAGGTGGCCAGAGCACCTAGGGCTGGCGGGACACAGGGTCCAGGCCCACCCTGCCCGGCCCCCCTCCACCCCCACAAGGCCCTGCTGAGTGTGAGGCCGGGGGCGGGGTCCCCACAAGCCGTGCCCCCTGGGGAGCCAAGGGAGGGGCCCCACCTAGTACTCACTGGTCCATGTGGACCTGCCAGTAGGCCATGCGTGTGACGTTGTGGTAGATCAGCGAGCCTTTGTAGTACTTGGGGTCAGTGCCGCCCAGCATCAGCTCACCCCCAGGCTGAGCATTTGGGTCCCTGGGGGGGAAGGAGGAAGGGAGTCTGCTGCCCTGCACACCCCTGCACCAGGCGTCCAGCCTGAGGACTGGGTGGAGAGGCACAGGCTGGGACCAGGTCAGAAATCAGGGATGGGAGGATCGATCTCAGAAGGTGCCCCAGAGCAGGACTCTTCCTGGGCGGGCAGGAGTGGAAGTATCCAGAAGCGGGGAGGGACTCTGATGCTACAACCAGTGTGGACTGCAGGCCAAGCCCCATCCTGAGCAGAAGAGATCCTGCTTGGGCCTCTGGGCTCCTGCTCTACCAACTGAGGATGGCCAGGGTCAGGCCAGCAGGCAGACGGGGACACGAATGCTAACAGCTCCAGGAGCAGGGACCTTACCTGCCTGGAAGAAAAACCAAGGGCTTCCAGGAGGGGCCGGCAACCCTGAGAGAAGCTGAGCCAGCGGTTCCTGCCCCAGGCCCTTTGCACCTGCTGCTCCCGAGGACGTCCTCCATCCAGATCCTTCCATGACTCGCTCCCCCTTCGGATCTCAGCTTTTGACTCTCCCCACCTCTTATTCACACTTATATTAATACTCTGAGCTCAGCATCGTCTGCCCGGCTGTCCCCAGCACTCAGAAATGCCTTGCTGAACTTGTCCTTCCGCCACCACTGTGGCCTCCACCTCCTGTCACCTCCAAAACCCATTGTGTGGAAAGCAGATCATACCTCCAGTGCCCCTCCGCACCCTCAGCCCTGCCCTTGCAAGCCATCCGCCCCCCACTTCCTGCCTCAGCCCATCACCCGGGGAGTCATAGCGCTGGGCCACCCGTCCCCAGACCCAGGCCTGGCCGATCTCCCGGGTCCACTGCACCTCGTCTGCCTCCCCTGGACCCAAGAACGCAGGGGGAATGGCCCCACCTGTTCACCTGCACCCCAGCACCTAGCAGGTGGCTCGGCCCCAAGTAGCTGCGGAGTATTTGCCACTGACCTAGCAAGGGACAGATCCACACCGAGGCCAGGCCGGGGGCCCAGGGCCCAAGGCTGGAATTCCGCCAGTAGTGCCCGGGGTCAGACCCCGGGGCGGGGCACGCAGGGCTCAGTGGCCAGGAGCAGAGCTCAGTGCAGCGGCTGCCCGGCCCACGCCCTGCCCACAGCCTCACCCTCAGCACAGCTGCATCCCCCTCCCGTCCGGGGCTCCCCCTCGAGGCCCGCAGCACTGTCGTCCTGGGAAGAGGCCAGGAGATGGAAGAGTGAGACCCCTTCCCAAGGACCCCCTCCCCGGCACCACCCCTGGGGAGGCCTCCCATGCGACATCGCCGCAAGCCCTCCCCGAGGTCACCCCCGCAGGAAAACCCTGGCCCTCTTGCCTCCAGAGCTCCTGTCACAGACTGAGGCTCATGCCCTGGTCCCCTGTGGGCCGAAAGTGACCCGGGGGCTAAGACCACATCTGCCCATCACCAGGCCTGGGAAAGACTGACGGCGGGGGGGAACCCTGCCAAGACCCCGGCCCAGCGCCGGCTCTCCAATATCCCAGGCCCCGGTGAGACACAGCCTTCCTGGAGGCGGCTGCCTGTCGGTCTGTGAGAGGGCGCCAACCCATCCTGCGGTCAGAGGTCAGGAGCTGTGACCCAGTGCCTGGCACGTGGCCACGGGAAGGGCCGCACGACAGGGGTTCGCCCTGCCCCACCTGTTCAGGTAGAAGGAGAAAATGTTCTTGTCCACCAACTTCTGCTGCATGAGGTTGTCAAAGACGGGCACCACGCTGTGCACGGAGATGCGGGGGTAGGCCATGCCCAGGATGCCATCAAACTTGGCTGCGATGAAGGTGATGCCCGGCTGCTTGGTGGCCTCCCCGAAGGTCTGCCTCTCCACCTTGATGCTGCCCAGGCTCGACAACCCTGATTTACAGGGCACCTGAGGGCCACGGTGGGGCGGGGGGAGGAGTCAGTGGGCCACGTGGACCACCAAGCCCAACACTGGACCCTGGGTGGCCCATCACCTCCCGTCCCTGCGAGGGCAGCCATGGCTACAAAACCCAGCTCAGTTGGTGCCTGTCAGGTAGCACACAGGAGACTCAAGAAGGGCAGAGGACCCAGAAGAAAGGGCTGGCAACCCCGGCCGGACACAGGTGGGGACAACAGGGGTGCAGGGCCCACAGTCTGCCAGGAATATTTCAAGGATAGATGCAAACGGAGGGATTAGGGAGGGCGGGGTTGTGAGCTCAGGCTTTCCCACCCACAGCTCTCCCTTCTGGCCTGTTCCTGCCCTTGGCGAACCCGTGACCTGACCCAGGACTCAAGGCCACACATCCCCCCCCACCCCCCCTGCCGCTGCCCCCGCCACCACCACCACCAGGAGCTGCAGATAAAGACAGCACAGGATGTGGGAAGAAATGGCTGTTTGAGGCCACCTAGGAGGGGAACGTGCTGGGTGACATCCCATCTCAGGCCCAGAGAAAACCTGGCGGAGGGGCCCCTGCAGATAAACCCAGGCAGGCAGACAAGGAGGGGGAGGGGCGGCCCACAGGGAACTGCAGTGCCCGACCCTCCCCCCATGCCTCTGCCATCCCCCCATCCAAGTAGCGCAGTATGCTCTGCGCGCCTTCCCGGGGCTGGGGGCTGGGAGGGGACCATCTCTGCTTTGTTTCTCTTCCTCTACAAGTCCCAACCTGGGCCCCTCCTGCTGCCTGGCCCCAGCAGCTCCACCCCAGAGCTCGTTGAGGGGCACAGGGGCACGGGCAGAGCCCACAAGGGCCCCTCAGCCCTCCCCGGGGGAGGCGGGCACATCCTGCAGGTGCCCCGTACCCCCCAGCAACTGCCCGCTCCCGCCCAGCATCCTCTGCAGGTGCCCCTCTGCCAGCTGCAGGAACCCCGGCCATGCCTGACCCCGTCACCCAACGGCATCTCAAAGCCAACACGTCAGCACGGGACCCCATCTTCCCACTGGCTCTTCCACCCGGCTCCGTGGCCAGGGGCCTCACCACTCATCACCCACGGGGGTCCTGGTCCCAGAGCCGTGCCGGGCGCTCTTACACCTGTGCCTCAATGGCTCTCTGCCCACTTTCCCTTCCGATCTCCCAGCTGTTGCCCAGCCCGCACGCGGGACCATGTCCACCCCATCCCCGTCCCACTACCACTTCCTCGCCACCAAGCACACTGAGCTGCCCCACCTCTGGGCCTTTGCTCAAGCTGAACCCCCAGGCCCCTCGCTCAGCTGACCACTGCTCGCCTCCCAAACTAAAGGCCCTTCTGGGGAGCTGGCACAGACCCCTGCCCTGGGGTTCGGAGGGCGAACCCCTCCATGGGGAGTGGCCCAGAGACAGACTCACCGACACGGTGTCCTGGCTCAGGTACCCGGAGAGGCTGCCCGAGCCGTAGTGGATGTCGAAGGTTGTGCCGTTCTTCACGTACGTGCTGGATTTGCCACTGTTGTACTTGTGGTGGGTCCCTGCACCAGCCGGGAGCCCATCAGGCTGCCCGCCGGGCCACGACCAGACCCGCTGGGCACCCCCACCGCCTGCTGCAGCCCGTCCACCAACCACCCTCCCGGGGCGGGTGGTCTGGCCCACAACTCGCTCCATCCTTGGCTCCCACGGTCCCAGCCCAGATGCGAGCAAGGGTGGAGACCCAGGGAAAGAAGCCTGTCTGGTGTGGCCGAGAGGTGGGAGCTGCGAGCTGCCCAAGAGGTGCCAGGACAGGGCCACCAGAGGTTTGCGCCTGCCCACCGCTACGCCCCAGGACTGGAGAAGGTGGGCTGAGGCTGGACAGCTGACCCCTAGCGCCTGCGGGGACAGCGCATGCGGGAGAGGGATAGAGGGCTGCATGCCCCTCCCCAGGGCCCCTACCCTCCCGCGTCCATGGCAGGCAGGGGCTGGGCCCGGCCCTCGGTCTCCCTCTGGCCACCAGGGAGAGGCGTGGGACAGGCTGACTCACAGCAGGCGATGTCCAGCAGTTTGCAGTGGATAGACGGGACCCACAGATTGGAAGAGCCGGTGTCGAAGACCACCGTGAAGCACTGCGGGGGTGTCCCGATGCCGATCTCCCCGTAGTACTGGGCCTGGGTGGGAGGCAGGGTCTGTCAGGGCTAGGGCAAGGGGCACCCTCACCTCCCCACGGGGCCCAGAGAAGGCCCAGGCCAGGGGAGGGGCCCAGGGTCAGACCTGCTGCCTCGGCTGCCCACCCCCACCTGCCCCTCCCGAGCCCTCGGTCCTGGTATCCATGGACACTTCGGGTTCCAGGGCCCCTGGGGACCACCCTGCCCCTGCCTGACCATGTGAGCTGGGGGATGACCACCCCATGTGGAGGACCCAAAACCAGCAGTGGAGTGAGTGTCGCGAGAGGGTTGAAATGCCTGCCTGAAGACCCTCTGTGATTCACGGGTCCAGGGGGCCAGGAGGGAAGGCCTCCTCCCAGCGTGAGGGTCAAGTGAGGGCCTGACTCTGGGGCCTCAGGTTCCATGGGCCCGTGCCCCACAGGGCCAAGCCTGGAGGGCCCCCAGGCGGAGGGCGCAGGCCGAGCCCCTCACTGCCAGCCATGCTACCTTCACTGCTCTGGGCCTCAGTGTTCCCAGCTGCATACAGGGCAGCAGAGACTGCCCCGGGGGAGGCCCAGGTGCTGACCAAGGGCTCAGCTGAGCATGAAGGGGGCACGTGACCCTCGGAGCCTCCAAGGGAAACCCCGTCTTTGCCCTCTTGCAGGTCAGAGAACGTGGACGTTTTTGTGTGGAGTCATCTGGGCCCTGCCTCCCGGGCACCCGCTTCCCCAGGGAGGGAGGGAGGCTGGGCCACCAGTTGCTGCAGGATTCTGGCTCCAACCCCTCCAGTCATCTCTTGCCAGCCACTTTGGCAGCTGCTGACTCATGACCCAACAGAAGTGTCCAGACTTGGGGGAGGGGGGGAGGGGGGAGGGGGGGTCAGAGAATGACTCAGCAAATCTCCGTGTGTGTGTGTGTGTGTGTGTGCGCGCGCGCGCGCGCTGGGAAGGAACAGGAACCAGGAGCTGGTCGGTCCATCAGGCCCCAGGCCGACAGCCCCTCTGACCAGCCTGATCACATGCCTGTGAGGCCACAGCTTCCTGGCACGGCTGGGGCTCCAGCCAGGTAGGACAGAGGGCAAGGCCACCCGTCCCAACCCTAAGTGGACCAGAGGATGGATGGCAGCAAGGAGCTGGCTCCCCAAGACCCCGGGGAGGGGGGGTGCAAAAAGGATCTCACGTGGGCAGCCCCAGAGGTACCAGGCTGGGGCCCAGGACCTGGCCCCAGCTTGCTGTGTAGCTTCCAGAATGTTCCACCTCTGAGCCCGTTTCCCCCTCAATGGGCAGTGGGCATAAGGGCTGGCTGCTGACCGAAGAGGAAGGTAGGGCCCAGGGACTGGGCCACAGGTTGCCCCAGGCCTTCCAGCAGAATGGGCAAGACCACAGAAGCTCCAGGGCAGTTAGTGCCGCCTGGGCACACAGGCGATCCAAGCTCAGGGACCCCCAGGCCCCCACCCACAGACTCCTGGGCAGGCCTGGGCCCGATCCTGGGCTCCTCCGTGCCGTGCCCAGCACCCTCATCTGTAGAGGCTGACAAAGCTCCCCCCAGGCTGACCACCAGGATGAAGACGCCGGCTCAGCTCTGAGCTGACGGGGGCGGCACGTGGGGGAGACGTCAGGGAGGTGCCAGGGCCGCTCCAGTCAACCCTCTCAGCCCCCCGGGACGAGGACCAGTGCGGGCAGGGGAGCTGGGGAGGATGCGGGAGGTCAGAGCCCTCAGTCTGGAGGGAGTTGTGGGCAGCACCCATGGCGAAGGGTGTGGCTCAGCAGGGGCCCCTCCCCCATACCATGCAGCTGAAGCCCCCAAAACCACCGGGGGCTGAGAATACGAGTATTTCACCCAAATCCGCGCTGGCTCACAGAACTTGTCTTAAGAGCCAGCCCCTGTCTATAACTGTCTGTAGTCAACCTGCTCCCCCAGCCCCAGGCCGCACCCCTCCCCAGCCCCCACCAAAACTCACATCCATGTAGTTCTTGAGAATCTCAGGAATCGGCCCCTGGGTCACAGTGGGCACCCCCTGGGAGTATTTTGAAATGGGGCCCTTGGCGATCAGGTCTTCCATGGGGCCCCCCATTTCCGACATGGTCCGGCGGATGGATGTGAACTTGTGCAGTGGAATCCTGTCAAGACGGGTCCGGGCTCGTCAGGGCCGGCTGGCAGCCACCGCACCTGGAGGCTCCCACACCCACATCCAAGCTGGAGGCCCAGCCGCCCCCCCCAAACACCTGCACCCCACTGTCCCTATTCTGGGCCCGCTCTGGTCTCTTCTGACCAGTGCGGGCCATGAGGGTGTCGGTGGTCACTTGTCACGTCTGCCCAAAGCCCTCCATGGAGTCCCATTTGCCTGGCCCTCTGGCCAAACCTGCCACTCTCCACGCAGACCCCATGTTGAGATGGTCCCAGTTTACCCATCTGAGTTATGGGGTGGCCACCTCCGGCCTGTCAGATGGGACTTCCAGGCCACCCCCTCCGAGCAGCCCTCCTTGCCCACACCCCAGTCCCCCTCATGTGACCCCGTTTCTTTGCAGTCCTCACCCCAGGCCGCACTGAGCCCAGCGGCTCTCTCCCCACACAGGCCGAAGGAGGACAAGGATGGCGCCTGGACCCTGGAGGCGGGGGCTTCCAGGCCTGCCTTCCTCCACGCAAGCCCCAGGGCCCCCGCCTGGAGCACCCTTCCCAGCACACACGCCAGCCTGGGTGGCCCACCCAGCAGGAGGGAGCAGGAGGTTCTGTCAGCAGGGAGCAGAGTAAGGGGCCCTTCTCCATCCCCAGCTCCCCGGCTCCCCAGGGGTCTGACCCCCGCCCCAGGAGGTGGGAGAGGAGAGAAACCGGACCAAACAGAGCTACTGGATGAAATGTCTTCCTAGCCCTGGGGATCTTCGAGTTCAAGGTCACAGCTGGCTCTCCCTAGCAGGCCAATGGTGTACTCCAGGAAGATGGGGCTTTCGCCTCTTGCCTAAGAGCGGATAGGCTGAAAGAGCCTGAGGGTCTTGCCTGGGGGGAGGGAGGGACACACCCTCCAGCAACTAAGGAAACAGGTGCCAGCGGTCCATAGGATTAGGAGACGTGAAAGGCTGGGGTTCAGCTGCCCTGCCCCAAGAGGCCCCAGGCTTCCTTCTCCACTGCCGTCCACCCCCGGGGAGGGCCTGGGGGTGAAACCAGAGCAGGCTCAGGCCTGCAGGAGCTCCGCCACAACTGTCCAGCTGGGACTACTCGCCCCCAGGCCACAGCGCACAGAGGCGCCCACTCTACAGCCCACACAAGCTAGCCCTTCGGCAAGGCTCAGTCCGCTCTGGCCCCAGCCAGCTCCTGCAGCCCTGAGACCTCACCCACCTGCCCACAGGCAAAGGCCCACAACGGAGGTGGAAGCATGCCTGCCCGGGCCGAGCACAAAGGCCCCCCCGGGGGGGGGCGGTGCGGCAAGGATGGGGACAGAGGTAGGAAGGGGTGGGCCCACCGCACCCCTCCCCTGCTGGGCGAGCAGGCTGCCTTGCAAGGCTGGGAGGGTGGGGGGGACCCTCCGCCTAGCTGACACAGCATGGCACAGCCCTGGACCAGGCCTGATAGTCCGTATAGTCACTGGGCCCAGTGGAGCCCCCCAGGCCTGAGGAGGGCATGGTCCTTACTGGGGGCAGCTGGTGTTGCAGCGACAGAGCCCCAGCCCCAGGGTGGGGGGAGCCGCCCACAGCCTGGTGCCAGCTGGGCCGTTCTCCCAGACCCACTCCTTAGGCCGACTCCCTCTGGACTCCGGGATGTGTGGGTCTCCTGGTGTCCAGAGGGTCTCCCAGCCGGCCCAGGACCTGTAGTAAGATCTCATGGGACAAACCAGGTGGGACCACAACCAGTTCACATCTAGTAAAGGGGACCCCAGGCAGGAAAATGACTTTCCCAAGCTCAGCGGGCTCCTGGGCCTACCGGTTTTCCGACTTCCACCCGAGAGCGGGCCCTGAGTACAGGCTCCCACCCTACTTGTCCTGGGGACGCTGGGTCGGCTCCCAGTCACAGCCGCCCTCCCTCCTGCTTCCTCCGGTCCCCCCAAGGCCGACCCCACGGTGGTAGAGAGGAAGGGTCGCGGGGCTGGCGGGGGCTCTGGGCGAGCCCCGCACCTGCAGAGGTCCCCCCGCCCCGCCCGAGGGTGGACCCTGCAGGAAGCCGCGGGGGCGGCAGAGCCGCATCCAGCGCGGGGCGCTCAGGCGGTGCCCGGGAGTCCCCCGGGCGCGCGAGCTGCGGGGCTCACCTGACGAGCGCGGCGGCGGGCGCGGCCAGCAGGCCGAGGGCGAGCAGCAGCAGCAGCAGCAGCAGGCAGGGGGTCTGCATGGCGGCGGCGACCCGGTCGGAGCGGACAGCCCGGGAGGTCGCGTGCTTATAGCCGGGATGACGGCGCAGTCGGGCCGGGTCAGCTGACCGGCTTGTTTGCGCCCCGGCTGATCACGTGGGCCGCCGGCGGCGGCGCGGGGGCGGGGCCGGGGCGGGGCCGGGGCGGGGCGACCCCGGGCCGGCAACAGACTCTCCGGCTGGGGCCCGCGCACGGCGGGCGGGGGTGCGCTCGCCGCCCGTCCCACTCGGGCCCCACCTTGACCCCCCCACCCCGAGAATTACCGAGACCCGGCCGGGGCAGAAGGGGACGGGGCTTGGGACCCCCGCCTTGGACACCTTAGCCGGGCGAGGTCTCCGGAGCCGCGGCTCCTTCCCCGCCCCAGGCGCGCGGCTGTGCAGGGCTCCCTGCTCCATCCTCCCCCTCCCTCTGCTCCTCCAGGGGCGCCCCTGTCCCTCCCACTCTTCCTTCACCCTGGGAATCTCCCAGGTACCCCCTCTGGAGGCTCCAGCCACCCTCATCCTCCCTCTCCAGGTGTCCACAGCCCTCCCACCCCAGTACCCCTCCCCAGAGCAGCACCTGGCCTGGCCCTGCCCGGGTCACCCTGGGCCCTCCTTCCTGTGTAACCCGGCACCGCACCGTCCCCACCAGGCCCCAAATCTCAAAGGATGCTGTGGGGGTGGGGGGTGGGGGAAGGGGCGGGAAGGGAAGGAGGTCTCGGCCGCAGGCACTCCCGATCAGTTTTTACGAGCCTCAGGGGTAGGAGAGTCCTTTGCTCTGGCCAGTGCTCAGCCCTGACTGAAGCCACAGTGACCCGGTCAGCATCCACTCCTTCCTGCCCAGCCTGCTACCCAAGGAGAGGGCCAGATCCATCAGTCCACCCTCAGTCCCAGCCAGAGGAGGGGTGGGCGTTATAGAGGAAAGGAATTTGGACAGGTCATTTCAGAGAACGTCATGTCAGGAAGGAAATTAAGCACGAGAATGTGCTAGGAAGTGACCGCTGTGGGGGGCAGGCCTCCCTGAGGAGGTGACATTTGTGCAGGACGTGAACAGTGAGGAGCCTTTCACAAGGGGACTCGCCCAGGGCACTTTTTCGTGAGTGGTCCTCCCAGCTCCCCCACTTAAAGGGGGGCAGACAGGTTCTGTGACTCACAGAGGCAGGGTTAGAATTCCCGTCTTTTCTGTAACCACTAAATAAACCAGAGCCCTGACCTCGGCCACCATCACCGCCTCCACGCTGGTCAGCCTGATGGCTACAGGTGAGTGACCCCCGCCTCGCCCTGCCTCCGTACCCAGCCGTCACATAAATACTAGGTTCCCTGCTGTGGTTCTAGATATGAGGACTAAAGCCGGGAGCAAAGCAGGCACACATCCTTGCCCTCGGAATCTGGCCCCGCGCCCTCGGGTCCAAGGCTGTCCTCCGCGCAGGCCCAGGAGTGGGGCCCTCGCACCAGGCGTTATCCCCTCCCTCCCGGCAGGCTAGTATCTTGGAGAGGTCAGCCAGGCCCTGGGTGGGCTGGAGTCTGGCATACAGTGGGAGGGGTCCCAGCTGGTGTCCCCTGGGTCACTGTGCTGGTCCTGATGTCGGTGGGGACATGATAGCGTGTACCTGTGGTGCTCAGAGATGGACGTCTGAGAAAACACACGTCCAGGGTGTCCTACCTTCTTCTTCAGAGGCATTTCCGAGGCCCCTGGGGGGTCTGGGCAGGAGGCAGCGTGGATGATCGGAGGGGCCAGAAGCTTGACGCGGCAGCCAGTTGTGTCTGGCCCGAGCTGGTGGGAGCTGACATCGTTGGTTTTTCCCTGAAGGCGGCAGGGGGCTGCTGAGAAGGGACCCTCTGCTGGCCCGAAGGGTGGAGAGGCCCTCACCCCCTGCAGAGGCCGTCTGTCCATTTATTACAGAGCAGAGATGCTTGCTGTGCTGGTCCCCAGCCCCACCCTTGATGCTCCAGGAGGGAGAGCCCAGGCCCAGATGTGTGTGTGTGTGTGTGTGTGTGTGTGTGTGTGTGTGTGTGTGTGTGTGAGGGGGTGTCCTGCCCAGGTGAGTCGAGAAGAGTAGCCCCTTCTGGGGGCTCCTCCCTTTGACCTCCACTTTGAGGTGGAGCAGGCCCTCCCTTTGACCTCCACTCGGCATCTCGTGGGTCAGGCCCTCTGGGACCCTGTGCACCTGTTTTCCCCTCCCAACATGTGACTGTGGAGCACCAACCGCATGCCAGGAGAGCTCTGGGTGCTGTGGAAATAATGGGAACAAAACAGGATTCCTGCCTTTGTGGAGTTTATACTCCAGGCAGGGGAGACAGAAGATAAAAAAGGCTGCTTACACAGGTCACTGTAAGGAGATGATGAAGGGGAAGTCGGGGCAGGGGAGGGACAGCAAGTGACAGGAAGGGGGTGTTGCAATCGGAGAAGCCTCGTGCAAGCACGTTAAGTCAGCTGAGCACAGGCAGAGCAGGCGGAAGAGATGAGATCGGGGTCAGAGGGGAGCTTCCCTGCCAGGTCACTCGGACGTCCAGTCACCGAGAGGACCCCGGGTGGGATGAGCTGGAGGGTTCTGAGCACCACACTCTGGCTGCCCTGCAGAGCAAGGGGAGGGAGGAAGGGCGACAGTAGACGAGCTGGGAGGCTGGGGCCACCATCCACGTGGGAGCTGAGGTGGCCTGTACTGGGGCGGTGGCCGAGGAGGCTGTGAGAAGCAGCCAGATTCGAGATGCACTTTTGAGGCAGAGCCTGTGGGCTATCCTGATGGATCGGAAAAATGGTGTGCAACGGAGGGATTAACACTGACTCAGGCGTGTCCAGAATAGCCGAAGGATGGCGTGTTGTCGGCCAAGATGGGAAGGGATGCGGGAGGAGGGACCGGGGAGGGAGACGGGGAGCTCCGTTTCAGATGTTTGTGACATTGACATGATGCCCTGGGGACATGCAGTGGCACTGCTGAGCGGCTGCAGCTACTGGGCTTGGGAGTTGAGGAGAGCGATCCAAGCTGAGACAGAAACTTGAGCGTCGTCAATACTCAGCACTTTCTAAACGGTGAGATCAGACGCTAGGAGAGTTGCCTGAGGGCTCCCAGCTTTATGTGGTTAGAGAATTGAGGGGAAACCAGCAAAGGAGACAGCAGGAGCAGCTGGGGACAGGAGGAGTGCCTGGATGCCAAGTAAAAAGTACAAGAAGGGTTGTGGCCCACCTACGGGCCGGGGGCAGGGTGGGACTCTGCACTGACCACGGGACTTAGTGACTTGGCCTGGAGGAGAGCAGTTTCACTGAAGTGGCAGCAGTGATGCTGAAGAGAGAGCAGCTCTTGTGAAGACCCGGTGATCGAGACAGTGAGGTATTGATGCAAAGACAGGCAAATAGATGGGGGAGCCGAATGAAGGAGAGGCCTGCACTGAGGCGCAGGGGGGAAGGCTCTCTTCTCAATGGCCGTGCAGCGGGATGGGAGGGCCTCGATCCCTCCCTCACACCACACACAGCTGTCAAAATTCCAGGTGGGTTAGGAAGATGGTAAATTCCCTAGGTCCGTTGGATCAATGGTAAATGCATCAGGGAAGACGACAAAGGAGGCCGCCTTCATGATCTTGAAAGCAACAACGATTTGTTTTTTAAATAGGAAATGCACAAGCCCCACCAAATCCGTAAAAAAACAGACAGGATTAGGAGAAGGAGAAAAGAGAAGGCATCCAAAATACGTGAAAACTCTCGAAACCCAACAGTCAGCAAGTGTGCAGGATCAGACGCCCCAGCAAAGAAGTCCAGAGGACAGAGAAGCCCATGGAGAGACATTCACGTCATCAGAGAAATACACGTTAAAATGGCAACTGGAGGGGCTTCCCTGGTGGCCCAGTGGTTAAGAATCCGCCTCCAGATGCAGGGGTCAGGTTCAATCTCTGGTCCGGGAACTAAGATCTCACACGCCGCAACTAAGCCCGTGTGCGCTAGAGCCCACGCGCCACAACTAGAGAGAAACCCACGCGCTGCTACTGAGACCCAAGGCAGCCAAGTAAATCAATTAATTTAAAAAAACCAAACAGAAAACCATCAATCAGATACCTCTACACACCATCAGAACGGCCAAAACCTGGACACTGACAGCACCAGGTACCGATGAGGGTGTGAAACAGCAAGAACTTGCATCCATCACTGGTGGGAACGCAAATGCTGCAGCCTTTTTAAAGGAAGACGGTTTGGCGGTTTCTTAAAAAACTAAACCTGCCCTTACTATATGATCCAGCCGTTGCGCTCCTTGGTATTTACACAGAGGAGCTAAAAACTTCCGTCCACACAAAAACCCGCACACAGATGTTTATAGCAGCTTTTTTGCGTAATTGCCAAATCCGGAAACAACCAAGATGCCCTTCAGTAGGTGCCTGGAGCGATACGCTGTGGTCCATCCAGACAATGGAATATTATTCAGCGCTAAAGAGAAATGAGCTATCAAGCCATGAAAAGACGCAGAGGAAACATAGAGGCATATTTGTAAGTGAAAGGAGGTAATCTGACAAGGCCACACACTCTGTGATTCCAAACGTATGACATTCCGGAAAAGGCAAAATCATGGAGACAGCAAAAGAATCAGTGGTCAAAGAGCTGGGGGTTGGGGGAGGGGACGAGGGTCAATGGGTTACACTCAGTACAGCCACTGTTACGGCAGTTCCGTAAGCGACTCCACGTCCGATGCTTCACGCGTAGATACAGGACATTATGGGTTTCTCAAAACCCATAGAATGTACAACACAAGGAGTGAACCTTAATGCCAACTATGGGCTTTGGTTAATAATAATGTATCAATATTGGCTCATTGATTTTAGCAAATGTATCACTAATGCAAGATGTTAATAATAGTGGACACGTGTGTGTGTGTGTGTGTGTGTGTGTGTGCGCGCGTGTTTGGGGGAGGTGAGTTTACGGGAACGCTATACTATCTGCCAGTTTTTCTGTGTATGTAAAACTATTCTAAAAAAATAAAGTATTAATAGAAAAAAGGGTATCGATCTCTCTCAGGGGAGAAATGATAAACTAGTCTATATCAAGATTGATAACTTCTGTTTCTCAAAATACACCGTGTTAAGAGAGTGAAGAGGCAAAGCCACAGAGAGGGAAAAACTGTTTCCATTACACAAATCTGATGAGCAACTAGTATCTGAAATATAAAAAGAGCAGCAAACCCATAAAAAGGCAAAACCTACCAGAGAGAAGAAAACCAGAATGATTTGCTAGACGCTTCGCACACAGGCAAAGGGAACCAGGTGCCCGATAGACGGGAAAAGTGCTTATCTTCCTTTGTCATCAGGAAGGTGCCAGTCAGATCCCAGGTGGGGACCTTACACACCCTCCAGAGTGGCTCCAGTGGAAACACAGGATTAGCCAAGCGTGGCTGGGACGTGGGGCAGATGGATGTGCCAGGGAACGGGGACCGGCCCTTGGAGGGCCATGTGGTCCCGTCCACTGGAGCTGGTCCCAAGCTCTCCTGGTCAGTGGTGCACATCCTGGCTCTCGAGGCAGGTGGAGAACGTGACACCATAGCCCCACGAGGGAAGCCCTGCGGCCCGTGGAAGCTTCGTCCCCGAGACTGGAGGGGGCGGGCGCTCCGTGGCACAGCTACACGCCTGGAGGCCACGCGGCCTGCAGGGTGAACGGTAACCACAGGCCACGCGGTGGACCCTGCAGATGCGGGGTGGGGCTGCGGCGGGGCCCCTGGTCCTGCTGTCCTCACCTCCCTCCCATCAGTTTGCAAAGGTGAAGGGTGGGAGGTGCAGACCGGCAGTGGGCTCTCTCTGCCCTGGTCTCCCTGCCCCAGGCTCGGGTCTGGCCCGAGGCTCGGAGCCCCCAGTCCCGTGTGAAGCTCTGAGCCTGCGGCTCCGTGGCGCCTGGAGGGAAGGAGGGATGAGGCCCCTGTGAGCCCAGCAGCTGAGACGGACGGTGAAGGGCAGAGTGGGCAAGGTGCTCCCGGATGCGGCCAGAAGTGGTTTGTCACCAGGTCCTCCCTTAGGTGGGTGGAGGTGGGCTGGGCTGCTGGGTCACGCCTCTCCCTGTCCTCAGTGCCCCGCCCACCTCTAGGGCCTGAGTCACCCTGCCCTCAGACCCCCAGAGCTGGGCCACCCTGGCCCCAGGAGGAAGGGGAGGGTGCAGCCCCTGGGGCCCCAGCCATAGGCTCCGGCTAGTAGTGCTGCCGGAGGGAGGGAATTAGCTTCAGATCGGCTGATCTTGGACAGGGACCCACTGGTGGGGGAAGGGCGGGAGCTGTGGGTGGTCGACCAAGTTAGGGCAGACGAGGGGGTACCCGGGCACAGGTGGAGGATGGGTGGGTACATGCTTGGGCACAGGTGTTCACATTTACCCCTGGTCCAGGGCCTAGGGATCCTGGGTGCCCTGCAGGGCAGGGACCTGGCATGGCTGAAGTGCCCCCGCCCACCCTGACCCCGGACAGGGTCACTCGGTGCCTCCTGCCCTGGCCTCTGCCCTGCACCTTAGTCCAGCTCTCCGCACGATGAGGAGAAGCAACTTCCAGGGCCCCCACCGTGGCTAAACGTCACCCAGTGAGTCCCCTCCCAGTGGGCTCCTGCTGCGACCCGCACCCCGGCCACGAGCATCGCCCAGTTCTGAGCCCAGCACGGGCCATGGCTCTAGAGCAGCAAGGAGCTGCGGGTGGGGCCTGGCTGCGTGGGCAGGGGTCTTTGGGGTGTCCAGATGGGCCCGTGCTACCGAGGATCGTGTGTGCGTGAACGCTAGTTGGTTGACCGTGCTGAGCTTTGCGAAGTCCCAGATTCCGAGACGGAGACGATACCCAGTGGTCTCTCAGGGCCTCAGTCCAGGCACTGGTGAAAAGGAGACCAGGGTCCCAGGGGCTCGCGAGCCCCCTGGAGCAGGCATCCCAGCCCCAAGGGTTGAGCCCTGAGCCATGGCCTTCCTCCATCATGGTTTCTCTGGGGAGGCGGGATGGGGCGGGGGCTGGTAGCCACATGGGACGCTTGGGACCCCAGGAGCCAACACGTCAGGGACCTGCCTAGGCAGAGTGCAGAGCCTGCTGTGGCCGGCGTCTGGAGTGATGGCACGCTGACTCATCTCCCCCGTACCGCCCCCCCGACCCCGTTTGGTCAGGGACTCCTCCCCCCGCTCTCTAACAGAACCCACCTCACTCCCAGGTGCCAGCCTCTGAGCTGGACGCTGGGGACAAACAAGACAGAAGCAGACCTGCCTTCCTGGGGCAGCTAGACCCAAACCAAGTCCTCAAGCAGTGCATGGCCTGGTCACAGGCTATGGCTGGTACTGAGGGGATGGCTGGGGTAAGGTGGCGACCACCATATGCCCTCCTGAACGGTGAAGGGAGCTGGACCAGGACAATGTGGGCCGGGGTGACGGGGGGTAAGAGGGCCTTTGGAGCTTGGGGAGCAGCGTGTGCAAAGAGCCTGGGTGGGGGGCTTCCCTGGCAGCACAGTGGTTAAGAATCCACCTGCCAATGGTGGATTAAGAACCCCCCCAATGCAGGGGACACAGGCCCGAGCCCTGGTCCGGGAAGATCCCACATGCTACAGAGCAACTAAGCCAGTGCGCCACAACTACTGAGCCTGCGCTCTACAGCCCGCGAGCCACAACTACTGAGCCTGCGAGCCACAACTACTGAGCCTGCGAGCCACAACTACTGAGCCCGTGAGCCACAACTACTGAAGCCCGCGTGCCTAGAGCCCGTGCTCCACAACAAGAGAAGCCTCCACAGTGAGAAGCCCGTGCACCGCAACTAAGAGTAGCCCCCGCTCACCACAACTAGAGAAAAGCCCGCACGCAGCAGCAAAGACCCAACATAGCGGCGGGGCGGGGGAAGCCTGGGTGGGATGGAGAGCAGTGAGCTCCAGGGATGCAGAGAAGCCTCCGATGGGAGGCGGGGAGAGTGGGGGTGTGGGCAGAGGGTTGATGGGCTGCCTGGTCAGGCGGTGCTCCCAGTGGGGGCTCGGCCAGACTGTGGGAGGCCCCGGAGCAAGAGCCTTGGCTTCATTCACGGGGCGACGAGCACCCACGGAACGGCGGGGATCGGCCGTGCGGACCCCATGAGGCCGGCTCCCGGGACAGGCCTGAAGTCGTGAGAGCAGTAGGGATGTGCAAAGGGCGGAGGGCCCGGGAGTGACCTGACCACCACCTCCTGCATGTGACGGCGGCCTGGGGGTTCTCCAGGCGGAGGGGATGGACCTGACTAGGATGGTGGCCTTAGGAATGGGACAAAGGGACTGACAACAGATACCGGGAGTGGTGGACGCAGGAGGGTGAGGAAGAGGGGGCAGGCTGCACTGACTGTTGCCCTGTCTGCTCCTCCTGAAAATAAGGGCGCCCCTGGTTCTGGCGAGAGGCACTGGGGAAGTGTTCCCTGTCAGTGTCCGGTGGCTGCTGTGACAGCCACACAAACAGCACAGAGTCGTTCCCTACCGCTAGCAAGACCTAAAGTCTGAACTCAGCCACGTTGGGCGAAAGTCAGGGTGTCGCAGGGCTGCTTCCTTCCGGAGAACGCAGGGGGGAATCTGTTCCCGCCTCTTCTAGCTTCTGGACACGCCGCATCCTGGACTCGTGGTCCTTCCTCCATCCTCAGAGCCGCTGATGCAGCCTGTCCCTTCTCTCTCTTATGAAGACCCCCGTGATGACATTGGGCCCACCGGGGGGCCCCAGGACCATGTCGCATCTCAAGATCTTCCGCTCGCTCACAACCTGCGGAGCCCCCTTTGCCACACGGAAGGTCACACATTCACGGGTTTGGGGGACTGGGAGGGGGACATTATTCTAACCCCCCCACACTGAAAAGGGGAACATCGGGCTTCCCTGGTGGTCCACTGGCTAAGACTCTGCACTCCCAAGGCAGGGGGTGCGGGTTTGATCCGTGGTCTGGGAACCAAGATCCCACATGCCACGTGGTGGCCGAAAAAGAGAAGAAAGAAAGGAAGAGAGGAAGGAAAGAAGGAAGGAAGAAAACGGGAACGTTAAAGTGATGACGAGGAGTTCAGTTTGGGGCCCAGAGGGTGTGCGGTGCCGGTGGGCTGGTCCTGCCAGGACAGCCGTCCCCAAGGCACGTGGACATGTGGGGCAAGTTCAGAGCAAGGCCGGGAGAGGCCTGGAGCTGCGGCAGTCAGCCGGCAGGGGGGCTGGTGGAGCAGGACAGTGAGAGTAAAGCGGGCAGGTGAGGGGGTGCGGGACGGATGTCCCGGAGAGGCTAAGTGGGTTGGGCGGGTGGCTGGACCTGGGAGGCTTGCAGGGCTGTGGGGTGGGTTGTTGCAGCTGGGATGGTGGTCGCACTGCTCTGCCCAAGTCTGCTGAGCCGGGCTGGGCCGGCCGGGTTGCTTGTTTTCCGGTGCCGGCTTTGTGAGTGCCGGGGAGAATTGTCTGCGGCTTCCCCGGAGCACTCTTGGGCCCTCCACGTGGCCCGCAGAGCAAAGGTGTGGCTTGTGCCTCGGCAGCTGGAGGCCGATGGAGCAGAGGCGCACCACCCAAAGCTCTGCATTCACATCCACCCCCAGATGTGACCAGGGACCCGCCGCCAGGCAGCTGGCCTCCATCTCCAGCCACGTGCTGGGCCAGCCGCTCCCAGGGGAGGCGCACTTCCCGACAAGAAGGGGGCCCAGGCCGTCTTGCCTCGATGCGCCCCAATCCACCCCAAGATGTCCTTAGAGCAGAGCAAGGGGGGTGCCCACATGGCTGTGCCCCCGAGGGCAGGGCCACGGTGACCCCATCATGACCTCCCAGGTGTGGGTGCACAGGTGGGAGGGAGCCCACCTCAGCGGAGCCCAGGCATCGGCTCACCCTCCAGTCCCAGGGCCGGTCCTTCTTCCGGAACAGACCTTATCGCTCTTCCCGCAGCTCCCACCCACCCTCCGCCCACAGCCGGCAGTGCAGGGCCGGTTCCCAGGGGTGGGCAGGCGGCTGGCGGTCAATGCCCGCCTGCTCTCGGGACACCAGCTCCTCTGCAGCACCCAGCCCCTCCCAGGCGGCCTGACAGACGGGTGTGGGGCTGCAACACCCACTGTCTTTGGAGCAGTGACTCAGCAAAGCAGGGACGGTGCGGGGTGGGGGGAGGCCTGTGTCCCGTGGACAATGCCCTAATTCTTCTGAGACCCGGCTTGGACTCTGTCGCAGCCAGTGCACGAGCTGAGGGGCGGGAAGGATGGGCCTCGGCCCACCTGGAGGCAAATAGTGAGGCCTCGGCTTTCAATCCTGGAGGCACCGGGAGCCACGGACTCAGACCCCCGCGCGCCTCCGCCCCCCCGCCCCGACTCTGTGAGTGACCCCGGGCTGTCCCCTGCACTTCGCCCATCCACTGCCAGCAGGGAGCACGGCCCTGGAGCAGACTTCTCCCCAGTGGCGAGCCCTCAGCGCTCCGGGCTGGGTTCTTCAGCTGCCCCACGCCTCAGTCTCTTGTCTGTAAGACGGGGTCGTGCTGTGGAATCTCTCCACAGGGGCAGGTGTGTGGGGCAGGGCAGCCAGTGCTCAGGTGCAACCCACCCCCTCTCCGCCCCTCTGGGCTGCTCAGCTGCCACTGCAGAAGCCCAGGGGCTTTGGCTTCTCTGGTCACAGACCCCCAGGCCGAAGGAAGGACTGCAGAGGTGCGAGGGGCGTGGGGCCTGGGCTGGAGTGCTCAGGGCCTCCGAGGCAGGGCTCCAGTGTTGTGGGGACTTCGCAGGGCCGAGAAGCAGAGGGGACTGGGTGCAGCCCGGTGGGGTCGGGGGGAGAGGAGGGAAGAGGCCGGCATGGAGCTGGGAGGCAGTGGATGGGCTGGCCGAGGGGAGAGAGAGAAGGGGCCAAGGACACCTCCAAGAAGACGCGACCACGAGAGAAGCACGTCCGAGGGGCAGGCTGAGACGCTGCTAGGGCCCCAGCGGGGGCTGAAGGGCAGCAGGATACAGGGTCTGGAAGCCAAGGGCAGGAGGTGGCCACCATGGAGCCGGCCGTTGGCCCGAGTGATGCTCTGATGCCTCCGGAGGGTGAGGCTGGGACCCTCCACCAGAGGCAGCCCCTGTGGCCCTGGGGACTTGCCGGGTGCAGCTCGAGTGGTCCGATGGGGAGAGGAGATGCTGAGGGTGTGGTCCATCCCGGGGAGAGTGGCTACAAGGGAGGGGAGGGGGCAATGGCAAGGAAGTGTCCTCTGGGAGAGCCCTTCAGGGACGACGGCCTCTCTGCTGGCTTGGCCACAGGCAGCTGGAGGCCACTCCTCCCCCAGAGCCTGCACCGAGTGCCCTCGGGGGCCCCAGGCCTGCTAACCCTGGGCACATGACAGTGGTGGGGGAGGCTTTCTGCATGAGGATCGGCCCCGCCGGCAGCTTCCTTCCCTTTCTGGCTGCGGTTCCTGCTGTCTGTGTCGGGAGCCGTGGGAAGCTGCCTTGGCCTCAGGTCCCGTCCACTCCATCCCCAAGGGAGGCAGTCCCTCTTCTCAGCGCAGCTGCCCACCCAGCACACAGGCCTGGTCTCTCGGGTGGACAGAGGCTCTCGGGGGCCCTTCCAAAGCGGTCACTGCCCGTGGGTCCTGCAGCTCCTGCCAGGCCCCCCTGCCCTGCACGTGGTACCCCTCCTCCCCCCTGCTTAGACCACGTCAGGGGCAGCACCTCGGCCTGGGGTGTCCCCCTCCTGGGGTGCAGACAACACGTGGGCGCCAAGACACGGGAGCTGTTATTGCCATGGGGGCGGGGGCGGGCAGCAGGCCGGTGGTTTCCAGGGGGTGGGATTTCTGCCGGGGACTCCTGCTGACAACGCGGGAGGCCTGGGGTCACGAGGGAGGGCGGTCAGGAGACCAAGCAGAGAATGGGGTCCCAGCACACATTGGGGAGGTGCGGGGGTCCCAGAAGCATCTGCCTGCAGACTGGTCTCCAGCACCAGCAGCCCGCACATCCCTGCACCTGGTTTCACCCACAAGCCCTTCCTCACCCCATCGGGGTGACAGCCTGGGTCGCCCCGCAGAAACTGTAGACCCTCCTTCCCGTGTCCACGGGAAAAGAGCCCCCTCCTCTGTGGCCTGGATAGGGTCCCTGACGGGCAGAGGGCTTGGTGCCCACTCCGAGCTCCCCAACAGCAGGATACTCTTCCAGCTCCCCCTCCACCCCCTCCACCCCCCCTTCTCAACCGGCCAATGGCTCACATCTGGGCCGGGGAAGACCCCTCCCTCAGCTTCCAGGTCCGAGGCTGCAGAAACCCAAGCACACCATGGAGCCCTCAGCTACACGCTACTGAGCCTCACCCCTGCCCCCCAGGAGAGGAAGCATTACCCCAAGCCCCGGACAGACCTGCCAGGTGGTGAGCAGAGCCCAGGCTTCGAGCTCCAGCGAGACTCTGCCGCTGTGCCCCGTCCCAGCTCTGGGGGCTCTGCCCCACCTCTCTCCCACCTTCCTCCAGCCCCTCCTGCCACTGAATCCCTTTATCCTCGTGCTAGGTTGAATAGTATCCCCCCGGGAGATCCATGTCTGTGAGGGTTCATTTCATGTGTCACCCTGACTGGGCCATTGGGGGTCCCAGATGTTCGGGCAAACACGAGTCTGGGTGTGTCTGGATGAGATGAACGTCCGAATCGGTGGACTCGGTAAAGCAGATATGCTGGGACTTAGCCTCTCCGTAATCACGCGACCAACACCTCATAAGACAGGAAGGTGGGGTTAGGTAGACAGACATCCTGTTGGTCCTGTTTCTCTGCAGAGCTCTGATTAATACAGCATCCAAGCCCCCAGAACCTGTGGACGTGTGACCTCACTTGGCAAAGGGACTTTGCAGATAGAATTAAGGGCAGGATCTCAAGCTGGGGCGATTCCCCTGGATTACTGGGGTGGCCCCCAAATGTGGTCACGAGGGTCCTGACAAGACGGAGGCAGGAGGGTCAGGGTCCGAGAGAGTCCGGAAGACTCGACGCCGCCACCTCTGAAGATGGAGGAGGAGGGGGCCAAGGATGCGGCGCCTCTAGGAGCTGGAAGAGGCAGGAACAGACTCTCCCCTGGGGCCTCCAAGAGGAACCAGCCTGCAGCACCTTGATTTTAGCCCCACGAGACCTGTGTTGGACTCCCCTGAGCCGAGCTGTAAGATGATGAATTTGTGTTTAGCCCGACATCGGTGGTAACTGGCTCGGTTGCTGTAGGAAGGTGACCAAGCATCCTGGTCAGCCCAGGGCTTTTCCTGCTTCGAATGGGAAAGTTCTTCCTGGAAACCCCTCAGCCCTGGGCCTGCTGGGGAGGTTGTCACCCTCCTTGATGACTACATTCCTGTGTGTTTACCACGTCGTCGGGACAGAATGTGGCCCAGAGAGCTGAGGAAGGGGCATCATCTCACCTCGCTGCGAGAGGCGGAGCTGCGATTCCATTTCACAGGTGTTGGAAATTTCACCCTGCAGGCCTGCAAGCCCTGTACTTGCACGGCCTCGAGACCCAAGAAAGAGCCCGGAGTCAGCGACAGAGACAGCGATGGTTTAATGGACGGGGGATCTTCCACGTCCGAAGTGGGGTCCTGGAGCGACACCCCACCGTGCGTGGCAGACGGCGGGCAGGACGTCGTGGGGAGGTTACAGGCTATGGGGGAAATTGACGTCAGTTTGGCTCATGGATTACAGGGAAACCAACAGAGGGGCATGCCCCTCACTGCCCCTCTGATAACTGTCATGGGGGAGATAGCTCTGATCTGAAGATTGTAACAGTCATCACTAGCTGCGGCCCGGGGGGCAAGTATGTAGGCAAGTATGTAGGCATAGATTAGGCTCTATGACTAAGAGGGAAGGTGAGTCAGGTGAGTGGGGTGTAGGTGAGGCGGGGACTGGTCCAGCAGGGATGTACAGAGAGCCAGAGAGCAGCCACCTTGGGTGGCCTGACCGCACTCCAGGAGACAAGACAGCGGCTTGGACAGGTCGAGCGAGCAGCTATTAAGAAGTGGAGTCAGGCTTTTAACGCCAGGGTCTGGCTCCCGAGACTGAGCTCCCACCCACCACCCGAGGGGTACAGGCAGGATGGCCCCAGCAGTCTGCCTGGCCTGCCCGCCCTCCCCTCCCACTGCAGGCCAGGGACAAAGGGTGGGGCACCATCCCCCTCCTGCCACCGTCCCCTCATCAGAAGCAGCCTTCCAGGGTCAGCGGGCCCTTCCCATGCCTTACTTGGACAGACCCACATTTTTGTTTTATCGGCTTTATACCCCTTGGTGATGGAGGCCAAGAACACTCAGAGGTTTGTTCAGAAAAGCAGAGTGTGGGTCAGCCGAGGTCACTGTAACAAAACCACAGCCCGGGCGGCTGAAACAGCAGACGTTTATGTCCCCAGTCCTGGAGGCTGGAATCCGAGATCCAGGTGTGGGCAGGGCTGGTCCTCCTGAGGCCTCTCTCCTCGGCGTGTAGACGGCCGTCTCCTCCCTGTGTCCTCACGGGGTCGTGTCTCCGTGTGTGTCTGTGTCCTGACCTCCTCTTCTCATCAGGACCCCAGTCCTGCGGGATTAGGACCCACCCCAGTGACCTCATTTTACCGTCATCACCTCGTTAAAGGCCCAGCTCCAAGTACAGCCACATTCTGAGGTGCTGGGGGTCAGGACTTCAAAGTGTGAATTTTGGGGACACAGTTCAGCCGGCTGTAGGCAGCATCCCTCTGCTCTCCCTCCGTTTTCCCGTCCCTCGGCACCCCATTCTGTCTTTCAGCAGATTCTTTCTACACTCACCTCCATATTTCTAAATAACTGCCTTATTTCTAAATAGCAGCTCTTTCTAAATAGCATGCTGTTCCGTGCTATTCCTGTCTCTGACATCTGCTGACTTCCCAGTATGGAAGACGGAGATGGCACATGCTTCCTCAGCCCAGCGTTCATCCCTTCCCAGCCCCCGTTCTCCCAAACCCCTTCTCCGAGGCCCACCCTGGGCTGCCGGTGCCGTCTCCTTTGCTCCCTGGAGCCCCCAGACCCAGGGGCTCGTCAAGGGTGCATCTAACCCCTTCGGTCTCCTCCAGAGAATCCCCAATGACTCCCGGTGCACTTGGAAACGGGACCAAGTTCTACTTGGTTCTCCCCAGGCCTCAAGGCCCCACGCGGCCCATCCCGGCTGACCCCGCCCACCCCAGGGACCCTTCCCCAAGGAGCCCCTGTGCCTTCCCCTTGGGCCCTGTGGGTGCTGACACCCTGCCCCCACCCCAGTCTCCCGTCCTCAGGTCCTACCTCCAGTGTGCTGCTCTCCGAGAAGCCTCCTAACCCTTGACGAGGTTGGTCTACCCTCAGCCCAGATCTACCGCCCACATTTCTTTTGAACCATCGGACACGGACACACCTCCACTGCCCCTGTTCCGTGACCTTTCAACAGGCTGCACCATTTTTTCACCATTTTATTTGGTGCACACGTGACCTGCAATGAACCACACATCTTTAAAGTGCACACCTGAATGTTTCTATCCGTGGCTGCCCCGTGGACACATCTCGGGGTCACAGGCAAGCTTACCCAGCGCACAGGTTCCATCGCCCCGCGTCCCCCTGTTCCTCCACCCCCACCAGTCCCAGGCATCCCCGGACCGGCTTCCTGGGCCTGCAGCCGAGCTCACGTCCCTAGAAGCTGGCAGGGCTGGAATCATCACGTGCCTGTCTTCATCGGGTTTCTGTCACACGGCATCATCACTTGGAGATTTAGCCACGCTCCTGCCTTAATCATAGGCGTGAGTTTCCTGCTGCCACTCTAAGAGTCCCACACGCTTAGTGGCTTGAAACCACCCAAATCTAGCATTTTATAGTTCTGGAGGTCAGAGGCCTGGAACGGCTTTCACTGGGTCCGAAACCAGGTGTCGAGGGACCTCGCTCCCTCCGGGGACTCCCGGGGAACACCCGGGTCCTGACACTTAAAGGCTGCCAGAGACCCCCATCCCATGGCTCGTGGCCCACCTCCAGGGCCAAAGCCACCGACAGCGGTGTTCAGTCCCCCGCCCTTCAGGGGCATCACACGCCCCCCAGGTTCTCCTCTTCCCTCCCTCTCCCCCTTTTAAACACCTCGTGGTTACCTTGCTCCCTCCGGTAATCCAGGTAATCCCCGCATTTTAAGGTCAGCTGCCTCGTAAACTTAATTCCCCTTTGTAACCGAACCTAATCACAGGTTCTGGGGGTTGGCACGTGTGCATCGTTAGGGAGCATTGTTCTGTACCCCACAATTGACCTCATTAGTTTTCCTAAATTTTTATTGATTTTTATTTAATTTTTATTGATTATTTTTTAATTTTTATTGATTTTATTAATTTTTATTGAAACATAGTTGCTTACAATGTTGTGTTAGTTTCAAGTGTACAGCAAAGTGATTCCGTTATATAAATTCTTTTCCATTATAGGTTATTACAAGATATTGAGACTAGTTCCTTGTGCTGTACAGTAGGTCTCTGTTGGTTTTCTATTTTACATATAATGGTGTGAATAGTTTTTTAAATTAATTAATAAACATTTATTTTTGGCTGTGTTGGGTCTTCGTTGCTGCGCGCGGGCTTTCTCTAGTTGTGGCGAGCGGGGGCTACTCTTCGTCGCGGTGCGCGGGCTTCTCATTGCCGTGGCTTCTCTTGTCGCGGAGCACGGGCTCTAGTCACGCGGGCTTCAGTAGTTGTGGTGCACGGGCTTAGTTGCTCCGCAGCACGTGGGATCTTCCCAGACCAGGGTGGGAACCCATATCCCCTGCATTGGCAGGTGGATTCTTAACCACTGCGTCACCAGGGAAGCCCAGTGTCTATATTTTAATACCAAACCCTACTTAATCTATCCCCCGCCCTTTCCCCTTTGGTAACCATAAGTTTGTTTTCTATGACTGTGAGCCTGTTTCTGTTTGGTAAATAAGTTCACTTGTTTCATTTTTTTAGCTTCCACATATAAGCGATATCATATATTTGTCTTTGTCTGACTTACTTCACTTAGTATGATCATCTCTAGGTCCACCCATGTTGCTGCAAATGGCATTATTTCATTCTTTTTTATGGCTGGATAGTATTCCATTGTATATATGTACCACATCTTCTTTATCCACTCATCTCTCGATGGACACTTAGTTTGCTTCCATGTCTTGACTGTTGTAAATAGTGCTGCTATGAACATAGGGTTGCATGTATCTTTTCAAATTAGAGTTTTGTCCAGATATGTGCCTAGGAGTGGGATTGCTGGATCATATGGTAACTCTATTTTTAGTTTTTAAAGGAACCTGCATACTGTTCTCCATAGTGGCTGCACAAAGTTACATTCCCACCAACCGTGTAGGAGGGTTCCTAGTTTTTATTGACGTGTACTGTCCCATAATGCACGTGTGCCACTACTTGTCTATCCATTTACGTGTTGAGGGACATTTGGGTGGGTTCCAGCTTTGAGCCATCCCGCCTAAAGCTGGCTGGAACATTCATGTGCAAGTCTTTGTGGGGATGCACACTTTTGATCCTCCTATGTAAATATCTAGGAGTGGGATTGCTGGGTCATATGGTAGAAGGGTGGGTAAGTTTTAAGGATGTATCCAAACGGTGTTTGCAAAGTGCTTGTTTCATTTTCCACTCCCACTGGCAGTGCATGAGGAGTCCCACGGCTCCGTGCCCTCGCCAGCACTTACTATGGTTGGCAGTCTTCATTTTAGCCATTCAAATAGGTGTTTGTGTTTTCTCACGTGGTTCTAATTTGCATTTCCCTGGTGACTTAGGAACTAGGGCATCTTTTCACGTGCTAATTGACCGTTTCTTCTTTGTGAAGTATTCATTCAAATCTTTTCCCCGTTTCTCTATTAAGTTGTCTTATTACTGAGTGGAAAGACTTCTTGATATATTCTAGATACAAGTCCTTTGTGTTTTTGCAAAAAACATATGCTTTGCAAATATTTTTTCCCTGCCTGTGGCTTGTCTTTTCATTTTTGGACAACGTCTTTCAAAGAGGAGTTTAAGAAACATCGATGAAGTCAAATTTATTGATTTTCTGTTTTTTAAATGCTCTATTTAATAAATCTTTGCTAACCTCAAGGTCAGTAAGGTTTTCACCTATACTTTTTTCCTACACGTTTTACCATTTTCTCTCTTATTTTAGGTCTGTGACCCATTTTGGATTAATTTTTGTTTATGATGTGAGGTAAGGGTCGATGCCCATCTTTATGGTTACCCAGGCATTGCAATACCTTTTGTTTACAAGGGAATCCATTCTCCATTGAATTGCCTTGTTGGCCATGTGTGTTTGGGTTCCGTTCTGGACATGATTCTGACCCATCTATCTATCTGTTATTTTTACACCAATGCCACACGAGCTTGGTCTTTACTGCCACTTTATAATAAGTCAGGTGGGGGTAAGCTGTTCATCAATATTCTTTTTCTTCAGAGTTATTTATCTTTGGTCCTTTGCATTTTCATCTAAATTTTGGAAGCGGCTTGTCATTTTCTACAAAAAAATTCTCCTGGAGTTTTGACTCAGATTGTGTTAAATTTATAGGCCACTTGGGGAACAACATAGATTTTTTTTTTTTTTTCTATCCATGAACACTGTATATCTCTCCATTTGTTCATTTTGTACTTTCTCTTAGTAATATTTTACAGTTTCAGAGTTCAAGTCTTAGGAATATTTTGTCAAATTATATCTAAATATTTCCTATTTTTATTCCCTTGTAAATGGTGTTTTAAAAACTTTGGTTTCCAAGTGTTCACTACTAGAGAATGGAAATACAGTTGATTTTTGTCTAGTGACTTTCTGTCCTATGACCCTGATAAATTCTCACATTAGTTCCAGTAACTCTTCTATATGTTTTGTAGGATTTCCACAAGGATGGTCATGTCTTCCTCAAATAAAGCCAGTTTTATTTCCTTTCCAATCCGGATGCATTTTTCTCCTCTCCCTAATTGCACTGGCTGAAACCAGTGGTGACCAGCAGTGGTGAGAGCAGGCATCCTCACCTTCCTCTGGACCTCAGGAGAAAAGCATTCAGTCTTACACGCTAAGGATGATGTTAACCGTAAGTTTTTGTTGTTGTTGTTGTTTTGTTTACATTTTGGGGCCACGCAGCTTGCGGGATCTTAGTCCCTGACCAGGGATTGAACCCAGCCACCACAGTGAAAGAGCCAAGTCCTAACCACTGGACCACTACGGAATTCCCTGTAGGTTTTTCATAGATGCCTTTTATGGAAATTCCATAATTCTGTGGTGGAAATTCCCTTTTATTCTGTTTTCTGGAAGCTTTTTATCAGGAATGGAAGTTGGATTTTGTGAAAAGCCTTTTGTGCACTTTTGGAGATGGTTGTGTGATTTTTCCTGTTAGTCTGTTAACATGGTGAGTTAAACCCATTGATTTTCAAATGTTTAAAGAACCTGGCATTCCTGGGATGTACCCGACTTGGTCATATATATTATCCTTTTTATATATTTTGGGATTTGATTTGCTAAAAATTTTTGCTGTCATGTTCACAGTCTGTTGTTTTCTTTTCTTCTAAAATCTTTGCCGGGTTATGGTGTCAGGGCAACGCTGGCCTCAGAGGATGAGCCAGGAAGTGCTTTCTTCTCTTCAGTTCTCGTGTATAGTTGCTGTAGAATTACTATTATTTCTTCTTTTAAGGTTTGGTAGAATCCACCAGTGAAGACATCTGGTTCCAGAACTTTCTTCGAGGGAAGGTTTTAAACTAGTTTCAATTTCTTTGACAGATATGGGTCTATGAGGCATATCTGTCTCTTTCAGCGAGCTTTGGTGGTTGGTTCATTTCATCTTAGTGGCTGAACATATTGGCATAAAGTTGTTTATTGTATCCCCTTGTAAGCAGATAGGGTAGGGGGTCCCTAAAGTAAAAGAGCCAGATAGAGCTTTTTGACATAAGAGAAGCCATTTTTGGCCTTAGCCTGGCCACAGTGCTTGCCCCTGAACAGGTCTCAGTAATACTTAATGGTCTTAAGGGAACAAAAGAACAAACTGTAATCAGAGAATAGAAGTAGCAATAGCAAAGATAGTGTACCAGTTGCAAAGACCCCCCGTTCTGTTTCAATGGTGACGATTAGCCTGAAGCCGCAACCACCAGACCTACCGGAATCTAACGGGTGAAGATGACCTTTTCTGACCCTCCTGACTTCAATCAAATAAACCCTGGACTCTGCGGGGAGACGCTGCTTTGGAGAAGATCCCCAGTGTTCCCCTTACTTGCAGCAAGAAATCAATCCTTCCTTTCCGGATCTTTGGCTTGGCTGTGTCTTTTGGCTCCACACTCACCAACAGGCAAACACAGTTTTTCAGGTACTTATTATTATTTTCATTTTTGGAGGATCTCTTGTAATTACCGCTCATTCCTGATATTCCTGATAATTTGTATCTTCTCTCCTTTTCTGGATCAATATGCCTAGATAGAATTTTATCCATTTTTTTTTTTTTAATCTTCTAAAAATATCAGCTTGGGTTTCACTGATTTTGTTTCATATTTCATAGATTTCTGCTCTTTTTTTTGTTCTTTTCTTCTGCTTACTTTAAATTTAACATGTTTTTCTTTTGCTATTTTTTTCTTTTTATTTTTTTTGCGGTACACGGGCCTCTCACTGTTGTGGCTTCTCCCGTCGCGGAGCACAGGCTCTGGACACGCAGGCTCAGCGGCCATGGCTCACGGGCCCAGCTGCTCCGCGGCATGTGGGATCTTCCCGGACCGGGGCACGAACCTGTGTCCCCTGCATCGGCAGGTGGACTCTCAACCACTGCGCCACCAGGGAAGCCCTCCTTTCTTTTTTTTTTTTTTTTAATTAAATTAAATTTATTTTTTTAAACAGCAGGGTCTTATTAGTTATCTACTTTATACATATTAGTGTATATATGTCAATCCCAATCTCCCAATTCATCATACCACCCCACCCCCACCACCACTTCTGTTTTCTCCTGATAACTGTTAACATGGTGTATACTTTCCCAGTCATTTACTTTTAACCTCCTAGTGTCTTTATGTTTTAAACAAGTTTCTTATATGTAGTACATAGTTGAGTCTTGCTTTTCTTTTTTTAACCAACCTGAAAATGTCTACATTTTAATTAAGATTTTTAGGTCATTTACATTTAATGTGATTATTGATATGGTTGAATTTAAGTCTGCCGTCTTGCTATTGGTTTCCTATTTGTCCCATATGTTTTTTGTTCTTTTTTTCTGTCTTGTTTTTTTTTTCAGTTGATTCCATTTTATTTCCTTCAATGATTTCTTAGTTAGAACTCTTTGTTTTGTTATTTTGCTGGTGAATTCAGGACTTATAGTGCATACCTTTAACTTTTCTCTGTATACCTCCAAGTAATATTATGCTGCTTCATGTAGAGTATAAGAGCTTCACAATCGTATACTTCTCCTTGCCCCTCCCAGCTTTAGCGCTACTGTTACACATTTTACTTAGATCACATTATAGACCTTACAATATATTGTTCCAGCTTTTGCTTTGAACAACCATTTCTCTTTTAAAGATAGTTTTCAATAGAATTTTTTCTTTTTTGTTTATCTCCATGTATATCATCTCTGGTACACGTCATTGCTTTGTGTAGATCCAGATTTCCATCTGGTGTTATATTCTTCCTGCCTAAAGGATGTCCTTTGAGAATTTCTTAATGTGCAGGTCTCTGCCTAGTAATCCTTTCAGCTCTTTGATGTCTGAAAGTAATGTCTTTCCTTTGCCTTCATTTTAAAATAAATTCTTGCTGAATATAGAAATTCAGGTTTACAGCCTCTTTCAGAACCTGCTCTCTCTCTCTTTTTTTTTTTTTTTGCGGTACGCGGGCCTCTCACTGCTGTGGCCTCTCCCGTTGCGGAGCACAGGCTCCAGACGCACAGGCTCAGCGGCCATGGCTCACGGGCCCAGCCGCTCCGCGGCACGTGGGATCTTCCCCGACCGGGGCACGAACCCGTGTCCTCTGCATCGGCAGGCGGACTCTCAACCACTGCGCCACCAGGGAAGCCATGAACCTGCTCTCTTGTATTCTAAATCGAATTGTCTCTGATAATGTCTGCCATCATTCTTATTTTATTCCTCTATATGCAACATGTCTTTTTTAACAGATGCTTTAAAAAATTTCCCTCTATTACTGATTGCTGGCTTTAAGCAATTTAAGTATGATGTATCTTGGTGCAGTTTGTGTGTGTTTATTTTGCTTGGGGGGTCATTAACATGTTTGAATCTGTGGATTTATGAAATTTGGAAAAATTGCAGTCAGTATTTCTTCAAATAATCTTTTTGTCCTCCCTCCTTTGTGGATTCTAATTCTGTGCATGTTGTCCTGCTCAGAGACTTCTCACAGCTCAGTGATGCTGTGTTCTCTTTTTATTTTTCAGTCTTTTCTCTCTCTGACTTTCATTTGGATATTTAGTTCACTAATCTGCCATTGATCCTATTCAGTGTGATTTTTGTCTCGGACACTGTAGTTTCATCTCTAGACGTCTTTGGACCTTTTCCACATCTCCCCCATCTCTCTTTAATTTGCTTGTGCTTTGCTTTATACCTTCTTGAACGTATGGAATACGATTATAATAGCTGTTTTACTCTCCTACCTACAAATTCCTCCATTTTGTCATTTACCAGTCTGTTTCTACGGATTGATTTTTCTCCTCACTATGGACAATAGTTTCCTGCTTATTTGCACTCTGGTCATTTCTGATTGGATGCCAGGCATTGTGACTCTTACCTTGTTGAGCGACGGATACTTTGTATTCCTACAAGTATTTTTGAGCTTTGTTCTGGGAACCGGTTGTGTTTGATTCTCTTGGGTCTTACTGGAAAGCCTTGTTAGGCAGAGCCAAAGCAACATTTAGTCTAGAGCTAATTTTGCCCACTATTGAAGTAAGACCTCTCTGGGCTCTACTTAATTCCCTTAATTCTTAATTCCTGAATTCTTAATTCTGGGCAGTACTGTGAATTATGAGGTGTTTCAATTCTGGCTGGAGTGAACACCAACTCTGCCTGGTATTGTGTGAGCTCTGAGGTTTGTTCCATTTCCTTTGGGTTGGTTCTTTCCCCATTTTGGGGTGATTTCCCTAAATGCATGCACCGATCATAGCTAAAAACTTGAGAGAGATCCTTGCAGGCCTCTGGGGCTCTCCCCCCGCTGCTGTCTCCTCTTTGGTACTTTGCTGTATGAACTTCAGCTGTTCTGACTCCCCTGACTCCACACGCATCTCCTCAGTGAGGTTGCCAGGCTCCACCCAGGTCCCACAACCACTGCAGCCTGGAAACTCTCTGCAGACGTTTGGCTGTTGCAACTCTTAGAACATCTGTCCGCCCCATCAAGGACCCCAGCCTTGCACTGACAGATGCCCAACATCTGAAAATTTTTTTTTTTCTTTTTTTTTTTTTGCGGTACGCGGGCCTCTCACTCTTGTGGCCTCTCCCATTGCAGAGCACAGGCTCCGGACGCGCAGGCTCAGCAGCCACGGCTCACGGGCCCAGCCGCTCCACGGCATGTGGGATCTTCCCAGACAGGGGCACGAACCCGCATCCCCTGCATCGGCAGGCGGACTCTCAACCACTGTGCCACCAGGGAAGCCCTGAAAAACTTCTGTTTCATATATTTTTTTCTATTTTTGTTTGTTTCAGATTGGAGGGTAATCTGGTGCCTGCCACTCCATCGTGGCAGGAAGCAGTAGTGTCCCAGGTGGGGGGTTGTTCTGTTTCTCTTCCCATTCTTTTTATTTCCTTAGAAAGTTTTGAAGTTTAGGCCAGAACTCTTTCCAGAGCAGGGAAGCCAGTTTTTGCTTCGTTTTGCCTTGGGATCTAATTGAGATGAGAAATGGAATATTGCCTGCCATATCAGTAAACAAAGGGTGTCACAGTCATCAGCGATTGCAGCCCTCCAGTGTGAGCTGGTGAGCCCTGAGGAAACTCAGGGTGTGAAAACACAGGATACTGGCCCCGGGTAGCTGAGGTACATATCAAAGGAATGATTTCAGTGGGCCCAGACTCTTGAACCTTCTCATACGTAGAAAAGCTCTAAATTCCTTAACTTGGGATATCTGGTTTTCTTTAATTAACAATACCCTTTTGATGTTCAGACTACCTGCCCTTTGTTGCAAAACTTCTATATAACCTACCCTCACCCCCACCCCATCACCTCCCTGGACAAGTTCTTTCAGGGTTACCTACTGCACAGCATGTAGGATCTTAGTCCCCTGACCAGGGATCAAACCTGTGCCCCCTGCAGTGCAAGTGCAGAGTGTTAATCACTGGACGCTAAGTTAGTCCCTTTTCAGGGTTCCTTGAGATGCGGCCTCCCGGGCTTGAAGTCCTAAAAATTCCCGCTGAATAAAACATAACTCTCAACTTTTAGGCTGTGAATTATTTTTTAGTTGACAGAGATTTATAGCAAAACAACACAGAGAGATGAGTTTTTATAGATTAAATAGAAGGAAAATGGTTCCAACAGGTGGACATTGTGTTTCTGAGAAACAGGAGGAAGTTTGCCCCTGGCTTTCCTTGTGTTTGGAGAGGATTTTAACCTGTCAGTGGACAGCCCCAGGTGTGAATGCTGCCTCCTCAGGGCCTCAGCTCATCTGACTTGTCCTGCATGGGTCATCCCCTCAACACACACGGCAGGACACCCCTGAGCCTAGGGGAATACGACAGTCGGCGGGGTGGGGGGAGTCACTCCCCGCCCTTGAGCACTAGATCTGAACTAGTTTGAAAGCCCTAGAACCAGAGCAGGATTTCCAGGGCCCCTGGTACCTGCAGCAGCTTGGTTGGGCTGGGGCATCTGCTTCCGATACAGGTGGCCTGGAGATGTAGGCAACCTCACCTGGGTCAAAGGCCCCACCCCCCGACCCCCGGGCTATGTCTGGAACATTGTTAAGTATGGACATAGGCTGAACGGAAAAATAGAGCAAAAGGGTATCAAACTCACCTGATCTGCAGGTGCTGAGGATCTGCATTCCTCCCAGATCTCTTAGGGATCTGGGGGAAGTGAGGGAACAAACAGCCCCTGGTGGGAGCGGTCATACTCTGGATCTATTTTGTGTGTTTTGAGTGAGATCTGCTGAGGCACTAGGAGTGGGTCTGAGGGGAGGAAGGGTCAAGGTATGGTGGCCTGCACACCTGAAACAGTGGGGCTTCCGTCTGCTGAGCCGGGAGATCTGGGGGTAGACGGAGGAAAGGTTTGGTGGTTGGGGGCACTTTGGGCTTGGAGGGGGGCATCCGAGGGGAGATGCTGAGCAGAGAACTGGATTCGTGGGTCCAGTTCAGGAAAGAGATCTGAGCTGGACTTCACCATTTGGGAGCCGGTGTATTCGTGAAATTTGAATTAGCTCCCTGCGGACTGAGGGTTGTTGACTTAAAAAATATGCACAACCAAAAAGTTGAGAGTTATATTTGACTAGGCAGGAATTTTTAGGACTTCAAGCCCGGGGGGTGGGGGCAGCCTCTCAAGTAACCCTGAGAGAACTGCTCCCAGGAAGTGAGGGGGGGAGCCCGGTTATACAGAAGTTTTGCAACTAAGGGCAGGTAATTGGAATGTCAAAAGATTACTGTTCATTAAAGAAAACCAGATATCCCAAGTTAAGGAATGTAGCACTTTTCTATGTATGGGAAGATACAAGAGTCTGGTCTCACTGAAATCATTCCTTTGATGTGCACGTCAGCTCCCTGGGGCTAGTGTCCTGGGCTTTCTCATCCTGAGTCCCCTTGGGGTGCCCCGTGGGGAGTGGCTGCAGTCTCATGGCTGCTAGATGGCAGGTATTCTTTCTTTCCTGAGTTCCCTCAGGGCTCACTGGCTCAGACATCCTTTGTTTACTGATATGGCAGGAAATATTCCATGTCTCAGGGTGCCCAGAGCAAAGGTGGAGGCCGAGTTAAGGTGGAACTTCAAAGCAGGGGAGATGGAGTGTTGGAAAAAATGGCAAGGGTACCATTAGTTCACGGCTTGCGGGGGCCGGGGACAGGAATGAGGATGTATCTCACCCCCCCCAAATTAAATTCCAGACGGATCCATGATTTAACAATAAAAAGTGGAAGTGTTACCAAGTCCAAGCTCGCTCTGCTCACCACACGACAGGCCAATGAATCAGGAGACGAGATGTTGAGCAAGGAGTACATTATTCAGAAAGCTGGCAGACCGAGACTATGGCAGAATAATGTCCTAGAGGCCATCTGACCGGGGTCTGGCTGCTAGTTTCTTTCATAGAACAGAAAGGAGGTGGAGGTGAGGAAGTAAAGTAAAAAGGTCATCAGTCTTGCAAAGCATCTGGTTTGGCCAGCATGAGAGAGGGGGTTGCGTTACTTCTTTCTTGCAGCCATCCACAAGTGGGCAGGGTCAGGGTGTTTCCCTGTGAGCTGAACAAAGGCACTTTAGTTTAACACTCAGGCAGAGGGGCAGGGTTCCCTGAGGCAGGCCATTATGGATGATTATAGCTGGAGACAGATACGAACAAAGGCAAAGGAGAAAGAAGGCTAAAGTCAAAGGAACAGTTCCAGCACGGCGTCAGGCTGTGATCTTCCCTGTTACGGAACTACAGAAGCACACGGCAGATGATGGGTGACAGTGGAACAGAGTGGATGAGAGGCTCTGAAGCCAAATAATCCAGGTGCCCATCCTGGCTCACACAGGTGTGACCTCTGTGACCTTCTGAAGGTCACTTAGCCTCCGTCCCTCATTTCTCATCTATAAGGTGCAATAAGGCAGAGCCACCTCGTGGAATAAATGAGCTAAGAGGTGTTAAGCCCTTACAATGGCCCAGCACTTATAACTCACTAGGTGGGAGTGAGCTATCATTATTATCATTATTGTTGTTTTAGCATCTTAGAGTGGGGAAGGCCTTTCTAAGCATGACACTAAACCCAGAAGCCAAAACCCTGAAAGACGGATGAATTTGGTTACCTACATTAAAAAAAAAACTTTTTTGAATTAGTTAAAAATTTTTTTTGATTAGTTAAAAATGTTTTGAATGTTTAATTAGGTAAAACGTTAATAAGCAAAGTCAAAAGTCCTCTGACAGGGCTTCCCTGGTGGCGCAGTGGTTGAGGGTCCGCCTGCCGATGCAGGGGACACGGGTTTGTGCCCCGGTCCGGGAAGATCCCACATGCCGCGGAGCGGCTGGGCCCGTGAGCCATGGCCGCTGAACCTGCGCGTCCGGAGCCTGTGCTCCGCAACGGGAGAGGCCACAACAGTGAGAAGACCGCGTACCGCAAAAAAAAAAAAAAAAAAGTCCTCTGACAAACTCTGAATAAGTAACAATCACAGAGACTCACTCCTCTAATGTACTAGGAGCTCCTGTAAATAATAATTTAAAAAAAGAACACAATAGAAGCACAGGCAACTGGGAGGAGAAGTTCAGAGGAAAAGAAGTACAGTTGACCCTTGAACAATGAGGGAGTTGGGGTGCTGACTGCAGCGCAGTGGAAAATCCACGCATTGTATTTTATTCCCCTAATTAGTAGAATTAACTACTAATAGCCTACTGTTGACTGTAAGCCTTACCGATAACATGGACAGTCCCATACAGCAGGGATGGGATAAAGAGTTTTCATTGTGTGCCCTTTTTAATTTACACCCATGTGAACATATTACTTAGTCAAAAACAATAAATTAAAATCTAAGTAAGTTTCAAGAAACTCCATTAACAGCTACTATGGAAAACAGTATGGAGATTTCTCAAAAAATTAAAAATAGAGCTACTGTATAATCCAGCAATTGCACTCCTGGGTATATATCTGAAGAAAATGGAAACACTAATTTGAAAAGGTATATGCACCCCTAAGTTCACTGCAGCATTATTTAGTGTCCATTGATAGATGAATGGATGAAGATGTGGCATGCATACACACACACACACACACACACACACACACACAATAGAATACTATCCAGCCATAAAAAGAATGAAATCTTGCCATTTTCAACAACATGGATGGACTTGGAGGGCATTATGCTAAGTTAAATAAGTCAGACAGAAAAAGACAAATACTGTAGGATTGCACTTATATGTGTGTTACCAAGTCCAAGCTCGCTTTGCTCGCCCCACGACAGGACCATGAATCGGGAGATGAGGTGTTGAGACAAGGAACACAACTTTATTCGGAAAGCCAACGACGGAGAAGATAGTAGACTAAAGTCTCCAAATAACCATCTTATCCGGGTCTGGATGCCAGTTTCTTTCACAGAACAGAGAGGGGGAGGAGGTGAGGAAGTAAAGTAAAAAGGCCACTTATCTTGCAAAACATTTCCCGTGGCCAGCATCAGGGAGGGGATGTGTTAATTTCTCCCTCTCTGCAGCCATTCACAGGTGGGCAGGGTCAGATTGTCTCCCTGTGAGCTGAACAGACGCAATTTAGTTTAACATTCAGACAGAGGGGCAGGGTTCGCCGAGGCAGGCCATTATGGATGATTGTAATAATAAAAGCAACGAAAAGCAAAGGTTAAAGTAAAAGAAAGAGATCCAAAGAGAAGTCAGATTTTGCCCTTCCCTGTTACAAGTGGGATCTAAAAAACAAGACAAATGAACAAACATAAAACAGAAACAGAGTCATAGATACAGAGAACAAACAGGTGGTTGCCAGAGGGGGTGGGGCGGGGGCAGGAGAGAAATAGGTGGGAGATTAAAAGGCACGAACTTTCAGTTACAAAATAAGTGAGTCGAGGGTAGGGCTTTGTCCCACCAGACAGCAAGTTAACCCTGATACCCCAAAGGTAGATACCATGTAACAGGTATCTTTTACTTTTATTCAAAGCACACACCACACACAGCTGGTATCTTAATACCTGCTGGTTCTATTTGCTGTCTCCCCGACTAGAATGGAGACGACATTTTGTTTGGGTTTATTGACTGCTGAATACCAGAGCCTCAGAGAGCTCACCGAGAAGATGCTTCCAAGTATCACCTTGAATGAGGCATCGTCCCAAACTCTGGTTCATATATGACCTTACTTTTTAATCGAGCTTCCAATACGTCATCCTTACACTCTTGCTTTAAACCTGAGTTGGTCAGGAAAGTTTGTCACATGTTTTAGGATGTGATTTGCTAACATGTTCATTTAGGATTTTTGCATTCAAATACGATTGGCCTGTCATTTCTTTTTCTCGACCGTCATCTGATTTAGGTATTGAAGTTACACTAGTCTCATAAAATAAACTTGAAAACCAACTTCCTTTCATAGTCACATGTGTGTAAGGTTGGAACAGTCTGGTCTTTTATTCCCCACCTCTCACCTTCTTAGGGTTACGTTATAACTTCTTTTTTTTTTGCGCTACGCGGGCCTCTCACCGCTGTGGCCTCTCCCGTCACGGAGCACAGGCTCCGGACGCGCAGGCTCAGCGGCCATGACTCACGGGCCCAGCCGCTCCGCGGCATGTGGGATCTTCCCGGACCGGGGCGCGAACCCGTGTCCCCCAGCATCGGCAGGCGGACTCCCAACCACTGCGTCGCCAGGGAAGCCCATACGTTATAGCTTCTGATTTAACTGCTTCAGTGCTGTCAGGACAGCTTTTCTTTTTCTTCTTGAGTCAGATTTGAGGCAGGAGGTAGATGGGCCCCAGGCTGGGCAGCTGGAGTCTGTCCCCTGTGGACAGATAATGCAAGATGAAGAGGAGGCGGAGCTGAGTCCTGCCCGGGTAAGAGATAAAAGACCACACGTTCCTCATTCTCAAGGTCAAGAAGACCTCCCCGACTACACATGCGCAGAGAGGCTCCTCGGAGGTCAAAAAGAGAGTGATGTCAACCTACCCACAGGCCTCTGCGCTAGAATCGTCTTGGCCAGGAGATGTGCACGGACACGTGGGAGGACCCTGAGATAAACCAAATATGGACTCAGAACCAGACAAAGCAAGATGATTGGCCAGAGGAAACCCGGAAGAAATGGCCCATAAGCGTGATTCAAACCACCGCAAGGGTGTGACTCTCTCTCTCTCTCTGAGCCCACCCTTGTGTCCGTCCACATGCACTCTTTTTAATACTAATAAACACTTTACTTGTTTCACAACTTTCATTTACTTGTACACAAATTCATTTCTACGCAGCTGATGGGCCAGGGCCTTGTCACTGGCCACTGGTCCCTGGTGGTCTAGTGGCCAGGATTCAGCGATCTCACTGCTGTGGCCTAACTTTAGTCTCTGGCCGGGAAACTGAAACCCTGCTTCAAGCCGCTGCAGGCCGAGGCCACCCGAGATCGGTTCGACGTGATCTTTTTCTATGAATTTGATCATTTCAAATACAATTTCAAACTACTTGGCATGCAGTTGTTCGTAGCATTCTCGTATTATTTCTAAAAACTTTGGATGCATTTGTATTTGGTATTGCAGATTTCGTGACTGGTATTGTAGATTTATTCTCTCTTTCTGTCTTCCTCTCTCTGATCTTGTGAGCACTTCTAACACGTCTTTGTTTTCAATTTCATTCATTTCTACGGTATTTTTAGAATTTCTTTTCCTTCAAATTTAGGAGAGGGTCACCGTGCTCTTCCTCCCGACTTCATAAATTACATGATTACCTCCCGGATTTCAGTCTCGGTTCCTTTCCAATTTAGAGCTTTTGGTTTTCTTATAAGCACTGCTTTAGCAGCAATGACAGACATCCTCAAACTCTAGCCTGCAGTGTTTTCTGTTTTCATCATTGCTTAGTTCCAAATTCTATCTAATTTCTATTATGACTTATTCTCAGGCCTCCAGCTATTTTAGAAGGCCTTTTATCTTTTAGGCTTAAAAATGCACGTTAGAGGGGCTTCCCTGGTGGCGCAGTGGTTGAGAGTCCGCCTGCCGATGCAGGGGATACGGGTTCGTGCCCCGGTCTGGGAAGATCCCACATGCCGCGGAGCGGCTGGGTCCGTGAGCCATGGCCGCTGAGCCTGCGCGTCCGGAGCCTGTGCTCCGCAACGGGAGAGGCCACAACGGTGAGGGGCCCGCATACCGCAAAAAAAAAAAAAAAAAAAAAAAAAAAAAAAAATGCACGTTAGGTTATCTCGCTGTTGTTGTGGTTTTTAACTTACTTGCAATATGGTCAGAGAGTGGGGTCAGTATGACACAACTTCATCCTTTACGGACTTAAATGCAGTCAATTGTCACAGACGTGAGCCTGAAGAAAAGGATGATTCTCTAAATATCAGATACAGGGAACTATGTCATTCTGTTACATCAGACTCCCTAACCTGTCATTAAATCATCTGTAGTTTGGGTTTCAGAAATTGCACGTAGCCCTCTGCCGAAAGCAATGATAATTCTGGGCAAAATATTTTAAGAAACTCTGGGGAGGGACTTGGGAACAGTCACAAGCAGGCAGAATCATGGTGGGGTTCGAGGTATGGGCAGACACAGCGGCGGGGGGCTTGGTCCTGCGGATCCCCCCGTCAGTGCCAAGCAGGGAAGCTGGGATGCGAGGAGAAAGTTCAAATCTTGGTGGATTCAGGTGTCAGAGGCTGGTTTGGGGGTGAAAGGGGAGACCCCAGATAGGATGGAACGCCAGAGAGGGGACCCCAAAATTCACACAAACCTCACCCCAAGCCCTAAACCGAGCATATGCGGGAGAAAATCCAGGTGACTGGTTGAAGCCGGCAGGTGAGAGTTGAGCAGAGCTTTCAAAGGTTGGTCCCAAAGAGATGGCGGAGCTTAGACTTTGAATCTCACTGCAGGAGAGAAGCTTGGATACCCCGCGGGGCTTCCGTCAAAACCCCAGGAGGACCATGGCTTCAGAGCAGACTGTGTCCCCAGGATAGGGATTTGCCCTAAGATTGCAGCTCGGGTTGAACTGAACAGGTCTAACAGAGTGTGAGGTGAGCCTCTGCCAGTTCAAGGTGCCACCTAGCAATTAAAGGCCCTGCTAGCAGGAGAGTCAATGCTGGGTACGAAGAACACCTTTACACTCATAAATCTGACAAATTGAAAGAAGTGGACCAGGGCTTCCGTGGTGGCGCAGTGGTTGGGAATCCGCCTGCCAATGCAGGGGACACGGGTTTGAGCCCTGGTCTGGGAAGATCCCACATGCCGCGGAGCAACTAAGCCCGCGCGCCACACCTGCTGAGCCTGTGCTCTAGAGCCCACGAGCCACAACTACTGAGCCCACGTGCCGCAACTACTGAAGCCCTCGCGCCTAGAGCCCGTGCTCCGCAACAAGAGAAGCCTGCGCACCACAACGAAGAGTAGCCCCTGTTCGCCGCAACTAGAGAAAGCCCGCTCACAGCAATGAAGACCCAACACAGCCAAAAATATAAATAAATAAATTTATTTAAAAAAAAACAAAAACATTAAGAAGTGGACCAGCGCCTAAAAGCTAACTCAAACTCAACTGAGATGACACAGATCATCCGAAACCACCCCCCCCCAACTATTAAAGAAAATGAATTTGCAATTTAAAAGCTCCCAACAAAGAAACCTCCATGCCAGAAGGATTAGCCTCAATTTTACATAATCTCTTCCACAATATTGAAGAGGGCGGGACACTTCCCGCTCATTTTGTGACGCCAGCCCATTCCGATACAAAAACCAAGGACAGTGCAAGTAAGTCCCCAAACTCTCCAAAGATTTGTCTCACAGAGTATATCATCTGAACCCAGGGGAAATTAGAAATCAACTTTTAAAAGATATACAGAGAAGCCCCCAAAAGATTTGGCAAAAAAAAAAAAAAAAGAAAAGAAAAGAAACCACAAGAGAAATTTGAAAACATTTGATCTGAATAAAGATGAAAACTCAGCGCACCAAACGTCTGTGGAAGGCAGTGAATGCTGTGCTTAGAAGGAGATGTGCAGCTTCAAACGGTTATATTAATAAAGAAGAGCGACTTCCCTGGAGGTCCAGTTGTTAGGACTCCGTGCTTTCACTGCTGGGGGCCCAGGTTCGATCCCTAGTCAGGGAACTCAGGTTCCGCAAGCTGCACGGCCAAGACGAAAGAAAAGGAAAAAAAAAAAGAGAAAGGTTTAATATTAGGTATTTACGTTTCCACCTAACAAAGTTGAAAAAAAGAACCAATGAAGGTAACTTTACTAGAAGAACTAAAACTAAGAGTGGAAATCGTTAAAATAAAGGCAGAAAAATAAGAGGGAGTAATTAAGAAATGGATAAAACTCCTAGCTACATTAATCAAGAAAAGAAAGAGAGAGTACACGTTACCAAGAGCTGGGATCTGGGAGGGGGTGCTGAGAGACCACCCTACATGGGTCTTCCCTCCTTTTTTTTTTCCTTTTTCTTCTTCTTATCTTTTGGCTGCACCGTGAGAACGTGGAGTCCTGACCACTGGACCACCAGGGAATTCCCACAGGCCCTCCCTCCTCGGCACACTTGGTTCCAGACCATCTTTCTAAGAGCATCTGTAAAGCAAACAGCCTTGGAAGACAGTGCCTCCCTGTGGGGCAGAAGGCAGATCGTCCAGAATGACACAGATAATGTCTCCCTGGCCACAGCGGGCTGGGCTTGCTAGCAGCCCCGTATAAAACACTGGGGTTCCTAAGCTTAGGGGCCTCAGCTGGGACACAGACCCCCTGGGTGTATGAAACAGTGGCAGGCAGGAAGGTGAAATCTGCTGAAGGAAATTAAAAACCTAAATAAGTGGAGAGAGAGACCGTCCATCATGTTCAGTAACTAAAAGTGTCGGTGTTGTTCAGATGTCGGTTCTCTTCAAATTCAGCTACAGATTTAAGACAATTCCAATGAAAATATCAGCAGGATGCCAAAACACGTGGAGAAAAACAGGAGTTAGAAGAGCCAAAATCACTTTGGAAAAGATCAGAGTCGGAGGAGTCTTACCACCTGGCGCCCAGACTCGCTCTGGGGCCCCAGCGATTGAGGCCACATGGAGTTAGTTGGTGGACACGCCGGCTCCAAGGTCAGTGGGTTGGGAGGGTACGTCCAGAACAGACCTGCTCGGAGATGGTCGATTGAGTTCTGACAAAGGCACAGAGTAAAGTCAGTGGAGAAAGGATCGTCTTTTCAACCAATGGTGCTGGAAACACCAGACATCACCTTCTTTTTTTTTTGGTCACACGGCGTTCGGGATCTTAGTTCCCTGACCAGGGATCGAACCCGGGCCCCCTGAAATGGAAGCATGGAGTCCTAACCACTGGACCACCAGGGACGTCCCCAGACATCACCTTCAATCAAAGCAAATCAACAGCCTGGAGCCGTACCTCAACTTACACAACAATTAACTCAAAGTGATCATGGACCAGAAATGTAAAACGTGGCAAATGACAATTTCAAAGACAGCACAGGAGGGAGACCCGCATGAACTGGAGTTACGCGGAGCTCCTAGATCTGAGAGTCAAAGCGTACTTTGTAAATGAAAGAATGGTCGCGCTGGACGTCAGTACGATGAAAACTTTGCTCTTCAAAAGACAGGGTTAAGAAAAAGAACCAACCAGCTGTGGACTTGGAGAAACTTTGCAGATCACGTATCCGACAGTGGATTTGTATCTAGAGTCCCCGAAAGCGCTCACAACTTAATAAGAAAAAAACCCCTGCTTCACCAAAGACACACGGGCCCGAGGATGCTCAACATCATTTCTGTCCTGAAGACCCAAGTTAAACCCCAGTGAGTTACCCCGGCACACCTGTGAGAGCAGGTGGAATAAAGCAATTATAAAACAGACAACGCCAAGTGCACTGGGAGCTCTCACACGGTGCCAACGAGCCTGGACGCTCCGAGGCATCTGGAGTGAGATGAAAGCTCAGGTTCACACAACAACCTGGACGGGAATGTTTACAGCAGCATTTGTCATGTCATTGCCATGAAATACTGTAAACCACCCAGATGTCCTTCAACATGCGAATTGATACTGAGATAAGCCCACAATGGGACCATCCACGGCTACACAAGGAACCAGCTAGCGATCCGTAGATGAACCTCGGATGCATCGGGCTGAGTGAGCAAAGCCAGGTGCAAAAGCCTACATGTGCTGCGCGATTCCATTAATAGAACATTCTGGAAGTGACAAACTCTGGGCCCGAAACCAGATCAGTGGTTGCCAGGCGTTAGGGGTGGAGGGTTGATGACACACAGGACGCTGGTAAGAGAATTTTCTGTCTCTTGATTTTGGTGGTGGTTATATAACTCTTGGCAAAACTCACAGAACTGTACACAAAAAAGTGCAATTGGCTGTCTGTAAAATTTTAAATGCATTAAAATATAATATGTGTTCTTTACAATGTTTCCTGTTAGTCAATCTCTCAACAGCCTTAAACCCCAGTCTCTCTCTCCTACATGATGTGTTATCAGCAAATATTCTATTTCTACTTTGTTCATTTATCCCTACAGATTAGTTATTTATTATTTTGAGATTTGCTTAGTTTTACCCCAATGTTTACCAGTTAAGTCACTCACTGTTTCTTCTTGCATTTCCTCATTCCCGTGTGTCTCCACTGCGTTGCTCTCATCACTGCGTCCATCTCACGTGGACATCTGTCTCATTCCTGATCTGGGACCGTTATGAACACTGCCTCGATGGCCATTCACGAACTCAGGTGGTGTGATGCACGTTTACGTGAATCACCCAGGCCCTTGTACTCAGGAGTGGAATTGCTAGATGGCCACGAGAAACACGTTAAGTTCACTTTTCCCAGATAACGGTGGAACTGGTTCTCAGGTGTCATACCAGTTTCCATGGGAACAGCACAGCAGGAGGGCTCTGATCTGCATCCCCGACAAAGCTGGGCTCAGTCAGGCATCTAAATGCTAATAGCCTCTCTGGGATGTTGAAAGGGCAAGTCGGTGGGATTTTCTAACACAACTTTATCGAGGTATGATCCACATACCATACAATGTGCACTTCAGTGGTGCTTAATATATTGACAGAGTTGGGTGGCTGTCACGGCTCTAGGTATGTCCAGGATGCTGTCATTCCCCCAGATCCCTCAGCTGTGACCCCCGTATCCCATCCCACAGCCCCTGCCAACCACTAATTTTGGACTCTATACATTGGCCTATTCTGGACATTTCACATAAATGGAATCACACAAGACAGAGTCCTTGGTGACTGGCCCCTTTCACTGAGCGTGATGTTTCCAAGGTACATCCACGTTGTTGTGTGTGGCAGTACTTAGTTATTTTGGTTACCATTGTCGGGATACGACACGTCTTGTTTATACATTCATTAGTTGGTGGACACTTAGGTTGTTTTCACCCTGCGGTTATTATGAGTTACACCTGCTATGAACACTCGTGTGCGCTTTTTGTGCATGGACGCACGTTTTCATGTCTCGGGAATAGACCTAGGAGTAGAATTACTGGGTCATAAGGTCATTCTATGCTTAATCTTTTGAGGACTATTCCCACCAGCAGTCCACAAAGATCCCAATTTCTTCACAGCCTCGCTAACGCTTGTTATTGTCTGACTTTGATTCTAGGCATCCTCGTAGGTGTGATGTCATATCTCCCTGTGGTTTTGGTTTGTGTTTGCCTGATGGCTGATGGGGTTGACCGTCTTTTCCTGTGCTTCTTGGCCATGTGTACATCTTTGGAGAACTGTCTACCCATCCCTGCAGTTTTAATTTGCATTCCTTGGTTATATATGAGGAAGAGTTATCTTTTTCACGCGTTTACTGGCCATTTGAATGTCCACGCTAGTGAAAATGACTGTTTAAATATTTCGCCAATTTTTCTGTTGCACTGTCTGTCTTATTCTCTCAGTGATTTGCAGGCGTGGATCATTTATCCTGTATACAACACCTTTGTATTTGATATGTCTTCCAAACGTGTTCTCCCAATTTGTGACTTTCCTTTGAACTTTTTGTGGTGTCTTTTGATGAACAGAACTTCGAGAGTTAACTGTTGAACACATTTAAATGTAGTCAAGTATGTTGATTCTATCTTCCTTTCAGATATGGCCTAAGACGTCTTTTCCTACCTCATGTCATGAGAATATTCTCCTAGTGCTGCTTCTAAATGTCTTAGGATGGACCCACATAACTAACATTGTGTGTTTCTTTTCATCCACACGGGTGCCCTGTTGCTCCAGCATAAAGGTCTAAGGGACTGTCCTTTGGTGCCAGCATTGCCACGTGCCAGTGGTCCAGACCCATCCGGATTGCTCCCTGGGGTTTGCATTCCATTCTATTCTTATTAGTTATCTCTTAGCACACGTGTGAATACCATCCTCTCTCAGTTGTTACAGTTCTGTGCTGCCCTGATGGCTGGCTGGGGAACTCTCCTGATTTCTTATTCTTCCAGAGTGTCTTACTCTTCTTGGCCCTTTGCATTTTTGTCACAAATGTTCATGTCAGTTTATCAATTTCCACAAAACACCAGTGAAAATTTTGATCAAGATTGCATTTAATCTACAGACAATCTGGGGGATGATGGGCATCTTTAGAATATTAAGGACGTAAAACAAATAGATGTACATTCATTCAATCATTCATTTATTATTGTGAAATATGCAGAAGAACGCATAAGCACATAGGTACAGTTTAATAAATTACTGTAAAGCAAACACCCACGTGACTCCTACGCAGGTCAAGCAACAGAATATTATTCCCTCTCCAGAGAGCTCTCACGTGTCCCTACTCAATCATAACCTCTCCTGCTCACCTAGGAACAACTAGCTATTGATGTGTATCAGTTTTGATGTCATTGCAACACTGTATTTGCCGAAGTCTTGGTAAACATCCAAGTATCCCTCAATGGTAAAATGGATAAATAAATGTGGATATTCGTACAATGCATACAACACGGCAATGAAAATGAATGGATTACAGACGCAAACAGCATTATGGAAGATGCAAACAGGCATACGTGGGTGCAGGACGTGTGATTTGTGTAGATGATGTATGTACATGCACACACATGTATGCATATGTGTGCATACGACGTGTGCACGTGCATGCACACGGTTATCTATTCATTGTATACATGGCTCCAGATGTGCACGTGCACATATAGGCATTCATGTATTTTGTACACATGCATGTGCACACGGGTGTATGTGTGTATATCTGTGCACACAGAGGTACATGTGTCTTGTGTGCCTGCATGCACACGTATGAACGTGTGCGCGTACACATGCACATGTGTGCGTTCATGTGCGTACATGTGTGTACGGATACGTGTGCACGTGCACTGCATTGTGTATGCATCTCTATTGATGGACATGTATGCTTGTGTGAATGTACATGCGTGTATACATGCATGTATGCATTTGTGTGCCTAATGTATGTCTATGCAGGCATAGTGTATGCATGTGTGTATGCGTAGCATACATGTATGTATACACCTATAAATGCATGTATATATGAAATAATACTTGACAAAATCTGATGTACACAGATGGTAATTTTTTATCTTTTAATTATTTGGCCCCAGACTCCACCTTCTGCGATTCCAATTACACATATTTTTTTAAAAAAAATATCTATTTATTTACTTTGGCTGCACCGGCTCTTAGTTTTGGCACGTGGGATGTAGTACCCCAACCAGGGATTGAACTTGGGCCCCCTGCATTGGGAGCATGGAGTCCTCCCCAATGGACCACCAGGGAAGTCTCCCCACAGATGGTAATTTAACAATGCCACCCAGCTTTCCCAAGTGGATGCACAAACTAACACACTCCCAGAGCATTTCTGAGGTTCCACATCCTTCCCAAGACGTGGCGTTTTCAGACTTAAATGATTGCCAATGTGATGAGTATGTAATAATTTATTATTGTAGTTGACACTTGCATTTCCCCCACTGTCAATGAGCACCTTTTCATGTGTTTTTTGGGGATCTGGATGTGCTATTTTGTGAAGTACCTGTCCTGGGTTTATGCCAATTTCCAGTAGAATTATCTGCCACTTCCCTGTTGATTTTCAACGGTCTTTTTCAGAGTTACACACGTGGAAAACACCTTCTCCAGCTGCATGCATTCTTCTTTCAGTGTCTATGGGAAATTATTGTATCAACTTTATTGAGATAGGATTAAAGACAATAAAATGAATATATTTTAAGTGTACAGTACAATTAGTTTTAGAAATGCATACACTCGTTGAACCCTGCCTGCAATAGGACATAAAACATTCCCATTTCTCTGTAAAATCCTTTATCTATTCATCTGTTGATGGACACCAAGGTTGCTTCTCCGTCTTGGCTATTGTGGTTAATGCTGCTGCCAACATGGGGTGTAGACGGCTTTTTGGTATTTCATTTCCTTTGGATATATACTCAGAAGTGGACTTGCTGGGTCATAGGGCTGTTTTATTTTTAATTTTTGGAGGGACATCCATACTGTTCTTCCTAGCGGCCGCATCAATTTACATTCCCATATACATTGGGAATGTATAAAGCTCTTATGTTCCTTTCTTTTAAATATTTTATCTTCCATTTTACTAATTCTCTTTTAAGCTGTGCCTAATGTATATCGCATCCATCTAACTACCACTGAGGTCTTTGTATTCCTAATTCTAGAATTTCCGTTCCATGCTTTCTTGCCATTTTTCTGCCAAATTCCTCTATCTGGTCGTTTGATTTCTTAAAAATCATAATCAAGGTTCTATTAAAGGGATGCCTGACAATGCCAGCGTTTGAATCTTCTGCTGGTCTGTTCCTCTTGTTTATTTTTTGCCCCGTTTTGGTTTTCATGTTTTTCTACCCTTGCTTGTCCCTGATTTAGGACCAGACCTGTTATATAAAAATCCCAGGAGATGATCAGAAGCTCTGAATGACGTTATCACCCTCCAGAGAGGATTTCCTTCATCACCTATCAGGCGATGATCATAATTCACTCTAGAATAGAGTGTTGACCTAAAGTGGGTTTCAGTCTTTCCGAGGCAGGTGGCTTTCAGCTCCCGTTTCCCCATGCGTGTGGCGCTCCGGGGTCCCAGCTCGGACCCTCGTGGTGCACTCAGTCCCTCCAGCCGTGGGAGACACAGAACTCCCCTCCCTTCCTCCAACTCTCAGCTGCTGAGATCGCTTTAGGAATGTGTAATCTCCCGAAGATTCTGGCCCTGGGAACTCTTATCTTCTCTCTGAATCTTAGACAAATAAATCCCTGCAGCCCTGTTAAAGCCCCATTGTCTTCAAAAATCTCTTTTTTGTTCTTTTGATGTTTTCCCTGGTTGTTCTCAGGAGGAGAGGTCAAACAGTTCAATCCGTTGTTCCCAGAAGCTGGATTCCTCCTCCCTATTTTATTATCTGGGAACTACTATTATTTTCTAGAAAGCTCAGCACACTGTTTTAAAGGCTCATTGTTGGGCACGTCTGGCTGCTTTCATGGGGGAGATAGTGAGGCTTTCTCTTCTCCATGTTGCTGTAAATTAGGTCTCCGCTTACTTTCTTAATTGCTTCCTGGAAGAATGTAGAAAAGATGTTTACACAGTGCCAGATCCTTTCAGGAAAAGAGCAATCACAGAGACGTGCTGTCTTGAGGGGTGTGGGTCTGTCTCCGTGAAGGACGGCATGTGTGCCAGGTGCCCCTGGGGCCACTAAAAGTAAAATTCTCCCTTTTCACGTTGACCAGACTGAGTCTGAACACAGCCCCACTCTCTGCGTGGGGTCTCCGAGGACACGTGTCCCCCACCTGGGGATCTTCTCCAGCCTGGAAACTGGGGGACACGAGCCTGCCGGCTGTGAGTGGCACCCGAGTGGGAGGGGCAGGGGTCCCGGTTGCAGAGTGAGGAATCCTGACAACTGAGCACAGGGCCTGCAGACCCCGTGATGCTGAAGTGTCAGCTAAGTGCAAACACACGACATGGAGCTCGTGGGAAGCATCAGTGGGGACTCACGAGGCAAGCTCCCAGGACCGTGGAGCGAGGCCGTGCTGCCCGCAGCCCAGAGCTACGTGCCTTTGGGGCAACAGCTCCTGCAAGTACCTGGACCCTGCCCGCCAACCGAGCCCACGATGAGCTCAGTTCTGTGCATAGTAACTTGGAGATGGTACTCCGAGACCAAGCCCAAGCAGGACCAAGGTGCACACATACGGTAAGTGACCAGCTAGTCCAGAACCCCAAGTCCCCGGCCACAGGGCCCTCCCCCAGCCGCACCTATGGCCACAGGAGGGTCCCTCGGGACCAGGTGCGGGGAAGGAGGAAGTCTGCGCTTAGTGTCCCGACAGGCTCCTCCGCACGCAGATGCGAGTCAAGAAGGATGGTGGCTGTATTGCAGCCGGTCCCAGGTGGCCTTGAAAGATCTTGGAGAAGGAGAGTCACCCCGATGGGTGGGGCTGAGAGCCAAGCACCTGCCTGCCCACCTGTGTGGAAGGGGAAGTGGCCCAAGCTGAGAAGATACAGACTTCTGGGAAGGGACAAGTGGCTGGGCTCTCTGGTCAGCAGCCTGAAGGAAACACACTGAAGGTGGGAGACGGGGAGTCTCATGTAGCAGAGCCTCCAGCCGGGGAGCCCCAAGGGGAGGATGCGGGGCAGGGCCCGTGAGCACAGGGTCCACTCGCCATGTCGCACACCATGCCACGTGGAGCACGGGGATGCTCCTCTAAAGGCATCACGGAAGCACCACTTGGAGACAACGTGACGGAGGAAAGGGGTGTCATCCTTCGGCATTAATGACGCGCACCCAGTCCTTCTCTACACCGCTCCCCCCAGAGAAGGACGCGTGGTCCAGGAGAAAGGGTGGGAGTGTGGCTCAGTCAGGGGCCTCTAGAGAAGCAGAACCAATAGGCTATAGAGAGACCCGAGGAGATGTAATACAGGCATTGACTCAGGCCATCGTGGAGCCCCATGTGCAGGCTGGGGAGCTAGGGCAGCTGGTGGTGTCACTCGGTCCCCGTCCGAAGGCCTGAGAATGAGAATGGCCAGTGTCCCGGGGCAGAAGAGGACGGAGGCGCCCACTCAAGCGTGGAGCACGTTCCCTTGTCCTATTCAGGCTCTCCGTGGGCTAGATGATGCCCTCCTGCCTCGAGAAGGGCACGTACGAGGCCGCCCGTCAAACGCTAATCCCTTCCGGGAACACCCTCACCGACCCCCGAAAACCGTGTGGTGCCAGCAATCTGGGGCTCCCTCGGCCAGTCGAGCTGACGTGTGAAGCTGACTGTCACCGAGCAGGGGCAGCCACTGGCCATCACGCCCCAGGACACCCTGGGGACCGTGTGCTTCCTGTGGCCCCACTGCCCCGGGCTCAGCACACATGGAGGTTCTGGTTCGCAAAGGAGGCACGCTCTCCCGGGCACATCATCTGACCTTGGTGTATGACCTTCCCGTGACGCCTGCCGTGGCCAGCCCCGCCTCCCACCCTCTGCAGCTGATGTGGTAAAGGTGGCTGCGTTCTGCCCAGTGGTTGCAAGCCCGTGTCCAGCAGCTCCTGGAACCTTCCCTGAGAGACGGCAGTTGTTTGGCCTTTGTCCTTTTCTTCCTTCCTCCATTCATCTGATGCTCCCTTCATCCGGAGCACGGCAACGGGCATCCCTGCCCACGATGTGAGGGCCACGGGCTGGGGACGACGGAGTGGTGAGCTGGGCGGACGCTGCCGTGTCTTAAGGAGAGACTCACTCCTGGTGCCAGCCGGAGACCCACCCACCCACACCTGACCCTAACCCGTACCTGTGCCCTGGACTCAAGATGGGTGCCACAGCCTCCCAAAAGCCCAGTGCCATCAGCCAATGGAGCCCGTATCCTGCCTAAATGCTTTCACGCTTGCGTCAGTGAACTCAGGTGGCCAGAACAAAGTCCCACAGCCCGAAGCTTTAACCACATTCATTGTCACCTAGTCCTGGAGTAAAACTTCCTCTTCTTACAAGGACCCCAGTCACACTAGGTTAGGACCCACCCTGGTGACCTCATTTTTACCTTAATAACCTCTGTAAGGGCTCGGCTCCAAATAGTCACGTTCTGGGAAGCTGGGGGTCAGGACTGCAGCGTGTGACTGTGGGACACAGACCAGCCCATCACATGGCTGCACAGCACACATGCAGGTCAGGGGATTCCTGCGTCCTCTACGACCCGGGGGCACGTGCAGAAGGACGTAGTGGGAAAGCTCGGCCAGGCCGGCCTACCGGAGGGCTGCAGACGGCAGGAGGACATCAGGGAGTGGTCCGGGTCTAAGCCTCGGGCGGCCCCAGCCCCTGTCCACCCCCCAGCACTGGCCCAGCTGCAGGAAGAGGAGACGACAAAGCAGAAAAGGTGCTGGTGTTGAGTGCTGAGTGGAACCAGGGAGGCGTGGAGGTGGCCCGCGGGTGGCAACCATGCGAGGTGGCCAGGGGAGCCTCTGGGCGACTGCACTAGCCCCCCGCCCCAGCTTCCGGGAACAGAGACCTCCTTTCCCTGCAAGAAACAACCCCTCCTCCCCCGCTGCAGCCATCTCGGTGGGCCTGCGGAGCTCCCCCTACACGGGCCTTGAAGGAAGGATGGCAGGAAGGCCCCGGCGGGAGTGTCCACTTGTCCCCCAGCCAGGAATCCGCGGCCCCCGTCCAGCCTGGACTTGGTCCTTCGGCTCCTTCCTGGCTTCTGCCCGCTGCCCCTGCTCCTCCCCTGAAGACTCCTTTCCTCTTTTGCGGCTCGGGGTGGCCGGGGGCTGCCTGTTATTTGTCACTGGAGAGCCTCACCCGATGCCCAGGTCCTGCGATGATTACGCTGGAATTTCCCGAGGGCAGTGGGGCAGGGAAGGCGCTGACGCCTGGGGCTGCGGGCCAGTGGCCAGGCTGGGAGGCGTGGGCGCAGGTGGCCTGGGCCTCGGCGAGCCCTGTCACCTCCTGGACGGCCAGCGCTTGCGGCAGCCCAGGACAGCCTTCCTCGTCGTGCGCGGTGCGGTGCCGGGTCCCAGGGGAGAGGCCCAAACCCCACCGCGTGCGCCGCCTTCGGCGGGAAGGGCACCACAGTCCACAGCAGCGTCTCCATCCGCGAGCGGATCCGGAGTTTGTGCCATCCGGGCGCACTGAGGACCCAGGGCCTTCCAGAGGATAAGCCATCATCTGAAACGGCTGAGCTGCCCAAACCGTGAGCGCGTTACTCCGTTATCAGTGACCTTTGTGTCACGCGGCCTTTGTCCCCCTGGGTGGGGACCAGCCGCTGATCTCTGGGTCTGGCCACCGAGAGGGAGCAGCCGCAGAGCCACGTGGGTGCTTCCAGGACAGAGCTGCCCGGACGGGAGTTTCAGGCGGCAGCGGAGGACAACCCCAAACTGCCCGGACACGTACAAGGGTCCCCAAGTGGGGTCTGGTGGGACAAACCCTGGGGCCGCTGGATGGTACGGGGTCCTGCGCAGGGGAGGAGGCGGCGCACAGGGCGAGGCTGGTCCGCAGGGCCGGAGTCGGGGGAAATGCGGGGGCAGACGGGGTGAGGACCTGGGTCGATTTTTTCAGAAAGGGTCTGGACGTGAATAAAGACATTTTAAACAGGTGGGAGAGTAAATCAAAGCTAACAAAAAAGGGTAACCCAAGGACACAGAGGAGACCGCCCGTGCTCTACAGCTGGGACTTCAAAATCACAGAAATGAGCGATGGAGTGTGAAACCCAATGGGGTCAAAATGAAGAAACCAGCCCCAAAGGGGAGAAGATGAAACAGAGAACTGATTGCATGCGGAGTCGGTGACTTAAGCACTCGGAAGGACTTTATTTCAATCCACTTTAAAGCACAGTAATTTGAAGACAACTGTCAAATGTGGTGGATTTTGTGTGTGTGTGTGTTTACATTTATATGCTGTGTGTGTGTGTGTATGTGTGTAATTGTGTAAAATGCCCTTAGGAGACAAATTTTCAAGTTGGCAGATATAAATATACAATTGAAGGAGTCAAGAAAAAGACTTGAAATTCTGCACTGGAATTGGAAATGTTGGTCAGGCTATTCTTTATTTTTAAAAATTCCTATTTCCTAAGTCAGACCCAGAAGGACAAATCCTGCACAATTTCACTTGAATAAGGTTCCTAGTGTAGTTCAATCCATAGAGACAGACGGTAACAGACAGTAGGATGGTGGGGCCTGGACCTGGGGAAGGGGATTGGGGGGTGAGTGTTTAATGGGGGACAGTGTCAGTTTGGGAAATGGAAAGTTCTGGAAGTGGATGGTGTGATGGTTGCACAACAGTGGGAACGCACTTAATGCCACCGGACTGCATACTTAAGGATGGCTAAGACTCTGAATTTTCTATGTGTTTTATTACAATAAAAATAATTGAAAAAATATGAATGTCCTAATTCTGTCCACTGAAAAGGCCTGGAAGCAATGACCACACCAGCAGCAGTGAGCACCCCAGAACCCAAAGTGGGATCCCTGAATACCCACTCGAGTCCCTCCAGGAAGGAGCCCAGGATTCCTGGAGAAAAGGCTGGTACGGGGGCTTATATAAGGTGAATGGAGAACCTCGGGTCCTGCCTGAATGCATGGAAACTACCAAATCCTGCCGCATCACGGCAAAATGACACACTGGCGAACCTGGTCCGAGATTTGACCCCTTGGTCACAGGTCGGGATGATAAGTACGATGAGCTGAAATGCATCTCAGCCCGCACACCTGGTGTGACCCCCATGAGTCCCGCTGTGACGCAACCAACTCCCTCCCCTCAATGTGGGTGGGGGTCTGTGACTAGCTTCTGACCTGCGGGCGAGGGCAAAGGGGCAGGGTTTTCAGAGGTGACAGGTCCTCTGAGTTAGTCAAGGGCAGCTTCCCCGGGTGGGTCTGACCTGAGCAGGAAGGCCCTTTCTAAGAAGGTTGGGGCCTTCCCTGGAGTTAGAGGCTCAAGGGCGCAGCCGTGGGAATGAACCCTGCCACGACCTGAGTGGGACCTTCTCCAGCCTGTAGCCTCTGGGTAAGCTCACCGCCCAGCGCACGCCTCGGCCTGGTGAGGCCCCAGGCGGAGGACCCGGCCCAGTTGTGAGTTACGCCAGGACTGCTGACCCACAGAAACGCGAGGTCGTGATGGAGTGTGTGTGACTTTAAACCTTTAGACTTCTGGTGATTGTCACTCAGCAATAAAAACTACCACATGCATGAAATATGTTTAAATATGTTCAAATTCATGAGTTCATAAGATATATACGCATGTATGTATGTATATATATATATATGTGTGTACGTATATATATAATAATCAGTATCTCTGGACCTTTTCTATCTTCCCTGTTTCAAATATGTGATATGGGGAAATGTATCTTTATAGAAGAATTCTTACAAATAAATGCTGAAGAAACGCTAGGTTTAGAAAATGGCCATTTTGCAGCCCGTGATGAAAGAATGGATCTAGGCCTTTGATACTCAGGCTGGGGTGATTTTATCCCCCAGAGCACAGTTGGCAGCGCCTGGAGACGTTTTTGATCGAGATGGAGGGGGTACCACTGGCATTTGGGGGGGCGGGGGCGCTGATGGACGTCAAGGGAACAGCAATGATGTGTCTGTGGTGGGCTGACCCTTCCTGCCCCTGCCCCCTGTTGCTCATGCCTTCATGCAACCCCACCGCCTCACCTGAAGGGGACCCACGCCTTCTTCTTACAGAGAGTGGCTAAGGGGCGGGGTGTTACTCCTGGGACCGGGCCTCACCACTGAAGATGTCGGGGCCACTCCCTCCTGCTGGCCTTGCAGAAGCGCCACGTGGGAACAGCCTGTGGGGGGGCCCATGTGACGGGGACCCTGGGTGCCCAGAGGAGGTGAGGACCTCCTTCTATAACCACGGAGAAGTGACCTCTGCTCACCTGAGCGAGCTTGGAAGCGGACCCTCCCCAGTCGAATCTTCAGATGAGAGTGCAGAGCCCACACCCAGGTCGAGCTGACCCACAGCACCCGAGAGAGAATAACAACTGTGTGTTCTTTTAAGTCTGTGGTGATTTGTTTCAGCACAGAAAATGCACACACTGGCCCCAAATGCCAACACTGCCAAGGCTGAGCAACTGATCTCAGGCAATTATTTTTTTCTGTAAAGGGCCAGGTAGTAAATATTTTTGGCTTTTCTATCATCACACAACAAATGACTACGGACTTAGCAGCCGAAACAACACCCATCGAGCAGCTCGTGGTTCTGAAGGACTGAGGTCCGGTTGGGTTCTGCCAGGTGCTCTGCTTAGGGCCTCATAGGCTGAGATCAAGGAGGGCTTCTCCTTGCGGGCTGTGGGGGTGGATCCACCTCAGGACGCATCCCGGTGGTTGGCAGAGTTGTTCCTTGTGGCTGCAGGACTGAGGTCCCGTTTTCTGACCGAGTGTGAGCCAGGGGTCTTTTCAGCTCCTTCCACGGAGCCCCCTCTGTCTCAGCCGTGGAGAAACCTCCTTCCTGTCAACCTCTTGCTTTGACTTTCTCTGAATTCCCCTCTGATACCAGCTGACACACATGGGATTAAATTAGGCCCACCTGGGTCATCTCTCTATTTTATTTTAATTTATTTTGTTTTATTTTATTTTTATTTTTTATTTTTTTGTGGTACGTGGGCCTCTCACTGCTGTGGCCTCTCCCGCTGCGGAGCACAGGCTCTGGACGCGCAGGCTCAGCAGCCGTGGCTCACGGGCCCAGCCGCTCCACGGCATGTGGGATCTTCCCGGACCGGGGCACGAACCCATGTCTCCTGCATCGGCAGGCGGACTCCCAACCACTGCGCCACCAGGGAAGCCCTATCTCTCTGTTTTAAAGTCAAATGATAAGCACCCTTAATTACATCCTCAAAAATCATTTTTGCCAGTAACATGACACAAGCACAAGAGGGATCTCTTATGTTATTCACAGTTCCTGGAATTAGGGCAGAAAATCTGGCCAGGAGTGGGATTTCTTAGAATCTAGCCCACCATAGCCAACGTAACATGAAAGAAGCCATGGACAGTCTGTGAACAAAGGGTCGTGGCTGTGTTTCAGTAAAACTTTATTTACAAAAACAGATGGCAGACTGGATTTCACCTGTGGCTACTGTTGTTTGCCAACCCTAGTCTAGCAAAGGTCACCAGAGGCTGCTATGACCATGGGAACAGCTGACGGGGAGCTTGACGGAGCCCTGGCTGACCACACGCCGCCCACCGATCAGTTTCACAGAGGAGACACGCCGGCCACTGCACGCCTCCAGCCCTGGTGCAACAGGATGTGCCATTTCTACCTTCGAAGTGGCCTTGCCCAAAGATTTGACCTCAAGCGGATCAGGGCTAACTAACAAGAAATACAGAGCGTGGAAAAACACTACGGTGTGATCCATGAAATCCAGAATACTGGAATTTCCCTAAAACAAATGGCTTTGCTCCTTCACAAATAACTGCAAGAATTAAGGAGGGGATACTTTTGGATGAAAGGGGGGGCTTTGGAGACATGGCAATAATGCCTGTGTGAGTTCTGTGTGGATTTTGACTTGAAGAAATCACCTGTAAAATCCATTTATGAGACTATTGGGAAAATTTGGACTTGTCCACAGATTTGATGATATGAAAGAGTTATTGATGTATTTTTAAGTGTGATGATGGTATGGGGCCTTTTTAAGAAAAGACATGTCTTTCAGAGACATGAGAAGGGATAGGGGCCCACAGACATTGAAGGATGAAGTGTTTATGGATGAAATAATATGGTGTCTGAGGTTTGCTTAAAAGTAGCTGGAGAGTGAGAGGTAGGTGGGCGTCAAAGACACAAGACTGGCCGTTGGTGGTCGTTGTCAGATCCGGGTAAGCGTTATAATGTTCTCTCTGCTTTCGTACGTGTGTGGAATTCTCCCAAGAAAGGCTTCTGATGGCAGCACAAGGTTTCCTAATGGACAGGCTGGTGGGTGGTGGGGAGCTCCTCGGAGCTGTGGGGGAGCCGGGACCCCTCTTGTCAAGGGACCCCAGGGGAAGGGGCCTTGATGCGGGGGTCAAGGGACCCCAAGGACTTGCTGCGGGGGCCAGGCACCAGGCGGCGGCCAGAGCTCCCCAGACACTTGCGGTGTAGCTGGGTGTTTACGAGTGTTTATGAGCATGTGTTCCGGGACCATCGGCAGCCGTGAGATCCTTCCCCTCCGTGTGACCCCGAGGGGCACTGTCCATGTTCCCAGAGGCCCAGTGGGCCCTGAAGCTTGCCAGTTACCCCGGGACAGGGGGGCTCAGAGCAGGGCTGAGAGCGAGACCATGCCTACACCAGGGGCAGCTCAAGGGAATGAGAGCAGGCCGGGCAAGCCAGGACAAGAATTGGTGAGCATCGCTTACCATGGGGGCCTGTGGTCAGTGTCTACCCCCCTCACTGGCCTCCACCTGAGCACCATGTAGCAGGAGCTGCCTCTGCTTCCTGGGGGGGTCAGAGGCGGGGTCGCCCACCGACCACACCCCGGGTTGCAGGTGTCTCTGGCATCCTCTGCTCTCCCAGGGGCTTGCCTGTACACCAAAGAGATCTTGTCACCTCCCAGCTGGGTCCCCTTTGGTGCAGAGCCCTCACCCAGCTCAGGCTGAGAGCCTGGACTGTGGGCAGAGCTGCCGTGGCCTGTAGATGCCAAGTCCCACGTTCCCTGTCTCGTGCTGTCCCCTCCAGGGACAGGGACTTGGTATTTCCTCTACCTTGTCCCTTGCTGAGCAGGCCAGGGTCCCAGGCTGGTCAGTGGTGCTACCAAACCTCCTGGCTGGACCTCAGGGACCCACATCCTGCATTCACAGCCCTGCACACGCTCTGGAGGCTCTGCGTCTCCAGCCTCAGTCCTCTAGAGGGTCTTGGTGAGTCCTGCAGCTGTGGCTAGGCTGACCTCCGTGTGTGCCCACTGTTGGACATCTTCAGCTGATGAGGCCCAGATATCTTTACCCAACAAAGTTGTGGGGGATCTGGGGCTTGAGGGGCCCCATTCCAGGTGTTGGAAGGCTTCTGGGAGAACTGCTTGTCAACGGTTACTTACATGTGGACACCCCTGCCCCAGACCATCAGAATCCTTGTGCACAAGCTCCCATGCCCCACCCTCAAGATGGACTCAGCGAGAAGGAAGGAGGGAGGGAAGGAGGAAAGGAGGAAAGGGAAGAATGGCAAAATGGATGGATGGATGGAGGATGGATGGAGGATGGGTGGATGGAGGATGGATGGATGGATGGGTGGGTGGATGGATGGAGGATGGATGGATGAAGGATGGATGGATGATGGATGGATGGATGATGGATGGAGAATGGATGGATGGATGATGGATGGAGGATGGATGGATGTGTGGATGATGGATGGATGGAGGAATGGATGAATGCATGGATGGGTGGGTGAATAGCGGGATGGGTCGTGGTTGGATGAATAGATAGATGGGAAGGTGGGTAAGTGGGTGGGTGGATGGATGGATGGAAAATGGATGGAGAGATAGATACACACATGCATACAGAGAGTGTGGGGTGGGTGACTGATTGTTAAGGGCCCACAGAGGATGGAGGAGATGACAGACATGAATACATAGGCAGACACAGCCCAGGGGTGTGGTGAATATGCACTGGTAGGAAGAGCCACTAAAGCTCCCACTACCATTCTCAGTTCTTCCCATGTGGTAACTCGTTTAATTCCCAGCAGCCCTCAGAGGGGACCACTGCTCTTCTTCCCAGTTACAGAGGAGGAAAGCAGGATGTGGAATGGCTACCCAGCTAGCTCAGGGTCACAGGCTACAGGGTGAGGAACCCGTACCAAGTGTTTCCGGGACCTGAGCTGAGACGCACAGAAGCACAGGGGTTACACAGGGCCCCAGAGGTCAGATGGAGCCACAGACAGGGGGATGAGGTCAGCCTGGGACAGACCCACAGTGCACAGAAGTAGCCCAACATACGTGGGAGCAGCGGGGGAGCCCAGGAGCTGGGCAGACCCACAGAGGGGCCCTCAAAATCAGGGCGCCCCCACACATGCAGACCATAGACCCCAGCTAGGTCTGTTCCCAGGATCCCAGGGCAGCGACTGAGCGGGTCTGCGGAGGTGCTCAGTGGGGAAACTTTTGGCCCCACGCCCCTTGCCGTCTAGCTCTGCCCACACCTAGGCCAGTGGGAGGTGGCCGAGAATGACCAGGGCTTCTGGCCCCCAAGAGCCGACTGAGCTGACCAGCAGCAGGTAACGTCTCACCTGAAGAAATCTCTGAAGCTAGCAGCCCCCAGCCCCCACTCCCACCCTCCCGGGTCTAGGAGCCCCTGCAGGGCAGGCGGGGTCTGAGGTCGGCCCCAAGCCCTCTCCAGGGGGAGGCGGGGGGGGGGTGCGCCTGTGTTCCGGTATTTAGGGACCCTGGTTACCAAATCTGAAGCCTCACCAGGAACCATCCCTGCTTTAGCTAATGCCACACCACTCTGTCCTGGGGCCACAGCCCTGCTGGATGTGCACTTCCTGCCTCTGTGCTGAGCCTGTGGGGGGTCCTTCTGCCAGGAATGCACACCCCCCTCCATAGGATGCCCACCAACTCCACCCCCAACTCCTTTCCCCCTGGCACAGGGTAGGCCTCTCCTCCCTCCCGTGGGCAGTCGGCACCCCCAGCCCAATGCCCCTGACCCCACGTCTATCTGCGCCCCCAGGAGAGGACAAGCTGCCCTGTGGGGTGGGCCTGCTTAGATCCTGGGAGACCCTTTCCCCAAGGTCAGGGTCAGCGTGGAGGCCCTTTTCCCTGTCTCGGTCCAGTCCAGGAGAGGGCAGTGAGGAGGGAGAGGCCCAAGGGGTGGGCATGGAAGGCTGCCCTGGAGGGGGCTGCCCCCCTCCCCAGGCCAGGGGCACTCCAGGCCCTCAGCCTTCAGAGCAGTGGGCACAGGCCCTGTGGTCAGAGGCAGAGAGCTAGGCCACTGGGCAGGGTGGGGCTGGGCAGAGGGTGCCCGGAGGGGAAGCGTGCCCAGCCTCTCCCCAGTGCTGCTGGGCAAGGCTGGCTCTGCACCAGGTGCTGGCCGCGTCGGGCCCCATGTGCTCTGCTTGGGGCCCAGGGCCGTGGCCCAGTGGTTGGTTAAGAGCAGAGAGGGAGGCAGCCAGCCCCCAGCCCCCAGCCTGAGCCCTTTAGGAGAACGCTGGGCAGCCCGGCCAGTGTCCACTCGTGCCCAGGGCTGGGGCAGCACCTGCAGAGGACCCTGTGTGTGACTGCCCAGCAGGGCAGTGAGGGTGCTTGGGAGCCGGTGGCCACTGTGGAAGCAAAGCTGCCTCCCTCCATGGCAGGTGTGGCTGAGGCAGTGTGGGGGCAGAGGGACACGCTGCCCCAGGCGTGCGGGGTCCCCAGGGGTGCCAACGTGGCCTCCTGAGAGCTCCCGGAGAGAGGGAGCACGCGTGTGTGTGCATGCGTGTGTTACGTGCATGCACGTGGACGTGTGTACATGCATGTGTATGTGTGCCGGCGTGTGCGCTCGCCCACGGCCGCAGGTGCGGGGAGTCACCCACACAGCCTGGCAGGGACCTGCAGGCTCCGAGGGCCCCGCTTGGGTGCGTGGCGGCAGCTTCATGACCGGGGGAAGGGGGGCCGTTCCGCCCGCTCCAGGCCTGGTCCACAGGCAGCCCAAGGCCCACGCTCCCCTCCCACCCGGCCCCCCAGGTGCCCATGCGCCCACCTCTCGGCCTTCGCCCCCACCCTGCTCCTGTGTCCTCACAGCTCCTCCAGCCCTGCCCGTTGTTCCACCTCAGCCCCGACCCCACGTCCCCAGGGCTGTGGGCTGATGGCTTTTGGACCCCGTTGGACGGTCCTGGCTGGTCCCCAGCCTGTCCTGGGGTCCAGTCGCCGGGTGATGTCCTTGTGCATCCCCGGTTCCCTTCTCCTCTGTCCCAGCCACACAGTGACTCCTCTGGTGGCCTTTGAGGCCTTGCTGTGACCCTCTGAGTGAGCGTCTGCGGTACGATCTGAGGTCAGAGAGCTAAAGCTCTTTCCCAGGTGATTGTGGGTCTCCCGGGGCCCCAGCAAGCCCTGGCCAGAGCTTGTCTGGGGCGGCGGGTGGCCCAGGGTGGAGAGCTGCTCACAACGGGCCTCAGTTCGGGGGCTTCTGCGCAGACCAGGCCCTCAGGATGGGGGACCTTTTAGCCAGGAAGACGGTCGCATCCGGGCGATTCTGTGGGGAGGGGCCCAAGATGGAGGGCCTTGAGCAGTTGGGGTCCCAGGACTGGCCTCTGGGAGAAGGGGGGTCAGACCTTAGACCGCGCGTGGAGGGGGCCCAACACGAGGCCTGTGTACGGAAGGGGGCGCCCCAACGTCTGTCAGGGCGGCTGGCGAGGGACTGGGCAGGAGGGAGGCGGGTGGAGCCAGGCGGCGGGAGGGAGCCCGGGGTCCCCGGAGCAGGAGGTCAGGCCTCCTCCAGGAGCGGCCAGCGGACAGCAGGGGGAGCTTGGAACCGGCTGATCTTGGCTCTGCCCGGACCACCTGGCCACCTCGGCCCGGGCCTGCCACTCTGGCCTCCCAGGCGAAGTCGCTGATGGGCCATTCAGTCCTCTCAGGCCACTCGTGGCCCTGGGGGTGACCGCCTAGAAGGCCGAGAAAGGCCCACGAGAGGGCACCTGCAGGGACGGATCGTAGGCGGTCCAGGGCGTAACTCAGGCACCTGCAGAAGGAGAAGGGGGCCTGGTCAGGGCCCTGTAGAGACCAGCTGCACTCGGGAAGAGAGGGCAGGGACCTCACAGCAGCCTCACGGGCCCCTGAAAGCCAAGTGGGGACGGGGTGGGGCGTGCAGCAGGCTTCTGGGTGGCCGCGAGCCCCCAGACCTGGATCGGATGGCCTCTCTGGAGCTGCGGGGGGACTGGGATGGGAGCAGGGGACCGCTGGGCGGCCCAGCTGTGCCCTAATTCTCTGTTGTGAGTCATCATGACATCGTGGGGTCCTCACAAACAGAGAGATGTCCAGTCACCTCAGGCTCGGGGTCCCCTAGCCGCTGTGCCCATGTGGCAGGTGCCTCCCAGCAGCCCAGGGACCTGAGACGTGACCAAGAAGAGGGCCACTGGCTACAGAGCTGTCCCTGGAAGTGACGCATCTGCACACCCTCCTGGGCCCCATCTGCACTCACAGACCACGGCCCAGGCCCTGGTGTCCGGGCCTGTGGTGCCCACCAGGCCGGGTTCAGTGTGGCCCACCCGTCAGCCAACATGCAGGAAAGCCTCGGATGCCCCCACCAACCCCCCCAGGCCTGCTTGAAAGGGGCTCCCGTGCATCTTGCCAGAAAGCCTGGTGGGCCCAGGGCAGCCCTGGGGAGCCTGCGGAGGGGCGGGGTTGGAGGGCTGGCAGCCAGTCCTTGAGCTCCAGGTGAGCGGCCCCGCAGAGAGCAGAACTGGCCTGGACGGCAGTGGTCGGGGGAACCAGGGGCCCTTCAACCCAGGGGGACACCCGACCTCTGGATCCTGAGAGAGGGGACCCTGCCCGGCAGGCCCGCCCAGAGAATACACCAGCCCCCCACCTGGAGAGCCTGGACAGCCCCCCTCACAGGCAGAGAGCCTCCATAGCCTTCCATCCCACCCTCGAGAGCCTGGACTGGGCCCCTCGCACGGGGCCCTGGAGAGTGGGGCTCAGGTCCTGGCACCCACAGGGACTTCTGGGAAGCTGGGGTGCTCCCTGACCCCCAGGAACCCCCTGGGCAGGAAGTGGTCACATTCGCACATCCTCACGTCCTGATACGAGGTGGGGGACAATGGAACCAGCCCCAGCCAGAGTCTGACGGGGAAGGGGCGCTGGAGCCAGGGGCCCTTCCCCCGGGGGCTTTCACAGAACCGAGGTGGCGAGGTAGCCAGCCAGCCCCTGGCCGGGGTCATGGCAGGGGGGCAGGGGTCTGCAGCCACCAGAGATGGCATTCCCCTTCACCCGCCTCTGCTCCCCACTCTGGCCTGGGACCCTGGGACCCTGCCCCGAGCTGATGTGGACTGTCTCGCAGCCAGGATGCCCCCACCCTTCCTGGCCAGGCAGCCGGCGGGTGGGCTGCAGGGCCGCCTGGGCAGGAACTGCCAGGCGCGGTGGAGGGGTCTGGAATGTGCACTCAGCCGTTGGCAGCCTGTCCAGGACACGCACTGTGTAGGGAAGGCTTTGATCGCCTGCTCCCAAACCGAGGGTCCCCAGTCTCCCCTCTACATCTGCGACCCCGCCCCGGGTCATTCCCCAGCCCTGCCCCCACTTGCTGCTAGTGCCAGCAATCCCGGGGTTTGCGTTGGCTTTCAGCCAAACCCCGGAATGTGCCTGCTGGCTGCACGGCAGCTGTTCTTGGAACTGGGGTGACAAAGCACAGACTGTCTTGGAGACGTGGGCGGACAGGGTTCAGCCTGCCCAGAGCCACGCATGAATAGGGCACAGAGACGCCGGGGCGAGGATGAATGGGCTCACAGAGGCCCAGACACCCGTGAATGGGCACCAGGCTTCCAAAGACGCAGTGGAAGTTGAAACTGGCCACGGGGGGGACCTGAGACCTGGGGCGTGGGCCTACGTGAGGTGTGGGATGTAAACCACCAAGGGTCCCTACTGCTAAGATCCCCAATGAATGGAGAACAGAGCACCCCCAAACTCAGACTCAAGGGCACACATGACTCAGGCACTCAGGAGTGGGGTGCAGGCTGCAAGGCCCAGAAAACCAGGTGAGCACTGACATTCACAGTCAAAGGGCATCCCGGGGACTTGGAGGCGGGGGGTTCAAGGCATCGCCTATTCATCGTCACAGGTGTGCAAGGACCCAGAGCCGTCCATGAACGGGGTTAACATACTTCAGATGCTCCAGGGATCGGGGAGACTTTAGACACCCAGGGAAGGGGTCTAGGACCCTTGGACACTTAAATGGCAAGGAACAGCCTGCCTGGAGTCACACGTGAGCCCAGTGGAGACACCGGGGCGAGGACGGATAGACTCACAGAGGCCCAGACACCCATGAATGGGCACCGGGCATCCAAAGGTGCAGTGGAACTTGGAACCGGCCACCAGGGGCCCGAGACCTGGGATGTGGGCCTACTTGAGAGGCAGGCAGTGGGGTTTAGGCTGCTCGAGACCGTGACGAATGGGATTCAGGCAACTAGAGAAGAGAATGTGGGAACTGGAGGGTGCCCGTAGCCTGACACTCTGAAGGGTGGGGTATGCCGATGCCTGGAGGATGGGGGGTGGACTGCACAGAGGCCCTGGAAACTGGGGGGCAGGGTACCCAGACAGCTGGAGTCCTTGTTACCGTGGTGACCAAAGGAGTGGGGTACAGGCTGCCCAGATACTCAGAAAACCGTGGACCAGGACCTTACAACGGAGCCATGGGTTTCTGGGGCCTGAGGCTTTACGGGGAATGGGTACAGACTGCATCTAGACCCAGAGGGTGGGGGGCGAGCGGTCTGGACTCAAAAGAGGAAAGCAGGGAACCCAGAACTGAGGATGATGGGTGCCTGGCCCCATTTATTCAGATGAATGAGGTTAGATTCGTCGGCCTCAGGTGAGCTGGGTGCAGAGACAGGGAGTTACCAGCCCCCCTGAGGATCTGCATACACAGAATTCGGGGGGTGGGGTGCCAGTGGCACCAGCTGAGATTCTGAGACTGGGCACCCAGACCCTCACATGGAGGAGTGGGACTCAGCTCGCCTCACGGTGCTGGGCTGTCTCAGCCAGGGTTCCAATGCCTGGGACCCCTGGCACCCAGAAACTCAGATGCTGTGTCCATGTTGCCCTGATGCCCAGACAAGTGGGGGGCCAGGTCCCCAGTTTCTCAGTCAGATGGGCATAGATCATCAGGGTGACAGAAGGCAGAGAAGACTGGGTGACGAGGAAGCCACCCTCATTTTCCAGGGAGTGGGGGACACGCCCCAGGGCCCCACGAACAGAGCCTGCAAGGACTCGGTCGCTGAGGTGCCCCGAGGCATCTTAAGGGGCTGTGGACTGGGCAATTCAACTCCCGAGCAGAGTGGGGTACGGGGCCTCAGACGCTCCACTAGTGGGTTAGAGGACCCCGACACTCCAAATATTGGGGTCCAGGATCCAGACATTCACACTAATGGGTACAGAACCCAGACACTCCAACTATTGGGGTACTGGACCCAGGCACTTAGACTAATGGGGGTACAGGACACAGTCCAATTATTGGGGTATAGGACCCAGACACGTAGACTAATGGGGGGTATAGGACCTGGACACACTAATGGGTATAGGACCCAGACACTCCAATTAATGGGGTACAGGACTCAGACACTCCAGCTATTGGGGTACAGGACCCAGGCACTCAAACTACTGGGGTGCAGGACCCGGACACTCACACTAACGGGGACAGGACCCGGACACTCAAACTACTGGGGTACAGGACCCAGACACTCACACTAACAGGTACAGGACCCAGATACTCCAACAATTGGGGTACTGGACCCAGATACTCCAACTACTGGGGTACAGGACCCAGACACTCCAACTACTGGGGTACAGGACCCAGACACTCCAACTACTGGGGTACAGGACCCAGACACTCCAACTACTGGGGTACAGGACCCAGACACTCCAACTACTGGAGTACAGGACCCAGACACTCCAACTACTGGGGTAAAGGACCCAGACACTCCAACTACTGGGGTTCAGGACCCAGACACTCACACTAACGGGGACAGGACCCGGACACTCAAACTACTGGGGTACAGGGCCCAGACACTCAAACTACTGGGGTACAGGACCCAGACACTCCAACTACTGGGGTACAGGACCCAGACACTCACACTAACGGGTACAGGACCCAGATACTCCAACAATTGGGGTACTGGACCCAGATACTCCAACTACTGGGGTACAGGACCCAGACACTCCAACTACTGGGGTACAGGACCCAGACACTCCAACTACTGGGGTACAGGACCCAGACACTCCAACTACTGGAGTACAGGACCCAGACACACCAACTACTGGGGTAAAGGACCCAGACACTCCAACTACTGGGGTACAGGACCCAGACACTCACACTAACGGGGACAGGACCCGGACACTCAAACTACTGGGGTACAGGGCCCAGACACTCCAACTATTGGGGTACAGGACCCAGACACTCCAACTACTGGGGTACAGGACCCAGACACTCCAACTACTGGGGCACAGGACCCAGGCACTCCAACTATTGGGGTACAGGACCCAGACACTCCAACTATTGGGGTACAGGACCCAGACACTCCAACTACTGGGGTAAAGGACCCAGACACTCCAACTACTGGGGTACAGGACCCAGACACTCACACTAACGGGGACAGGGCCCAGACACTCCAACTACTGGGGTACAGGACCCGGACACTCACACTAACGGGTACAGGACCCGGACACTCAAACTACTGGGGTACAGGGCCCAGACACTCCAACTATTGGGGTACAGGACCCAGACACTCCAACTACTGGGGTACAGGACCCAGACACTCCAACTACTGGGGCACAGGACCCAGGCACTCCAACTATTGGGGTACAGGACCCAGACACTCCAACTATTGGGGTACAGGACCCAGACACTCCAACTACTGGGGTAAAGGACCCAGACACTCCAACTACTGGGGTACAGGACCCAGACACTCACACTAACGGGGACAGGACCCGGACACTCAAACTACTGGGGTACAGGGCCCAGACACTCCAACTACTGGGGTACAGGACCCGGACACTCACACTAACGGGTACAGGACCCGGACACTCAAACTATTGGGGTACAGGACCCAGACACTCCAACTACTGGGGTAAAGGACCCAGACACTCCAACTACTGGGGTTCAGGACCCAGACACTCACACTAACGGGGACAGGACCCGGACACTCAAACTACTGGGGTACAGGGCCCAGACATTCAAACTACTGGGGTACAGGACCCAGACACTCCAACTACTGGGGTACAGGACCCAGACACTCACACTAACGGGTACAGGACCCAGATACTCCAACAATTGGGGTACTGGACCCAGATACTCCAACTACTGGGGTACAGGACCCAGACACTCCAACTACTGGGGTACAGGACCCAGACACTCCAACTACTGGGGTACAGGACCCAGACACTCCAACTACTGGAGTACAGGACCCAGACACACCAACTACTGGGGTAAAGGACCCAGACACTCCAACTACTGGGGTACAGGACCCAGACACTCACACTAACGGGGACAGGACCCGGACACTCAAACTACTGGGGTACAGGGCCCAGACACTCCAACTATTGGGGTACAGGACCCAGACACTCCAACTACTGGGGTACAGGACCCAGACACTCCAACTACTGGGGCACAGGACCCAGGCACTCCAACTATTGGGGTACAGGACCCAGACACTCACACTAACGGGGACAGGACCCGGACACTCAAACTACTGGGGTACAGGGCCCAGACACTCCAACTACTGGGGTACAGGACCCGGACACTCACACTAACGGGTACAGGACCCAGACACTCCAACTACTGGGGTAAAGGACCCAGACACTCCAACTACTGGGGTACAGGACCCAGACACTCACACTAACGGGGACAGGGCCCAGACACTCCAACTACTGGGGTACAGGACCCGGACACTCACACTAACGGGTACAGGACCCGGACACTCAAACTATTGGGGTACAGGACCCAGACACTCCAACTATTGGGGTACAGGACCCAGACACTCCAACTACTGGGGTACACTACCCAGATACTCCACTAGTGGGGTACAGGACCTACACACCCAGACTCATGGGGTAGGACCCAGACATGTCTTGGGTGGGGGTCCAGCTCTTGGGAAGCATAGGTACAGCCCCAGACACCTGGCCGTAGGGCTGCAGGCACCCAGCTTGGGAATGAATAGCACACAGAGCCAGAGGCAAGGACGAACGGGACACACACGGGGCTGGGGGTGGGGGCGGGGAGGGGTGGGTGGGGCACAGGACGTCCAAAACCACAGCAGCGAGGCCGCAGGCCCTGACCTGGCACTCAGGCCTACGTGAGACGTGTCAGGGGACATTCAGCACCCAGGGGCCCCACAAATAGGTACAGACTTTCCAGGAACCAGGTGACCACAGAACAGAGTCCTGGTGTCCAGACTAGTGGGGAGCGTGCCCCCGGCACCTTGGGTACGAGGCGAGAGGCGAGAGGCTGCCGGAAGTTCAGACGGTCAGGCGTGTCTCCAGGTATCCGCAGGACTGGGGAAAAGATGCTCTGACAGCAGAGGTGCCCCGATGAATAGACACCCCAAGAGAAGGCGAATGGGGCCCCAAAGATGCAGAGGAAACAGGTCCCGGCCAGCAGGGTCCCAGAGGCCCTTGGGAGATGCAGTCAATGTGGGGAGGGTGCAAGCGGCCCCAGGAGGGACCCTGAGACCTGGGTCACGGAGAGCCCCAGGGCTCTGACGTGAGTGCTGGTGAATGGATTACACACTACACGTGCAGCCAGACGATGGGGTATGTGTTCCCTCAGTCTCCAGGTGCATGGGGTATAATTCACGCAGATACTCCGAGAAGAGGGATTTGCATCCCATGGATACCCAGGCTCACAGCCACCAGGCAGACCTTCGGAAGATGGAGAGAAGCTCAGGGAACCAGCACCGCGATGCCGACACTCACAGGAGGGTGCTCACTTGGGTGACAGGCCTCAGAAGTTCACATGATGGGTACAGGTCCCCCAACACTCCAACGATGGGGCCCAGGTGCTCGGATGAAGAGGGTACGGTGAGCCTGAATCAAGGATGACTGGGGCACGCACAGGCTGGGACCCGATGAGTGGGCACGGGGTACCCCAGTCCTCGGAGACTGTGGCAAGCCAAGCGCCCGCTCCTGTCCTCGGCCCGGGCCCCGCTACACGGGGCGCCCCAGCTGAGCGGGATGTGGCAGCCAGGTCAGCGCGGGCAGGGCGCACGCGTGCCGTCCCAGCACGTCTCATGGTTCCTTGCCAGCAGCTCCCGGCTCCCCCAAGCCGGCGACTGCCATGAGTTCCAACCTCAAACATTCCCCAAGCAACCTCAAAGGCAGCATCCCCGTCCAGGAGCCCCGCCAGGGTCTCCATGCGGCTCTGGCTGCCAAGCCGCCGTCGCGGGGGCCGCAGGGCTGGCCTGGGGCTGCCAGCTCTGTTGGGTTTTCCCCTTCCTGCCCTGGAACCTCAGACGCCCGTCTCGCCACGGAGGCGCCCGGATCTGGGGAAAGGCACAAAGGCCCTACACAGTCAGGCTGGGGAGAGTCGCATGCAGGGCAAACGCGCTGCGGGCTGGATCCCACCGCCCGCGGGCCCCCATCACGCCCACCCACGCACCTCGCTCCCGCAGCGCGCGGGAGCCGGCGTGCCCGCTGCCCTGCAACATGCCTCCTCTGCGCCCCAGAACTGTTTAGTTGCTTCTTCTAAGCCCCCATCTCTGGGTGGGATGAGCAGAGGGACCCAGGCCCTTTTTAGGGGAACACGTGTCCCCAGAGCCACGTGTGACCACCAGGGGCACCCACGTGTGCGTGCATGCGCGCACGTCCCACGTGTCATGTCCCCAAAGCAGCCTCAGCTTGGGCTGAGTCTCCCGGAAGTCCTGCCCGACGAGTCCTGCGGGCTGGCTAAGCATTAACCTGCTCCAAGGCTGGCCGCCTGTTGATAATGGGCTTGGAGAGACACCCTGACCTGGGTGGGCCACTCAGAGCTGGGCCTCTCCAAACCCAGATGTCCCTGTGACTCGGAACACCCCCCCTTGGCGTGTATAATCTTCGTGAACAGAGTCCAGCCCCGCCTCCCTCCCACTGCTCCACCCAGAGGTCAGCTCAGATGGGCCAGCAGCTCCCCTGCTAAGGCCTTTAAGAGGGCCCCAGATGCCCCAGTCCCAGGGGACCCCTGCAGGGGGACCCCCGGGCCGAGACACCGGGAGCTTCGGTCTCGGGAGGGGCCCTCCCCCCCAGGGAGTTCCCCGACTCCTGAGGGCCCGAAGCCCTGCCCCCCACCCCTCCCCCCACCAAGGAGAGTTTCCCTGGTCACTAGAGGCCAAGCAAAGCCACAGGCTCCGAGCCCGGGATCCAGTGCCCAGGGTCCGAGAGGAAGGCCTGGAGGCCGGGGCGGGGGCACAGGAAGTGCAGGCATCAGGTGAGAGTGTGTGACACCTGTTGGGAGGGGCTGCCACCCCCAACACTTGGGGGCATCTTGCTCTTTCAGAGGGAAGCCCCAAGAAACTTGGTCCCATCAAAGCATAAAAAATTCCAGTTAGACCAAAGGGGGAAGGGGTCAGTCAGCACAGCTTTGATAGGTGCCCAGCTGACAGAGAAGGCCCTGCCCCTGGGAGAGCTGGCATTCCTGACTCGGGGAGGGTGCAGGGTGGAATCCAGCATAACCCAGGCAGGTCGGAGGGTCCGGAGTGAGCAGGGAGGGCTTCCTGGAGAGGTGGAGCTCACTCAGCTCTCCAAGGCCAAGTAGGATGGGCAGTGGGTGGGAGGGGGTGAGAAGGAGGCCATCCTGCCCAAAGCAGAGAGTGGAGCAGCTGGGAGGGAGCCCTGGAGGAGTTGGCTGAGGACTGGGGCTCCATTTAGGAAGGATGCCTGTCCCCCTTTCCTGGGAAAAACAACCTTAACACCTGGAGGTTTTTCCCCAGCCGGCCCACAGAAAGTAGACGCCGGGAGGGACCTCCTGCCTCCTGGGTGGGCACGGGAGGTCCCGCCCAGAGGTGGCCCAGGCCAGGAGGGCTTCCAGAGGCATGGCACGGGGACAGGGAGAACCGGGCAGCCCTCACAGGACCTGGAGGGCTGCCCCTGGGGCACCTGCCTGCTGGGGGGCTCCTGCAAGTTTCCCCCAGGAGCCGGGGCCTGGAGGCTGGACGGTGGCGTAGCTGGGGCCAGTGGAGCAGACGGCGCCACCTGGTGGCTGTGTGCCAGCCGTAACCCTCACCACCACGGGGACAGGGCAGTCCTGAGGGACCCTGCACCTCCCCAGGCTTCAGGGCCCCCCATTGCTTGTGGCTGGTGTGCCTAGGGATCCAGGGTCCTCTCGGCTCAGCTCCCAGGCACCCCTTGTGTTTCTGGGGCTCAACCTTCACCGGGCTGGCCTGGGAATCCCGCCAAGCCAGCAGTACCAAATTCCTGCAACTCGATGCCCACTGCACACCAGCCAAGCCAAGAACAGGACACTAACCGAGCAGGGGTGTGGGGAGAGGCACACACATGCCCACACATGTATACACACACACATGCAGAGGCATGCACACGCAGCCACACGCAGGTACAGGTGTGCACACGTGCATGCACGCACAGGTGGAAATTCCGTGAAGACAAATGACAACCGTGACCCCCACGTTCTCAACCGTAAGAATCTCGATTGAAGCTATTTTAATTCCAGAGCACACCTAGACTGACATTTCAACAAATGAAGATGGGCTTTCAATCCCACAAAGGCAGCCTGGCCTCTCTGCCCTGACCACTGGCCTGCTCCAGGGACCCCTGCGCAACATCGGTTCTTAGGCCAGCCCATGCCACCAGCCGCCACCAGGGGCGCTCTACCAGCTGACCTGGGAGTGTCCTTGGGAGGAGGGTGGGCAGTGGCCAGAGAGGCGGCCGAGACACCTGTGAGTCCCCTGAGTGCACCCCACCGCACCACAGGGGCCTCGCCTGGTGACCCCCCAGCCAGAACCCGCTCCGTAATTTGTGGGGCCTAGGCAGGAAACGTACAGCCTCTAGTTCCAAATGGTTAGAACTTTAAGTCGTTTGCAGCAGGCAGTAGAGCAAGCCGGGCCCTCTTTCTGAGCCGGGGCCGGTGCACAGGCCGCCTTGACGTCCCTTCCTTGCATGTGTGGACACCCCCCCCTCCGCCCCCGGCCTGGCCTCTGCCCCGCTGCGAGCCTCAGATGGCTTATCCTCCGAAGACCTCACGGGGACAAGACACGCGCGTTTGCAGGGGAAGGGGAGGCCGAGCTGGGGCCTGGGCACCCCGCTTTGAGCTGTGGCCCCTCCTGCAAACAGATTGGCTTGGTGCTGGCAGTGGGGCATTTATGCCTTGTGCATGGGGGGTGGGGTGGGGTCTCTGAGATCACGGTGGGGCTGCTTTGGTCCCTCCCCACGCTGGCATGCAGGCGGGCAGGGAGCGCAGGGGGGCAGGGATCGGGCTCCTGGAGTGGGGCCCGGGCTTGGTCCTTGTGACCTGGCTGCCAGCGCTCCTGGGAGGAAGGGCAGCCGGGGGAGGCTGAGCCACAGAGACTAGCCGTGGGCCCAGGGTCCCAGCGTGCAGGCTGAGCGGGTCCTTGCGGGGCGCTCCTCCGGGGGCCCCAGGGCGCAGCCGAGCCGGGCCCACCCTCTTTCCCACCCCGAGCAAGCCAGCGGAGCTCTGAAGGGCTGCAGGGCAGGTAGTAGGCAGGAATGTCCTGGCTGCTCCCAGCTACACACGCCCCTGCCTGCCCCCACCTCCCCGTCCTCCCCAGGCGCCAGGAATGCACCTTCAGCCCGGACTTGCTTCCACGGAGTTCCCGCAGGCAGCCGACCCCCACTCCTCAACCCTCCCGTCCCCCATGACACTAGCAGAGCCCCTACCCCTCAGGGCCTCCATCCCCGGGCTCCCAGTTGCTCCAGGGCCGGGGCCCCACCTGTAAACACTCTCCACCTATGTCAGTGGCAAACTGTGGTGGGCCCGAGGTCGGGGTGGGGGGGGCCGGGATGGGACCCCAGCGGCGACCCCCAGGAGGGCCCGGGGCCCAGGGAGAGCGGTCAGGTGGGAGGGGGCTTCCTGGAGGGAGAGGCCTTGCGGGGAGGAGAGGGAGGCCTCCTCGGCGAGGACCAGTGAGGCCTCGCCCGCCTGGTTGGGCCCTAGGGGACGTGGTAGGAGGCCAGGCCTGCGGCAGCTCAGCCCGCACCTTGGCCAAGGCCCAGCGCCCCCCTACCGTCGGTGCCACTCGGAGCCCTCGCCCCGGGCTGCCTCCTTGCCCAGGCAGACTGAGCTGGCTGCTGGGATGGTAGACAGGGGCCCAAGGGTCCACCCTCATGAGTGACCTGGCTGCCCCGGCCGTTTGCTCCAGGTCAGCAGTGAGAGGAGATGAGTCACCCCCCAGGCCCCCACAGCGCCCGGGCCCCGGCGGGCTCCACGGCTGTACCCGGGCTCATTCCGGACCTGGTCGCCCAGATCCCCTGTGAGTTTTGGGACCTCTGGAAGGGGAGTGGGGATGGCCTGGCTGGGCGGGTGGCAGCCGCTGTCCATGGATGCCTCTCAGGCCCATCTCTGTGCTCCCCCCGCCCCGCCCCCAGGGCTCCACTGGGCGCTCATAGCCACTGCGGTCGTGGCTGGTGTCCTCGTTGTTTCCTGCCTGCTCTGTGCCATCTGCTGCTGCTGCTGCCGCGGCCACCACAGGAAGGAGCCCAGAGACGAGGAGGCCGTGGGCCTGGGCAGTGCCCGCAGCACCATCAACATCCACCTGGTGAGAAGTGGGCACCCAGCTGGGTCAGTGCCGGGAGGCAGCTCAAGGTCCAGCCTCGGGCACGAGCTTAGCCCCCAGCATGGCCTGGTCTGCCCAGAGCAGAGGCAGAGGGGGCCGCCTGGCTGGCGAGGCGATGAACAAGGTGAGGGAGGGCGTGGGCTGCGGGAGCCACAGCAGTTTTGGAGGAGGGCAGTGGCAGAGAGGTAGACTTGGGGCAGTTATGGCCGGTCCCGCGGAGCTGAACTGGGATGTGAGCCCTTCTAGTGGCCTGGCCTGGAGGTTTGAGGCCTGGAGAATGCTGCCTGGGACGCCGGGGCTCTGATGGGGGCACGGTCCCAGAAGCACCTGTCGCCAGCCCCTGTGACGCCACCTGGGTGCAGCCAGATGTGGATAACGTGGAGCCTGGCCCTGGGGGGCCCCAGCAGTGGGAGTGCCTGCAGCTGTCCGTGGAGTACGACTTTGGAAGCCAGGAGGTGAGGGGCCCCGAGGATGTGCGGGATTTTGGAGGGGCGATGGGGGAAGGGTGGGCACTGGGTGCTGGGTGGTGCGGGGCTGACCAGGAAGGGGGCCCTGGCTGAAACACCCCCTGGCTCCTAGATCAAGGTGGGCCTCAAGCAGGCAGCGGATCTGAGGCACCGGGGCCCAGGCGGCACGGTGGACCCCTACGCCCGCGTCAGCCTCTCCCCGAGGCCCGGTGCAGGCACGAGACGAAGGTGCGCCGTGGTACCCTCTGCCCCACGTTCGAAGAGACCTGCTCCTTCCACGTGAGTCGGGGCTGGGTAGCCAGGGGCCTGGGCCGGGCAGCGGGGGCCGCTCACACCCCTCCCTGCAGGTCCCCCCTGTGGAGCTGCCCCGGACCACCCTGCGGGTGCAGGTTCTGGGCTACAAGCTCTTGTCCCAGCACGAGCCACTGGGCATGCTCAGCCTGCCGCTGGGCACCGTGGATCCGCAGTCCGTCCTGGAGCTCTGGCACCCGCTGGGCCTGCTCAGCGCTGCCGAGGTGAGCCTGCTGACCCCCGGGCTCCAGTCTCGCCCTGCCCGGCGGGGAAGCTGAGGCTCTTCTTGCTGCCTGCAGCCCGAGTGGTTGGGGGAGGTGTGCTTCTCGCTCCAGGACGCGTGCCCGGCCCGGGCTGGCTGACCGTGGTCGTGCTGGAGGCCCGAGGCCTGAGTCCGGTTCCGGCAGGTGAGAGCCGGACCTGCCCCTCCACATGGACGGAGGGAACCCTGTGCTCAGCCCTCAGACCTGGGACGTCCTATGACTCCTTTCATTTGCCCGGAACCCTACGTGAAGGTCCAGCTTGTGCTGAACCAGAGGAAGTGGAAGAAGAGAAAGACATCTGCCAGGAAGGGCATGGCCACCCCTTACTTCAACGAGGCCTTCACCTTCCTTGTGCCTTTCAGCCAGATCCAGGTGGGCTGCCTGGAGGAGGGGGTGGGTGGAACCTCGCTCAGGGCCAAACTGACAGCTGTCTTTCTCCCCCTCCCACCGCACCTCTGCCTGCCTCTACCCAGAGCGTGGCTCTGGTGCTGGCCGTCTGGGTCTGGGGCCCTCGGTTCCGGGCCGAGCCCATGAGCAAGGTTCTGCTGGGCGCCCGGGCCTCTGGTCAACCCTTACAGCACTGGGCAGACATGCTGGCCCATGCCTGGCGGCCCATCGCCCAGTGGCACCGTCTGCAGCCGGCCAGAGAGGTGGACCGGGCCCTGGCCTCGCAGGCCCACCTGCGCCTGCCCTTGCCTGTGGCTCCTGAAAGCAGCCCCGGCCCTCAGTCTCCCTGGGCTGGGCCACGGGCCCCGTGCAGGCTGCCCTGGGGACCCACCATAATAAACGCCTTCTCCCCCATGGCTGTGCGTCCTTCCTGAGCCCTGTGGACACAGCAGGGCCAGGGGCTCCACCGACATCGCCACAGCCCCCCTCCCAAGGACAAGGAGAGGGTCTCCTCTCCAGGCTCAACCAGGCCCTGAGGGCTCTGACCCATGCCTGACCCCTGAGTGAGGGTGAAGGGGCCCTTCCTGGCCCAAGGGGGACGATACTGGGAGATGGGAAGCCCTCCCCAGCAGTAGCAGCTGGAGAGTGAGGGATGGGCCCCTGGGGACACAGTGAGCAAGTGGGAGATATTTGGGGGATGGTGACAGTGGACAGAGGGGAACTGCCTGAGGGGCCCCCAAACCCTCCGGATGGTGACTGCGGGGCGTCCCCTTCACGAGCAGCAGGGGGCAGTAGATGCCTTCGGAAGCCGCCCCAGGCCTTTGGGGGCTCAGCCTGGCCCGGAAAGCAGCTCTAATCCCCGCACATCTGGACGGCTTTAGCTCTCCCTGACCCTCCCCATGGCCCGAGAAGCCGGCAGGGCTGGGGCCATGCACCCCCAGCTCAGAGGGTGCCAAGTCATGGTTATCCGGATGCCTCTGCTGGGTGGGGGCCCGGGCGGGGGGCGCAGGCCTGGACTGGGGTGAGAAGGGCAGTGCCGGGCCTGCCTGGGGCAGCCAGGCGGGCCCCAGGCCCCCTCGGGTCAGGGAGAGGTTCCCAGGTGGGTGGCGCCGAAATCCTGGGTTTGAAGGATGTGTTCCGAGCCGTGCAGGGAGCTGGCCCGCGGGCAGGGCGGTCCAGGCAAGGATGCACGTCCGTCCAGGCGCCCCCCATCCTGCTCCTGGGGGGGAAGCTGGGATCACGCCCGTGGAGGGAAGCCCTGCTCCAGAGACCCTGGCCACTGCCGCAGGCCCCAGAGGCCATGTTTGGGGGTCCGGCCTTGCCCCGGGTCAGCTTGGGGACAGGAGGACATGGCCAGCTCATGCCCGAGACGCCTGCTGGGTTGGAGGGGGCAATAAGAAGCACAGTGCAAGGCAGCTGCTTTTCCCCGCGGGGCCCGGAGCCCTGGGGAAGCCGAGGAAAGCAGTGTGGATCCTCCTGACTCAGAACAGGTGGGGCCGGGCCGGAGTGACCCCTTGGCTGACCCCTGAGCTCTGCGCCACGGCTGGCGAGGCTGTCGTCCTGTCCTCAGACTCCTTGTAAGATACAAGGGAGGCATCTCGAAGTCATCACCGAGCCCTAAATAGACCAACCCAACCTCAGCACCCCGCCCCCCCGCCCCCACCAGCCACAACGAAGACTTCTTGGCCTGGATGGCAGCACGAGGCTGGGCCGGGCCGGGCCAGGCAGCCTGGGCAGGTGGGGAGGTCCCTGTGCCCCCATTGGTCTGAGGAGGGCTCCATGCCCTTTCTGAGCAGGGGCCCAGCCTGGGGGAGGCCATTTATATCCCTCCCCCTGGGCCCACCAGCCCAACTCGCCGCTGCCGGCCTGACCCCACTCCCAGCACTGCTGCCCGGACGCGAGGTGAGGCCGGCCCGGAGGCCGGGACAGGCACTGCTGGAGCTCGCTTGCAGGAAGACTTCCCAGGGCGGGGGCCTGGGGGCCAGGGCCGCCGCCAGCAGCCTCTCTGGGGGTCTTCCACGGAGCAGGGGGCGAGAGGGAGGTGCATCCGGAGGCAGGCTGGGGTGGCGAAGGGGCCCCGGGCAGCACCCCGACGGCCAGGCCTCACCTCTGGGACGCGGGAAGGGGGTTTTACGGATTGAGGGACCCCAGGCCCAACTGGCGGGTCGTTTCTTATATGCACTTGGGGCAGAAGCAGAGAGAGCAGAGCTAAAAATAACTGGTTGCTCCCGGGGCACCTGCGATGGTCGGACCGCCCCTCCCTCGGGGACAGCTGCAGCGACTCCGGGCCCGCCTGGGACGTTTTGGGAACACTTTCCTCTTACTCCTCCCCTCCCCCGGGGGAATTCCAAGAAGTGTCCCCCAAGGAGGTGGGGGTTGGGCAGGGCTGCGGGGGGTTAGTGTGTGGGGCAGGGTGCTGTACCCCCAGAGCTGGGGTCCTGGGCCGCGGCCCTAACACCCCTCCCCTTTCCCTCCCACAGGCTCTAAGCCCAGGACCTCAAGATGGGCGAGTAAGTGTAGCCCCCCAAGCCCGGTGCCCCTGCTGCCCACCCCACTCCCCACTGGGCGAGGGTCTCCGCCTTTCCCCCCCAGGCCGCCTCCCGCCCGCCCCATCACACAGCCCCGTGGCAGGGCCCTAACCTCTCTTCTCTCTCCCTCCCCCCACCTGCCACCCTGGGGCAGTGACGAGGTGAGTACCTCCTTGGGGGTGAAACATGGAGGGGGTGGGACCCCCAACGCAGGAGAGGGCAGAGGTCGGAGTTCCAAGGCCCAGGGAGGCCGCCCAGCCCTCCCCGCTCCGTGAAAATGCCTCACCCGCACCCCCACCTCCCACAACGGAGACACTGACAAACAGAGGAAGTGGCCGCCGGGTGCCCCAATGCTCCCGGAGCCGGGGACGTGCGGCTGTGCTGGGCCTGCTCACCGGGGACTTGCTCTTCTTTCTGAGGGCTGCCTACCCCCCCCACCTCCTGGGCCCCGCCGGCATCCCCCTGCCTCAGAAGCACAGCCCCTTCTCCCGACCCCACGGGCCACCGGGGCAAGGGGACCCCGTGCAGCGCCGTGCCCTGGGCCCAGCCTCTCCACCAGGCCCAGGCCCAGCAGCCCCGCGGGCAGGACCCCCCGGGCTGGGCGGGTGAGCCCCCCGCCCGCCGGCCCTGACTCTCCCTCCTGCCTCTTCTCCCTGCCCAGCAGAAGCGCAACAGGGCCATCACGGCCCGCCGACAGCACCTGAAGGTAGGTGCGGGCCTGGGGAGGGCCGCCCGCCCGGGCGTCTGCAGGCTGGCGAGCCGCAGCCCCTCACCACCGCCCGCCCCCCGGCCCCCAACCCCCCCAGAGCGTCATGCTCCAGATAGCGGCCACGGAGCTGGAAAAGGAGGAGAGCCGCCGGGAGGCAGAGAAGCAGAGCTACCTGTCCGAGCACTGCCCCCCGCTGCGCATCCCCGGCTCCACGGCCGAGGTGCAGGTACGCAGGCCCCCGCCCGCCCGGCGGCCCCCTCGGCCCAGAGGGCGCGCAGCGCGGTCGGGGCGGGCGGAGGCCGGGCGTGGGCATGACCCCCGCGCCCCCCGCAGGAGCTCTGCCAACAGCTGCACGCCAAGATCAACGCGGCCGAGGAGGAGAAGTATGACATGGAGGTGAAGGCGCAGAAGGTCACCAAGGAGGTGAGAGGCTGCGGGGGCGGGCGCGGCGCGGGGGGCGCCCCGACCGCGAGCTCCCGGCCCCCGCCGCGCCCCGCCCAGCCTTGCCGCCCGCCCCGCAGCTGGAGGACATGAGCCAGAAGCTGTTCGACCTGAGAGGCAAGTTCAAGCGGCCCCCGCTGAGGAGGGTGCGCATGTCGGCCGACGCCATGCTCAAGGCGCTGCTGGGCTCCAAGCACAAGGTGTGCATGGACCTGAGGGCCAACCTCAAGCAGGTCAAGAAGGAGGAAACCGAGAAGGTGCGGCCCCCACCGCGCGCGCCCCGCCTGCCGGGTCGGCTCGGACCCCGGACGCGTCTGCCGGGCGGGGGTGCGGAGGGGAGGGGAGGCTGGAGGTGGCGGGGCCTGAGCCCCCTCCCGGCGCCCCCGCAGGAGCGGGACCTGCGTGACGTGGGAGACTGGAGGAAGAACATCGAGGAGAAGTCGGGCATGGAGGGCCGCAAGAAGATGTTCGAGTCCGAGTCCTAGGCCGCCGCCGCCGCCCGCTCCCGCCGAGGCCCGCCCGGTGGGGCTCAGCTCCTGTCAATAAAGGATTCCAATCCCCCGACTGCTCTGCTCTGCTCTGCTCTGCTCGGGTCCGGCCCTGCCCCAGCCTCTCTGCCCACAGGCCGCCGTGTGAAGGCCTCTGAGACCGGGGACCCTGGGCTGGGGGTGGAGGAGCCACACACGGGCTTCGGGGGACTTCGGCTGCGCTGGGAGGGCCACTGCCGGGGCGGGGACCCCACCCACCCGCCTGCCACCTGCGGCCGCTTGGTGATATTGGTGTCAGACCCTGTAAGCTTGGACACAGGTGCCCGGGCCGTGTCAGAGCCACTTCCCTAGATGACCATTGGTCCATTGTCACTGTCACCATGAAGGTGCCTGTCTCTGTGGCACAAGTCCAGGCAGGGGCCTCGTGGGCCTGTGTCCCGTGCTCTGTGGGCAGCCCCTTCCTCCCAGGCTGCTCCTCCCCAGACCCCGCCCCCCCCCCCCCACCGCCACCAGGGGGCACGCGGGGCAGTCCTGGATCAGCTGGCCCTCCGGGGAGTATTGAGCGCGTGGGGCAGGGGCACGCCGGGTGGGGTCCGTGCTCCCACTGGAGACTGATGACAGGCCCAGCTGGCCTGACACCAGGCCCAGTGAGAGGGCTAGTTTCTCCCTTCTGCACAGCCCCTGGCCCTGGCCCACGCCACACATCAAGGGACGATGTGCCCGACAGGCCCAGACACAAATGTCACAGCAAGGCTGCCGTCAGCCTCCTCTGTGAGGGATGATGCCGTGGCCCGCCAAGGTCCTGCGCTCAGATCTTTGGTGGGGAGCCCGGGGAGGCCAGGCTGCCGCCCCTGATGGAGCGGCTGTCCACCCTGCCCTTGTCCTCCGGAGGCCCCAGTGATTGATGTGCCGGGGCCGAAGCCTTGAGCCTCAAGGGACAGACGTCAGCCTGCCCCGCTGGCCTTGGCCAGTGTACTGCTTCCCGTCCCCGCGGCAGCCCAGGGGTCAGCTCCGTCCTGCAAGCAGCTCCCCACAGGCCCTGGCTGGGCTCGTCAGGCCCTCGGGCCCAGGCCTGGTGCCTTGGCTGCCTTTCCCGCTCACGGATGCAGGGTAGAGGGGACCCCTCGACGTTCCTGGCTAAGGCTCAGCCCGTGCGGAGTCCAGAGCAGGCAGGGCGGGCAGTGAATTCAAGGAGTGAGTGGGTTTTGGCAGTGAGAGCTGCCAGTGATAGAGGCAGTACCTGCCTCGGACCCGGCAAAGTGAACCGGGCAGCTGTGCAGGGGCCGTGCCCGCTGGGAAAGGGAGCGCGAATCTATGCCCAGGGCCACGGGGGTTGCAGGGATCCCAGGGATGTGGTTCCCATAGGCAGGACCCAACTCGGTCAGATGTGGAAAATGGTCTTCTTTTCAAAAGGCGAGGGAATGTCAAACACAGAATTCCAGACAGTGATCCCCCGGGGTGGGGGCCAAGCCGGGGAAAGGTGGGGTGGAAACACAGAAGCAGAAGTAGGTTTGGGGGATGATGTTGTAATTCTTGGACAGAACAGTGGATTTATGGGTGCTTGTTACATTTTCCAGTGAATGAGTGAAGTGAAAGAGGGCCATGCAAACCAAGCCAGCAAACATCTGGCCAGTGCCGCTCGGCCTGCCTCCACGCCCCTCTGCGCCCCTCTGCCACTGCCCTTGCTGGGTGACCTCGGTGTCCCTGAAGCCGTGTGGACGTGGGGCTAAATGGGGCAATTCTGGGCAAGTGCATAGTCCAGCACCTTCTAGAAAGATCTCTGCAGGGTGGAGAATGGTGGAGGCTGGAGGTGGGAGAGGGGAGAGGGGCCACTGTCACCTCCTGGGGTGGGTGGAAGGAGGTGGTGGACGGAGACAGATTCGAGAGGCAGAGCCCCCAGGACTTGGTGGACGAGGGAGAAGGGGCACCCAGGCCTGTGCTGAAGGGGAGAGGGCGGAGGGCGGTTCTCCAGGGCAGGAGCCTGGGGCAGGTGAGGGGCTGGCTTTGGGCTGAGATTTTGGGGGGCTGGGGAACGTGGCAGTTCCCAGGCACAAACAGCTGGGTGCAGGGGTCCGGGCTGGAGATGGGGTCTGGGTGTCCTCAGATGTGAGTACTGGGCGACGTCCCTGACAATGGACGGAGCGAGACAGCAGCCCCTGGAGGGCCCGAGCTGGACACAGGGCAGCAGAAGGAGGGAAGCAAAGGTGCAGGGGACACGGCCCACTCCGTGGGTGATGCTGGAGGTCAGGGAGGGAACGCAGCCACAGGAAGCCCCGGGTCACGTGGCTCGGCTGGACTGTAGTGGCAGGCGACACTGGCAGGCATGCTCCTGCGTGGTGCGGGCCGTATGCGGGATTGTGCCCGCAGCTCTCTCCCCGGCCTGCCCCTGCGAGTGCGCCCGGGCCCCCGGGCCTTGTCCCGACACTGTCCTCCAGGAAGGGACCAGGGCTCCGGGAGGAATGGCTGACCACAGGGACAGCCGGTGCACAGAGAGCCTGGACCCTCTCGGTGAGCCAGAAAGGAAGTGGGCAGAACAAACAAAAAAGAAAGTCACTGAGGGGGGCCGGTCACAAGGACACAGACTGGCCGGTGAGATGACCGTGGTGTTTCACGTCTGCTAGACTGAGGTTGGTGTCTGCACTGTGGTCAGGGGAGAGGGCGGCTCCAGTTTCAGGATACAGGCCACGAGGGCCTTAGGAGTAGAGGAGGGGAGAGACAGAGAGGCAGCGACAGCGGGTGACAGAGTTAAAGATGCTCTTTGTTAATCTTGAAACTTTTCTGTTAGTTTGAAATCATTTCCCCTCCGATTAAACTTTTCTCTAAATGTCAAAACAAGAACACTTTAAAAAAAAATTAATTAATTTTTGGCTGTGTTGGGTCTTTGTTGCTGTGCGCGGGCTTTCTCTAGTTGTGGCGAGCGGGGGCTACTCTTTGTTGCGGTGCGCGTGCTTCTCATTGCAGTGGCTTCTCTTGTTGCTGAGCATGGGCTCTAGGTGCACAGGCTTCAGTAGTTGTGGCACGCGGGCTCAGTAGTTGTGGCTCGCGTGCTCTAGAGCGCAGGCTCAGTAGTTGTGACACACGGGCTTAGTTGCTCTGTGGCATGTGGGATCTTCCTGGACCAGGGCTCGAAACCCATGTCCCCTGCATTGGCAGGCAGGTTCTTAACCACTCTGCCACCAGGGAAGCGCCTAAACAAGAACACTCTTAAGCAACCACAAAATAGACGAAGCAAAATCAACAAAGATGAATCGCCCAGACTTCTGAAGATGGAGATGTGGGCAGACAAACCCAGAGAGCTCGGGAGACGGGGCGGGGCCAGTGGGCTGATGACAGGGCAGCGGGCTTGATGGAGGTGGGAGACCCAGACAGGGGTCTCGGAAGGGCTCCGGACACGCCCTTCTTCAGCAGGTTGGGTGAGTGCAGTGGGCCAGAGAGACGGGGGAGGGTGGGCGGTGCCAGCCTCGGGGGTTTGGGCGGAGCGGGGGTCCACTTGGAAGTGGGCGGAGCCGTGAGGACTAGTATGGGTTGCGGTCCCCCTGGGTTCCCTGCACCTGTGGGACAGGCCTCCCCTCCCCCTTCACCTGTAACCCCACCCGGCCGGGGGAAGCCAGCGTGGCCTGGAGGACACAGAGCTCCTCTGTGAGCGTCCGCCTGTGGGGCTTCATGGTGCCTCACCCTCTCTCCAGCTTCACCTGTGACCACCTGTCCACACCTGTCCCCGTTGGTCCCCAAGCACCAGCTCTACCCAGGCCCAGACCTGCTCCCCCTGCCCCTTAACCAGCAAGCCACAGGCCTCCCTGTCACCCTCCTCCTCGCAGCAGCTGGACCTCAGTTTACCTGACAACAAAATGGGTGTGCAGGTGAGTATACCCGGCTCACGGGTTGGACAGGTGAGGAGGGAGCTCTGGCCCCTTCTGGGAGTCCTCCAGCTGCCCCCAACCTCTCTGCCATGCCATACCCGCCTCGGTGCCCGTTCTGGAAGCGTCTCCTGGGCTCTCCCTCAGCTGCCCCCTCCCCACCCCCTCAAAGAAGCCTTCTGTGAGCCCTCAGCCCCGAGACCCTGGCACATGGTCCAGGCCATGGTAACCCCATGTAGAGGGCAGGTAGCCCTCAGGCGGGGCAGGAGTTTGCGTGCCCACTGTCCACATTGGGTCCCAGGGCTCCTCTCACATCTGGCCCTACCGCCTGACCACCCCCACCACCAAAGTGCTTGCTAGACTCCCAGCCTTCATCCTCTGTCATCCTTGCGGCGGGGGTGGGTGGTGGTGCCCGTAGGAAGACTTTCTGGACAGCTTTTCCCTGCTGTGCCCACGGGGGTCATCGTGGACCCTCCACCTGGGCCCCCTCCTCATGGTGTCTCCTGCTTCCGGAGCCCACTCCCTGACTCCCTGGGGAATTTCTGGCAATTCCAGGCTCACTGCAGCTGCCCCCTTCCAGGGAGACCCGGCCCATGCGGGGGGTCTCAGCCGTGCCCCTCTGCCTCACCCCCAGATCCCATCAGGTGACACGTGTGTGCACAGACACCCTTATCTGCTCCCTTGTCTCTTCTGCTGTCCCCTGTCCCCCGGTGGCTCCTGTAACCCACCTGCTGCCCCGGACTCTCACCTTACCTTGTCTCGGTGACTCTGCTCAGCACGGCCACTCCCTGTCTGCCTGGCATCTTCCTTCCTGGCCTCCCTCTGACCTGTCTGTCCCCCGCCCACCCCACAGACTCCCTGCCCTGTCCCTGTCCGTCCCCAGGCACCTCCGGCTCCAGGACCCAGCTTGCCTGAGGGGGAGCGTGGAGGGAGCTGCACCGGCAAAGCCTGCAGTTCCTCCCTAGGGCAGAGCTGGATGGCATGTGTGCACACCCGCACCGGCTGACCGGCCTGGGAAGCCTGAGCGCAGTAATGAGGGCCCAGCCCCAGCGGGAGACCCTGGGCGTCCCTGCAGCCTGCCGACCCCTGACCACCTCCCTCCCCGCGTCTCTGCCCTCCGCCCACATCCACACAAACGGCCCTGGCCACCTCTGCCTGGGTTTCCACAGCACCTCAGCCCTGGGCGTCCATGCCCACATCCTCTTGTGCCCCCGACCTTCTTCTGCTCCGTGCCTGTGCTTGCTGATGGCACCCCTGGCTGGACCCCTAGCACCCCTGGGCACCCCATCTTCTCGCTCCTTGGCCTCTGTACCTCGTGGTGGCAGGAGCCGGCTGGCTGCCCACCACACTGCCCACCTTTTCCTACCGGGCACACACTTTGAGGACAGATGAGGCCATAGACGCAACCCCCCCAGCCTCCCTCATGGTCTCCCCGCCCCTCCCCTGCCAGCTGGGACTCTGAGGTCCTCGGAGGGAGGAGCCTGGGGCCCCAGAACGAATGTGGACCCCGTTACTGCCCACCGTGGCCTGGACTGGGCTGAGAATGACGCTTTCCTGGTGCTAAAGCCCCCGAGGTGTAGGATTGCTTGTCACAGTGGTTTCTTCCTTCCTTGACTAGCACATCCCTGTATCAGTGTACGGGGCGCCCGTAAAGCAGCACCACCGCTGGGGCGGCTCCAACAGCAGCATTCACTGTCCCCAGGCCTGGAGGCTGGAATCCCAGATCCAGGTGTGGGCAGGGCTGGGTCCTCCCGAGGCCTCTCTCCTGGGCATGTAGATGGCCGTCTCCTCCCTGTGTCCTGTGTCTGTGTCCTGACCTCGTCTTCTTATAAGGGCCCCAGTCCTGTGGGACTAGGGCCCCACCATGGTGACCTCATGTAACCTGATCATCTGATTATTTTGCAATAAGCTCACAGGTTCTGGGGGTCAGGACCGGAACATGTGAAATTTTAGGGGCCACAATTCAGCTCATAGACCTCCCAGGCCCCCGCTCCCTCCAGCCGCACCCCCCACCCTTCAGAGCCTCAACATTTCTCTCCTGGATCAAGACGCCCTTCTCCTCATCCATCTTGCTTCTCCCACTGTCCCCCCTCCAGCCCACGGAGCCCCCAGTGGGCTCCGAAATGGCGCTTCTGTGGCCTCTGCCACCCCTTGGCCTTGGAAGGCCGCTTTCCGACCCTCGGCGACCTGCCCTCCTCCCACTGGCAGCCGGCCTCAGACCCGTGCTGGCCGACTCGTGCCCTCAGCGCTCCAGATAGACCAGAGGTGTCCCCCTCTTCTGCTTTGACCGTCCCTGTGCTGACCACTTCTCCCATCCCCTCCCCGGCATCTAGTCACCCAGTGTCACTTGAGAGTGTGGTCCTGACAGTGGTCTCCCTGGGGACCCATCCCACCTGGGCCTTGGAGGCCACCTGGTCCATGGACCCAGCCGCCCCTGGACGTTCCTCCTTGATGTCCCACAGGCAGGGCAGCGTCAGTGCGTCCCGTGTCTCTCTGCTCCTGTCTGCCTCGCCCAGACTTCCTCGGGGCCTGGGCTCAGCATCTCCGGGGCCAGAGGCCTGCCTGGCGCCCACCCCACCCTCCTGCAGAGCCTGTTGCATCCGGGCTTCGGACTAGCTCGTTGTTTGCCTCGGTCATTCACTGTGTCTCTGGCCACTGCACCGGGCTTGGGAGTGAGAGGGGGTACTACAAGTGGTCTCTGCCCTCCCAGCAGCCCCTCTAGTTTGAGTGAACGATGCTAATGGAACAGATGATGGTGTGTCTGCTTCTTGAGTGGACTCTTAGTTCTTCCGAGGAAGTCCGGCTCTGCTTAACCTGCCAGCAGGGCACAAAGGCCCCCAAACCTGGACACTGGGTCCCCAGGGATGCCTCTCGTGGGCCTCGGAGGGACGAGTGAGAAGGGTGGGTCCAGGGCGCTTTTGTTTGAAGGTGTGAGAGCTTCTAGATACACACACAAAAATGGGATCAGTGAGGGGGCAGAGGCTGGAGGGATGGGAAGAGGCCCTGGGATCTGGGGAGGAGCTGAGTGCTGGGGAGAGCAGAGTCTCAGAGCAGGAGCTGGAGCTTGAGAGAGGAGGGGGATGGGGGCCAGATGGCAAGATGGGAGTTGAGGGCCAGGAGGGGAGGCCTGGGATGACCATGGAGGGTGCTGCATCTGGGCCCACAGCACCCTGTGGGCCCCCAGATCCCCGGAGCATCCTCGGGCACAACCGCCATGTGCTCCCATCTCCCACGCGTGGAGAACGGGGTGTATCCCACTCTTCAGCCCCGAGAAATGTCAGATGGGGCGGTTCCAACGTCTCCCAGTCTTGGAGGTGTCACGGGAGCTCCTCCTGGGCTCTGAGGGAGAACCTGTTCTGGGCCCCTCCCCCAGCCTCTGGTGGTTTCCTGGGGACCTTTGGTTTGTAGACGCACCACCCCCATCTCGCTTTCGTCTTCGCGTGGCGTCTCTTGGCGGACAAGTCTGCCTCCGAATTTCCCCTTTTTATAAGGATGCCAGTCATGTTGGATGAGGACCCACCCTAATGACCTCATCTTAACTGATTATATCTGCAATGACCCTATTTCCAAATAAAGTCCCATTCTGAGGTGCTGGCCATTAGGACTCCAACCTGTGAATTTGGGGGACACAGTTCAGCCCTTAGCAGGAGGGATCAGTCGTTTCTGGGCCTTTGAGGGTGGGGATGGGCAGAGGAGAGAGAGGGCATGCTTTGGAGGGCCCCGGGGTCTGGTGAATGCTTGGTGGGTGAGGGCCAGTTCCGAGCCCCCTGAGCGCAGGAGGTGGCAGAGTCCAGGGGCAGCAGAGAGACTGGGGACCCCAATAGTTCAGGAAAGTAAAGAAAACTGTAAGAGAAGACCTGGGGCCTGCAGACAGGGCAGCTCGTGCTGGACCCCAGAAACCACCTGGATAGCATAGACCAGTGAGGGGTGAGCCAGGCGATGGCCCGAGGCTCTGGGATAAGAGTGTCCGAGCTCTGGGCACTCATCCAGAGCATCCCCGTCCAGAGAGGTCACCATGCTTGACGTGGAGGCTTGGGGACACCAGCCACGCACAGGGGGCCTTCGGGGCCAGGGCTGCAGGGGGCCCAGGGGGAGCACGGGGGGCTCACGAGAGTCCCAGCTCCTGCACCCCTGCACCCACCTCTGCCTCCACCCGGGCCCTCTCTGCCCTCCAGGCCCCTGCAACTTGCTTAACGTTTCCTGATGGCTGTTTTTTTTTTTTTTCTCTCCTCTTGCAGCAACAGATTAAAAAACAACACCCCGACCCAAGCCCTGATATGCTCTAAACCTCAACCTGCCGCCAGAAGGGGGAAGTGAAACCCGGCTGGGGGTGAGGGGAGGTTCCGGGGCAGCCACCCCAGGAAGCGCTGAGAGCTGCAGCACACACGCACAGCAGGGACCAGCCAGACGCCAGCCCCAGCCCATGGCGATGGCGGAAGCTCCCAGCCACCCTGGCTCCGAGGAGCTGCTGGAGGAGGAAGGCACCGGGTAAGGCCCGGGCCGGGCCGCGTGAGCGCTGTGGTCCCAAGAAACCTTTGCACGTACACGTTGTCGGTTGGGGGGGCGGCGCTTAACTCGGAGGTCGATGGCACCCTTGGGGCTCAGGGGAGGCACACAGGCTGCAGGGCACCTTCCTGGGACCCCGTCTCACCCAGGGCAGGTAGGCGCCTCTTCTGTCAGCCGCTGCAGCTGGGCCTCACTGGGAGAGTCCGGGTTCCCCACCAGCTAGTGGGATGCTGACCCAGGACCAGGAAGCCTGGACGCCTGGTACAGGTCCAGGATGCGGCCTGGACACCTGGGGAAGAAACCAGGCCGTGCGCCGGCAGTGCCGAAGCTGTGTGGGCAGGAGGTGGGGAGGGTCCCAGGCCAGGAAGCCTGGCCGCGAGGGATGCTCGGCCTCGGGATCCTCAAAGCCTGTGCCTGAAGCCTGGCCGGGCCCCCTCCCCTAGGCCACCCCTTCCCGGTGGTGATGGAGGCTGAGGTTGCCGTAGGTTCTGAGTGCCAGGCAGGCGCCGTCGGTTGGCGGTGGGATGTGAGGGGACACAAGCCGAGGCTGTGCGGCTTGCCAGCGAGAAGGCCCAGCCGTGTGGCCACAGCCAGAGCTGGGCAGAGGAGCTGTGCGACACAGGCTCCCTCAGGAGGCAGCTGTGCTCCATGGAGCACTCCGCGCCCCCCCACCCCCCGACCTCAGGCCTGTGCAGGGGCAGAGGAGGAGGGTCCCTGGCTGGGGGAGGGGCTGCCAGGGCAGGCATCCAAGCTGAGCCACACCGTGGGGGTCCGACTGCCCCAGGGTGCAGGTGCCAGAGAGATGAGAGTGGTCAGGGCTTGGGGAGGGACATGTGTTCTGACAGTCAGGGGTGGGAGCTGTGTGGAGAGAGACCACCAGCCCAGGAGGAAGGGGGCAGGGGCTGTGGCTTCTGCCCCCACGAGCTGAAGGGAAAGAGCAGGGGCTCCAGGTTGGGGGACATGAGACACTTGCAGCCACAGCACGGGGCTGGAGCCGCCCAGGGCCGGCCCCCACTTGCCCCAGAGCTGCTGCTGGCGGAGGGGGTGAAGGGAACGGAGGGGAGGGGAAGGGGGCCCACTAGGACCCCCGCTGAGCCCCCAAAGGCAGGGCTCCCCACAGCCTCAGGGTTGACTTGCAAAGCGGATTCCAACCCCAGCTCTTCTGCTGGAGGCTGGAGGCTGGGGCAGCGGTACCTGAGCCTGTGATGCTGCTTCTATTGATAATGAGAGGAGGACAGAAATGTCTGCAGGGCGTGTGTGTGTGTGTGTGTGTGTGTGTGTGTGTGTGTGTGTGAGGGAGGAGGAAGGTTGTCTTCTCCATGCTGAATACCACGGGGACCTGGTGCGGGGGCTTCGGGGCCCCGGGTCTTGGGGGAGTGGAGAGGCTGGGCAGCTGGGGTCCGGCGGGGGGCTGTTGTTGTGGGGGAAAGGCATGCTAGACGGGACCCATTGCTCGCTTGCTGCCAAGGAGGGGAGGGGGGCACGGCCCAAGCTCTGTGCCCTGAAGAGACAGCCCTGTCCTTCTAGGGAGGCAGGTCGCTCCACACACAGCAGGTGACTGGGGAACAGCTGTGTCCCCGCTCAGAAACGGCTCCGCACGTCAGCGCTGTCCGGCCCTGGGCGCCTCCGGCCACCTCATGCCCATAGAAGGGCACGGCTTGAGCGGCCTGGCAGGGCCTGCCTCCTCCTTGGCCCCCTCCTTGACCCCCTTCCCAGCTGTCGTGCATGCCGAGGAGAGGGAGGCGGCAGTGGAGGGCACGGCCACCAGCCCAGGTCCCGGCGGCTCACTGGTGCCTGTCCCCGGGCCTCGGGCTGCACCTGTGCGGGGTCCATCGGGGGCTCGGTTGGAGAACCGGCTGGATGCACCCCCCAGCCCCTGGAGCCTGGGCGCCCCAGCGACATCACCCCCACGGGGGGGATGTGACGCTGACATTTCAGAGTGAAACTGAGACCCAGGGTGGGTGGGGTTCTCGTTTCACAAGGTGACTAAGGGAAGCGGGGATTTTCCTGTCCAGGGTGAGGGAGAAAGTCCCCGACGCCTAGGCAGGGGACTGAGGCTGGGAAGCCCCGCCCAGGGGCCCCCAGGACAACCAGGGTCTGCTGGGGTCGGAGCCGAGCAGGTGAGACGTGCCCCCTGTTCCCCTGCCCCCCATGTGCTGCCCATGGGGGCTTTCAGGTCTGTGGATCCAGGGTAGGCCGTGCCCCTCCAACTGGCCAACTTGGGCCATCCCCTCAGACGGCCCCAGACCCCTCAGAGGCCCCATGTGCACCCCAGCCCTCCCCAAGGCTGGCCAGAACCACGCTGGGCCCTTCCCCTGTCTGCACCCAGGCAGGACTCCTGCTGCCGCCTGGAGATAGGTTTGCCAGCCCCCTGGGCCTCCCCCTGCTGCAGCCCAGCCCCTCCCTGGTTGGCCCGGATGACAGGGTGGTCTCCAGGCACCTGCCCCTGCCACGTGCTCTTTCTCTGAAAAGCCATCAGGCCACATCTTCCCATGCGTGGAACCACTCACCATGGAGCGGTGAAAATCCGTGCCCCAGGGTGACCACTGCAGCCTGCCCTGGCCACCCTGACCTCACCTCCCCCGCCACCTGGCCTTCTCAGCTCGTCCCAGCTCTGGACGGTGCCGGAATCATCGCAGACTTTGCACAGGCCCTTCCTCAACCTACCTGGCTGCCCCACCCCCTCTGCAGGCTTCCCTCCCCTCGCCCGGGGGTGGTCGCTACCCCAGGCTCCCTTCGCATCTGCCACTACCCGTGGTGGGGGCCAGCATGGAGCATGGTCTGTCCTTTCCAGCACCCGCCCCGGGTGGGCTGGGCTGCTCTGGCCCTGGATGACCCTGTCTGGGGCGGGATGGGGGGAGCAGGTGTCTCCCTGTCCCAATTGCTGCCTGTCGCTGCCTCAATCACTCCTCTGTGTGCTGAGCTAAGGGAGCAGGCAGGGTGGGGACAACTTGCAGGGTCACCCTGGGCAGGGTCCCTTTCCCGGCCGTCTGTCCCTGCAGACCCTCTCGGCCTTGCCCTCTGGGCTGCAGGGTCTTCAGGAGAGAGGCCACAGGTCCCCATGGGGCTGCGGGCAGCTGGCAGCTGGAGGGAGGGGCTGAGCCAGCTGGGAGGCCTTGCATGCCTTGGTCCCCCTGAGGGAGCTGGGGGTGGGAGGAGCCTGTGGCATGTGAGGGGCAGAAACCCACGGGTGGGAACCCCCAACTCAGCCAGGTACCTGGTGGCCCTCCGGCCCGCTTGCCCTCTCCGCAGGACGGGCACCACCTGGTACAGCCGGGCACACGGCCCTGGAGCAGCGGGCAGTGCCAAAGGCCACTCAGGAGGATGGTGGGGCCGGGCAGCATGAGGCCCCGGCCCCGGCAGCGGGCTGATGGGGTGGAGGGGTTGGGGGCCGCACGCTAGGGCTCCTTCCCCAGACCTGCCCAGGGCCCAGACCCAGAGGCAGCAGTCAGAGCTGGGTCAGGCCTTGGGACCCCCGGGTGGACCTGGTCTCCTCCGCCCCACGTCAGGGGTCTCGGGTGCCTGGAAATTTCCCAGGGCGGGAGGGAAGTCCTAGCTCAGCCCAGATGATGGATGCCTTCCTCCTGTGCCCACCTCCCGCCTCCATCTGGACACTTCCCATCCCCTCCTTGTGTGGGGAAGAGGGAGAGGACCTAGACACACTTGGCGAAGTCGCTGCACCGCCCACCCTGCTGACCTGGGAAGCCGGAAACCCTTCCCTGCGTGCCCGCCCCCTTCCTGGTCCCCAGTTCTCTCCTCATAAACAACCGTGGAGCCACCGGGGCAGAGCCAGGAGGGTCTCCGGGCCAGAACGGGTGGGCGCCCCAGGGTGGCACTGTGGGTTTGGGCATTGCCACCTTCCCTCCGCGACCCCCCCCCCCCCGCCCCGCCGCCCCGCCTGTGCTTCAGCATCCCTCAGAGGGTGCCAGAGCAATGGGTCAGCCCTCAGTGGGGAAGATGAGAGTCCTGACGGCAGCAAGAGGCCCCTGGAGCTGGCAGGGGTGGGGCCGTGAGTGTTGCCTTTGCTCTCCTGGGCTCTGAGTTCCAGGTGCAGGCGGTAGGAGGCGGGTGGGCACAGAGCCCCAGGGCACACGGCATCGGCTGCTGCACCTGGCCTAGTACTTTCTGGGGTGACTGCGCCTCCCCCTGAGGCCTCAGTTTCCCCATGTACACAGTCAGAGTCGTAGTACTCAGCACTCACTCGGCCACGCCGGCCTCTCCAAGCTCTGCAAGCCAAGGTCCTCACCGTACAGCCAGTGAGGCAGGCGCTAGGCCCTCCCTTTCCAGGGGCAGAAGCTGAGGCTTAAGGGCTGGACCTGCTGCTCGAATGCGTCTCCTAATGCTGCTTCCCTTCAGGGGCTCCTCGGGGAGCCCAGGCCCCCTGCGACCCGGCTAGGACTCAGGGTGAGCCAGGGGTATCTGGGCTGCCCCTCGTAGGTGCTCAATAACCCCACCACTGCTGGTCCCTGAGGTGCCCATGAAGACGACGGCCACCCCGAATAGGGCACAGCTCAGAAGACGCCCCTAGGGACCTCCTCCAAAGCACAAAGGGGACTTGGCATGGCCATAATGAGCTGGTCCTCTCCAGAGCCACCTGGGAAGGAGCCCTCGGCTTCTGTCTCAGGCCCCAGCCCTGAGCCCTTTGCATCTGGGGATCCTCTTTGTAGGGGGGGCCCTGGGCCATAAGACAACCAGTGAGGGGAGTCCCCAAAACTCCCCAAACCCTGAGTGCAACCGAGGCAGACAGAGTCAGGCCCTCTCTGCCGATGATGAATTGAGACTTAGAGGGGAAAGCACAGGCTGGGGGTGCAGGGCCAGGGGATGCTCGGCCAAACGGGAATCCAGGCCCGTGGTTGGGAAGCCAGCCCAGCCCCTGCCCCTTCCCCCATACCCATGAGCCTGAAGGGAGGGGGCTGGGGCCTGGGCGGGGGTGGAGTTTATAGGAGATAAGAGGATTGAGAAAATCAGGCCTCCTAACACTGCCCAGACAGCACAGCCCTGCAGTGCCAGACACAGGCAGATAAGGAGGGGGGGGGGGAGGGGGGGCGGTGTCGGTGGCGGGAGAGGAAAGCCCCGGCCCTTTCCTGGGGTCAGGCCAGTCTGTCCAAACTCCATCAGCTAACTGCCTCCAAGCCGGGAAGGTGGGAGTTGGTGGGTTAGCAGGGGGAGCACTGTCTGGTCTCACTGGCTGGCAGGGAGGGGCTGTCTGGGAACCTAGGAACTGAGTCCACCTCACCCCATAGGAGTGGGAGGGCCTCGGGGCCCTGGCCTCAGAGCCTGAAGCAGGGCCAGCTCTGGGGGTGGGCGTTTGCAGAGGTCAGCAGGGACAGCCGGCAGAAGGTGGGGGTGACAGTAACTGGGGGTAGTAGTGGTGGGTACAGCCTCGGCTTCCCCACTACCCCAGGAGCTGTTGGTGAGGACCAGAGGCTCACCGCCCTGCTCTACGCCTGGCAGGTGGCACCTCAGATGCTGCCCCTTCCTGCTCCCGGGGAAAAGCAGAAGCCCCCTCACTCTGAAGGTGTGTGTACCCCCTCCTCCCTAGGGAAAGGAGACTGCTTTGTTGATGGTTTCCCTTCTGAGGTCCCAAGGCTGCCAGCTCACCCTCTCCTCCTCTCTCAGTTGCCTCCCTTCGAAAGATAAATGGGACATGGGACAGATGCACCTAGCTAGTTGATTCTAGAGGAATCTGGAAAGAAGCCTTCAGCCTTTCTCCTCGTCCCAGCCCTTCCCCAAATCCCAGGTTCATCTCTATACCCACCACTACACCACCCTGGCTCCTCTCCCTTTGCTGGACCTAGGCACATATAAGACAGATGAGTACTCAGAAACACCGCTCTACTTGGAGTCACCCAGGAGCCACTGAAACCACCAGCCTTGACCCCTCTTCTGCACCTCACCCCCCATGGGCTCTCACTGCTTAATGCACCATTCATTGGGATACAGCTCTATAAGCGTGGACTCGTGTGTGTGTGTGTGTGTGTGTGTGTGTGTGTGTGTGTGTGTGTTTTGAGAACATCTGAACAAGAGGGCAGATCCCTCCCTCTCCAGCCTCTATTTAAGTTCTATTGTGGTACTCAGCCTACTGGGGAGAGGGTATGCTCTCTTACGTTCTTCAGCCACAAGCTTATGAGCCATGTCTTAGTCACAGAAGAAAGAAAAAAGGAAAACAAAAGTCTCAACAAGAGAGGAAAGTGTGAATGAAAGAAAAGGTAGATGAAGGAAGGTAGGAAGCAGGAACAACTGGATGATGGATGGATGAATGGATGGATAATAGGTGGATGGAGGGATGGATGGATGGGTGGGTTGATGAGTGAGTAGATGGATGGATGATGGGTAGAGGGACAGATGGGTGGATGGATGGGTGGACGGATGGTTGGATGGATAGATGGGTGAATGGATGGGTGGATGGATGAATGGATGGTTGGACAGACTAACAATGGCTGAATTGATGAGTGATTGGATAGATAAATTGTTAGTAGATGGATGAGTGGTTGAATGAGTGGGTGGATGGATGAATGAATGGATGGATAGATGGAAGAGAGAATAGATGCATGGAAGGATGAAGGGTAGAGGGATAGGTGGATGGATGGAGAGGTAGATGGGTGGATGAATGGATGAGTGGATGGATGGAAGGATGAAGCGTGGATGGATAGGTAGATGGATGGATGGAGGGATTGATGGATGAGTAAATGGATGAATGAGTGAATGGATGGAGGGATGGATGGGTGAGTGAATGGGTGAGTGAATGGATGGGTAGATGGATGGATGAATGAATGGTGGGAAGATGGATGCATGGGTGGGTGGGTGGGTGTGTGTACAGATGGGTGGATGGATGGATAGGTGGATGGATGAGTAGATGGAGGGATGGATGGATGGATGGATGCATGGTGGGCAAATGGATGAATAGGTGGGTGGATAGATGAGTGGATGGATGGATAGGTGGATGGATGAGTGGATGGATGGACAGAGGGATGAGTGAATGGATGGATGGATGGATGGATGGGTGATGGGACAGATGAGTGGTGGGTAGATGGATGGGTGGATGAATGGATATAGGTTGGTGGATGGATGGATGGATGATGGACGGATGGATAGGTAGATGGGTAGATGGATGAGTGAATTAGTGGATGGAAGGATGAAGGGTGGATGAATAGATGGATGATGGGTAGATGGTTGGATGAATGAATGGATGGAAGGATGGACAGATGGACAGACAGATGGATGGATGGATGAGTGAATGAACGGGTGAATGGATGGGTGGGTGGATGGGTGTATAGATGAGTGTATAGCTGAATGTTGGGTAGAATAATGGGTACAGAATGAAGGGATGGTTGGATGGATAGATGATGGGTGGATGGATGGGAAGATAGGTGAATGGATGGATGAATGAATGGATGGATGGATGGATTATGGATGAATGAATGTGTGGATGGACGGGTGAATATATGGATGATGGATGGATGGATGGATGAGGGGTGGATGAGTGGATGGCCGAATGGGCGGATCAATGGATGAATGAATGGTTGGATGGATGGATGGGTGGATGGATGGTTGGGTGGATGGAAGGGTGATTGGATAGATGAATTTTGGGTAAATGGATGGGTGGATGGATGGATGGATGTATAATGGGCAGATGGATGGATAGATGGATGGGTGATGTATGCATGGATGAGTGAATGAATGGATTGATAAATGTATGAATGGAGGGATGTTTGGATGGATAATGTGTGAATTGATTGGTGGATGGGTGGATGGATGGATGGATGGATGGATGGATTGGTGGTTGGATGGATGGATGGATGAGTGAATGGATGGATGGATGGATGGATGGATGGATGGTTAATGGGTGGATAGATGGGAGATGGGTGGTTGGATGGGTGGATGGGTGGATGGATGGATGGATATGTAGTGGGTGGATGGATGGATGGATGAATGAATAGTTGGATAGATGGAGGCTGAGTGAATGAACAGATGGATGATGGGTGGATAAATGGGTGGATATATGAGTAGATGAGTGAATGGATGGATAGGTGGATGGATAGATGAATGATGGGTGGATGAATGGGTGGATGGATGCATGAATGAATGAATGGGTACATGGATAGATGGATGGATGAATTGGTGTATGGGCACATGGAGTGGAATTATGAATTGGTGGATGGGTAGATAAATGTAATGTTACAGATAAACGACTGGACAGATGAATATAGGTGTAATTGGATAATGGGTAGAGTTTTAGATGAACAGATAGGCAAATACAGAAAGACAGAAGAACAGGAAGACAGATACTGAGTATGGCTTGGTGCTGGATGAACTATTGAAGAGATAAATTGGTGAAGAGTCAGACCTAAATCAGGGATTTTTTTCACTCACTGTTCTCTTCCTAGAACACTTTCTTCCATCGATGTATGGAGCTACTCTACTCAAGTCTCTTTACAAGTAAGGAAAGCCTTATTCCTCCCCATGAGGCTTTCTTTGACTCTCATATATAAAATATCAACCCCCTCCATAACTCCATGTCCTCTTACCCTGAATTCCATCTTCTATAGCATTTACCACCATCTGATACATTGCAATATATATTTCCTTGTTTATTTTTTTTTATTCCCACTAAATGTCATTTTGTGAGAACAGGAACTTTGCTAATTCTCAACAACTTCAGCACCTAAAAAGTGAATACAGTCAGCATTCAATAAGTTTGTTGAAAAATATATGGATAAGTGGAAAAATATATAAAGATAAATTTAGAGATGAATGACTAGGTGGTTGTTTGGATGAGATGTGGATGAATGAATAGATGAATGAAAATAACAGTAACTAACATTTATTGGCAATTTACTATGTTCCAACAACTGCTTTAAGTATTAACTCATTTGGATGGCCTTATGGGCAAAATAATGGACAACTATGTATATGGCAGGACAAACATATACGTATTCATGCACAATTGATGTCTGACTTGCTAGGTGGCAAGATGGTTAGACATATGGATGGATGAGCAGGCAGATATACGAATGGATCTATGAATGGGAAGGATAAATAGTAAAATATTTAGATAAATGTGAGGACAGTAGAATATTTGGAGAGATAGAAGAATGTATTAAAGGATGAACAAATAGTTCACCAGTTGCATATATGGGCGGATAGATACACAGATTGATGAATACATAGATAATAGTAATTAACATACTGAGTAGATATTACGTTCAGGATGGGTGGATGACTAGCTAAATGCTTCCTTTAAGTGTTTTACATGTTTTACATGTATTAAGGCATTTAAATAAATGGATGGATGGATGGGTATGTACATGGATGGATGAATGGAGGGATAGATGAGTGGGTGGGTGGGTGGACACTTGCTCAATGAAGAAATGTAAAGAAATAGGGATGGACATGAGTATATACGTATTGAATGGATTGAATGAATCGATGGAAGAACATATTGTTTACATGGACAACTGAACGGATAGATATATTGAGAAATTGATGGATTCATAGATGATACAAGGAAAAACAGATAGGTGTATAGAGAGGACAGATGGAGTGCATGGATGGATGGATGGATGGATGGAAGTTGGATGGACAGATGGAGGATGGACTGATGATGGATGGAGGATGGGTGGATGGGTGGATGGATGGATGGATGGACTTACGGAGTATGGATGGATGGATGATGGATGGATGGATAGAGGATGGATCGATAGATGATGGGTGGATGGATGGAGGATGGATGGAGGATGGGTGGATGGTGGATAAATGGATGGATGGATGGACAAATAACGGTACAGTTGACATCAAATACTCTGCCCTATTGTTCCCGTTGGGACATGCCCGAACTGGGAAACTGAATCCTGACCACTGCACTTAAAGATCTTTTCTTGCTACCTCCCACCCATCAGTCTGATAAATAATCGTGCAACACTATTTAAGTTCTAGTGACAGGAAACTCCTGCCACCCCAAGGCAGCCCTCTACACTGTGGAAATATTTTTCCTTCTTTTGAACCAAAATATACTTTGGCACATTTCATCCCTGGCTGTCTGTGACTGGGGTTCCAGCAGTAAGAGCAGGAGGCAGGAGGAGACGGGCAGGTTGAGATGGAAGTGAAACACACGCTTACTTTCCCTGGGTGATCTGGCTCAGCTCGAGGCCTGGCCCTGTCGCCCTCCCTCCTCCCACCAGAATCCTGAGGTCTCCGCAGCTCCGGCTGGAGGCTGGGGATGGGCAGTGGGCACAGCTGTTCTCTGCGGCACACCCCACATTCTCTGGCTCCTCTGGGTTGTGCGGGGGGAGGGGCAGGCTGTGGGCCACGGGACACGGCCTTTTACGTGGGGGGGCGTCTGAGCCGGACGTCCCGACCCCCACAAAGTCTTCACCAGCCAGCCACCACCTGAGCCACTGGGACCTATGGGCCACGTGGAATTCTTCTGACGCCGCTGCCCCCTCCAACACCCAGGGATTCACCCACGTGTCCACCTGCTTGCCGGTCTGAGCCTAACCTGACCCTTTGTCCACTCACACATCTGCAGGTGCTTACTGGCCCTGACCGCCTGGCACAGCCAGAGGTCAGACTAGCTGGGGAAGCAAGAGGGCCATTCCTCTGCGTGCGGCCGTGGGGTGGAGGGAGGTGGCCGGGCCAGTGCTGTGGTGGCCAGCTGTCGGCAGAGGGGCTTGGTCCCGGCTGTGCCGGGCCCCTGCTCTCTGACCTCGGGTACTAGTCTGAGCCTCGGTTTCCCCATCTGGGACACAGATATGGTGGCGTCTGCCTCTCAGGGTGGTCATGGGCGTTGGCGAGCCCGGTGAGCTCCTGGATGTGAGACGGCTCGGCCCGGAGCTGGCCCTCGGCGAGTCCTGGCGAGTCCCAGCGAGCGAGCCCGAGTCTGGTCCCTCCCTGGTCCGGCCACTCGCCTCGCGTGTGCTCCAGTGAGTCACGGCGACTCAGCCCAACCGGAGAAACAGTGGGCTGGGCTGCTCCTCCTGGGGCCTTGGCCAGAGCCCGGGGGCAAGGGGGGGCGCTGGCCAGGCCACCGCACCGACCTCGTGCCACTGGCCACTTCTGGGGAGCGTGGCTCTCCCATCCCGACGGGAGAGGCTGTGTTGGCCTCTGCCTTGCGGGGCGTCGCTGCTCCGACCTTCCAGTGCCGTCTGGCAGGGGACAGGGGAGGGCAGCAGCCTCCCCACTGGGGAGCAGACAGGATTCCTGGGGTGCCCCGGCCTCCCCCGTGAGGTGATAACAGGAGCAGAGGGCTGGAAAGAAACAAAGGGAAAATGGAGAACGGGAGGGAGGGGAGAGGAGGGAGGGGGAGGAGGGAGAAGAGGAAGGGAGGGGAGAGGAAGGGAGGGGGAGGGAAGGAGGGAGACAGAGATAGAGACAGAGAGACACCAGAGGGGAAAGAGAGGAGAGAGGGGCCGAGTGTGGGACCAGGGAGGCCGGGGGGCAACGGAGGAAGGAGCACGGGCCCCGGGCCGGGCTGGGCAGGGCAGTGGAGAGGGCCAGAGGGCAGCTAGGCCAGGGCTGGGCAAGGGGAGAGGCGGGCAGGGATGGGGAAGCAGATGTGGGGGACCAGGCACCAGTGAGCGATGGAGATGGGATGCAGGAGGGAGGAGCCTGCAAGGCAGGGAGCGGCGGCCAAGGTGGCCAGGGCAGGGGAGGGGGGAGGCGGGAGAGGAGGAGGGAGGGAGGCTGCCGCCTGCCCATCACAGGCCTCTGAGGTACTGCTAAGCCCCCAGGCTGCTGGGCTGCGAGGGTTTTCTCTCTGACATTTTTACTAGTCTCAGAAGGAGGGGGAGGTGGAGGTGGAGAAGAACGAGGGGGGCGGGGGAGGGGGCTGGGGGGAACCAACGGGAAGCAGCTGCTATAGGCGCCCTGGAGCGGGAGAGGGGCCGCGAGACCCAGAGTCCGCGAGGCCGCAGAGGCAGGGACAGAGGGGCACTCGGACAGCCTGGGGGCAGCCAGTGGGGAGCTGGCCCAGGGGACCCCCAGGGGCCAGAGGGGCCAGAGGGGCCAGGACAGATGGGCGGAGGGTCACAGACCAGCAGACACAGAGAGGAGGTAGGGGAGGGGGTGTCAGAGCCAGAGACCAGCCAGCCAGCCAGAGGGAGAGACAGAGCAAGAAGAAGGGAAAGGGGGAAGGAGAGAGAGAGGGGGGAGAGGGTCCCAGTGGCAGGGGGAGTGGAGGGGGCAGGGCAGCCGCAGAGGGCCGCAGGCAGGAGCCTTTGAAGAACAGCGGCAGCGTCCCGTCCCCAGGGCTGGGGTCAGGCCAGGTCGCCGGCCAGGCGGGCGGCCGCATCATGAGCAGCTCTGCGCTCCTGAGAAGGAATTCTAGCAAACAGGGCCTGGAGAGCCTCCTGAGGTAGGTCCCTCCGCCCCGGCTGGGGCGCGGAGGGCAGGGCAGGGTGCCCGCGCTGGTGCCACCCACGGAGGACTGGCACCGCGGAGCCTGGGCCGCCTGGGCGTGGGGCTCCCCAGCCTCCCCCAGGAGCCTGGCCCCAGCCCGGCAGCTCTGCGGCCCCTGTGCCGTGGGCAGGGTGTGGGGTGCACCAGGCTGTGGGCCTGGCGTGCACACGTGCGTGTGGGTGCGTGCACGTGGGCCCGCCCCTTCCTCTGCGCCCCCAACATCGCGTCCTCTTCTCCCACCTGCACCGCCGGGCCTCAGGCAGTGGCCACTCTCTGCTCGAAGACCCTTCCCCGGGCCCTGGGTCTCTGCCCAGGCTCCGCGCTCCCCGGCTGAAGAGCATGGCCCCAGCACAGCATCCGAGGCCTCCTCTGGTCCTGCAGGCCCTCGGGGACTGTCCAGTCACCCCTTACTTTACAGATGATGAAACTGGGCTTAGTACCACATTCACCACCCCGGCCCTTAGGGCACCAGCCTGGCGTGGAAGGGGCCGCGGGCCACGTGAGTGCTTGGGCCTCCGAGCCAGATCTTCCCAAGCTGGAATCCTGGCTCCTGCATCCTGGGGCCATGGGCCAGTGCCCAGTCCTCTCTGGGGCTCAGTTTCCTCCTCTGTAAGGTCGGGGTGTGGTGGCACCTGCCTCGCAGAGTCCTGGAAAGAGAGCAGAAGCAAAGTGCCACAGGTGGGCTCAGAGCCGCTGCGCACTGTGGGCGTCTCCCTGCCTCCCTCCCTCTGAGCCGCCTGCAATGCCCTTCCTCCTCCTCCACCCTTCCAGGCATCTAAGGCCCAGCGGAAACGCTGCCTCCTGCATGCAGCCTGCCTCGGCTTCTCCTGAGCTTGGAGGACTGCCCTCTTCCGCCAGGCCTGCGGGCCTGCTCCCTGCCCCCTTGGATGGCATGGCACAGGCTGGGCAGGCTGCCAGCTCCTGGAGGGGACCGGCGTCCCTCAGCATCCCCAGTCCACCCCAGCTCTGACTCTGGGAGGAGGTGGGGCAAGGTGTGCAGGTGGGCTTAGCAGCCTCTGAGGGGAGTTGAGAGCAGCCCCGGGCCCCTTCAGCAGGGTCTCTGCAGTCACGGAGGGACAGCTCTCTCCCTGCCCCACCCTGGCCTGGCCTTAGGGCTGCGACCCCAGGGTGGGGACCAGAGAGAGGGTTGGAGGGGGCCCTGCTGGGCGTGCTCTCTTGGGGCCCCGCTCTGCCCGTGGAGAAGCCAGGCCCCCCTGGGTCTCCTGGGCTTCACACCTGCCCAATCCACATGTCTCAGGAGGGATCTCCCGTTCCTGTCAGTTGGGATGTGTCCTCCCAGGAGTCACTGCTGTCCCCCTGTCCCCAGCCTGTGGTCCAGGAACAGAGGAGTGCCTGCTGGGTCAGTCCCCGGGGCTCCCCAGCGCCACGTAACAAATGGGGAAACTGAAGCCACGGGGGCGTGTTGCCCAGCCCACTGTGGGGGGTGGTGGTGCAGGGAGAGCCCCAGGGCCTGGCTGTGTGCACAAGCATCCGTTGTCACAAGCATCCGTCCAGTTACGGCTTTGGCTCAGTTCCCAGACCTGGTGCCAGGTTGCTGACTTGGGTGAGCCGGGGGCAAGCTGGAGGCGCCAGCGGAGCTCAGAGGGTGCAGCTGGACTGAGGGTGGGGCCAGGCTCGGGCACGAGCCCCGAGGACCCGGACAGCGGCAGGTGGGCCTGCAGGTAGCCAGCCAGGGCAGGGACGGGAGGAAACCTCCCTCTGAGCTCCCCGGGGACTCCAGCTGTGGAGGTGGGGCGGGGGGGGAGCACGCGAGGGTCCCTCGTGAAGAGTCGTGGAGCGCGTCTGTCTGTCCGGCCACGCTGAGCAAGCCCCCTGCACGTGGTCATGCTCCCGACGACGTGCACAGACCCGCACACGCTCCAGGCCCCTGACCCAGCGGCCGGCGGGGCTACACACACACACCACACACAGATGTGACTTCCTGCCACCCTCTCTCCCGAATCTAATGGGCCTGCCGGCCGACAGGCCCCTTGTGCCCTGCTGGCAACAGAAAACAAGACTCAGAGAGGCTATGAGTCGCCCCAGGTCCCCTTGGGAGAGGGGAAGCCGCCCCCCTCGCCCCCTGCCTCACCCCAGTCCCTCACCTCGAACGCCTGGGCACAGGGGAAAGGGGCCGGCAGAGGGGGCGCCGTCCCCTCCGTGACAAGCGCCGCAAGGGTTTGCTGGCACCAGCAGTGGCTGGGGTGTAGACTGAATCTAGTTTAAGTGGATTAAAAGCAACCCTATGGGCCAGTAGGGAAATCGCCCTCCCGCCCCGCCCGTACCCCGCATCTAAGTGGCTCACTCTGGGCTGCGGCGTGCGGCCACCCGGGTGCTGAGCAGGAGCCGGTAGGCGGGCAGGGCCGGAGCCCAGGGCTGACCCCCTCCCCAGCCACCGTGCCCGCAAGCCCAGCTCTGGCTGGCAGTCACTCCCGGACCCCTCCAGCCACCCTGGGGGATCCAAGCCTCTCCCCAGGCCCCCCCAGTGTTAGGGGCCGTCGGAGGGCAACGAGGGGACCCTGGGTCCATTCACTCCCAGAGGGCGCTGGACTCGGGGCCACCTGCCGGGTCACACAGTCCTCAAGGGCCTGGCTTTGTAAGGTAGGGGCTGAGCTGGCACAGCGCAAGGGGCTCCTGGTCCCCCAGGGGAAGCTCTGGGAGCCAGAGGAGCTCCCCGCCCCCGGCTCCCGGCGCACATCCACCTCGGACACACTGATCATCTCCATGCCTCGTTGTCCCACCCTGGCCAGCCTGTCCCAGGAGGCCTCTAGGGAGCCCGCAGTGGCAAGAGGGCTAGGGATGGGGCCGGCTGTGTTCTGGGCTGGCCCAAGGGGACTGGGGGAAGCCAGGCCTGAAACCACGGTGTCGGAGGGGCGTGGCTGCTTTGGGCCCACCCAAGGGCCCGCATCTGGGGGTGGGCTGGCCCCTGCCCTGGCAAGGCCGGGCGCCTGGTAGGCAGTGCTGCCACGGGTCCGGGGGTCTGTCGTTCAGAGTGGGTACTGCCCTGGGAGCCCGGGCGAGCCAGCAGCAGGGGGTACAGGGACCAAGTGGCCCAGCCCCTTGGGCAGGGTGTCAGGGCCTGAGCCCAGAGCGCTGAGGTTCAGGCCAGGCTCCAGCCCCGACCCGCAAACCAGAGTGGGACAGAACAGCAAGTGAGCGGCGGCCAGCGTGCACCGGGCACCTGGGGGCTGGCGCCCCTGTCTCTGCCAGAGCCTCGAGATGGCGCCCCATGGCTCCTGGGCCCTGAGGGATGGCTGGACAGGGTGTGGGCCCCAGGAACACCTCACTGGGCTCGGAGCGGCTCAGCACAGGTTGGTGGCCAGGGGCTGACCCACTGCAGGTGGGTGCTGGGTGGCACCAGACCCCGGCCCACCCCGGAAGGCGAGGGTGCCGGGGACATGAGGGACGGCTGCTGCCCATGACGGGCGGGGAGGTCCTGAGGCTTGTGGCGGTGAGGCTGCGGCTGGGGTGTGCCCTGTGGACCCTGAGGCTCTCCCGCCGGGATGTGTCCTTCCCGGTAGTGGGTGGAGGAAGTGGGGGGAAGACAGAGTGGAGAGGGCAAGAGGCAGCGGGGCCCCTGTGAAGACAGAAAGGGGACGTGTGGGGACAGGACGGGATGAGGGCAGGGGACAGGACAGTGGTCAAAAGGAGGGAGAGGCAGCAAGGGAGGGGCTGGACGAGGCAGGAGATGGGGATGCTCAAGGGGTCCTGGGATGAAGGAAGGGGCCCCCGGTGGGCCGGGCGGAGTGGGCACCGAGTACGGGGGGGTGGGGGGGGGGCAGCACTGACCACCACCTGCGGCAACCCTCCCGGGAAGGTGGGGGAGGGCAGGCAGGTGAGAGAAGGGAAGGCGGGGAGAAAAGGGAAGACAAGGAGAGGGAAACCCAGTGAGGAGAGGGAAGGAGGCAGGGGGGCCCGGAGGTGGCACCCCATTCCTGGGCTGGGCCCTCCTGGATGGTGACCCAGGGGCTGCGGGGTTGGGACCCTGCCTGTGCCTCCTTGGGGTGGGGGGGCCCCCAGTGAGACGCTGCATCTCTGAGCCTCAGTTTCCTTGCCCGTGGAGGGGTCACTTTGTCCCTTTAATGGGGTCGTTCCGGCCGAGCCCCTCGCTCTTGGCCAAGACTTTGGGGACAGAGGACCAGGGTCTGCTGGGACACATCCAGGAGCACAGCGCCCCACAGAACCGCTGAGGCTGAGTCCACGCCCCCACCTGTGTGGGCAGGAGGGAGGCTGAGGCTCGGGGAGGGTGGGCCCCGCCCTGGGGGACAGGCAACAGGGTCTGCAGAGTCAGAAGACACACAGCCAGGGGTGGCAGGACAAAGAGTGAATTCGGGCCAGTCCGATGGCAAAGGCCCTGCACCCCCAGCATGATCGAACCCAAGGGGTCAGGGATGAAGGAGCGCCTCGAAGGAAGGGCTGGGGGCTGGGTGTTGCGGGCTCCGGTGGCCTAGATGGTGTGGAGGCATCAGGGAGAGGGTCCCGCTGCTCCGTGCACGTGGGGACCCAGGGATCTCTGGGAGGGCGGAGCCAGGAGCAGACGGACAGGTGGTCAGATGCCAGGCTGCCCCTCCTGCCCAGGTGGGCAGACAGGTTTGGACGACGTGCAGACCCCGGGACTCGGCTGAGGAAGAGAACCCCTTTGGTGCCGACCGCGGGGAGAGCCACGTGTTGGGCCTTGGGGAGTGGGAGGTGGACCCGGAGCTCCGCACAGGAGGAGGGGGAGGGGGTAGCAGAGGCTCCAGCCGGTGCCAGCCACCGGTCGCGTGTCCTGGAGCGTGCCAGGGCCTGGCCCCGTGAGCGCTCTGAGGGCTGTGCCAGGCAGTCCCAGCTGGGCTCGGCAGCGTCCGGCTCTCCTGGAGGGCCGTCCGGCACCAGGAGGAGACTGGGCCGGGCCCGGGGATGCGTCTGGAGCTGGTGCTGTGCGGTCAGCCCCCGGGGCCCGTCCCCCGGAGGTCGGCCTGGGTGATGCAGTGTGTAGGCGTAGGGGCGGGCAGGGCGACTCACTGATGTGAAGGATGGGGCGGGGGCGCCTAGGGAGGTCTCCTGTGCTGCCGCGGCATTTGGCCCAGGCCCCCGCGGCGCTGTGGTCAGTGACTCGGAGGGGAAAGGAAAGACCCGTGTGCGCGGGGCACAGGGCAGAGTGGGGAGCGGCGAGCGCAGGGCCAGCGCTGGCCACAGGCACGCCGGCCAGCCCCAGCCCAGATGCGCAGGCTGGTCTGAGCAAACGGGGGCAGAGAGGTAGGAGAGGCAATGCCAGGAGGCCGACCGTGGAGCCCATCACAAGAGGTGTGCCGTCCAGCCAGAGGGAGGTGACAGGCTGGGCAGCGGGGCATTCAGCTCTGCTGTGGACCCCACTCTGGGGACCCAGCCTTGACGATCCAGGGGAGGCCTGGAGTACAGGGGTTCAGGGGCCACGTGCCCACTTTCCAGGCTCGGCGGGGTCTTCGGGGCCCAAGGCGTGGGGCTCTGTAGGGCTGAGCTGTGAGAGGGGGTAAAGCCCCACGACGAGGGTCACAGACTCCTTAGGCAGGGCCGTTTGCCAGTGCGTGGGCGCCTGGGTGGCAGTGAACTCCGGCTGGGCACCTTTCCCATCTGGCTGTTTGTGGGGGGGGGGGCGGTGCTGGGGGGTCCACCCGACCAGCCTGGACGACTTTGGGGCCAGTGGTGTGACGGGAAGGCGTGCCCTGCTGTCGCCCCCACCAGCCTCAGAGCCTGGTCCCCCGGGGGCCGCGTGGGTCCCGAGGCGGCCGCTGCGTCCCAGGTCTGGGGAGGAGGCAGCAAGAACCCAAGGGCTAGGCACTGCACAGTGGGCAGCAGCGACTGAAGCAGGGATGGGGTCCCATCCAGAGGGCAGGGTGGGGTCTTGCATGGGGCGTGCAGCGAGCGGGCAGCACTGGGGAACGGGGCTGGCACAGGTCTGGGGCTGGCACAGGTCTGGGGCTGGGCAGGTCTGCGGCAGGATGTAGAGCCGGAATCCATGGGAACAGAGGCCCCTCCCACACCACCCTGTCCTGCAGGTGGGGAGGCAAGAGACGGGTGCACCAGTCTGGGAGGTACCGGGACTGTGGGTCACACAGTAGAGGGTGGGCTTCACCTCTGGACCCCGGGGGAGAATGGGAAGAGAGAGGCGGGGCTGTGGTGGGGGTCCCGGCTCTGTGTGCTGTGCCCCGTCCATGCCCGCCTCCCTTGGCCACGATGCCCCTCATCGTGTCTTCTAGCGGCCACCTTCCTCCCTCCGAGGGCCTCCTCCCACCGTGGCCCCTTGTCCCTCCAGGCTGGGTGCAGACACAGGGGCCCCCTCACCTGAGAGGACCTCTTGCCAGTGACTGCCCCCAAAATAAAGCTTGGAATAGGGGTCCTCTTCTGGGGCCCTCGAGCCGCAGTGTGGGGTCAGCACTGGTTTTCCTGGCAGCCTCTAAGATCTGTAAGGGCAGAGGAAATGTCACCCATCTCTGGGTCCCTAGCACCTGGCAAAGCAAAGTGCTGGCAAAGAAAGGGAGGGGGAGGGAAGTGGGGGAGAGGGAAGGGCATGGGGAGACAGAGGCCCTGGGGCTGGAGGAACGCGAGAACACAGGTCATCCCAGGGAGGCAGAGGGGAGCTGTCTGGGCTGGCTGGGAGGCTGTGGAGCAGGTGGCAGGTGTCGGGGTGTCGTCCGGGGTAGCCCGGCCCAGGGAGGGAGGCTGGGGCGGTGACGGGGGGCGGGGGCCTGTGGTCCCCCGTCTCCCCTTACCAGGGGAGACCTCAGGCCCTGCAGCATCATCTCCCGCCTTCTTGTCAGCTCTAAAGTGGGGTGCCGAGCCGGCCGAGAACCGGGCGGTGGAACTGCCCCAGCTGAGTGGGGTCTGGAGCTGGCAGACGTGGCCCCCAGGGGCCAGTGGGGTGAAGGCCCAGAGGAGACGGGGACGGGGGCTTGGCCCGAGGGTCCCTGGTGGCTGGAGGGCTGAGGCAGAGGCAGCCTCCCCAGTTTGCCCCGGGGCTGGCTGGGAAGTCGTGCAGGAGGGGGTCGTTGCCTTTGGGGGCTCTGGGCAGGGCATCTAGGGGTTCCCCCGAACGAGACGCCCCCAAGAACTGCCCCACTGGGAGAAGACGAAGGGGTGCTGGGCACGGAGGCCACACTGTGATGCGGAGATTCGGCTGTCTGATGTGAGGCGGGGGCGGTGCCCCCTAGGGGCAGGAGGCAGTGCCGGCGGCGGCGGGGTGGGGTCTGGGCTGAAGCACTGCTGATGAACAGGCCCCACCCACAGGCTGCTCTGGCCGCCGCCCCAGGGCCACCTGCCCAGGTCCCAGAGCCCTCCCCTCCCTCGGGGCTGGGGAGCAGCTGCGGTCCTGGGGGGGCAGAACGCTCTGCCCTTCATCTCTGGGCCGCCCTAGGGTGCTGTAACCTTGGGGCGCATGAACCCCTGCCGGGCTGGCCTCTCTCCTGCAGGCTTCGGGCTCCCAGAGGCTGTGGCTGTGCCGCCTCCCCTGAGCTCCGGGCCCGGTGCCCTGGAGACACAGCTGCCCTGGCCCACGCCCTTTGGGGTGCCATCCTCTCTGCAGTTGCGGGGAAAGCCAGCTTTGCAGGTAGATGTCCCCTCATCCAAGGAGGCTTCCCGCACGTGACCTGCTCACGGGGCCAAGAGGGGCACGGGGCGGGGTGCGGGCCGGGCCTCCCCCTGCTGGGACTGCAGCCTCCTTCTTGGGGACACAGGTCTGGCTGGCAGTGCCAGCCGTGGGGAAGCGGAAGTTGGGCCCGCCTCAGGGGGTGGTCTCAGTTCTCTCCCTGCCCAGTGGGTCAGCACCCCTTTTAACGGCTGGGGAGCTTGAGGCTGGGCCTGAGGTCTCACCCTGCAGAGGAGGGTCAGGGAGACAGCGCAGACCCATAGCCTGGCACGCCCGGCCTCTCCTCGCTGGAGGGCCTGGACTGCTTCCCAGGCCCAGCAGCTGCCCCTCCCTGGGCAGCCTGGGCCCTCCCTCCTGCCGGGGTGACTGACAGCCATCCCTCCTGCCCCTCCACGCCCCGTCCCTGCGGGCCTCATCGGGTCACCCCAAGGATGGCAACGGGCTCCCCACCTCAGGTCCCCTCCAATCACCCTCCCCCTGCTCGGAAACTTTGGTTTTCCCCAGACCCACAGCTTAGCCTCTGCACCCCATCTTCCCGGATCCTTCTCTGCCCCTGAGTCCTGCCCCACAGGACTTTGGAAGAGCTGGCACTCCTGCACTCCCAGCAGAGGGGGAACCCTGAGGCCCCCAGTGGAGGCTGACCGTGCAGGCTGGGCCTCAGCCATAAACCCTGTGACCCTCCCCCTGGACAGCAGGCCCTGGAGGTGCCCTGCAGGGCGGGGAGGGGCCGGAGGGAGGGAAACCAGAGGGAACCTCTGGCCTAGAGCCCCTAGGGGCTTGGTGTCCCCCAGCCTCTCCCTCTCGGGGTCCCCATGGCTCCCTTAGAGGTTATTTATCCCCAGGTGAGCCGGGGCCCCTCCCCACCTGCCATTCCTTCCTACTGACTATCTCCCCGAGGTCCCCACACACCCACACGTCCAAGCGCAACTCAGTGACCGCCCCCACCCAGGCTGACCCCTCCCAGGTTCCCACCTCTCCCCTCCTGGGGAGTTCTGGAGGCCTGTCCCTTTGCCCCTGCAGTACCCAGGCTGCAGGTTCCCCCTCCTAACTGCCCCCCACCCCCAGCTGGCATCTCCCCCTTCTCCATGTCCCAGGTGGGCCTCCTTTCCAAATGCTGATCTGACGGCACCTGTGCTGACATGGGCTCGCCCGGGGACACCCCACGGGGGAGGCGGGGCACCACTCGGAGCTCTCCTGCCCGCTGGCCCTGCCTCTGCTGTTGCCCTCAGCCTCTGCGGTCTGACCCACAGACCCCTGCTCATCTTTTAGACTCAAGTTCAAGTTCGATTCCTGAGCTTCCCTGGACAGTGGGGTGGGGCTTGCCCTGTGGGGTGTCTCCCTGGCATAAGACACCCAGTGGGGTACAGACACGCCCAGGAAGGCACTGCTGAAGGGGGGGTGGGCCGGGAGGGGGGCTGGACCAGTGCCAGGGCAGTCGGGAGGGCAGGGGGGCGGTGGCCAGGTTCCCAGCAGCCGCGGCTCCCGTGCCCACACCCTCTGCCACCCCACCCACTGCCCACCTGCTCACTCGGGGCCATCTCTGTGCCTGGCTCACCCCTCACAGCTGCCTCACTGCACGGATGAGTGACAGCCACAGCATCCCGGTGCCCGCCGTGGACCCTCCCCCGGGCTGCCTGGGCGGGACCCACGCTGCGCACCAGTGAGGGGCACCCCTTGAGTTGTGGGGTGCGGGTGCTGCCCAGGCACCACTGCCCTCTCCTGAGCTCCCGGCGGGGCCCAGTCTGTGCGCTTGGGGGCTGCTGTAAGCCGAGGTGGTGGGGGGTGCGTGCTGTCCCCCAGCCCCGGAAGCCAGGCCGGGTGGCCTCTCTGGGGCTCGGGTCCCCCCACACCCTGTCCCTTCACGCGTGGGCTCTGTGGTCACTTGAGGCGTCGGTTGCTCTGCAGATGTCCACCTTGGCGTACATGACCCCAGGGAGGGGGGCACGGGAGGGGACTGGACACCTTGATGGTCACAGGGAGACAGGGGCCCCCTGCTCTGGCTGGGTGACCAGCCCAGCTCCCCAGCCCTCCCAGCCAGCTCCTGCCCGTGGTGTCCAGGGGACAATGGCCAGGAGGGTGCCCTGCAGGTCTCAAGGGGAAGTTCCCCACTTCTGGCCTGGCCCGCAGGCCGGTCCTCCCTTGGGCTCCGGCCCCCCAGCTGAGCCCCGAAGCTCTTTCCAGAACGCTGAAAAGCTTTCGGCGCCGAGAAGCAGGTGGGGTGGCCGTGAGCTGCCTGCAGGGGGCAGAGTCGAGACGGGACCGAGGCTTGATGCCCCCTCTGGAGCCACCACAGGGCAGGCGAGGAAGGAGGTTGGGACAGCGGGGAGGGCCAGACCAGGCCCAGGAATGGCACCATCGAAGCCTTGGTGAGACTGGGGGGCTGCGGAGGAAGGAGAGGAGGGGCCCGGTAGGCGGTGGACGTGTTCAGCAGGGGTAGCCCCTGAACTTGGGGAGCCCAGCTGAGGACAGGGGGCCACAGCTGGCCCGTCGGGGTCTGTGCACACTCGTGTACCTGGTGGGGCGAGGCGCCACGCTGGAGCGTGACGCAGGGAGGGGGGTGTGCAGAGCCCATTCAGCAGCCCCTGGGGCTGAACCCTGGGCGCGCCCGGAGCCAGAGCAGACGCAGGAAAGAGATAATTGCATTTGTGCAGGAACACCAAATCCCTCGCAGCTGCGCACGGGCCGAGCCAGGGCCGCGGGCGGGCCGGCCAGCCGACGCCAGCATCCTGACAGCTCCGAAGAGCGTGCCAAGGGGTCTGGGCCGCCGGCCGGGGGCGCCTTTCCCAGGCCAGAGGCCCCCACCCCACCCCAGGAGAGCCGCCCCCCTCTCAGTTCCCAGAACGAAGCCCAGCTGTGGAACAGTGAGGGGTGAGGTCACGGGAGGGGCCAGGAGGGCGCATTACTCACATCCTGGGGCCGGCGGGCGGGAAGGGAGGAGGCCCAGAGGAAAGGGGCTGAGCCGGCTCCGTCCTCGGGCCGCCGGGTCAGGGGCTGGGGGCCAGCGCAGCCTCTCCCTGTGTGGGGCTTTGGCGAGACCCCTACCCTGCTACCCTGCTCTGCCCCCCCCCACCCCGAGCCCCCCTGCCCCTGAGGGCTCGGGGCTCACATGCAGACGGCAGGGAGCAGGGGTGGCCCTTGGAGGGGCCAGCTCCTCAGGAGTAATGTTCTCAGAAAACATGCCTTGGCCTCTGGCCAGGCGCGTTGTCAGGACGACGGCAGGAAAACACTAAACAGTGTGCTGGGGCCCCCTGGACGGGCCCGGGGGCCTGGGCCTGCCACCTTGCCCGACTCTGTCAGCACATGGACGTCCGTGTGCACACGTGTGTGCACGAGTGTGCCTGGTGGGGGGCGTTGGGACCCATGCGTGGAGTGTGGGTGTGTGCGTCCACGTGGGCCTGAGTGTTGGGCTCAGGAGAAAGTGTGTACGTACACGTGTGCATTCCTGCCACGTGTGAGTGTGTGTGTGTGTTGGTGTGTGTGTGTGTGTGTGTTTGTGTGTGTGTGTGTGTGTGCCAGGGAGGCCCGCTGTGCATTGTGCGGTTGAGTGCAGGCTTGCGTGGGGCTTTGCTGGCCGGGACACATCGCCCTACCGGTAGGCTGACCAGGCCGTGTGGCCTCTGCACTCAACTGTGCCAATGAAGGGTCCCCGGGGCTTGGGGGAGGGGCCTGGAGGGCAGGAGCTATCGTACAGAGAGAGGCCCCACCTGGCCCACCCACACATCCCACCAGGGCCCGTGCACACACACCCAACACCTCACATTGGCCAAAAAAATCCCAAACGCCCAACACACCCATAGGCGTGTGCAGCTTGGACATGGCAGTGAAAGGGATGCAGTGCCGGTCTCACCCCTTGGAGGAATCCCCCCGGGTGCCCCCGGGCTGCCCCAGGAGAGGCTGTGGGCACCTTCTGTCCCCCCACTGCCCTGCTAGGCTCCTGCCCTCCATCTGGAGGGGCTGTTGGTGCTCACGTGGGGAGGAGCCCGGGACCCTAGGTCCCCAACATCCCCGAGATCACCCCAGGCTCTTCCTCCCCAGACAGGACGTGGCCCCCAGCCCCCAGCCGAGGGCCTGGAGCAGGATGCTGATGGGAGCCAGGTGTGGGGGATTAAGTGGCTCCCTGGGGCCCGGGTGGGGAGGGGGTGGGAGTCAAAGTCACTTCTGAGGAGCGGCACGGGGCGGGGGTCGGACTGGGGGTGCCGAGGGCTGAGCAGGCGGTTCGGTTTGCATGGCTGGGGTCCTGTGTGGCTGCCGCGGGGGGAGCGGGCCTCGAGCTGGGGCTATGGAGGGGCCTGGCTTTTGTCTGGGAGGCTCCGAGGAGACCTAGGAGAGATTAGATCATGTGCTGGCACGGCTGCCGAGACCACAGAGCCGGCCCACCCTGGCCAGGGGACGGGGGCCCTGAAAGGAGCGGGCTGCGGGGTCAGGCGGGGGACACGGCAGGAAGGGGCTGAGACCCCAGCTCGGGGCAGTGAGCGCTGTAGAACGGAGACCCAGGACCCCTCTCCCAGGCTCTGGGGGAGCTGGGGCGGGCAGGCCGTGCCAGCTGGCCGAGGCCTGCGGTGCCCACCGGATGCCAACAGCCTGAGATCTGCTGGGCCAGGGCCAGGTGGTCTGGCCCCGGACCCCCGATCTCAGGCCGACCTTGTGTAGACCTGTGGGAGGAACCCCAGGAAGTGTGGGAGTGAGGTCCCCTGCGCTTGACTCTGCGTGGGCCTCCGTTTCCCCATTGACGGCACAGCCCGGGGAGACTCCGCACGGGGGCCGGGGGCGGGGGTGGTGTTGGGTGAGCTGAGGGGTCAGGTGCTGGCTGACGGCAAGCCCTTTTGGAGTCCTCCAGCAGGGCCGCCGTCTCCCACAGCGCTGTGCTCCTGTGGGGCAGGAAGGATCGCCCCTGCTGGGATGGTCACGTTAGGGGTGTGGCTGCCTAGCTGGGCCGCCTCTGGCCTGACCTCAGCCCAGGCCACCAGTGCCCAAGTGGCCGAGGCTACAGTCACTTGACTCAGGTAGAACGAACGAGTGACCGCAGCTGTCCAGCGGCCACAGCCAGCTCTCCTCACCTCAGCCTGCTCTTCCCGTACCCTCCGGGCCCTGCCTGGGGCCAAAGCTACACTAGCCAGTGTCCTGGCTCCCATGAGGTCCACGGATCCAGCCTGCTGGAAGCGGGTGGAGGGTCTGGTCCCATCCTTGGGGTTTCCCCAGGCCTGTCTGACACTGGGGCCCCCACATCACCAGGAGGCACGTGGACACCCAGAGACCAACAGAGCCCTGGGACCTCCCCCAACCGGAGCACCCCTTCCCGACCACCCCTCAAGATCTCTGTTCTAAAGATGGGGAAACTGAGGCCTAGAGAGGCCTTGCTGGGGCCTGCTCGGAAGGGGGAAGTGGGGTACGGGCCCCGGTGTTGACTCTTTCTCTGTGTCCCTCAGGCTTGCCACTCAGTGGAGCGTGGAAGGAGAGGAGGGTGCCGCCCGGGGGCAGCGCCAGCAGGAGAGGGCCTGGCAGCTTCGGGCCGAGGATGAGGGCGACGGAGGCCAGTCCCTGGAGCAGCTAGAGCAGGAGAAGCTGTAAGCCCACACTGCCAGCTCGCTTGTCCTGCACCCCTGGGCAGAGGGCTCCCCTGGGGGGTCAGGCCCTGGGCTGGAGGCCCCAGAGCAGCTGAGACGAGGAGGGCGGGGCCCAGCCCTGGAACCCGGGCCCGGGGGTGGGGGTGTCCTTAGCGTGTGGGTCGTCGCAGCCCCAGGTGCCAGTGGAGTCCGCCGGACACCTGGCCGGAGACGTGCGGAGCCACCCCCTACCGTCCAGCCTCCAGGGGTCCTGACTCAGGCCCTGGTCCCCCTGCACGGTCCCCCTTGCTTGGACCGACTCTGAGCGCAGCTGTGGGGCCCTGGCCCCCGAGCCCCTTGCCCTAGTCCTTGCCGTCTGTGACTCACTGAGGCCACATCCAACTTGGCGGGCCGAGGGCCGGCTTGTTCCCTCCCGGGGCCCGGGAGGCCTCTGTAGCTGGGCTGGGCTGTTTTTCCAATAATGCTCCCCCTCCCCCAGGCCCTGTTTTGTTCCATTTTCTCCGAGTCAGCAGCTCTGGGTGGAGTGGGGTGCTGTAGCGGTCAAGGCCCCTCGGGCCAGGTCCCTAGCCTAGCGGTCAGGGGCTGGGGGCCGGCGGGGACCACTGGACCACAGGCCCGCCGTAGGGGACAGGGTGCAGGGTTCAGGCGGGAGAGCAGAGGGAAACTCGGCGCCCATCCGTGGGGACCGTAGGTAGCGGGGGAGAGACACAGCCCAGCATTTGGGGAGCCCCAGGCTGAGCAGGGAGACGTAGCCCTGTTCTTGGGGAGCCCTGGCTTAATAGGGTGTGGCCCAGTCTTGGCCTCAGGTAACTCCAGGCTGTGGGGGAGGCACAATCCTGCCCTCAGGGGTTCTCTGACAATAAGGGGGCCTCGGCCTGGCCGTGGGGTGCTGCGCCGGGGGCAGATGGGGTCTCCCGCACTTGGAGCCCAGGGTGTGAGAGAGGGAGGCGCTGTGGACAGGGTCACGGTGGGGGTCCGGGCCCTGCCCCGCATCCGGCCCAGCCCTGAGGACGTGCCTCTGCTCTTTCAGCCTCAGCCCGAAGCCCTCGGAGGGCCCTGAACTGGACGAGGATGAGGGTTTCGGCGACTGGTCCCAGAAGCCAGAGCAGCGGCGGCAGCACTGCGGGGCTGGGGAGACCGCGGACGATGGGGGCCCCCCTCGGGGCGAGAGTCCGGAGTGGGGGCAGGAGGAGGACAGGCAAGTGGGGGTCAGAGCGTGGAGGAGGGGGGCTCTGTCCAAGCCCCCTAACCTGTGTCCGAGCGACTCCCTCCGCTCCCGCCCCCCCAGCGGCCCCCCAAAATGCCCCCGTGGCCGTAGGGGGGGAAGGAGGAAGAGAGCGAGACAGGAGGGCGGCGGCGGGGGTGCTGGTGCGGCTGGTGGGACGGGAGGAATCTCGTTGCTGGGCTCCCCAGGGCCCCGGCCCGTCCAGACCAGCTGCGGCCGCCGGGCGGTTACTCCATCAGCACATCTGCAGCCCACTGACGTCAGGGAGGCCCTGCGCCCCCGCCGCCGCCCCTTCCTCCCCCGGGGCAGCGAGCTCCATTCCCACGGAGGGGAGCAGGTATTTCCAGATGTGCGGCCGCCAGTCAGCCTGGGGGGACAAGCTTTCCAGATGTGCAGGCGCTCTGAACCAGGGCGGCAGGGGGAGGGGCCCTGGGCTGGGGTCTGCTCAGGAGCCTCGCCCGCCCCCACCCCGGGGGTCTGAGCCGCTCTCAGCACCCCACAGGCCGCGGTCAGGGGCCCAGCTCTGCTCGGGAGCTCCAAGCTCGGGGCCCTGTGGCCTCGAGGGTCACCGGACCCCCTCTTGGCCACCTCCCGTCCCCTCCAAGGCCCCTGAAGCAGCCCCGAGCTCTCGCTAAGACCCCTCCCGTCACGCCACCACCCCTTCCCATCCACCCTCAGAGCCAGCTACCTGGCCGGGGCCCTGCTCCTGGAGTGGCCCTCTGCCCACGGCCGCCCTCCAGGCCTCAGTTTCCCCCATCTGTCTCTGAGGGTCAGAGCACACTCTGCGTTTCTGAGCTGGGGGCGGGGGGCGGGGGCAGCAGGGTGGCCCGTCCACTGGCGCTGGGATGGCTGCAGCCCTGCCGGCCCTGTTCCCTTTGTCCCCAACTGGCCGCCCAACAGCAGGGGGCACTATAGCTCTTCTGTGGACCCTCCTGCTCTCGCCAGGCCTCCCTGCCCCCCCGCACCTGCCTGGCCTCCTGTAGCCCAACTGAATGGGCCCTCTGTGAGCCTGCCGCTGGCTCGGACCCCGGCCCACCTTGGGTGGTGGTCTGGGTCTTGGCTGGCACGAGCACCGAGGGGCCTGAAATCATGGAAAGTGCGAGAATTCCGCATCTTCTTCTCCAGGGTCAGTCCCGCTCCGATGCAGAGTCACGCAGGCTGCCAGCGGCTGGCCTCCCCTGCCCCCCACAGCCAGCCTGGTCAGCCCTGCTCCTCGTGGCTGCGGCCCTCGCTGTGACTCCGGCCCTTGACTCGTCCCTCAGCTGACCAGCCCCCAGACAAGCCTCAGACCCCACCTAGCTCCCACCTGCCGCCCAGGCCCGCTCGCCCCAACACGGAGCAGGCCAGGAGCAGGGGGCCCAGGCGGCCCCGGCCCCAGGAGGCCGGCCAGCAGGGACACCAACAAGCGAGACACGGGCCGGGGCTGGTCCTGAGGGCCTGGAGCCCGGGCCTAGCCTCAGTGTGCAGGGACGGAGCGGTGGGCACCGGTCGCGTGGCCCCGGGGACAGAGGGCAGGCTCTGAGGTCCTTGGGTCTCGAGATTCCTGGGCGCTTGACTGGTCTGACTGCCCATCTTACAGATGGGGAAACTGAGGCTTGGAAACGGGAAGGGACTCGAAGTGATCAAATGACCTTCGATCTATTGGATTGCCTCCCCCTCCCCGCCACAGGCCCCGCCAGCACACCTTTGGGAGCCAGGGTGGCGACGAGCTGACCCCAGCCGGGGTCTGTCTGGAGGAGCTGCGTCTGAGCCCCGACTCAGAGCCCCAGGAGGGGCCGGGAGCAGAGGACACAGAGCCCAAAGGCCCCGAGGGACCCGTCCAGGGAAGCCCAGGGCTGGCAGAGACCAAGGAGGCAGATGATGAGCAGGTGCCGGTGGCTCCCCAAAGGGTCTGGGCACACCCCGGCCCTCGGGCTGCATCTGTCTCTGCTACCTGTATGCTCTGCGGGCCTCGTGGGATGGGCCCGGAGGGAGCCAGCACCCCCGCAGTCTCAGAGGGTGGTGGGGTTGGTGACCCTGCCTGATGGAACAACGCTTTCCCGGACTCACCACCTCCTGCTGCAGAGAATTCCAGAACCAAAGAATGGCAGGGCGGGAAAGGACCTGAGGCCCAGGGAGCGGAAAGTGTTTCCTTCAACCAGTCCCGGGTGGGGCAGGAGGGGTGCAAAGGGGGCGATCATTCAGACCCCATAACCGCAGACGTTCTGTTCCCAGCACCAGAGATGCCAGCAACGCAGGACACCCAGCCCCTTGGTCTTGGAGGGGACGGACCCGGGCTCGCCTCCCCTGAGCCCCAGCACCAAAGTAGGTTAAGCCCCAAAGCCTAGTCCTCTGTCCCGGACTCATGACCAATGACAGTCCCAGAGAGGCAGCCACAGGGCAGCTCCAGGACAGGAGCACAGCCTCCTCCTTCTCTGCCAGGCTGGCTCTCAGCAGAGCCTTGTGAAACGCATAAACTGGGCAATGGGACTGGTGGGTGGGAGCAGCTGGGAGGGGTGGGCTGGGGGCCTTGCTCTGGCTTCGGAGGCTCAGTCTCCGTCCGCCCTCCACAGCTCAGCGACAGAACTGAGTCCCTGCACCGCTCCATTCAGAAGAGGTATGTCTGGTTGCTTCCCAGGCAGGACTCAGGGTTCTCCAAGGGAGGGCTGAAGAGGGGACCCAGTAGGTGGAGATCTGGGGGCCCGAGAAAGCTCTGGTAGGAGCTCAGGGTGGGCAGAGAGGCTGAGTGAGGGGCCCTGGGCCATGAGCCTTCCCCTCTCCTCCAGCAACAGCATGAAGAGGTCCCAGCCAGCCCTGCCCATCTCCACGATTGAAGAGAGGCTGGAGCAGTACACGCAGGCCGTCGAGGTGCGTGCAGGCCGTCGAGGTGCCCACAGGCCCCTCTGCTTCCGCAGGGCCTCCTCCATTCATGCACCCATTTCTCCAGCCAGCCAATGTCTCTCCATCCAACCAACTCCTGTCCTTTCACCTGCACTCTTCCATCCAGCCAGCACCCCTTTATCCAACCAACCCACTCCATCCAACCAGGGTCCCTCCATTGATCCTACACCCCGCCCCCCACATCCAACTAGCTAAGACCGTTTTATTCAACTAACACTCTTCCCTCCATCCAACCAACACCCCTCCATCCTATCAATGTCTTTCCATTCAGTCAATGTCCTTTCGTCTAACCACTATTTTTTGTTTGACCAATGTTCCTCTATACAACCAACACCACTCCCTCCAACCAACACCCCTCCATCCGCTTTCATCCAATTAATTCCCCTCCACCCAACCATCATTCCATCCAACCAACACCCTTTCCATTCAACCCCTGCTCCTCCGACCCTGTGCCAGGGGCAGCACGAGGACAGCACCACATTTGTCTCATATCTCACCCATCACCTGTGCTCTGCAGAGCAAGGGGGCTGTTTCACAAGTACAACGAGGGGAGGAGGACACATTTTTCCAGAGCGCCTTCTTGCAGCCCTGCGTTGGAAAAGCAGTCCTGGGGGAATGCAACCATACAGAAGACGTCATCTGTGAGCCAAAGCGGCTCACACAGGCCTCTCTGATGTGTTCCACGTGGCTGTCCAGTAAAGTGGTCCTGGGCTCTGTCTCCTCTGCAGACCTCTGGCCGGACCCCAAAGCTAGCCCGCCAGCCATCCATCGAGCTGCCCAGCATGGCCGTGGCGAGCACCAAGAGTCGCTGGGAGACGGGAGAGGTGCAGGCTCAGTCCTCCGCCAAGTCCCCCGCCTGCAAGGTAGGCTCGCATCCCGGGGCACGGCTGGGCTCCCTCTGGAAGGCTAGCGTGAGACTGTCCAGGCTTAAGTATGGGCAGAGGGCACTGTGGTGCATGGGGGACGGGGTCTCCGCCAGGCTGGCCCCTGTGGAGGGCTGGGCGGGAAGGCTGCTGGGCCAGGTGAAGATGGACCGTGTCACCTTCCCTTCCCGGCCTCCTCCCCTGGGCTCTCACCCAAGGAGGCAGGTGTGCGGGCCCCGGGACCTTGGCCCTGTGAGGCCAGGCAGGAGAAGTGACCAGGGCTCCAAGCCCCCAAGTCAGGGCTCTGCCCCTGTGACGTGGCCACCTTCTGCCCCCAGGATATTGTAGCTGGAGACCTGAGCAAGAGGAACCTCTGGGAGCAGAAAGGAGGCCCCAAGGCTTCGCCGACGCTTAAGGTAGAGTGGGAATGTGACTGATGCGGGAGGGCGGGTCCAGCGGGTGAGGGGAAGGGGAGCTGCCCTCGGTGCACCTGGGGGGGCTTCCAAGAGGCAGCGCCATCTCCCTCTGCATCTCTCACCTTTGCTCTCCACCTCCTTCCCCGACAGAGCACCCCGTCTGCGAAGAGGTACAAGTTTGTGGCCACTGGACACGGGAAGTACGAGAAAGTGCTCGTGGACGAGGGCTCGGTGCCCTAGGCCGTCCTTCTCGGTGAGTCGGGGGCAGCGGCCAGAGCGCGATGTGTCGTGGGTGGAATTCGCCGCTCTGGGTGCGTGGTGGCAGGGACTGAGAGGTGACATGAGAGGGCTGAATGCCCGGCCTCAGAGCTGGCCACAGCCCGGCTCTGCTGGTCCTCCAGTCCACAGACTCGTGCCCCCTCCCACCCCACCATCCTCTGGTTCCTGCCCTGCTCCCGTAGCCCACAGGGAAGTGCAGACTCCCTGCTGGGAGGAGGCCCCATCTCCCAGCCGGGCTCCTCGGGCAGGTGAGCCTGGCCTGGCCACCACAGGGCGAGCGTGGCAGGAGGAGGTTGACATGGAGCCCCGGGAGCTCAGGTCCCCACCTGGCAGTGGGCTGTGAGGGTTTCAAAGGGACCAGATCCTTGTCCTCGCCCTCCTGCCCCAGTGAGGAGCCGCCCCCGTTTCCACCGCCCACCCCGGCACCTGGTGAACTGAGTCAGAAGGGTGACCCGCTGCCATGGTTACGCACACTTTTATTAGCGGCCTGGGTCCCAGGATCCGTTTACAGCATCCATCATGTCCCCTCCTGACGGCTTCCTCCCCTTCTGAGTCCTGCTCCGGGGGCTGCGGCTGGAACTTCCCCCCAGCACCTCCGTGTCCCCCTCGCATCACGGCTGCCCTGTCTGGGCCCCAGCGCTTGTCCCGAGTCAGACCCCAGCTGAATGCAGACTGGGGGTCCCCGTCGCTGCCCCCTCCGGGCCACAGCTTCCCCCCCCTCAACTTGGCCAGGCTGACTTCGGACCTCCCTCCTCATCCTGCATCTAGGCTGAGACCCCACTGCTCTGTCTCCCATCAGCGAGTCCCCCTCAAGCTCTGCACCCAGGTGGGGGGAGCAGAGGTGGCAGTGAAGGGGCAGGGGGGTGGGGCCGGCTCCCACCCGGTCATGGACCTGGCTCCCCGCACCTGTCAGGCCTCCGTCCTTGGGGGGCACGGTTGTCAAGCCACCGATGCAGCTAAGGGAGCCCACGGTGCCCGCGACTGAGTCACCCCGACCACTCCCACTCCGCACGACAACATAGCTCGTCCCCCCAACCTTTCTCGGCAGAAGGGTGGGGGCCCCAGAATCCTGCTTATCCTGTCAAGCATCAGGGCTCATCACCCAGAGCATCTGGGGCTCAGCTGGGCCCTGATCCCCGCCTGCAGCTTCCCTGGACCCAGGCAGGCCCTCCCAGGTCTCGCTGGTGACCACCTCCTGCACTCCCGCCCCAAGCCCCGTGCGGACACTCAGGCCGGCCCTGCCCTGCAGGGTCACGCGTGCAGCCCCAGCCTCAGAGCAGACTCGTGTACGGTCTGTCTCCCCAGAAGTTCACCCCAGAAGTCCCCACCCCCCACCCCAATCCAGAGCCCTCCCTGCCCCTCCACACCATCCAAACCCGCTGCCTCCTTAATCCCAGCTACTCCCGGCCGCGTCCCACCTCCCACCACGGTCCTTTGCCCCTCTTCTGTCCGCCCCGCGGTCCTGGGGTCCCCCCCGGCCATTCACTGGAGCCTCCAGCCAGCTGCCGAACGATTGAAGTTCTTGGGCTGGGGGCTCAGGGCCGGGATGGGGTAGCGCACGGGAGGGGGCTGGGCGGCCACCTCCTGCAGTTTCCGGGCGTCGAAGCGAGGCCAGCGAAGGAAGGGCAGGCGGCTGAGGCCAGGCGGGGTGCGCACCCCATCCCGGGGCCCCACCTGGCCGCCACAGGACTCGGCCGCCGACATGCGGCACAGCACTGCGTCCCACATCCTGGAGGACCGTGAGGCGGGGGCCGGCCGGGGCGCCGAGACACTGGGGGCTGCCCCTCCCAGCCCCGCGTGCCCTGGGCTCGGCTCTGGCCCCGGGAAGGAGGCCTCTTCCTGTAGCTGCTCCTTGAGGCGTGTCCAGCCGCCGAGCTGGGGCTTGGGCGCGACTTTGGGGACAGGGCACGGGTGGGGGCCTGACGGTGGGGCAGGGGATGAGGCCTCGCGGGGGCTGGAGACCTGCTCAGCCTCAGCGGCAGGGCCGGCCGGGGCGGGGTCCTCCCGGTGCCCAGCTTCGGGGGCCACAGAGGCCGGCCTGTAAGGCGAGGGTCCTGGTGAGCGGTAGGTGGGGGCGATGGACACCACTGCCCGGCTGCTGGCCTCTCTGGGCCCCGAGGCCTGGAAGCCGGGGGCCGGCCTGGGCACAGAGGGCTCGCCGTGCCGAGGGCCGGCAGCCTGGGCCCCGGCGGGCAGTGAGTGGATGCGGGCCACAGGCAGCAGGGGCTGAGCCCTGGGAGGGCGGATGGCTGCGCCCTGGGCCCGGTCGCCAGGCCCACCATCCGGGGCCATTGGGGAGGGCTCAGGGGTCCCGGCCTGCGGGGACGGTGCCCAGCAGAAGCGCACCTGGCTGATGTGGGTGCCCCTCACGGTGGGGCGTGAGACCCGGGCCAAGCCGCAGGGGGACTGGGCGGCTTCTGGCACCGGGGCTGCGAGCCGGGGCCCCGTGGGCTTGGAGTGTGAGGCCAGGCTCCTGCGCTGGGGGAGGCTGAAGGAGAACGTGGACCTCTGCAGGGGGGACGCCACGTGGTGGATGACGCGGGTGTGGGGGGAGCAGGGCAGGGTGGCCACCGCCCGTGGCGCCTCCGCGGGCTGCGGGGCCGGGGTCTCCTGGTCGCGGCCGGCCTCGCTCACGGGGGATAAGGACGTGCGGAAAGGCCCGGGCAGGGCAGGCGGCCCGGCCCTGCTCGTCCTCGTCCGGGCCGCCTTCCTCAAGAGCTTCTGCAGACGTAGGTTGTCCTTCCCGGGCTTGGGCAGCAGCGGTGGAGGGGGTCCCGGGGGCCCCGGGGGGCACCGGCCAGCCATCTCAGGGGCCACGGAGGCAGCCGAGGTGAGCATTGCTGCACCCTAGGGCGGGCGGGAAGGACAGCCGTGGGCCCAGCCCTCCTCCCCACAGGCCTCCTCCCTGCGGGAGGGCACACGGCCCCTGGTCGCGCAGAGGGGACCCAGGCCCGGAGGGCCTACGGCCTGACCATCAGAAGCTCTGCTCCCTGAGCACGTGGCCCCTGCCAGGCGCGCTCCAGGCATGAGCGCTTGCATGCGTATGGGGCGGCCCCACCATCATCCCGGTTTAGAAACGAGCCCACGGAGGCCGGAGGTGCTCCGTGGGTGACAGAGGAGGGCTGGGACCTGGCTCCGGGCGCCGCCCGTGTGCACAGTGGGGGCCGGGAGACGCACAGGCGGGCGCCAAGCGGGAGGCACGTGCTGGGCCGGCCGCCTGCGAGGGCAGGAAGAGTGCCCGCCCGCAAGCGTGAGGGCCGCCTTGCTGTCGCCGGCCTGACCACAGGCGCGTCCGCTGCGAGCCAGCGGAGAGGTGGCGGCCAGAGGCTCGGGGAGGCTGCGGCTGCATCATCAGAGGTAGACGGGGTGGGAGGTGGGAGCGGTTTTCGCTGAGCTACGCTAAATGGGATGTTCCCGCAGACGTCCCGGCGGGGTGGTCCCGGCCAAGCCGCCCGCCCTGGTTTCTGGGCGCCACGTGCTCCCGAGGACGTTGACAAATGGCGGCTGGGCCGAGCCAGGGCCGCCGGCCTGGGGGAGGAGGGAGGCCTGGGGGCTGCTGCCATGAGGCCGGCTCTGTCAGGCAGGAGCGCGTCGTCTGCTCGGGGAGGGGCCCGAGGGCTCTGCTGGGGCTCGCTCTGGGCTGCTGCCCACCTCGGTGAGGGGGGGGCCGGGACCCCAGGTCTAGCCTGGGGGCTGTCAGGCCAGCTGGCAAACAGGCAGTAGGCAGCGTCCCTCCACCCTGAATCCCGAGCGGGGCCCAGGGCACCAGAGCGCGGGGTCAGGAAGCAGGCTTCCAGGCCGGAGCTGGACGCAGGGTTTCGGGGGCTGTCGCAGGGAGCCTGCTCCTCCTGGGCTGGGGGGAGCGGGGTGGCACGGGCAGGCCAGGGGCCCCCAGAGAGAGGCTGCAGGCCCGGACAGGCAGAGCCACGGCCCCTCCTCGGACTGCAGCCTGATGCTCCCCCGACCTGTGACCTGTGTTTCAGCTTTCCCAAGACTGCAGCACCGCCGGCGGCACCTCCTGCCTCCCGACCCACGTGCCAGGGGAGGGGCCGGCCAGATGAACGCCCCCCGCCCCCCACCGGCCCCGCCCAAGGAGCTGCTTCTCATGGTCTGCCTGGCCCGCGTGCACCCCCGACATCCGTCACCGCTGGCTCCTGGACCCTCCAAGCTTTCCCTCTGGCCCCCAGCTCTGCCCCTCCCAGTTCCGGGAGGAAAGGGCCACCTCCAGAGAAGCTGCAAGCTCCCAGGAAGGCGCAGCCGGTGCAGAGAGAGGCCACGTGCTGGGGCCTCCGTGTCAAAAGCCACCAACACCCGCGACAGCACTGGGCCCCCCCACCCTGCCCCGCTTGCAGCCCCCCGCTTTGCGCAGTAAACTCCCTTTGGCGTCTCCACGTGCTGGCTCTCTGGGGTTCACTGACGGGGGAGGGGCAGGGAGCAGGGCCCATTGGAAAGGCCAGCCGCCCTGCACCGTGGTAGGGCCCAGGCCTCTGGCCTTCAGATCTGGACACTGTCCTGTCCAGTGGCCTTCTGTGTGTTAGGCTCTGGGGTCTCTGGGGGTAGTCAGGGTGAATGTGATGGGTGGGGGCTCAGTCGTCCTCTTCCACTGCGGTACTTGCCCCTTGACTGGCCCCTTATAAACTCTACAGCCCCTGAAACACCGTGCACTTCTGGTCTGTGCCCCTAGACTGTGCACCCTTTGAGTACAAGACCCACCTTGGGGTCATCCCCTCCCAGCACCCAGGAGGTGCTCAGTGAAGATTTGGTGGATGGATGGATGAGTGGATGGTGGATGATGGATGGATGCAGGGATGGAGGGAAGGATGGATAGGTAGGCGATTGGATGGCTGGCTGGATGGGTGGGTGGTTAGGTGGCTGGCTGGCTGGATGAACAGATGGGTGGATGACTGGATGGAGGCATGGATGGATGGATGGATGGATGGGTGGATGGTGGGGTGGGTGGAAGGATGGATTGGTGTATAAATAGAAAGAGAGGTGTTGAATCCTTGGGTGATGGGTGGATAGTTAAAGAACAGGTGGATGAGTGGGTCTGCAGAAGGGATGAGAGGTCAATGGGCAGAAAAGTAGTTGTGCAGAGAGTAGACAGGAGAAGAGATGGAGAGGCAGTAAGGTCAACGCCTGCTTCACGGAACGGTGGGTGGATGCCTGGTGGGCGGGTGGACACATGGTGGGGGTGGATGGATGGGCGATGGACGGGGGGAAGGCAGGAGGGAAGGAGGGAGGGAGGGAAACAGACAGTGACGGTGAGGATGTACCTGTGAAAATGGAAGTGCAGTGGGTGGATGGACACGCGTGTGAAGGCGGGGACAGGGTGGGGCTGTCCTCCCGAGCCCACCCCCCACGCCCGGCCCGTGCGCAGGTCTAACATGAGGCCCTGCTGCCCTCGGAGTCAGTGGAGCCCCTTCGAAGAGCAGGCCCTCTAGACCTTTGGCATTCGAGGCCTGGGTCTGCTCAGAACCTGTTTTCCAAAGTCTTCATGGTCAAACTCTTGCTGCCTCCCAAGGGGAGCGTGAACATGGGCGGCCCTGAGGTGTTAGAAATCAGCTATGTCACACCTTTGTCGCCCGTGGCCCACTTCTGAGGGTGCATCAGGGCTGTGCTCTGCCAGCTGGGGAGCTTCTCCCAGGGGACGCCCCCCTCCTGTCCACCCGGCTGGGTGGGACGTTAGCCGAGGGCAGCAGGCAGAGGCAGCCACATGGCCCACTGGACAGCCAGAGGGGACCAGAGTGGACGGCACTGAGGGGCGAGTGGCGGGTAGGGTGGGCAGTGCCAGGAAAGCAGCCAGCCACTCAGCCCTGAACCAGCACAGCCCCTCTCGGGCTCCTTGGCACTCGGCCCGGCCTCGGGGACAAGGACCCAGGGTCTGTCTCCTCTGCGGTGGTGACAACCAGCCTTGCAGAGCCTGGGGGTCAGGGCCTGCCCGCCACAGAGGTGGAGAGGCTCAGGGGAGCCATTGCCCAGGTGCTGGCCCTCTGCCCTCCGTTCTGACTGCCCTGAGAGGCCCTGCCAGGCACCCTTCTGCTCCCCTGCTGCAGGCACTGGATGCCAGCCCCGCACAGAGCAAAGCTATTACAACTCCCGCAGAAGCCCCCAGGGCGTGTGGGGTGGCAGCAGCGCAGGCTGGGAAAGGCTCATCCCCGAAGTGCTGTGTTAGCAGCTTCTATCTGGGGCCTGGCAGAGCCCGAGCCCGTGGGCTGGGCTGACCGGGAGCTCGGCTGGCACTGGCGCGGGCACCCAGGTCAGCTCAGGGCTACCAGGCGAAGTTCGAGGTTCAAGGTCCCTGGGCCTCGCCACCCTCAACCGTGCACACTGCGGGCCAGGACCAAGATTGAGGCACCCCTGCCCTTCCCCACCACCCTGAGGGTCACCCCTGCAGAAACCTAGAGCCAAATCTTTGGGGGGACTGGGCCCCCACGGCCTCCTCACTGCTCCCTGGCTCAGCTCAGCTTTGCAGACTTGAGAAGCCCACCCCTACTCCTATTGTCCCCGGGTGGAGGCCCTGCCCCAGCAGCCCTCAAATCCTTCCTGGGGTTGAGATCAGTCCCCCACCCAACATGGGCTGGGCCACCCCGTCCCGTGCCTCCACCCCAGGTCTCCAGCCCCCCTCCAGCCCCTCGGGGCGGCCCTGCCCTGCCCTGCCTCCCTCTCCTCCCACCCCAGCCCGGCCTGGCCAGGTGGACCGGGGTGTGGATTACCTGTTGCAGGCCCTCGGCGGCCGGCAGCCCGTCCAGCAGTGCCTGCTCAATGCTGTCCTGTAGCACCACAGGCCTGGCACCCCGAGGGGTAGGTTGCCGATACCCAAAATAAAACCTGCTCCATCCCTCTGACCTCAGCGCCCTCTCTCTGGCTCAGCTCGCTCACGGGAGAGCACCTGCCAGAGCACCTGCCAGAGCCCGAGGCCACTGAGCACGCAGCCACCTTCCTCTGCTGGCCGAGCGGGGCCACTGCAGGGCCACGGAGTGCCCGCCTGTGGGTGCAGCCCCCAAGAACACCCCAGGCCTGTGGGAGGTGTGGCCGGCAGCTCCCAGGAGCAAGACACCCACAGTCGGTGGGGCTGGGTGCACACGGGGCTTCCCAGACTCAGCGCTGCCTGCTGTGCTTTCCCCACGTGTGCACCTGCCACTGCAAGGGTGAGGGGTGGTGTGTGACTCTAGCAGAGTGAGAGGACCCAGCCTGAGAAGGGCTGTCAGCTCCCACCATGAGGACGAGCTGGGCCAGGGCGGCCCCAGCAGCCGCTCAGGGACCTTTTTCAGAAGTGGCTCTCTACAGCTGACCCCACTGGACACAAAGTTGGTCAGAGTTATCCGATGGTCGGGCACGCGTGCGGCCCGTCAAACACTCTCCCATCCGAGGACCTGGACAGGAGGAGGAATTCAGAGTTCTGGCAAGGGAGGCGGGAATGGCCCCAGCAGCTCTGGCCTTGGGGGGCTTCCCGCCCCCAGGAGCTCTGGGGAGGGGCTCTGTCCTGACCACTGGGGGCCCAGGGCTCTGGCTCCCCTTGCTGTGGACGGTGGGCCCACCCTGCCTATCTCGGGTCCCCGTAGCCTTGTCTCCAATGTGTAGAAATTGGATGAGGTGCTGAGAGAAACCTTCCAGAAGGCTCTGGGGACCCAGAGTGGGGCGCAGAGCCAGGGGAAGCCAGGGCTGGGGTGTGAGAGCCAGTCGTCCTGATGCCCCTAAGCCTCCAGAGGGCAGGCGCTTCACCTGAGTCTCCTTGGGACCAACCCCTGTCCTGCGCTCCAGCCCACCAGCCGTTGCTCTGGGTCAGGCCAGCATCCATGGCCCCCGCCATCCGTGACCGACCAGCCCCTCGCCTGGAGCCTTCCACGTCTGGAGGGAGGCTTGGGGCTGCTCTTTCCTACCCTGTGTCTCGGTTTCCCTGATTCGAGGTGGGGGGCGTAGGAGCTCGTGGCCTCACTGGCCAGCGTGGGGACCGTGGAAAGCCCCGGGTGAGGTGTCTGCCGGTGGGATGGTGCCACCTGGAGTCCCGAGCAAAGAAAGACTGGGCTCCACGGGCGAACGGTGGAGCCCACTGTGGGCAGCACATTGAGCCTGGCCCGTGGCCAGAGAGAGGCCTGCAGGGTCAGGACCCCCAGACGGTGAGCTCCCGGGCAGACCTCAGAGGTGTGGCTCCTGGCGTTGGGAGGCACCAGCCACTGGGGAGATGTCAGACTTGAGTTAGTATTTCTCTCGCTCATTTATGCTGTATGTCCTAACGCCACCACGCAGAGAACCACTCAGTGGGGCTCGGACCTGCTGAGGGCCTGGCCGAAGACTCAAAGGGTCTTCCACTCCTTGGGGGTCTCAGGGACCTCTGGCCGCTGCCTCTGATGGGGAGGCGGGGGCGGGGGGTGGTGGGCCTGGGGCCTGCGTAATGCAGCCTGGCCGGGCAGACCCCTTTCCTGGGCAGACACCTCGGAGGGAGGGGCAGCTCCCCCGGGGAAGATGGGGCCCCAGCTCTGCGGACCCCATGCCAGCCTGGCCCAAGGAGAGCCCCGAGCTCCCTCCCTAGGGCCACCCAACGCCCTCCCTCACCCTCCTCCGCCCATGAAGAATGTGCCCACTGTCAGGGAGTAAAAATAGAAGCTAACACTTCCTGGGGGAGGAGGGCGGCCCTCTCCTCCTGCCCCCCCATCCTCGCCTCCTTGGGCCCCCTCCTCTGTTCTTGCTATACTCGGTAAGGGGCCTCAAGGCACAGCCCCTTCCCGCCGGTCCCACGCACCCGGGCCACCCAGCCCCCGGCCAATGGGCTGCCGGGAAAGATCGAATGTCACTATAACATGAGAGCGTGCGGCAAGCGGGCAGTGCCTGAGCCGGTCCTGTCCGCAGGGAGCTCCTGCCCATCTCTCCAGACCCAGCCGCAGGTCAGTACGTCTGAGAGCAGCCCCGGGACCGGGCCGGCCTGCTGTGTGCCGGCGGGCCTGGGTGCGTCCGGGGGCCCCGGGTGCAGGACGCCGTGGCTCCCTAGCCTTTTGCCACTTTAAGCATGGTGTCCTGGAGACCCAGGAAGCCACTGCAGGGTCCCAACGGTCTGGGGTGTTGGCATGGCGGGGTGACGTTCTCTGAACACCAGAGGCAGAGGAAGCCCTTCCAGACCAGAGTACAGGGGCAGGGGAGGCCCAAGAAGGAGGAAGGAGGGGCTTCCCTGGAAGGCCCGGGGGTGAGCGGGTGGTCCCAAGGCAGGCGGCTGGACAACGGCGACGATTCGACGTGAATGAAGCCAGGAAGGGGCGCTGCCCAGGGCTTCGAGGCCACCTGCTGTGGTGCGGCTGCCCTCCCCGCCCCGGCCTTTCCACGGGGCTCTGCTAAGCTGAGGGGCGCCTTGGCCGGCTTCTCCCAGGAGGCTGGAGCCCTCGGCCCAGCGGCCACCGCCTCTAATGCCGCCATCTGTAAAGACGACCGCTACGACGTGGCTGGTGGGGTTCACCGCAGGAGTGGGTCTGCAGGGAGGGGTGGCGGGGACGCCAGCAGCCCGGGGGGCAGTGTCCGGAGGCCAGGGCCTGGAGTGGACAGGGCCTGGGCTAGGGGGACACAGAGGGAGGAGTGGGGAGCTGGGCGTCTGTCCTGTCTGCCCAAGGAAGACGTGTCCCACCTCAGCCTGGACGCGAGGAGCACGAACTCCCAGGGGGCCCCTCCTGTCCTTCCTGTGCCCCCTCGAACCAGGGCTCAGCTGACTCTCCTGACGTCACGGGACGGGGCGCCTTCACCGGGCAGCAGCCTCTCTGGTGCCCTCAATCATTCTGGGAGGAGATGGGATGTGGGCGGGGGGGCCCGAGGGTCAGGGAACAGGGTCAGGGCCCACAGCAAGCGAGCGGCAGGGCCTCCTGCCTCCCCGCCCCCATCTTGTCACTTGGGAAGGAAGGAAGGAGAGGGTGTCCCCAAGGAGCGGTGACCTCAGAGGCTGTTTTCACAATGGCCCCTCTGGGGGCAGGACATTAAATGGACAACTGGTTTCCTTCTCAGCTGTCGAAATGCCACCCTGCCCCCAAGCACACCGCACCCTGGGCCCCTCTCAGGGGGAGGGCGGGTGGGACAGAGCAGCCCATGGTGTCAGCCCCAGGGCTTTGCTGGGAAGAAAAGGAGCCCAGAGCGGCCTCAGTTTCCCTCTTTAGAGGGTATGGCACCCTGCCTGGGTATGCGGGAGCCCGTCTGCATGCCCCCTGGGACTCTGGCCCAGAAGACAAGAGGGCCAGCCCCGGGGACCGGCGGGGGGTCGGCGGGGGAGGGGACGCAGGCCGAGACCTGAGCGGGGGCTGCCTTCCCAGTCCCCCCTCCCATCGTCTTGGGTTTCTGGGCGGAGGTGTCTTGGCTAATTTGGGTGCCTATTTCTGGACGTCTCAGCTGCCACTGGCTCCTTAAAAATAACCCACCCCTGGACTCAGGCCACGACCACCCCTTTTCAAGGCGGCTGACAGGTGTCGGGCCCTGCCAGGGGGAGAGGTGGGCACAGTAGGGCGAGGATAGTGGCCTGGGCGGGGCGGGGGCCCGACACCCAGGGGCAGGGCCCCACCAGGAGGGTTTGGGCCAAGAGACCGTGAGACCCCAGCTGTAGACCAAGTGGGAGGCTGTAACCTGAGGGGGCAGCAGAGCCCCGGGAAGGGACCTCAGGATGCGAGAATGCCGCTCGGCTTCCTGGAGGGCTTAGCAGAGACCCATCCGTTGGTTAATTTTGCATGGAGCTTAAATTGCTCTGGGAAAATTAACATTCTTGACAGAGGCTTTGGAAAACTGTTCCCACCTTAGCAATGCGATGTAAACGCATTTTTAGATGATGAACTTGTGTTTTTCTTATACAAACCTCCCGGGGCGGGGGGCCATAACTATTGTCTTCAAGCAAAGCTGTAGCAAGTTGTCATGAACTCTGTTTTTCGAAACCGGGGCCAACATTCTGATGCAGCTGCTCCGAGCATTCCCAGGCCCGGCTGCCTCAGGTCTGTGCGGTGGCCAGCTCACGGATAGATGGTCCCCGAGTGCGCTGGCCCGGTGCCGGCCACACCTGAACACATGCAGCCAGGCCCGGGCACAGGCTTCCCCGCAGACGTTGACACGTTCAAGGGTATCCACAGGGCTTGGAAAAGCAGGCTGAGGGAGGGACGGGGCCGTCCACTCAGTTCTTGGAGGACATGTGCGCCTGGTTCGGGCACCAGGCTGGGGGGCCCTCACAGAGAAACAGCCCAGACCCCGCCCTCACGAGCCAGGGCTCAGTCTGCTGTCTGCTGGGGCGAGGGGGAGATGGGGGTGCGTGTGGGGGAACAGAGTGTCTCGTGCACACTTGTGATTCTGGAAGAGGGCTCTGCAGAGGGCCATGGGAGACCCCAGGGGGTCCTTGGGCACCCCCATAAGAGGACACGGGGTCCTCACGGGAAACCGTCAGTCAGAGAAGGGAGCCTGGGCTCACACCTGAGGAGGGGGCCCCTCGTGGGGATGGCGGGCGGAAAGGCCAGGGAAGGTCCAAGGTTCCCACTTGGAGGTGCCAAGCTCTGTAACTTGGGAGCTCCCTGGGAGACCCCCCATCTAGGCCCGAGAGCAGAGACCACCAAGAGGGAGGCTTTGAGGCCACAGCCGCAGCACGTCTCCGCGTCCAGAGCAGCCTGCAGGGCCCCCTGCCCCCCGCCCCCCGCCGGCCTGGACGAGCTGAGTGCAATCTGGATGACTCTCCTCGGGGAATGCTATAGAGAGGATGTCTGCCCTGCCACGACCTTCCAGCATCCCGTCCAGCTCCGGGAGTCCAAGCTCCAGGCTGGAGCCAGGGCAGGAAGGGGGGTGGAATGGGATCAGATCAGGGACGAAGAGGGCTGGGGGGCCTGGAGTCCTGGAGGAAGCCAGGCAGCCTGCTGGGGAGGCCCCGAGCGCAGGAGCCGCCCGCCGAAGGCCGGAGAGTTGGCCCCAGACCCCTGTTGACGGGCGTCCCCTTGCAGCCCCACTCCAAGGGCCCATCCCCCACCCATTCCAGCCCCTCTAGGTCAAGGCAATTTGTAATCCTCGCCCCTGTCTCCCTCCACCCCTGCAGAAACCACCCACCCACCATGTCGGACGAGGAAGTGTGAGTACCCGCCCTGCCTCGGGACCCCTGGACCTGGGCTGTGCTCAGAGGTCAGAGGACACCCCGCCGAGAGCTCCCACCCCCCTCATCCCCCTACCCCTCTCTCCCCCACAGTGAACACGTCGAGGGTAAGTGTGGAAGCCAGACTGTCTCTGCATCGGCCTCTAGACAGAAAGTCCAGGTGGGGAGGGCCTCGCCAGCCGCTGATAGCATCTCTCCCGGGGAGCCCCCGCTGGAAGCCGCGTCCGATCGCCCCCTCTGTGAACGGGCTCCCACTCCTGCCCCTGCACCTCTTCTCAAAGGCCAGGGCCCTGGGCCCAGTCCCTGAGCCACCCGGCCTGCACTGCAGGCTCGTCTGAGCAGCAGGGCCGCCCTCCCAGGATAGGACCTGGGCCTCCGCGGCCCAGACCCCTCCCTGGGAGCCGCAGTCACCATCAGAGCCTCTTCCTCCTCCCCGGCCCCTCTCTGGCCAGCCGGAGTGGTGTGGCAGTGGGCGACGGGGCAGGCGGGTGCCGCCCTCCTCTCCTCTCAGGCTGGCCCCCAGCGCGCCCTCTAGCTGACCCCCCTCCTTTGTTCTACCCCTGCCAGAGGAGTAGAGAGGGAGGGTAACGGAGGCAGCCCCGAAAGTGCCCTCGCCCCACCCCCCAGCGTCCCCCGACCCCACATGTCCACTCTCTTCCCCAGGGGGCCTCCAGTCCCCCCCACCGCAGACTCACCAAGCAACCGTCCACCTTCCTCATCCTTAATCCCCACTTGCCATCACCCCTAACTGCCCACCTCTTTACTCGATTAATAGAAAGCACTCATTGATCGCTCATTAATACTTTTTGCATTGTTATGTATTATTTCTACATAATAACCTCATCCACGGTGTTCATGGTGTGTGGAGTTACCTGGGGTTTGGTTGTGAAGACACTCACCTCATTAATAGCAAGTCTGGGTGTGTGGGCCCTGCCTGCCTCTCCACAGCTCTGTCTCTCTCTGTCTCTGCCTGTGTCTCTGTCTCTGTGTCTCTTTGTCTCTCTCTGTCTCTCCCAGCATCCTCCCCCTCCCCCCTCCCTCTGGGAGCAGGAACCTCCGGGCAGATCTGGAGACCCCTCCCTAACCCCGTGGGCCGTGCCCAGGCAGGCGTGGGAGCGGAGCCACGGCCCCTGGGAAGGGTGCGCACGGGTGGTTCTCAGGCCCGACGGGCGCTCGTGCGCGGCCGCTGGCACCCGCTCAACCGTGGGCAGGCTTTCCCGAACTCCACCAGGCAGAGGCCTCTCCTGTGGGGCGTTCTGGGCGCTAGGTCTTGAAAATATTTTGAAAACACTTGGCTACCCTAACAACACGAGCAAAACATTTCTTTTTCTGCTGAAAAGGTAGAAAGACTCCTTTCTGAGAGGGAACCATGGTCCCGGGAGCCACCCTTCGCCAGGGAAGGCGACGGGGTGGTGGTGGGGGGCAGGTCCCCCGAGCTGGGTCCTCTAAGACCTGCCTTGGCCGCCCGCCCTCAGGCCCACGTCTCCTGGGCTTGTCCCATAGCACCTGTCTCACCTCCGGCACCTTCAGAGTCAGGCTTAGCGAGACCCTCTGGTGCATAGGCACCGTAGTCCAGAGCAGGCTCCCCGCGGATGGGGAAGGGGCTCGGAGACCCCCAGGGCCGGGAGGAGGTCACGCTGCAGAGGGGAGGCCGAGGCCCGAGCTCTCTGAGGTCCTGCAGGCCCTCGAAGCAGGGCCAGCCTCCCCCGGTCCCTGGAGTGCCTGCTGCCCACCAGTCTCCCCCGCACCCGGGACTGCCTCCCTTCCCTGCCCCCGCCACGTGGCCCCTAATAGCTGTCCTGTTCCCTCTCTCCCTCCTGCACTCTCTGGCTCCCTCCTCAGAAGAGGCCCAGGAGGAAGGTAAGTGGGGTCCAGGACCCCAGCCCCCCGCCCGCCCTCCAGCCCTCTGCCCCCCGACCTCAGTGACCCTGCGCGCCCCCACCCCTCTAAGGATGTGCAGTGTGCTCCTGGCCTAACCTCTCATCTCTCCTCCTGTCACCGCACACCCAGCGCCCCCCTTGCCTGCAGAAGCCCATGAGGTCCACGAGGAAGGTACGAGGACACAGGGCTTCTGGCCTCATGTGGTGCCCGGGGCTGGCTGGGGCGCGCAGTGGGGTGGGGAGGGGAGCAGCCAGGCGCCAGCCAGCCAAGGGGCCCCCACATGTGGCCCCAGTGTAACCCATTAACCACAGCCAGTGCTTGACCAGATAGGGGGCCCCGAGGGCCTGCACCCCCAAACGTGGACAGGGTGGCAGATGGGGTCCTCCATCCCCCGGCCCAGGGAGGGCTGGTCAGTGGGGGGACTGCTGGACCAGATGTAGACCTAGCTGCCCCGGAGACAGCCCTGAAGCCAGACTTCCACCCCAGGGTGGGTACCTCAGAGCCCCGAAGCGCCCGACCCCTCGGCAGGGCCAGGGACCCGGGCTGGATCTCGGTGAGCACAGGGTGATGGCGGAGCAGGCCCCACGGTCAGTGCCCTGAGCCGGGCCCGTCAGCTCCCTGCTGGAGCCCTTGTCACTCCCCAGCCGTGCTTGGATCCTTGGCCAGAGCAGCTGAGGGCTGGCACCTGCTGTCCAAGCGCCCTGGCGGGCTCAGAAAGAAAAGGCAGCGTGTCCCCCACTCTCGGGCTGGTAGGAAGCTTCCTGGGCTACAGGCCCCCAGCCCCTGGTGCCATCCCACCAGGTCACAGCCTTGCGCCTGCATGGAAGTCCTTCTGTGGGGGCCTGAAGATGGCGGGAAGAGGGGAGGCGGCAGAGGCAGGCAGGGCCCCGACAACCCCGTGCCCAACAGCGAAGTCCTGACAGGAGCAAAGGGCCAGGTTGGAAACTCCGAGGAGAGGCAGGGAGCCGGCACTGCCCTTGTCTCGCTCACTCCCCGCACCCTCCCCACCCCTCGGCCTCGGCCACTGACCCTCTCATGGCCACCGGCTGTTTCCATTAACCTTGGATCCTTTCTCCTTTGACCTCTGACCCACGCATGGCCTCTTGTTCCATGGCCTCCTTAGTCCATGAAGTTCATGAACCAGGTATGTGCCATGTGACTTCAGTCTCGTGTGGGCGCATGTGCACACGTGGCCGTGTGCGGGTGTGAGCTGCCTCCCGGCCGCGAAGGAACGAGAGGGGCGGCGTAACCTACTCACCGTGTGCTCTGCTCGCCCGCGGCTCCCCTCCCCTCAGCCTCTGCCCCAGGGTTCACAGCTGGTTCTCTCTTCCCCCCCTTTCCCCCCACGGTGCCGCTTTTGCAGAGGAAGTCCAGGAAGGTAGGTTCACCCCCGACCCCAGTCCCCTTACCGGGGCCTGAGCCCCCACCACTTCTTCCTCCTTCCCTGCATGACTCTCGCCGCCATTCCTGCTGGGGACAGGGTGGGGACAGTTAGGCCTGGGGCGCTGGCTCAGGCGGGACTGGCTGACGGGAAGCAGGCAGAGGGCGTTCAGGGCTGGGGGGACAAGGCTCTTCCCGGGTCACCAGCAGGCAGATGGAGGCGGTCCGCCTCGAGGTCAAGGGCAGAGCCGAGTGTAGGGCCTGAGAGGGGTGTGGGCCTTGGGAGGATTGTGCTGGGGTCCACTGGGACCCTCGGGATCCACCAGGCTTGGGTGGGGAAGAGCAGAGGAGGAGAGGCAGGGCAGGTGGCCTCCGCCCTGCCCCAGATAGCAAAGGCAGAGAGGGGAAGTAAGGCGGGGGCTAAAGGAAGGTGGAGGCAAGTGGGGTGAAGCAGAAAGTCAGGCTGAGGTGGGGATGTCGGGGACCCGGAACAGCTGGGGGCCTTGCGTGCAGGCAAACAATCGGTCAGGTCCCGGCATCCCACCCATCGCCTGGGCCGGAGCCAGACACACCCAGGCGCGAGGAGGCCCCCTGGGTGGGCCTGCCCTACCCGCAGCGGGGCCGGCCGTACCCCGGGGTGGAGGTGACGGAGGTGCAGGCTCAAGTCAGCGCCCTAGTCGGGGAGCCCCTGCCTTCACACAACGTCTCGGGGGGCCACAGGGGGCCTCCCGGTTGGGCCAGAACCCCGAAGCGAGGCCACCTGTAAGAGAAAGGGACGTGCCGGCCCTGAGGGTCGGGCAGTGAATGCTGAGCTTTGCAGGAACCAGTGTGCAGGCAAGGGCTGTGGTGGCCACCAGGTCACCAGGTCACCCTGGAACCAACGCTGAGGCCAACAGACAGACAGACAGGGGTGGGGATGCCAGGCCACTGCCCGCTTGTCTGCTGCCTGCGGAGCTTTGCTGCACGGCACTTGGCCTCCCCCCGTACCCTCCCCTGGCGTCTGCTCCTGAAGAGCCGTCTCCCTCAGTCTCCCCAGGCTCATAGCCCCCCACCAGGTGTGGGGGGGAAGTGACATCAGGCCCACCTGAACACTGAGTAGTGCCAGAGGGCTGGGGGCGCTATTTGTGGGAGTGGGGTTGGTTGCTAAGGAACCAAGCGATCTGTGAGCTGAGGGGTATGTGAGGGGAGACCCTGCCAAAAGCCCTCCCACCCCCAACAGGCCTGGGGCCAGGCCAAGTGCAGGGGGGCGTTGGCGGTTCAGACAGGCTGACGGCCAGGCGTCATTGCCACCAAAGGGCCCAGGGCAGGGACTGAAGGATAGGGCTAGGGTGCTGCCAGGCCCCCTGCAGATCCCGGGCTGCATCCAGGCCAGCCAGGACGTCCCCAGGGCCCAGGGAGGCAGGGAGGGTCCAGTGAAGCAGCCCCCCACGTGAGGGCGGCTGGGTTAGCCCAGCCAGGTGGGGTCTCAGGTCTGAAGGCTGCAGCCTGGACAGGCCACCTGTCATAAGGCCAGTCCTGTGAGATGGCCCAGCCCGACTCTGGAAGGGAAGAGCCTCTTAAGGGGCTGGGACAGGCTCCCTTGGGAGCCAGGAGCCCCCACCTTGGGGCCGAGCTGACCCAGGGCACTTCGGGGCTCTGCCTGAGCGCCCTCGTCCCCTTGGGCTGGGGCTGGAACCAGCCAGGCTTCTGCAGGTCTGAGGCCTCAAGACGCTTTTATTAACCGAGTTGTTCCAGACCCTCAGGCTTCAGCCCAGCCAAACCCAGGCGTTCGGTCCCCAGAACCGCTCACCCGCAGTGGAAAGACTCAAAGAAGCCAGCAGCCAGCACCCACAGGCCGTCAGTGGCCTCTCCAGCCACGGCCAGCCTCCTGGGGTGGGGCCGGGTCTCTCCTGGGGCGTCCTGGCCGCACAGCTCCTCCAGCCCCTACCCAGACGCAAGTTCTCTGGCTTTCAGCTGGGGTCACAAACGGGGTCCAGGCCAACATACACCCAGGGGAAGAGGGGTCGGGGTGTGCCCCCCGGCTGGCGTCTGCCCTGGGCCCTCACCCGTGCCCCTGCTCGCACCCCGACTCACCCCTGCAGCCCTGCCACTTTCTCTTGCATGTGCGCTTTCCTGAAGGTGCCGAGGAAGGGTGGGAGGGTGAGGCAGGTAAGGCCCCTGGCCGCACGCAGCTCATCCGCACAGACCCGCAGACGCGCCTGCCCAGCTGTCTGTCCTCTTCTCCCAGCACCGGGGCCTCCAAAGGCCAGGCCTTGCTGCTTTGCTCTGCGTCTGCCTCGGGACTTAGCACTGCCTGACACCATGATGGGGCGGTCAGTGGGGAACGGCCAGCAGACCGGAGCCTGGGCAAGGGAATGCTCCCCCCAACCCTCGGTCTTTGCCCCCCCCCGCCGCCCCCCTCCCCACCACCATCTCTGGTCTTTCTCTCCTGCCTCTGCCCCCTGAGGGTGCTCTATGTCTGGGCTCCGTTCTCCCTTCTCCCGCCAGTGTCCTGGGCCCCGCACCCGAGCTTCCCTCCTCAGGCCCCACAGGGACCTCCGTGGGCCCAGAGTGGCGGCAAGACCCCCTTTTGCCCCTGTTGGGGTCTTTGCCCCCAGCCTGAGGCCCCTAGGGACCCGTTGGCCGGAGTGCGCTGTCCATCTCACTTGGTCTCTCTCCCCTCTCCCCTTTCCCCATGCTGGTGCCCTGCTGACCAGAGGAGAAGCCAAGACTCAAGTGAGTGTGGGGTGGGCAGGGATGGACGTCGGGCGGGCGGGGTGGGCAGGGTGAGGCCTGGAGCCCATGCTTGGAGGAGAAGCCCGGGCGGGCAGGCTGGACGGGGCCCGAGGCCACCTGGGGAACCTGGTGCCCCAGGGCTGGGCTCCGGGCCCCCCGAGGAAGGCAGCGAAGTGCATTAGGCTCTGGAGACCCAAACCCCTGAGAACAGCAGCCGTTTCTTTGCTCCTTGGTTTGGTGTTGAAGGTTCCAGATTTCTGATGAGGCATCATGAGAATGGGGTCACTGGGGACAGCCCCCCCCCCCAACACACACACAGGTGGGGGTCAGACCTCCCAGAGATGGGCAGAGGCAGACTCTGGAACTCCAGCCGGGCGTGGTTCCACCCCGGATCATCCAGTGTTGGCAAGGAGGGCTTCCTGCAGGAGGAGACAATGCACAGAGGGAGGAAGGGGTGCAGGAAGCTGGGGAAGACAGGGCAGCTAGAGGGAGGCCCCACGCAGCTCCCTGTGCCCTCTCCGGCCCCCCTGTACTGGCGTGCTGCCCCCCATCTCCCAGGGCCCTAGATGTGAAATAGGCGTGAAAGTGGGACGGTGGGAAGGAGGGACTCACCCCTGAAACGCACTTGGGAACAACACCTTGACCGCAACCACGATCCCTCCCTTCACGGGGGCCTCGACCCTCTCTGGGGAACCATCTTCCTTGCTCGAAGGGACTTTCTTTCCCTCGTTTTGCCCACATGTCAGTGAGTGGTTCAGAGATGTTTTGTTTTAATCCGACTTTCCCGACTTTCCTGTTTCTGATAAGTACACATGAACCCACGGCACTTTGCACGTGCTTCATCCCCCTTATCCTTCAGCGGATTCATGCCTGCCTTTGCTCTGCACGAGATGGAATGTCAGCGCGTATGAGCACACGCCAAGTGTTCGCTCCCACTTAGGGGAGCCTTACGGACTCTCCAAAGAAGACTGGAAATATGCAAACGTATAGCCAGCACATTTCCGTCCGTTACACTTTATTTTTCAGCAGTTTTAAAGAAAGCTGCCGGGTCACAAGATATTTTCTAGTTTTAAAAAAATGTTTGTGTTTTCATTATGAAAATAAAACACCTCATTAAAGAAAATTTGGAAAATACGTAAAAGTCCAGTGAAAAAAAGTCATCTATAACTCTCCCACCCCGCCTGCCAGACTGCGGAAAAGAGTAGAAAGGAACAAAACGGCTTATTTCTTCCTACTCTTTTTCCACGCATGGGGCTCGGAAAAAAAAGACTGAAACTGAGCTGTTTTTCAAACATCGTCCGGTCTATACAGCCTTGAATTCTGCTTTTTTTCAATGCAGCGCTGTTTCTAAGTATTTTTCCATGTTTTTACATAGCCTTCTTAAATATTTTGAATGGCCACATAATATTCCATCAATTGAACAAACCATAATTTTCCTAACCATTCCTCTATTGCAGGATATTAAGGCTTTCCCCAATATTTTACTATCATAAATAACGCTGGGTGGAAAGCATTTTCTGTCTTTCGGGTTATTTCCCTAGGCCTCATTCCCAGAATGGAATTACTGGGTCAAAGAGTAGGAACGTTCTTAAGGCTTTTGATATCGTCTGCCAAACGGCTTCCACGAGGGCCGCCAGCGCGGTCTCCACGCCGCATGCCCGGGGACCGCGACGTGCCTGCACACGGAGCCTCTGATGGATGGATGAGAAATGGCCTCTCTGGGTTGTTTTCCTTCGCATTCCTTTGATGGCCTTTCCCTCGCGTGTTGACTGGTGGTCTTTCTTCTTGGGGAACTGCTAGCTTACGCTCTCTGCCCATTTATCTCACGGCGGGGGTGTCTCTGTGTTTTCTTAATCATCAGTTTGCATGAGGATATAAGTCTTCTCCGTATTTGCCGAAAAGATTTTTCTCGTCTGCTTTTTCTTTCCCCCCTTTTGCGTTGTGTCTTTTTCCATGTCCATAAGTTTTGCATTTGCACGGAGCTCCCGAGCAGGACCTTCCGAGCTTAGAAGATCCTTTCCTGCGCCAGCATCCTGGTCCATATTCAGTTCCACTCTCTTCTTCCTTGAAGAAATTGTTGTTGTTCTTGTTGACTTAACTCTTTGCTCCATCTGAAATGTATTCAGGGGAGGGTGGAGACCGTAGCTGTTACAGCCGGCCAGATTCAGGGAGAGGTCTCATTTCTTCTTCGCACTGCTTTCTTCCCAGCCCCCCTTCCTCCATGTCCCCAGAAAGAAAGATCAAAGAGAGGTCAGAGAAACGCAAAGGGTCATCCGAGACAGCCGTTCCTGACCGCAGAGGCCAAAGGCCCTGGGAGGGTGTGCGGTGGCCACCCTGCCCGCTGCTCTGACCTCGCCACATTTGTTTATTTGTTTGAGGAAGAAAGCCAGGCTACCCTTCCTGGACAGAGTGGGGTGAAACAGCTCTTGCGAGGTCCAGAAGTTGGCAAAACAGAGGGATGCTTGAAACCTCCTCGAAGGGTCAAGCCATTCTGGGGACAGTGGGTTATACATGTGATAAGAGCAAAGGTCAGGCAGTGTGTCCTCAGCCAGGTGCCAGGCTGAAAGGCAGGAGGGCCAGGCCAGGTTGGGTCAGGCCATCTGTCCTGGTGGGGTCCCTACTCGTCTCCACTCATGAGCCTCTCTCTCTTCTTCAGACTCACCGCTCCTAAGATCCCGGAAGGGGAGAAAGTAGACTTCGATGTAAGTTTCCGGGACCCAGATCAACACACTTTCCCCCCAGCCCCCAGCCTTCAGGCTGCAGGCTAAGACTGAGGAGGTCTCCCCTCCTTTAGAGCAGCCAGAGCTAAGACTCCCTGGCTCCATGCAATTCTGCTTTAATTCATTCCTGGACCAGAAGAAACTCCTCCAGTAATGGATACTTTTCATCCCTCCTCCCCCACCCATCCATCCATCCATCCATCTGTGCATCCATCCATCTGTCCTTTCCTCCATCCGTCTGTACCCTTCATCCCTCCATTCATCAGTCCGTCCATCCATCACTCACCCATCCATTTATCCACCCATCATCCATCCACTCAACCAGATACTCACCCACCGATCTACACATCCATGCTTTCCTCCACCTACCCACCCAACCACCCATCATCCATCCATCCATCCATCCATCCATCCATCCATCCATGTGTGCATCCACCCATCTGTCCTTTCCTCCAACCATCTATAGCCTTCGTCCATCCATTCATCTATCTGTCCATCCATTTATCTACCCATCATCCATCCACTCACCTACCCATTCATCCAGGTACCCACCCACCCACCCATCCACTCACCCATCCATTCACCCACCCACCCATCTGTGTATCCAACAGACTACCTCACTCCCCAATTTCCTCTCTGCACGATCCACGCAGGGCGCCTCTGGGCACGACAACGGGGCCACGTCAGGGCCAGCCCGTCCCAGGGGGGCCGACTGACCTCAGGGCCGCGCCCGGCCTGGGCTCACCACGGGGAGGGCACCGCTCCTACCCTGTGGCTAAGGGAGCAGGCAGCCGCCGGCCCCCAGGAGGGCCAGGGAGCCCGGAGTGCCAGCGGAGGGCTGGGGGTGACGGACCTGTCCCGCACAGGACATCCAGAAGAAACGCCAGAACAAAGACCTCATGGAGCTGCAGGCTCTCATCGACAGCCACTTCGAGGCCCGGAAGAAGGAGGAAGAGGAGCTGGTCGCGCTCAAGGAGAGAATCGTGAGTGCCGGCAGCTGTGGGCGCAGGGGCGGGCCCGGGGCGGCCGGGCCGCAGTGACCCGGCCCTCGTCTGGCTGCAGGAGAAGCGCTGCGCGGAGAGAGCTGAACAGCAGAGGGTCCGGGCCGAGAGGGAGAGGGAGCGCCAGAACAGGCTGGCGGTGAGGCCCCCCCCGCCCCCAGCCCCCGGCCCCAGAAACGCCGGGCTCCCAGAGCCCCCTTCTCCCCACCTTCCCCTTGACGCCGGCCCAAAGTCCCCACGCCCCGCAGGACCCCCGCGACAGGGCCGACCCCACCAGGACCTGGACCTTCCAGAAGGTTCCAAGCCCAGGCAGTCCTCGACGCCTGCCCTGAGGTCTTGGGGTGGGGTCTCCGCAGGAGGAGAAAGCCCGGCGGGAGGAGGAGGACGCCAAGAGGAAGGCCGAGGACGACCTGAAGAAGAAAAAGGCCTTGTCCTCCATGGGCGTCAACTACAGCAGCTACCTGGCCAAGGTGCGCGCGCGGCCCGCGGCCCGGGCGCCCCCGCCACGCCCGCAGGCCGGCCGTGCCCCGTGCCCACTGCCGTGTCCCCTCAGGCTGACCAGAAGCGAGGCAAGAAGCAGACGGCCCGGGAGATGAAGAAGAAAGTCCTGGCCGAGCGGCGGAAGCCCCTCAACATCGACCACCTCAGCGAGGAGAAGCTCACGTGAGGACGCCCCTCGGGCTGGGTGCGAGGGCCCGGCCCCGCGTCCCGGGGCTGACCTGCCAACCCTCCCCAGGGAGAAGGCCAAGGAGCTCTGGGAAGCCCTGTACCAGCTGGAGACCAACAAGTTTGAGTACGCGGAGCAGCTGAAACGCCAGAAGTACGAAGTGAGTGAAGTGCCTCTGCCCTCGCCGGCCAGCGGGCACCCCCGGGCACCCCCGAGGCCCCTCGGACCCCGGCCGGGGCCCCTGTCCTGCTGGGGACCCTGCCTGGGTGTCCTCCAGGCCAGCCTCCCCACGTCGTTCTGGCTCCCAGGGCTGGCGGGAGGGAGCATTGGGGCAGGGTGCCCTCGGGGGGCTGGGGGGAGACCGTGGAAAGCCAGCAGTGCCGCAAGCCCACCAGGTTGGCGCTAAGCTCCTCTGTGGTGGGGGTCCTCCCCAGTCCCCTCCCAGGGCCCCAAGCTCAGAGCTGGGGTGGGGGCTGGGACAGTGCCCCTCCCCCGGGGGTTGGGCGCCAGGAGTTGCCTGAGAGGGGGCTCACGACTCAGGACGGCAGCCCTGGGTGGACACCGTCCCTCGGAGTCTGGGCCTGGGGGTGGGGCTGGGGGCACCAGTCCTGGGGAAGGACCCGCTGCGTGAAGCACAGACCCTTCTGGCCTCCAGGCTCCCGGAGAGAGGACCTTCCACTCTCAGGGCGCCTCTCCCAGCTTCCCCTACTGGCCCCTGAGACGGAGGGTGTGGGAGACCAGTACTGACAGACAGGCAAGTCCTGCCTCCTTCTCAGGATCCCGGTGCCCTTGGGCGAGTTGCCTGGTCTTCCTGCGCCTCGATTTCCCCACCTCTAACTGGAGCAGGACCACGCCCCTCCCAGGCCGCCCCCAGGGGCATGCGCATCGCCGCCGGCCCGCAGGCAGGGCCAGGCGCGGGGGCATCACGGCTCTCTGCTGATACTCCCCTGGGAGGGCTGGCCTCGGAAATGGGCTTCAGAGAGAGCCCACGCCAGCCCTACTCCTGTCCAGGAGGCTGAGCCAGGGCCGAACTGCTGCCTGACAGACTGTGCACGGCCCACGATGGGTCCCCGGGCGCTAAAAGAACCACACGAGCCCTGGCCCAGAATAGCCCAGCACACGGCGGGTGCCAAAGCCTCAACTACCCACCCGGCCCCCTAACCGTCTCGGTCTTTCTAGATCATGAACGTCCGGGCCAGAGTGGAGATGCTGGCCAAGTTGTAAGTAGCCAGAGTCCACCCTGGACCAGGCTCGGAGTGTTCATGCACGGTGGGCCTCTCGCATGGCGAAAACCTGGGTCGTTGCAGGTGTCGGCGGCAGGGGGCACAGAGACCCCGGAGGCCTTCCTCTTCTCCTCCCGCCTTCCTCCTCCCCCCTGCCTGCCACCTGGGGGCCGACTTGCTGTCTTCGCTGGCAGCGGGGGCCGGGCCTCTTGCCTTCCCCCAGCCTCCCCCCCCCGGGCAGTCGGCAGGAGAGAGCAGCTGGGCGGAGGAGGGAGAGTCAGCAGAGCTCTGAGCTCGGGCCCACCAGGTAGGGGCTCTGTTTGCAAGCCTCACCTCCGCCCCGTGCCCCCTGCCCCACATCCCACAGGGTCTGGAAGGTAAGTGGCAGCTCCTGGGCTGCTGTGTGTCATCGCCCAGGCCTACAGCTCGGGCCACCAAGAGTAGGTCAGAGACACAAGCCCAAGGGTCCTCCAACCAAAGGAGCCGGGACACAGTAAGAGTGCCAAGACCTGCCAGGGCCACCAAGGGGCCCACAGGGCAGGAGGCCACTCCCCGGCCTGGCCCTGCTTGGGCGCGGCAGGTAAGTTGCCTGTGTTGTTTGCAGATTACCAACCTCAGGAGCCGCATCGACCAGGCCCAGAAGCAGTGAGTAGCTCTGCCCGTCCCTTGCTCTGCACGGGGCACACGGCCCCACGGGTCAGCTGCCACGGCCGCGCCAGGGGCCTGGCGCTTTTAGCCTGTGTCGGTGGCAGCTGGCCCTCAGCAGGGTAGTAACAGGACTAACCAGCCAGCCACTTGTCGGGACCCTGCACCACTGGACCCAGAGCCTCCTCTCAGCCCTAACCCCAGAGCCCAGAAGGATGGCAGGTTGGGGGAGGGCTGGCAGGAGCCCCCTGGGCAGCCTTCAGAGGGCCTGGTGAAGCCAGACTGGGCTCCTGGACGTGCCAGCAGCGTGTCACTTCAAAGGTGACCTGGGACCAGGAATCAGGGGGCCTGGGCTTTGTCACCAGCTCCTCCGTGGCCCTGGGTGAAATCCCTGGTTCCTCAGGACGGTGAACCCTCGGAGTCCACGGGACCCTTTACAATAACTGCCGGGTAAGGCCCGGAGAGGGATTTTGTCCCGGAGCCTGGTGGCTGAGATGGGGCATGCCCCAAGGTGGGCAGTGGGGCTGGTGAAGGAGACACGCCCTCCTCCCTGCCTCTCTGCAGGGCAGGGGTTTTTGCAGGTCCCTTCGAGAGGGGGCCGTTTGGCCAGGTATGTGCATGAGCACGTGTGTGTGTGTGCGTGTGCATGGCTGGGAGGGTTCTCAGGCTGTGGGCACAGCCCCAGTGCCAGGTGTTCTCCTGAAGCCTTGGGAGCTGCAGGGCCCATTCCAGCCCGAAATTGTCCAAAAAAGAGTTCTGATCACCAGCGCATCCTAAGTCGGGCCCCAGCTCGCTCCTGGCTCACTGGCGTGCAGAGGGCTCAGCCAGGTGGAGCGGGCTCCTGAGGGCCACCGTCCCTTGGGGTGGGACCTCCCGACCCCAGGGTCCAGTTCTAACCCGTGGCTGAGGGGCCTAGGTTCTGGAACAAGACCCTCCCTGCTGCCGAGTCCATCAGGCTGGGACCGCTGGCCTGGCGTGAAGGACCAGTATAGCCCACCGCCCCCGGAGGCTGTGACTCGGGGGCAGAGACTCTTTTCAGGACAAAGTAACTGGGAAGGCGGCAGCTTCCCACGCGGGCTCAGGTCTGCTTGACGTAGGGCCCCAGAGTCTCCCTGCCGCCCGTGTCTCGAGCCCCTCGGGTGGGGCAGGGAGGGAGGGGGAGGGGGACCAGGCTCTCACCAGCCCCCACTTAGCCTCACTGACGCCCTCTGCACAAAGCCACCCAAGCCTGGCTAGGCAGGTACAGGTGAGTCACTGCTGCTGGACTGGGGCTGGGGGATGCGCTGGGGCTTCCAGAGCCGGGCTGGGCAGAGCTGCCAGGGTCTGGGGTCTGCCAGGGGCCAGGGGAGGGGTTGGCCAGGGTCCTGGATACCCTCATGCTCAAGACCACCTTGCTTCCCATTTGTAGCAGCAAGAAGGCCGGGACCACGGCCAAGGGCAAAGTCGGCGGGCGCTGGAAGTAAACAGCCGAAGAGGTTCCCAGAGGCAGAGACCCTCAGCCTGTGGGGCCCACATGGAGGCATCCGGCGCCCAGGCACCTCCTGTGTCTCTGTCCTCGCTGCCCCCAACCTCTGGGGTCTGTAAATAAAGCTAGCAGACTCCCCTCGGACAGGTGTGCCCTGGCTCATGGATGGGGCCCTGGGTGGGGGGTGGCCATTCTGCAGCCAGGGGGCCCGCAGGACCCTGGGCACTCATCTCAGGGGTCAGCTCAGGAGACCGCGGGGCCATGGCTCTACTGTGCCGTGAGCGCTATGCCCCGGACGCCCACCGGCTCTGCCAGTGGCTTCCACTTCTGTCAACGGGTTTTCACCCCTAGAACCTTGTGTCTCCACTCCGAGAGCCCACACACTGCTCAGTTCTCCACCCCAGCGCCCCGCCCCCCAGGTCAGCTCTGAAGCTGGTTTGGGGCAGTAGAGCTTGGCTTTTGCAGGAGGTCTGGGAGGCAGGCCCAGGGCACAGTGGGACACTTCACAACGTCCCCCAGAGATGGGGCAGAAGGAGAGCCCAGAGCACGAGAGGTGCACACAGCCCCAGGAAAGGAGAGGAAAAGCACATTTCAGGGAGCAGACGCAGCAAACACAGACCGCTCTTTCTATGTTATCTGAGAATACAGTGCTCACTGTGTAATAAGTCTGAAAGTCCTGACCAAATAGAATTACGGAAAATATAAATCACAAAAATTGGATCGACACATAGAAGCTTGCACAGCCAAGTATCCACAGACGAAGCTGCCGGAGTCTGGAACCGCCCCCTGGGAAGGCTCTGCAGAGTGGTGGAAAGTAGGGAGCATCTCCGATCAGCCTGCCACGGGGGCCGGGATCCCGACAGCGAGGTCGCCCGCCCAGATGGCACGTGCACGCACACGGCATGCAACCCAACGCACACATCCGTGCCCCCTCATGTACCGCATGGGGGTGGACGGCGCCCCTCCCCACCCCCATGACAGGGCTGTTTGCAGTCGGTGTGAATACCCGGAGCACAGCCAGTGTGCTTTCCTGCAGTGATTCGAAGATGAACACCTTCACGCAGTAAATGGTGGGGTCCATTGACTCCCTAGCACTGCCCCTCCACTCGCGCAGAACTAACGGGACTAAAGCTGCCCTGGGGAGAGGTGGTCAGCACATGTGAGAGGCAGATGCAGCTCACTGAGATTGTACAGATTCAGAGCAATGTGAGCTGAGTCACACATGGTGGAAACCCAGGGAATGAACAAGTCCGGGATCTGAGTGGGAGATTCTCAAGCACATCTCATAGTCACAGAGAGGTCAGGAGGATCTAAGTTGAGGGGGCAGGCGTGTGAGGTTCAAACGAAACAATTAGGCTCGACTGATGGATGTTGATGGACCACGGTTCCTCCAATCTAGAGTGGCGTGTGAAACATTTCAGAAGCAGATTATAGAGGAGGATTCAGGACAAGTCTCGAGCTCTAATGGGAATGTCCCAGCCAGCGATCTGCAGCCCAGTCAGAACCAAGGGCAGGTAGCTTACTAGCGGATGTTTAGAAATGCAAAAACACACTGAATAGTTGAGGAATCACAGAGGAAATTGGGATGGGACTTGGGAAGCACCTTGGAGCTGAGCGATAATGCAGGACCAGAGCAGAACTTGGTGCTGCTGCCTCCAGACCTACAGGGGGATGTCAGGGCCTGAACACTTACGTTACAAAAGGTCGGGGTTGGGGGAGACCCATATTTTTTAATAAGTCACACATCAAATTCAAGAAGTTAGAAAAGGAACGAGAAACTAAAACAGTAAAAGAGAAGCATGGATATGAGGACAAGAGAAGAAGACAGTAAAATAAAGAGAGAAAATTGGCAGGGAACGTCAACAGAGTAAAAAATTGGCTCTTCAGAAGGACTGATAAAACAGTCCAACATCTGGCATGAAAATCAGCTAGGAAGGGGAGAAGACATGAACCACATTGAAATGAAGAGAGAGCATGTGACAAAGGTGGCAGAGACTAAATTAGCAGTAAGAGCACAGCATAGACAACTCTATGACAGTATATATGAAAACTAGATAAAATGGCCAGTGTCCAGGGGAAATAGACTTTACTGCCTTGAAGCATGAAACTTGAATAGACTGACTTCATCTTAAAGATGTTGAACCAACAATTAAACGACTCCCCACCAAAAAATACTAAGATTTTGAAAATTACATCATGACCAAGGGGGTCCTCTCTAGTGCAAAAATAGTTTTATATTAGAAAACTGAGTAATATGACGATTTATGACACATAAACAGTTTTAAAGGCTGGGGGAAAAAATTGGATGACACAGAACACGGTTTATGAATTCTTAGTCAATTAAGAATAAAAGGCAATTTCCTCAACCGGAGGAAGACATCTTCCAAAATCCTGCAGCAAATCATCTTAATAGTAAAAGGTTAGAAGGTTAGAAGGTTTTCTTGCCTACTAGTCCCTTGAAAGAAACTACCATTATTCACGATCAAATAACTGTCTATAAGGAAACCCAGGAAAATCTGCAATCTTAAGTTTTTAGAATTAAGAAGAGTGAGGATGTGTGCATGTGAGCACAAGAAAGAAAAATTGAAAGGTAGGAGGCAATGTTCAAAGATGCCATTTGCAAGAGAAATGTAAAAGAACATAGGATAAGAACAAATCTAACGAAAGATGTGAAAGATAATTAGAGTGATAATAAAATCCCTTTATTGAAAAGTATTACAGAAGAGCTACGTCACTGGAGATGTCACTATGTTCCACAAGATCTTTAAAATGTTTGTTCTCCCTAAATCTGTGAATTCAGGGCAACTCACCCACATTCCAATATGGATTCACATGTAAATTGACACTGATTCTAAAATTCCTGTGGAAGGAAATGGGGTCTGAATATCAGAAGACTGAGGTTGGGGAATCTGACCTACCAGCCACCCTCCCATGTGAAGCTGGGTTCCCTAAGCCACTGGAATGTCGGCTCCCAGATGGACACAGAAAAGAGAGTGAAGCCTCCCACACAGGGGAACTTGATGGGGGGGGGGGGCAGACATGGTGCCAGGAATAATGGGGGAAAGGATGGGATATGTTGACTGAAATAAAAACCCACGATGGGAGAGCTGTGAGTTTCAGTTTCATTTGGGGTCTTACTAAAGACTATAGCCTGGGAAACAGCATCGCAGTAGCTCTGAGGAACTGTTCCAAAGATGTAGGAGAGGGCGATCAGTATACATGTGATTTTGACAAAGGGGTACGTGCCATCAAGAGCACATCTGGGTAGAAGGTTGCTGCTGGTCACAAGGAACAGGTATCTCAGTTAATGATTCTAGTGTTTTTCTAAGTATGAGAAGATGCAAGAATCTGGGTTCATAAATTTTCTCCTGAAAATATCAAACTACCTGAGGGCCTGTTCTGCCTGTTTTCCCAGAGCACAGAGTTTTTCATTCCTGATCTTTGCCTTGAATTCCTTTCAGGGTGTTTTGTAGGTGGAACTGGGTGGTGGGCAACATTCTTTTATAGCTGAAACAGCTGCATATCCACTGAGAACAAAATAAAATAACAGTGCTGTCCTCCTTCATACCATCCACCAAAAATCCATTCCTGGTCATTGAAAGACCTAAGTCTGAAAATTCAAAATTTTAAGAAAAAACTATAGGGGAGTAATCAGAAAGCTCTCCTATCAGGGGAAATTTCTTAAATAAGGAATAAACCCCACAAATCATAAAACAAAAGATTGATAAATTCAACAAGAATAAAGTTTAAAAAATAAACTTCTCTGCATCGGAAGACACCACAAGTGAAAATGCAAGGCATCTCTTGGGAGGAGATATTTGTAACACAGGTCAGTGATGAAGAATTAGTATTCAATGTATACTGTGGGCCCTATGCATCCGTGGATTCCACCAAACTGGGATTGAAAATGCTCAGAAAGGAAAATTCCAGGAAGTTCTCCAAAGCAAAACTAGCATTTGCCGCATGCCAACAACTATTTATGTAACATTTGCAACTAGTTACATAGCATTTATACTGTATTAGATATTATAGATAATGTAGACATGGTTTGAAGTACACAGGAGGATGTGCTTAGGTTGCAAACACATCACTGTTTTATATAAGGGACTTAACCATCCCTGGATTTTGGTATCTGTGGAGTCCTGGGACCCATCCCCCTCAGACACGGAGGATGGATGTATAAGGAACTTTAGGATACCATTAGAAAGGCAAGCAATTGAAGAGAAAAATGGGCCAAGTTGGAGTAATCAGCTCACAGAAAAGGGAACCTGAGCGATCATAGCAAATGGGACATCAAAGGTAAACTACCACTGTTGCCAGTTCAGACCAACTAGGTGAACAGAACACAGATGTCAGTGAGGGGAAGGAAAGAATGCAGTTAATAAATGCAGAAGGAGGGATAGAACGAGAAAATCTTCATTAATGTGATGCTTGACTGAGGCAAGGGTCATCACTGACACAACTGGATGAAAAATTAGTGGAATACAGAATTATTCAGTCTCCAAGTAACACCCCTCTGATGACTTATGTTGACAGAAATACTCAAACAGTCTACAATAGGAATAGAAAAGAATTTTATGTGAGCCAAACTGAGGACTATAGCCCAGAAGATAGCCTCTCAGATAACGCTGAGGGACTGCTCCCAAGAAGCATGGTTTTCAGCACAGTTTTATGTATTTTTGGAACAAAGAACATCAAACAAGTCAGGGGTACATTCCTTCAGGTTTTCGAGAAAAAACAGATCAGCACGTACACAGTGAGTCAGCATGGCCTGGGTGCCTGGGAAGGGAGTCTTATCATCAAAGGAGGGCTAGCACTGGCATCCCAGGAAGGGAGGCATTTATCTTTATTTTTAACATGGACATTCTTTACTTCTGGTCAATACGCTCTTTTCTTTAACGATTAAAGCAGGCTTACAATGCATGTGTGCTAGGCCACAAATAGGCTGTTTTTCTTAGCATAAAATTCAAGTTAAATCATGTATAAGCCAGAATGATTTCCCCAAACCTGAATATGTGAAAATTTCTTTCATTATTTCTCCCCTTGGATCATAAAGTCTCAATAGAAAGCACTGACGATCAACATATTTGTCCCTTGATGCCAGGGTGGTTGCTATCCGCCCTGGGTCCATCATGCCCTTTGGTGTTAGGCCTCCTCTGTTTGTTTATATGTGTGTAGAGATTTACCTAGTTATCCACGCTGGGGGGAAACTAATCAGACACAGCAAGCAAGCACAGAAGTACGCTAATGGGGAAAAATTTATAGGCTATACATTTGATCAATTATGCTGAATGGTCACACAAACATTGTACATGTGCTTTTAGCAGTTGACTTAAAGCAGGCAGTGATACATGTCACAAGTAGATTGATAGTTAGGAAAAGAGTGATAAATACATGTTATGAAAATAATAATCATCTGTAAAGTAGAGTGAAAAAATTACTAATGCCTGAAGAGAGCAACTAAAGAGCTCATTTGAAGCGTCAGTTTTTCTTACATCTTGTAACGAACTTGCCTTTTGGGAAATTCTTTCTAGACAAGTCTCAACTTCTCCGGAGGTAAACACAACAAGTAGTGTGAGCAATAGCACAAATACCTCCTTGTTTAGCCAGCGGAACATCTAAGGCAACCCTGTTATCTAATACGACTTGGGCTAAGGAGTTTAGGGATGTCTGCTGTGCTTCAGTGATTTTTGCAGTCTTCTCAGCTATTTGACCAAGAGTGGCTGATAGATTTCTGATCATCTCTCTGTTTACATACATTCCTGCATTAGGAATTAGGTTTTCTAAGAGAATTTGCCACCAGGTTTCTTGGTATCCTGCTAACATGGATCTGTTGACTCTGTAATGGGGAGAGAAAGGAGGTTCATTTATTTCCTTGTGTATCGACAATGGGGTAACCTAATGACACAATAAGCATAAATCTATTCGCCAGCTGTTAAGTCACTTATGTGCCCATCCTTGGGAAGGAGGATCAGTTCCAATATCACACATGAAGACAAAACCTGGGGGAGTGAAAGTGATCCTCCCAGAGAGCTCTCATTGATAGCCTCATTAATTGGAAGTTTTGTTAACATGGTATTAAACCATGGGTCATTTCTCTTGCACTCTTTCCAAAAGCCATCTGTACGGTATTTGACATAAGGGAGTTGCTGGCATAATTTACTTGTGTTTTCCTCTTTACGACATTTGTTAATTAAGTAAGGGACAGAGTGGGGGTGGGGGTGTCCTAGCATAAGTTGTGCTTGGTCTCTAAGGACAGAGGGTAGTACCAGACAAGAGACGGACACATTCACATGTTGAAGAATTTGAACCTGAAAGGTTAGGTTTGGTGTAGGTAAGTGGTTACATTAGGAACATCCAAGAAGTCAGTGACAGGTATTCTGAGGAGTCTGTATCAGTCTTGTATTGACTGAGGAATTTGATGACAGATCTAACAATTGGTTAGATTGCTGCTGGTAGCTGTATCTTTTGTGACAACTTTACCAAAGAATTTTTTTTCCATCCTAAACAATGGGGAAAAAGTATAGCCCAAACAGTAACTTTCTATTTTGATAGGGAGACACACGTTTGAATAACAGTTCAATTGAACTAGTAGGATGGGTCTTACAGGCCTGGCCTGGATTCTTGGGTCAGCTGTGTCTCCACTGTTGTAATCGGCTTCCTGTTCTGTCTTGATGGTTGTTTTAAGGTGACTTTGAGGTCAGCAGTCCTCTCTGTAGACGAGTCTGATGCAGAGGCCCTTTTTAAGTGGAAATATGAATTCCAGAGTCCATTCCCTTCAGTTTCACAGTGCATGAGCTAGTTAAGAGCACCTGATAAGGGTCCTTCCATCTAGGTTGGGGATAGTCCTTTAAATGATGTCTTTTCCGGTCTGCACAGTCTCCTGGGTGCAGGTCATGGAGCATCTGATCTTCACCCAAAGATAATTTACTGTGATCAGCTTCAGTAACAAGCTTAGAATATCCTCTTAATAATTCAATTAAACTCTACAGTACTGTAACACAGTAACAAGGAGTCATCTAGGAAGTGAGTTTTAGGCAGAAAATAGCAAACCTCAAAGACAATAGCACTAGAACTTAATATCCACAAAGGTATATTGTCTGAAACATAATTTTTCTCTCTAAAATTATCCTCATTTGTGTCAAATATAGCCGAATTGCAAAGTCTTGTTTGCAAAAATAAGTCTAGTTTCAATAAATTTGGCCTGATTACTTACATAAGTGTAATTGAACATATAGGCTCTTTTATTTATTTTTTATTGAGGTATAGTTGATTTACAATATTATATTAGTTTCAGGTTTATAACATAGTGATTCATCATTTTTATAGATTATACTCCATTTACAGTTATTACAAAATAGTGGCTGTATTTCCCTGTGCTGTGCAATATACCCTCGCCGCTCATCGACTTTATACATAGTATTTTGTACTTCTTAATCCCATGCCCCTATCTTGCCCCTCCCCCTTCTTTCTCCCCACTGGTAACCACTAGTTTGTTCTCTAGCTCTCTAAGTCTGTTTTTGTTTTGTTATATACAGTCATTTGTTTTATTGTTTAGCTTCCACATTATAAATGATAACATAGAGTATTTGTCTTTCTCTGCCTGACTTATTTCACTAACCGTAATATTCTCTAGGTTCATCCACGTGTTGCAAATGGCAGAATTTCATTTTTTTATGGCTGTAATATAATGGAGTAAGAGTCCATTGTATATATATGCACCACATCTTCTTTATCCATTCATCCATTGGTGGGCACTTGGGTTGTTCCCATGTTGTGGCTTTTGTAAATAATGCTGCTATGAACGTTGCGGTGCATGTATCTTTTCAAATTAGTGTTTTTGTTTTCTTTGGATATATACCCAGAAGTGGAATTGCTGGATCATATGGTAGTTCTATTTTTAGTGTTCTGAGGAACCTCCACACTGTTCTCCACAGTGGCCGCACCGATTTACATTCCCACCAACAGTGTCGGAAAGTTCCCTTTTCTCCACATCCTCGCCAACATTTGTTATTTGTGGTCTTTTTGATGATAACCATTGCGGTGGGAGTGAGGTGACATCTCACTGTGGGTTTGATTTGCATCTCTCTGTTGATTAACGATGTTGAGCATCTTTTCATGTGCCTGTTGGGCATCAGTATGTCTTCTTTGGAGTTACAGGCTCTTTTAAGTTTGGCTGTGCTGTAACTATTCATAAAGAATCTCAAACCGGACTTTTAAAAGTCCTCTCGTGGCCAGGAAAGCGATGCCAAGGAGTTGCCATCGGATTCTGCCAGCAATGCCTAGAGACTTAGGTGGGTTCCTCCCTTCGCAAGGTCCAAAGTATCTTGAGGTTCCTGCACCTGCCAGGAAGTGGCCTTCTTTATTCACCTGGAAAGGCTGCTGCTGGGAACGTAAGAGTTTCCACATTCTGGAGGGATCAGGTAGAGAGAAAAGATAAATGCTTCGATTCTGTTTACAAAGGTGTAATTCACTAAATTGCTATAAGTCATAACAAGCCTAAGGGGAAACGTTCCCTTACATCTGAAAAACAAAGATTAAAAGCTGGTAATATGTCAGACAAAAAGTCGTAAAAATTAAAATCATACTTATCCGTTCATTCAACGCCACATTGTTTATTTTTGTTCTGTCTAAGTCCAGGTTCTCCATTAGTTTTGGTGGCCTTGCCTGATGACTGAGGACGTTAGTGACAGTGATAATTCCAAGAAGTTGGTGAGGTTTTTTGGTTAAGACTCACGTGATTAGCCCAGTGAAGTGGGTGCCTTGATTATTGGAGATCGTGGAAGGTATATCTCAAGTGGAAAACACACTTTTTAACCATTTCTTTGTCCCCATGAGGGCATAAGCCTTGCAGCAAGGGAAGGCTTTGATCCGTCAAATAAAAAACGTGGTTTGCCCAGGAGATGGGAAGAACCAAGTGGCCTTCTCGGGTTTCCCACAGCCCTGGCTGTCCACTTAATTTACGGCCATTGTTTACCCACATCTTAATTTCTCTGCTTCAGGAGCGGACTGTCGCCATGTTACTGGGACATCAGGATGGGAAAAGTCTGACACCGAGGGCTTAATTTTGCAGAAGCACAATGGACTTTACCTACATGTGCCGTGAACTTCACAGATCCTGTTGTTCCCTTTGCAGGAAAGGGCATTTCCCTAATACTCGGGCTCAGCCTTCAGTGTGAGGCTCAGTTTTGATGTCAGCTAACACTTTATGTCAGGACATATAAGACTTCCAGGAATTTCATACAATTTCTGGAACACATAATATATATTTATATAGACATAACATAAAGAAGGCTTAATGTTATCTTTCATTTGATAACACTTCCCATGTCACTTAATGTACCAGATAAGCCTAAGTAGTTCAATATCTCTCTTGAAAATGTTTCACTTCCTTTTCCTGTAACAAAATGTATTTCCATTTTTCATACCTTTTTTTTTTTTTTTACTGAAAACCTACATCTTATTATTTTCCTTCTTGCTTTCCTTGTATACTGAAATGTTCCCCTTTTTTTAAGTCTCTCTAATTACATATATACTATAATTTTTAACCCTTAGAAAAACCTGAATCTCTAGCAAAAACCGAGAAACAAGCCGCTCTGAACTGTTTGTCATACCAGCGTTTCCTGATTGGCAAACTTATAGACACATTCTATAACCTCTAGAAACGTACATTTTCTCACAGCATTATTTCCTCCCTCAGTGTGGTACAAGACATGGCACCAGTAAACCCAAACGTCTTTAGTTTTTCTCTAATAAGGAGACAAAGTAGGTAAACTTAGACTTGCTTAGCAATTAATGTCTTAGTATTTTTACCTTAATTGGAAATGATCAGGATATTCAATGAGTTCCCATCATTTAACTTAATTTAGCAAACGTAAAGTTTCAAGATACCAAAATGTGGAGAAACTGTTTTTCAGTAGACATACCATAAAACATATTTATTCTTTTTTTTTTCAATTAAAAAAATTGAAGTAGAGTTGATTTACAGTGTTGTGCTATTCTCTGCTATACAACAAAGTGACTCAGTTATACACATATAGACATTCTTTTTTTAATATTCCTTTCTATTATGGCTAATGACGGGATACTGAATATAGTTCCCTGTGCTATGCAGTAGGACCTTGTTGTTTATCCATCCTATATATAGTATATAATCTGCTAATCTCAAATTCCCAATCCATCCCTCCCTCCCCCCGCCATCCCCCTTGGCAACCACAAGTCTGTTCTCTATGTCTGTGGGTGTTTCTGTTTTACAGATAAGTTCATTTGTGTCATATTTTAGATTCCACATATAAGTGATATCATAGGGTATTCGTCTTTCTCTTTCTGACTTACTTCACTTAGTATGATCATCTCTAGGTCCATCCATGTTGCTGCAAATGGCATTATTTCACTCTTTTTTATGGCTGAGTAGTATTCCATTGTACATACAAACATAATTATTCTTGAAGAGTTTACCTAAAAACATTTATCCCATTGATCTCTATTTCATTACTTATGAAAATATCATCATACCAAGTTAGATTTCTTGTTGACAAATTCTGTAGCTGACATTAAAAAAATGTGTACCATGAGCTGATTGGCTTGTCGTAAGCCTGGACACAATAAAAGTATTATACTTAATGTTGATGGCTCTAAAGACATGTCTGTGTTAATCAAAACAACGATTTAAACTTATTTTCATTTATTAAAGATTAACCCTAGATCACGACTCCTTTTTTAAAAATTAGGTTAGTTTTTTGCTGTATTTAAAAATAGTTGACTTGTAGGCACTTACATGTAAGTCAACTAAATAGAGCTCTTTTACAAATTAATTTTGATAATATTATCCACAGGTAGAGACAGATCATATTTATAAATACGCAAAGGTGTACATACATCCAGATAGACACAGACAGAGATCTCATAGTTTTCGTGCTTGAGTTTTAAAAGTTTCCCCTTTATTTTTTTCAATTTTAGTTTCTACTAATTGAGCCCAGGCTGTTGTCTCAGGCAATGTGTGCTGTGCTTGCGTTTCAAGGACATGATAAGTGTCATAACATCAAGCGTTCTCCTAGGAGTACTTTTGTTCTCTCAGGGTCTGAATTTTGAAAAGATGTCTTACCAAGCTAGCTTTCTTTACCTGAATGTGCAAAAAATCAGCTTCGGAATGTCAAAAGACTCCCGTCCAGGCCATTTTAGGGCTAGATACATACTTGTAAGTACCGGATCCATACCAGTTATAGCAGCCAGCCGGGGTTCCAGTGGGTAGCTGCCCATCTGGGAGCTGATAGGCTTTAGAAGCACAATTTCTCACTTTTCAAAATATTTATTTATTTATTTCATTTATCTATTTTTGGCTGCTTTGGGTCTCCGTCGCTGCGTGCGGGATTTTTCTAGTGGCAGCAAGCGGGGGCTACTCTTCCTTGCGGTGCGCGGGCTTCTCATTGCGGTGGCTTCTCTTGTTACGGGGCACGGGCTCTAGGTGCGCAGGCTTCAGTAGTTGTGGCTCGTGGGCTCTAGAGTGCAGGCTTCAGTAGTTGTGGCGTGCAGGCTCAGTAGTTGTGGCACGCGGGCTTAGTTGCTCCGCGGCATGTGGGATCTTCCCAGACCAGGGCTTGAACCAGTGTCCCCTGCATTGGCAGGTGGATTCATAACCACTACGCCACCAGGGAAGTTCCTCCCACTTTTTAAAAGTTTCATTTTACTATAAAGTACAAATCTTTCTAATTTTAAGCCACATTTTAAAAAATGGTCAGCCAGCCCCGTTCACTCCAAAGTCCCTCCTATATAAGGCCTTTCCTGCCTAGAAATTCCCCACTAGGTTCCTTTGACCTAGGAAGTGTACTGGTACCCCCTTAAGACTCCACGTCTTAAGATAACAGCTAAAATAAAAGTCATGGATAATCAACTAGTACAAGGAGATCCAGATGTGAGGAAGAGCTCACCGGAGCATCTCGGGGGTGCCGGGAAGCTGGGGAGGGGGCTGGGGGGTGGCGTTCGAGGGGTCTGTGCTTGGTCCCGAGCACTGGTACAAAGTAGATTCCAGGTGACCTCCGGTGGGTTTTTCTAATATCCTGCCAACTACACCAGGCAATGAGAACTGAAATAATCAGTAAACAATCTATATAATAGGGTTAGAGAAGCATTTTGCTTGAGCCAAACCGAGGACTATGGCCTGGAAGCCCGTTTCCCAGATGTCTCAGAGAAATTGCTCCAGAGAAGCAGGGTTTTCAGCACAGGTTTATATATTGTCAGGACAAAGACCATCAAGCAAGTCAGGGAGACATTCCTTCAAGGTTTCAGGAAAAAACAAAACAAAACAAAACAAAACAGATCGGCACATACACAGCGAGTCAACACAGTCTTGGCCCCTGGGAAGGGAGTCTTATACAAGGGGCACCACACTGACCTCCCAGGAAGGGAGGCATTTTTTCATCTTTTATTTTAACATATGGACATTCTTGACTTCTGATCAGTGCACCCTTTTATTTAATGATTAAAACAGATGACAATGTATGTCTGGTAGGTCACCAACAGTCTGTTTTATTTAGCATAAAATTCCAGTTAAATCAGAATGAGTTCCCCACATTTCTTCCATTATTTCCCAAGCTCAAAGGGTACCATGAAAACAGAGAAAACTGGTGTGTCCCACCTTAACCTGATGATCAATCGTAGTGTCGCCAACAGAGAGACAAACAGGCACTAGGCACCTGGCAGTGAGTAGCACTGAGGACCCAGCACCACTGAAGCCGTATTCTGGCCCAAAAGTTCAACCTGGGTCTAATCATCAAGAAACTGTCCAACAAATCCGATTGTGGGAACTTCTTCCAGACAACTGGCCTAGAATCCTTTTTTACAATTTCTTTTTAACGTCTTTATTGAATTTGCTACAATATTGCTTCTGTTTTATGTTTTGGTTTTTCTGGCCACAAGGCATGTGAGATCTTAGCTCCTTGACCAGGGATTGAACCCATACCCCCTGCAATGGAAGGTGAAGTCTTAACCACTGGACCGCCAGGGAAGTTCCTAGCCTAGGCTCTTCAAAGCTGTCCCTGACCCTAAAAGCCAAAAAAAAAAAAAAGAAAAGAAAAAAAGTGGTGGCCTGTTCCAGGTGGAGATAAAGGGGCAGGACAACCAAGTAGGTTGTAACGCCTGGATTGTGTACCGGACACTCAGAGGCCCTGTATCCGTGGTGCGGTCCTGCAGTGTGGTCCAGGACGGACACTTGTTCTCAGAGGCCTCCTGTGTGCATCTTCCTCGCGAAGCTCTGAGAGGGAGGAATCTGTCTGCAAGGGTGGCTGTGAGGCGTGCTCATTTTCCCAGGAGAAGGCACACGGGGTTGAGGGCTGGGAGAGCAATTGGGCCACATCTGGGCAGCTTGGAGAGGCCCATCAGTTTCTGCTGAGTGCAGATCCCTGTCGGTAATAACTGAAAATTAGAGCAGCTCTGAACCTCCACCGAGAAGAGGCACACTGAGGTATATTTGTGTGTGGAATCGACACGGTTAAAACAATGACCTACAGCTACATGCATCCCCTGGCAGAGTTTCCCAGACACAGCGCTGGGAGTGGTGAGAAAGTCGCAAAAGGAAAAAGCACAGGTTGATGTGACTTCCACAGCGTGGTTCAATATATGGAAATAAGTTACATACGCCTAGATGTGAGGCGCACACATCTCAGATGAATGGTCCCCTCCGGCGGGGGAGGGGTTCTGTTGTGAGGGGTCCCCCAGAGCCCTGGGACCCGTCCTCATGTCGTGTTTCTTAAGCCAAGGGGTGGGTGTGTAGATGCAGGTCCTTCCTATTTTTGTTTATGTTTCTTGTGTGTCTTAAATAGTTCATGATTGTTAAACATTGGGGGAAGGACCTTTGCTGAAAGTCAATCCTTATTTCTGAGAACAAAACAAAAGCTCAATAAACTATAGAAAATTATAAATAAGCACTTCCTTTATCTACCCGGGATGGTGGAACACAGAGGCGTTTGCAGCCCAAGACAGGAACCAAAGAAGGATGCCTGCTTTTACCATTACTGTTCAGCCCTGGTCTATAAACTGAAGACAATACAAAAGATGTTAAACGGAAATAAGATGTACAACTTCTGGAAAGGAGGAGACCAAAATACCACATTCCTAGGAGCCCCAGGAGAGTCAGCGGAAGAGCTTTCAGAATGAATGAGAGAGTTCAGGAAAGTAGCCAGATGCAAAATACATATTTTAAATCAATATTTTTATTATTTTCTAGCAACCAGCAGTTAGAAAATAAAGCAGAATTTTTAAAGATTTCATTCTCAAACAAAAGGGGGAAAAAAAGCCAAAGAACATAAAAATACTTAGCAAAAACCCTCTTCAGAAATGTTCAGGGTCTGTAGGAAGAAAATGACAAACTTTAATGAGAAATATAAACATGAAATTTGAAAAAGAAAGACAGAGAAAAACACATCATGTTCTTGGGTAGGAAGTTGACAAACATCAGATCTTCCCAAATTCATGTACGGGTTCACCAGATTCTCAACCAAAATTCTGATAGGATTTATTTGGGGGTGAGGGGTGAGTCAGGGGTGGGGAGGTAGTTGGCAAGATGAATCTAAAATTCATATACAAGAAAAAATAGGCAGGAATAGCCAAGAAAATTTTGGAAATTAAGAGCAGATTTCAAAAGTGAAGGCAACATATCTGACGCATGTGGAGAGCTCCCTGCAGACTAGCAGTCAGGCAAAGCTATTTTGCCTTTGTCTCCCGAAATCTTCACAGTGGCCCCAGGAGGTAAACGCTCTCATCCCTTGCATTTTCCAGAAAAGCAAACTGAAGTTCAGAGTGGGTTAAGCAGAGTCCCAAGGTCACACAGCTACTAAGAAGTGGACCCAAATCTAGACAATAAATCATAACCCCACATCGTCCACTTTTATAGGTTGTAGAAGTTATTTCAATTCTACAATGTTTCTCATCTCGATACCATGAAAACGTTAAGGATCCGGGATTAACTCCGTCAAAGGTGGCAGGATATTTAATCAGGAGGTTGAGAAAATCAGAAATGTAGAGGGGAGGAGAAAAAGGCAATGAGATTTTCACTCAAAGCAAATACCAAACTACATGCCAGGAGAGTTAGAGAGGTCAGTATGTAAAAAAAAAAAAAAAAAAAAAAAAATGTTTACAATAAAACTAGAGAGAAATGTACGTGCGCATTTATCTGCTTTCATGCTAGGGAACAGTTTTCTAAGCTTACAAACAAAGTATCATGGAAGAAAAGGAAAGGCTCAGTAAACTTCATTACTTAAAATGTTTAAGTTTCTTTGTATCAAAAAATATTCGTCAAAATTAAAAGGCAGACATTTGCTCTGGCCAAGATGCAGAAACAGGGACCAGATTTTTCCTCCTGCCTTAAACAACCCCCGAAACAAAACAACAACAACAACCATAAAAGTATATGAAACAATGTATTTTTCAAGACAGTAGACATCACTCCGTGAACAGCAGCGGTCCCTAGGAGAAGAGAAACAATCAGCTTGAGGCTTATAATTGCTCAGCTTGTTTTCTCGAGAGAGGAAGGAGGAATTGAGGGGGAGCAAAACAGAATCCCTGAGCTGATGAGAAAGAGCTGAGGGTCTAGGGAGACCAAAGCAACAAAAGTTCATAGGACAGATTATCAGAAAGCAGAGCATGCACAGGGAGGGAGCCCTGGAGACCTGCAGAGGGGACCACTCACGTATTCAGTCAAGTAAAGATAAGCACATGCCTGGGAGGAAATTATTCAAGGCTCAGAAAAGAAGCACTGGGAGGACTGGAGGGACCAATGAGCACTGCTCATGCAGGGCTAGGAATAGGGTCTGTTCCCACCAGCCAGACTAGGAAAACGGACACTTCCCGGGGTCTCGGGTACTCAGAAAGGTCCTGCCTCAGTACTGGGAACAGTTCACCACGAATGGGGCTACAGTGCCAGACGCCCTGTTACAAATCAGAAAAACAAGACCAGAAGGGATCAAACCGTGACCAGGTAACTTAACTGCACCCCAGAACAAAGCTCCAGAATATTTGTAGAAATACAAAAATAGCCTCTGTACCAACGAAGGGAAAAAATCCTCACAGTGTCTGGCATCTGATCAAAAATTATCAAACAGGCAAAGAAGTAGGAAAAGGTGAAGCCATAAGGTGGAGGGAGAGCAATCAATCGAAACCAGCCATGAAAAGTTAACACTGTAAACTAAAACCCCTAAAGAACCCACCAAAAGAACAGCACGGAGTTACAGCTAAAGAGCCACAAAGAAGATAAAATAAAATACATAAAACTCCTGATTGTGCAGAAGAAGATAGAAGAAGAGGAAAGATGGAGGAAAAAAAAAAAAGACGGGACGAACAGAACGTGCGTGAGATAATGCACTCACACCTATGGGTGAGCACGTTAAGTGTAAATGGTCTAAACACCCCAATAAGAGGCAGATATGGTCAGACTGGGTTAAAAAGGCAGAGCCCTCCTAGGTACTGGCTACAAGAAACACACTGTAAGTATAAAGACACACACAGGTTAAAAGGAATTACAGACCTTTGAAATATACATAAAGCCAAACATGATATAACTGAAAGGAGAAATAGACAAATCCACAATTACAGTCAGAGATTTCAGTATCCCTCTCTCAATAATTAGACAAGTAGGCAGAAAATCAGCAAGAAGGTAGGCAACTTGGGCATTACTGCCAACCAACTTGACTGACATTTATAGAACAAGCCACTCAAATACACATTCTTTCCAAGTGCACATGGAACATTTACCAATACAGACCATGTTCTGGGCCATAAAACAAGACTTAATAAGTTGAGAAGGATTCAAGTTACATAAATTATATTCTTTGACCATAATGGAATTAAATTTTAAATCAATAACACAAAAATCCTTGGGAAATTCTCAAATATTTGGAATTTAAATAACACACTTCCAAATAACCCTTGAATCAAGGAAAAATCAAAAAGGAAATTAGGAAGCATTCTCAACAGAATGAAAATAAAAACACAACACATGGGAACTTAGGCAAAACTGCTCCAGCAGGACTCAGGGTGAAATTTCTACCATGAAATGCCTATATCGGACAACAAGAAAGCTCTCAAATCAATGACCTCAGCTCCCATCCTAAGAAAAACAGAAAAAGAAATGCAAGTTAAACCTGGAGTAATCATAAGAGAGGAGACAATAGAGATCAAGTAGAAGTTGATGAAATAGAAAACAGAAGAACAATAGAAAAAACAGGAAAATCAAACCAAAACTTTGTTCTTTGAGAATATCTATAAAAATTGATAACCCATGAACCAATCTGACCAGGAAAGGAGACAGATAAAGAGATAGAACTGAAATTACCAATGTCAGGAATGAGGGAGGTGACATCACTACAGATTGTACAGCTATTAAAGGAATAATAAAGGAATATTATGAACAACTATGACAATAAATTTGACAGGTTAGGTGAAGGTGTCTTTAAAAACGCAAAATACCAAAGCCCACTCAAAGAAAAATAGATAACCCTTTATCTATTAAAGAACTGAAAGTGTAGGTGAAAACCTTCTCACAAAGAAAACTCCAGGCCCAGACGGTTTCACTGGTGGATTTTACCAAACAGTTAAAGAAAAAATAATAGCGATTATATACAAATTCTATTAAAAAATTGACTCGTTCTATGAGGTCAGCATTACCTTGATACCCAAACCAAAGATAATATAAGAAAAGAAAACCACAGACCACCATTCCTCATAAGCATAGACCCAAAAATCCTATACAAAATTTTGCAGATAGAACTCAACAATGTATAATATGGATAATACATCATGACCAAGTGTGTTTTATCCTGGGAATGTAGCGTTGGTACCGCATTTAAAAATTAATCAGAGTAATTCACCATATCAACAAACTAAAAAAGAAGAGCCATATAATCACCTCCATAGGTGCAGAAAAAGCATTTGACAAAATTCAACACTCATTCCTGATTCAAAAAAAACCCCCAAACTCTCAGCAAACTTAGGAGTAGGGGTAAACTTCGTCAGCCAACAAGAGGCATCTAAGACTGAATGTTCTCTCACTTAAATCAGGAACAAGACAAGAATGTCTGCTCTGACCAATTCCATCCAACATTGTACTGGAGGTTCTTGCAATTTGGCAGGAAAATGTCATACAGATTGAAGAGAAGGAAGGGAAACTCCTTTATTCATAGACAACCTGGTCATCCAGAGGTGCAGGGGCAATTCAGTGCATAAGTGATAGCATTTCCAATAAATCATGCTGGAACAAATCGGATATCCACAAGCAAAAAACAAGAGAGAGAGAGAAGGAGAGGAGGAACTTGGATTTATAGCTCATACTACATCCAAAAATGAAGTCCAAGTGGATCATAGAACTAAATGTAAAACTAGAACTATTAAAAACATAAGGGAAAGCCTCTGTGAATTCGGACAAAGCAAAGATTTCCTACATTCAATATGGAAAGCATGGTCCTTAAAAAAACAAACTGGTGAGTTGAAATTCATCAAAATATTTTAAAAATTGCTCTTCCAAAGACAGTGTACAGAGAATGAAAAGATCAGCCACTGAGAGGGAGAAAAGTTTTGCAAAGCATGTATTTCGTAAAGGGCTGATCCAGAATATATAAAGAACTCTAAAACTCAATAATAAACCCAATTTTTTGAAAATGGGTAAAATATTCTTCATTTCGCTAAACAGACACTTCACTAAACCAGGTAAATGGCTGGCAAGTCAGCAGGTGAAAAGATGCGCGACACCATTAGCTACTGGGGAAATGCAAAATAAAACTGCAAGATAGCACTCTATAAGAAGAGCTAAAATTACAAAGACTAACCATCCCAAATGGCCATAATGTGGGGAGGCCCCACATCTCTGTTGGAAATGTAAACTGATACAGTTTGGCAGTATCTTTTTTCTTTAAAATTGAAGCATAGATGTGACCTCATAATCCTACTTGTAGGCATTTCCCCACGAGAAAAGGAAATGTTTGTCCTTACAAAGACTTTCACATGAATGTAAATAGCAGCTTTATTTTTAATGGACAAAAACTGGAAACAGCCCAAATGTCCATCAACAGATGAATGGATAAACAAATTTTTGTGTATCCATATACTACGGCAATCAGAAGGAATGTTCCACTGATGCACAGAAAGGCATGGATGAATCTCAAAATAGTTACGTTGAGAGAAAGAGTCAGACAAAAAAGAGTACATACGATATGGTTCCATTCATAGAAAACTCTAGAAAATGCAAACAAACCGATTCATTGGTTGCTTGAGAATTGCGGGGGGCGGGGGGCGGGAATGGCATGAAGGATGGGAGGAAGGATCGCAGGGGCCAGAGGACACTTTTAGGGGTGATGGATGTGCTTACAATCTTGATGGTGGTGATAGTTTCATGGGTGTCTACACAGGTCAGAACTTGTCATATTGTGTGCTTAATGTATTGTGTGCCAAGAATACATCAATAGAGCTGTTTTTAAAAAATTAAAAGGCAAATGACAAAAGTGGGAAAATATTTTGAGTCAAATATGACAGACAAGGGGGTAACATAATTAATACACAAGGAAAACATGAACACCCTAATTAGTTTGCTAGGTGACCATAACAAAGGCCCACAGCCGGGGCAGCTTAAACAGCAGACATTCACTGTCTCCTGTCCTGGAGGCTGGAATCCCAGATCCAGGTGTGGGGAGGGCTAGGTCCTCCTGAGGCCTCTCTCCTCCGCGTGTAGACGGCCGTCTTCTCCCTGTGTCCTCACAGGGTCGTCCCTCCATGTGTGTCTGTGTTCTGACCTCCTCTTCTCATAAGGACACCAGTCCTATGGGATTAGGACCCACTCTAGTGACCTCATTTTACCTTAATCACCCCTTTAAAGGCTCAGCTCCAAACACAGCCACATTCTGAGGTGCTGGGGGTTAAGACTTCCACATATGAACGTTTGGGGGGACACAAGGCAGCCCATAACACAGCCTTATAGAAAAAAAATGAGCAAAAGGCATAGAAAAGTTACAGAATCAGAAATGCAAATGACTGATAAATACATCAAAACGCTGTGAAACTAAAGTATCAATGAAAACAAATCAGACGCCGTCTGCCCACTCCCCACTTCTCCCTGCTCCAGTTTGCAAAGGTCTCCCCCAGTGCTGAGGACACTTGGTTATTGTGTGCCAGACCCCAGCTAGAGGTGGGTCTCATGAAGATGCCAAGAACCCCTGGGGAAAGAGCCGCAGGGCTCAGAGGACATCCTCCAGACAGGCCATGGTGGCTGGGGGTGGGGGGCACCCCACAGAGCTAGTTCTGAACATGGACGGCAAACACCTGATGAAAAGAAATTCAAATTCTAGGGCAGGACAAGAAAAATTTCAACATGAAGTTTTTTCTCTGCCCTTTGGCCTCTCCCCTCCCCTCTGGTGGGCATTATGCATCTGCATTATGCATTAACCAGACCTCCCCAAGGAAAGAAATACCTGCTCAACCATAAAAATCTATTTTTCTTCTTTTGACGTCAGCCATGTAACTCTTTAGAAGATAACATTCCTTTCTCAGTCCTGTAAGAGGTCACGATGACCCACCACTGGCCTTGTACGTGCAGACATCTTTGGTGGACTTTATGAGCCACAGCAATATATCATTTCCCTTAAAGATAGCAACTGGTACAGAACAGACTGGCCAGATGACCGGGGGAGATACTGGGCCACACCTAATAGAAGTTCTTAGCTTAAATACTTGCTCGTGACCTTACTAATGTCCTTAGCTATATGACGTATATTCCGCCTATTTTACAAGACGATTGTTTCTTGCACTACCAAATGTGTGATTGAGCCTCAGATAACATTAATGATGATTAGGAGACTTAAAATGATTGATCTAATATACAGTTCTATAAGATCAGTGATTGCAATAGTGTAACTCTAGATGTAGGAAGAAATACAGAAAGGGACCCATTTCGTGGACCATAACAGACTAGTAGGACAGGGGGTCCAGAGGCTTTGGGTGACTGTTAATAGGGCCTAGTCCAGTAACAGCACCTTGCGTGACCCGTCACGGAAATCCTCGTCTGACTCGGGAATGAGCATTCCTAGCGCTGGTGGAACAAACTGGTCACGAAATGCCTCCCGAACCTTGGTTGAAATTAAGACGGAAAGGGAGGGATTGTAAAATAAAGAATGTTGCCCACCATCCAGTTCTACAAGAATGAAGTCATCAACCACCACAGTCGCTGACCTACAACACACCCTAAAAGAAGTCCAGGACAAAGGGCAGGATGAGGCACTCTGGGAAAATTGGCAGAACTGTGGCCCTCAGATCGCTTTTCAGGAGAAAATGTTATGAACCCAGTTTCCTGCATCTTCCCATTCTTAGAAAAGCACTAAAACCATTAAAAACATCTTCTACAAGACGTGTGCTTGATTGCACGTACCCCTTTATCAGAATCACGTATTTACTGGTCTGGCCCCTTCCCTCTTTGGAATTGTCCTCAGAGCTTTCTGAAACATTTGGAGTCTCCCAAGTTACGAAAACAGGCTGTAATGCAGAGATTTATAAGTAATATATGTCTGGTCTTTGCCCCCGCTCCCTGGCTGCTAGCTTCCTCCCAAGACCCTTGGAATTTCCTGAGCAGTCAGACCAATGGGAGCATCATTTATTATAACATTTGAAGTTTTGTCCTCGGTTCCTTAAAGCGCTGAGAGCCATGAAGGTGAAATGGGTGTCTCGTTATTCATATTCATAGCAAGTCCCTTTGCAGTGCTACTGGGTTTCTGTTCACAAGGAAGCTTTGGGAAAAGACCCGAGGAAGGGGGCTGATGTCAGGAGAGCCAACCCTGAGCAGAGGAGTAGAGACGGGCTGGAGGCTGAATCCACGATCAGTGGCCAATGATTTACTCAATTGTATTCTATAGTGAAACCTCCCCTGACCCAGGAAGATGGGCTTTGGACTGCTCCTGGGCCTGTGAACCCGGGGAGATCTGAGGGCCTGCTGCCTAAAGAGCATGGACGCTCCCAGCCCCCTCCCCACACCTCGCCCTCTGCATCCCTCCCATCTGGCTGGGGGCCTTTGCACATGCTGTCTGCGTGCCCTGGAAGTGCTGTCTCCTCTGTGGGGCCTCTCTGACAGCCTCATTTAAGCCCCCTCCAACCTCTGTTACCCTTCCCCACCCCACATTTACAAGGGAGTCCAGTGCATCTCACTCTTTTATTTTATTCAGGTGCCCCCATCCTCAGCTGCAGTCCCAAGGCACTTCCAAGCTCATCTTGTCCCTCCCTTGGAGCACTACAGGGATGCCCACGGCTCTCTGAAAGAAGCCCCAGCTCCCCGGTCTGACTTGCAAAGCGCAGCGGGGAAGCTGCCCTCCCAGGAAGGTTCCTGCTCACCATCACCTCCCCCTCACCTGCCCATGGGGGGTCCTCCTCCCCTGGGCCACTTCTGGGCCTCTCCAGCACCAAGGCGTGGTGGGGCCCCAGGTAGGGATGTCAGATCTAGCAAATGAAAATGTATGTTAAAAAAATAAAAGAATTAGGGGCTTCCCTGGTGGCTCAGTGGTTGAGAGTCCGCCTGCCGATGCACGGGACACGGGTTCGTGCCCCGGTCCGGGAAGATCCCACGTGCCGCGGAGCGGCTGGGTCCGTGAGCCATGGCCGCTGAGCCTGCGCGTCCGGAGCCTGTGCTCCGCAACGGGAGAGGCCACAGCAGTGAGAGGCTCGCGTACCGCAAAAATAAAAAATAATAAAAATTTAACAAAATTAAAAAATAAAAGAAGTATATCCCTACATGCCTGTTAGGCCCACATCCAAAACACTGACACCAACAAATGCTGGCGAGAATGTGGAGCAACAGAATCCGCGTTGTTGCTGGTGGGGATGCAGAACGGCTCAGCCACTCTGCAGGACAAGCTTGGTGGATTCATACAAAACTACACACACTCTCACCGTAAGATCCAGGCATCATGCTCCTTGGTATTTACCCAAAGGAGCTGAAAATTTGCGTCCACGTAAACACCTGCACCTGGAGGGTTTTATAGCAGCTGGTTCATAATTGCCCAAATGTGGAAGCAACCAAGATGCCCTTCAGTGGGTGGGTGGATACATTTCTGCGGTACCTCAGACAATGGAATATTATTCAGCGCTAAAGAGAAAGGAGCTATCAAGCCATGAAAAGACACAGAGGAAAACATAAATGCATATGACCAAGAGAAAGAAGCCAATCTGAGAAGGCTACATACTGTATGATCCTAACCACAGGACATTCTGGAAAAGGTAAAACCATGGAGACAGTCAAATGACCTATGGTTGCCAGGGGCTAGGAGGAGGGGCGAAAAGGAGCACAGATGGGTTTCAGGCAGTGCAGTCACTCTGTGGGATATACTGTAATGGTGGGCACAGGTCATTACCTCCGTCACAACCTGTAGAATGTGCGACACCAAGGGTGAACCTTAATGTGAACTAAGGACTTCAGCTAATATTAATGTATAGGCATTGGTCCATCAATGGTAACAGTTGTATCACATGAGTGCAAGTGTTAATAATACGGGAGAATGGGGGGCAGGAGAGAGAGTATAGGGAATCCTTTGTACTTTCTCAGCAATTTTTCTGTAGGCCTAAAATCATTCTTAAAAGAGTCTATTAAAAAACAAATAACAAAAAATGTTGTTTATCTGAGCTTCAGTTTTAACTGGGCCTCCTCTCCTTTACTTGGCAAACTTAGCCGCGTGAAGCCATGAAAAGCAGTGAGGGGAGAGATGTGATGACACAGGGGAAGAGGAGGAGAGAAGGGCCACACGTGGGCTCCCCAGGCTGGGGGGTCGAGACCCACCTTACACTCACAGGTCCCATGCCTTGAGGGGAGGAACCCAGTTGGCAGATAATCAGAAAAGCAGGGCCTGAGTGTTGGGGGCCTGCACCTTTGAGACCCCATCCCTGCCCCACCCTCCTCGAGGACCTCAGCTCCCTCAGCCGCACTGATCAGAGCAACGCCCACTGAAATCCAGCGCTGCGGCCTAACGAGGGCCCCTCCCATCGGGCCCGCACAGCTCTGAGCTCCAGTTCCGGCCACATCTCTGAGCAGCATCGCGACCTTTGGGTTGGAATATGGCTGCTGAGTTAAAGCTTTACAGAAAGAAGAAGAAAGCCTCCTGGCCTCCAAGTCTGGGGACCCCCATTTTCCAGCTCCAGCCATCTCCCCACCTCCTTGGGCCCTGCCAAGGTCACCTGTCAGCCTCACGGGGCCCTGGCACAGCAGGCCCTGCAGCTCAGGCCCCCTCCAGCATGGCGTGTCCCCCTGCAAACAAGCCTGGACCCCCTCCATCCCACAAGGGCCGGACACTTCTCTGCCCTCCCCTGGTCCTCCCCAGCAGGCCGTTGTCCCCCCCCCCGCCCAGTCACAGCTGACCCCTCCCCAGCACCCACTCCCCAATGTCAGTTTCTTCATCCCAGACGAATCCATGTAAGGTCTCCACCACCAAACACTCCAGTAAGGAGGGCGCTCCAGCCCCCTGCCCAGCACCCAGCGCCTCACAGGAGCGTGATGCCTGCCCCCCTTCAGGGTCCTTCTGCTCGTGTCTCCTTGCCGTTCCATCCCCATCCTGGAGGCCTGGACCTTCCCCTGCTTCCTGGGGTCCCTTCTCTCCCTGCAGACTGTGGAATGCCCTCCCTGCCCTGAAGAGCACTTAGGGTGGGGTGCTGTGGGGTGCACAGGGGAACCAGACAGTCTGGTTGCGGGAGGCTAGAAGCAGGGAGCAGAGGGGACCAGGGGAAGAGTAGGGCCTGGGGACCGGCACCGGCAGGAGGGGGGCTGCGGCCCTCGCCTCCCCACAGGTCTGCCTGCTGTGTGTGTGTGTGTGTGTCTGCGGGGGTCGGGGGGCAGTGGGCCCCGGGTTTGGCCCTATGGAGGGGTCCCCCGTGAGGACTGTGCTGTGCGGAGGCTGGAAGTGGGGTGCTCAGCAGAGGCCTGAAGCAGCCAGCAGCCTCACGGAGGAGGCGTGGCTGGGGCACCTGGTTGGGGGGGGGTCTCAGGGGACGGGGAGAGGGGCCCAGGGCAGGGCCCAGCTGGGCCGGCCAGAAGGACTGGAGTGGGGGCCAGGGAGGGAGGGAGGAGACCACCTCCGCCAGGTGGAGAGAGGGGCCTCCGACACACCCTCCCCTCCCCAACTCCCCCAGCCTCCCACCTTGGCCAGCAGCTGGAAGGGTGGCAGGCTCTGGGCGGGATGACCTGCAGTTATCCTGGGCACGGGCGGGTGCGTGGGGGCCATGCGTGGTGGTCCACTGGTGTGCTGGGCCCAGGGTGGAGGGGGGACATGGTGGACTGGGGTGTGCTGCCGGGCATGAGCGGGGCGTGAGGGGTGGGGAGTGGGTACTGGGTGTGCGGAGCTTCGGGAGTCAGGTGGGGCTCAGGTGCGCGGGTCGGTGGGGCTGGTGGGGGGGCCGCCAGGTGCGCCCCAGGTGCGTGGGCTGCGCGCGTCCTCCCGGGCGCCAGGGGGCGCTGCGGCGGCGCGGGTTCGGGCCGGGCGCGCCCCTCCTTCCGCCCGCGGCCCCGGAAGCCGGCGATGGCGCGGAATGTGCTGTGAGTGGGGGTCCCGGGGTGCGGGGTCGGGGGCGTGGCCGCGCCCGGGACTTTGCTGCGGGGGCCGGGTCGGGCCGCTGGGACGTGACTCAGAGCCCCGCGCGGAACGTGCGGCGTCGAGGCGCCCGTGGGGGCGGGGCGGGGCGGGCTTGGGGCGGGGGTGGTCGTTCTGGAGCCGGAGGGGTCCGGGCCTCCCCTTGGGGGTCGGGCCTGACGCTTTGGCGCGGGCGGGTGGGAGAGAACGTTGGCGGGTCTGGGCTACGCCGACCTCGGGCTTCGGTCCCCCCCCCTCCCCCGGCCGACCGTTCCCCCCACCCCCGCAGCTCCCCAGGGGCCCCAGACTGCGCCCCTTGCAGTGCTCGCCGCTGGTCACCAGGGGGAAGGTGTGAGCCTGGGTGGCCGCCCGCGGGCCTGGACCCCCACGAGGGCAGAGCGAGGCTCGGTCCTGGACGAGCAGCCCTGCGCTTCCAGAACCCGCCCCTCCCGCCTCTCCGGCACAGCGAAGGCTGTGCCTCAGGGTTCTAATGGGGCAGCTGCCACGTGGGACTGGGTCGCCAGGAGACCCCGGGAGACCCCGGGAGACGTTACCTAGCACTCAGCCCAGCACTCGTTCTAATGCGGGTGCCTGAGCCCTGCCCCCTCAGAGTGCCACACCCTGGACCTCGGCTCCTGACCCCCTCACGCTCCCCAGATTTGTGAGGCCCAGAGGCAGCGTGAGACTTGCCTTCACTGAGCCCCCTTCCCTGGTGCTGCGTGCTCCCCAAGATCAGGGGCCACGTGCTGTTGCTGCACATTAGTCACCAGGGACCCTAGATGGCATCCTCAGCCCCTGCTCCCACTCTCCACCAAGACCCGTCCCCCGGGCTCCCAGTAGACCCCTGGCCCCGCCGTGCAGCCCCTGCGTACCTTGGGCCCCCTCCTCACCCCAGCCCCGAGGCCCAGTTGGCAGTGTGGCCCTTCTGGCCCACCAAGCCCCACCGGGCGCATGGGTCCAGCTGGCAGGGGCAGTTGGGTGGGAGCCGCAGGTGGTGGCTTCCTGCACCTTCTAGATACCTCTGCTCACTTTGGGGGTTTGGGGGATGGGGCAGGCGGGCGGTCAGCTTGTAGCTGGTGATCTGCACACACCATCTCTCCCCAGCCTCTTATCTTTTGATCTTCACGCTTGTCAAGGATGAGCTGGTGTTCCCAGCACAGGGGGTGTGGAGGTGGCCCCACCCTTCCCGCACCGCGGGGCGGGGGGCGGCCAGTGTAGAATAGCTGGTTCTGACCCATCCCCCCTCACCTGAGCTGAAGGGAGCTGGAGGGCGCGCCCTGTGTGGGGCCCATTCCTGGAGGGGGACAGCCATGCGGCGGCCGCGTGCCTTCGGGACCGGCACTTTGAACAAACACATGACTCTGAGCCTGTTTACGGGGTGGGGTGGGCATGTCCTCTGGCCTCTGTTCATGAATCATTCACTGGTCCTTTCCAAAGGCTGACCTTGGGGGTCAACAGGCCACACCGCCCCGGGGACTGGGGACTGGCTGCCCACGCCGGGTGAGCAAAGGGGGTGGCCTGTGGGTGACTGCCCCCTTGGCTCCCCGGCCCCATGGGCGTGATGACCTGTGGACCCTGCTGGGGTGTCCCAGGAGCCTCGTGTTCTGAGCGTTTGACACGACCCCTCTCCCCCTTGCAGGTACCCTCTGTACCAGCTGGGCAACCCCCAGCTCCGGGTCTTCCGCACCAACTTCTTCATCCAGCTGGTGCGGCCCGGCATGGCCCAGCCCGAGGACACCGTGCAGTTCCGGATCCCCATGGAGTAAGCCCCCCCCTTCCCCGCCGCCCGCTGGGAAGCCTGGCCTGAGACCTGACTTCTTTGCTTGCCTTGGTCCTGGCTGCGCTCTCCAGGAGGCTGGGCTGTGACTCCTGCACCCGCTCACCATGGCTCCCAAAGCCTTCGTCCTCAAATGGGGCCTTCATGGAGGCCCCAGTTACCGAAGGGACACAGCCTCCCTGTGTCTCATGCTGAAGTCTGAGGGGTTCCGGGGTTGTGGCTTGAGCTTCCGTGTGAGGCCCATGCGGGGTGAAGAGGGAATGGGACCTAGCCCACCATCCCCTTGACCGTCATTTCTGGGAAGTGCCTGCTGGGAGGGTGCTGCGGGCAGGGCAGCAGCTGCAGAGCGGGCGGCCGGGCACTGCGGGTAGCTCCTGGCAGCCAGGGGGCACTCGCAGACTGTCCCGTCCCTCCCCTTGATAGCTGGGCCTCCAGGGAGTGTGGCCAGTGGGAGGGAGAAGAGAGCTGGGTCCTGGGGGCTGGTCCCCCGTCACCCCCTCACTGCTGCGCCCAGATGCAAGTGTGCTGGGTGGGGACAAGGGGCTGCATCTCCGGAGTCAGCGGGGCACGGCCTCAGCCCTGGCCTCCCCCGAGCCCGCTCCCACCCGGGGCCTGCGGTCGGCAGCTCACCCCGCCGGGCGGGCCGCCTTGTAGCTCGGCCCTGTTCAGACTTCCTTTCTTTCTCCTTTGCCCCAGGATGACCAGAGTGGACCTCAGGAGTTATCTCGAGCGCATTTACAACGTGCCCGTGGCTGCTGTGCGGACAAGGGTGCAGCACGGTGGGTGCCCAGGGTGGGGGCTGCCCTCTCTGGTGTGGGCTCCTCCGCAGAGCTCCTGTGGGCCAGGCTGCCCGCGTCGCTGGCCTGGTTCCCTCTCGCGGCCACTCTGGCACGTGGTCCTTTGTACGTGAGGAAACTGAGGGGGGACTTAAGGGGGGAGGTGGCCTCCCAGCGCTGGAACTTGGGTGGCCCGGCCCTGCCGGCTGCTCAGAGCAGGGCCCCACACTCAACCCACCCACCCGCTTCCCCGCCTGCCCCCGGGTCGGTCAGCAAAGCACTGTTTTTATTCCCCTGGGCCTTTCTCGTTCCTTCCTGTTGACCCCTGCCCCCCAGCCCCCTGTTGCCCAGTTGTAAATATGACGACCCTCCGTCGAGGGGAGGTCAGGCAGCAAGAGCCTCTGTGCTGACAGGACAGAAAGCCGTTTCTTGAGTTATTTTAGGCACGTTTGGGTTTTCGCCGAGCGGAGGCTGGCGGTGGTGGCGCCTGCCTGTGCGAGCCTGGCCTAGTGGCCCAGGGCGTGCCGCCTGCAGTCTGTAGCCTGAAGGTGCCTGCGTGTTTGCCTGTTTCTAGAAAGTGGGTTCCTGGATTAGTGGGACTGAAAACTTCATGCTGGGAGTGAAGGTTTTTGTCTTCCCCCCACTTCCAACAGGTTCCAACAGGAGGAGGGATTACAGGAACGTCAGGATAAAGAAACCGGACTACAAGGTGGCCTATGTGCAGCTGGTGAGCGCTCACCCCGACCGTGACCTGGAGCGGGGGGTGGGCATGAGCTTGGGGCCCCAGGCTGGCACTTAGTTCTAATCCACATGGAGCCCCAGGAGGAGCTGGGGTTCAAAGCACAGCTCAGAGGTGGGAGGGGATGGGAGTTGGGGAGCTTCTTGGGGGCCAGCCCTGGACGTGCAGTGGGCGGGTGTGGGCCCGCTGGGCTTGGGGGTGGGTTCACAGAAACCAGGGCTGGCAAGCATCAAAGCAATGAAGTAGTTAATGCCATGGGGGTGGAGGTTCCTGCTGGGGCCTCAGTGTCAAGCCAGACCACTTGGGGTGTGCTGGGGTCTTGGCTGACCCCCTCTCCTCTGGACTGGACTGCGGGGTGTGGCACACTTCCCCAGGTTCTCTTCGCTGTGTCCCCTGCCTAGCGAGGGGCTCCAGAAAGCGGGTCCAGCACCCCATCTGAGCCTTTGCTGACCAAAACCCAGAGCTGGCTGGAGGAAGACGCGTTTTCCAAGCCCCTTTCTGGGCTCTTCCTTTCCAGCCTGAGCTGCCCCAAGACGTACTTTCCCAGATACGCTCTTGACTCAGAATGGACAGCCTTGGCCACCCAGCACCAAGGCCCCGTGGGCTGCAGGCAGGATTCCTCTGCCGGGGCAGGTGACCTTGGACCTGCCTACAGAGTCTGTTAACTGCCCTGTGTTTGAAACCCTGGGCTGCGGGGGAGGGGGTGGGGGTCTTCCAGTTTCTTTAGTTTCCTCGTAAACAGCCTGGGTCAGAGCGGGGAGCCCGCGGGCCCCGGGGCCGCTAGATGGCAGTAGCGCTATTATGAAAACACCCTCTGGCCCCAGGGCCTATTTTGGGCCTTAGGAGGCAGTTTGTTGAAAGACCAAGTTAGCATGGCAGCTTTTCTGAAAAACAGTCACAGTTGTTCTAAACAGGGGCCCCCGTAATTATTTGGCCTAATATTTGCTGTGCATAAAATCAGCCAGTCCAGGCAGGGAGAGTGGCCGTTGGCCTTATAAAGCCGCCTGTGTCCTCCGTGTTAAATCGGGCCATCTGTCTTTGTCACGGCGCCGGTTGACACCCCATATGTCGGCATTCGCCACGAGGCCCTAAAGCGAGAGCTATAGTTACAAGTGGCTTTTGAGTCATCTGAGCCCTTGCGTTTCCCGGGCCCCACCTCGCTCTGGAAGCTGAGCTGCGTGGCCTGGGATCTGGTATCTGCAGCTGCCACCCGGCCTCCTTTCTTCCCCTGTGAAATCAGGGCAGCACAAGTGGGAGCACAGGGCGTCCCCGCCGGGCACGCTTCCCTCCGTTGCAAAATTAAATTTGTAACGGATCCCCCCCACCTCCACCCCGCCCGGCTCCGGCAGATCTGTGCCTGGAAACCGGCCGGGGCGTTGGACACTCGCCCCCTGAAGGGGTCCCCTCTCTGTCCTCCGTCTACCGAGACGCCCCCCGCCCCGTGTGTTCCTTGGGGCCTCGTTTCTGGGCTTCTCATCACCAAGCTGATCGCAGAGCACACAGAGGTCCATCAGGAGACAAGTGAGATTTCCGGACCAGTTCAGAGTTGGCTGCTTCGGCAAAGCTGGTCCCCCGTAGTGGGGGTCCCGGGTTTCCTCCCACGAGCTGATAACCGTCTCTTTGGCCCAGAGTCGGGGAGTTAGCGAGCCTGGGTCACCCCACAGCAAGGAGCCTCGGCCCCCAGGCTGACACTGGCGCCTGCTGGTGACGGAGAGCCTGCTCCCCCGACCCCGCCTGCCCCTCACCATCCCGGGCCAGCGTCTTCGCTTTTCACTGCGACACTTTCCTCCCCTCCTGTTCTTTTCCGCTGATCAGCTTTGGAAGGATGGAGGGTTTTATTTCTGAAAGTACAAGGTGAATTTCTCCAGGAAGGGAGCCCCCGGGAGCCGCAGTCGGCCCCCACACCCGGCGCCTGTCTCGGTGAGAAACGAGGAATTTCTCCCAGCGGCGCCCTCCATTTTTTCCCAAGCTATTGCGGATTGCCGTCTTTATATTTATATTTTAAAATGTCATTTTGGGTTTCCCCCACCTCAGAAAACTAGCAGAATCACCTCGGTATATTAAACATAAATCCCCCATTCTGGGCAATCAGCCCTGCATGTAAACTATTGCCCTTTGGTGTTTTAAAGAAGAAGAAAGAAAGTTTTGAAGTGTGTAAGCGAATCCTCCTGCAGGCTGGCTACCGAGCACACGGTTGCTGCCTTTCATCACTCGGGGCTGCACTCCGCGCCATGTGAACCTCCCATTCTCAGGGCCGAGTATGTGGGCTGTTTCAGATCACGCTTGGCCGCCTGCCCGAATCCAGATTTCTTTACAAAACAAGGGTCTCCAAGAACCAAGTGCACTTCACTGATTTTACTTATTAAAATTTTCCAGATCCGGTCCTTCTCTGCCCGTCTGGAGGTGGACGGCGCAGCGCTGGGAGTGTTGGCCCGGGTCGTCCCCCCGCCCCCCCATCCTTGGAGCTGCTTTGCGATGTGCAGCGCGTGGAGGTGGCCCCGCACCTCACGTTGTTTGGGGTCCCCTCCGCCCTCCAGCCCACTGACGGGCCAGGCTGGTACCCCGGCCACGTGCTGGGGGTCCGGGCTGGGACTTGGCCGGCACTCACGTGTTCTGAACTTCTAGTGAGAGACGTAAAACCAGTTAATTTGCAAAGCCGGTCTTGATTTATAGACTCTGCTCGCATGTACGTTTCTTTGTACGTTACAAGCTCTGAGCCGGGAGGAGGGTTAGTCTTTAATGTGGGTAAAGGCCTGTAGGTATTTTGGGTGGAAGACGTTCCAGGGAGGCAGCAGACGCTATCTGTGCCGTGTTTCCTTGCCCCTGCCCACAGTATGGCCGGGTGACTCCTGCCGGCAGTGGGTGCTCTGCTGGGCTCCCCCGGATGGGGACACGCTGCCTGAAGAGCTGGCCTCGATGAGGGGCCTTGTCACAGCAGTGGTTTCCACCGCGGAGGGCCGGGGCCCGGCCTGCGTCTGTCCTGCAGGCGACAGGCGGGCAGGTTCCATCTGGCCATGGACCTTCCCACGGGGCTTCTGGCCTGTCCCGCCCGTGCTGCAGGCTGAGCCCATGTCTCTTCTCCCCAGGCACACGGACAGACCTTCACGTTCCCAGACGTGTTTCCTGAGAAAAAGAGGCCTGAAGGCAGTTCTGTGACTGAGGACCTGCAGGACCAGGTCCTGGAAAGCCAGCGGCGGAGGCAGAGCCGCGACCCCCGGCTTGGGGGCGTCCCCGGCTGGTTCGGCCTGTGACGGGCGGCTGACAGCTCAGCTCAAATAAAAGTGCTGCTTGTGGAGACCGGCCCAGGCCCCCCACCCTGTGCTCTGTGCTCTGGGCCATGCCCCCACCCTGAGAGCAGGGGCCCTGCCTCGGGTGTGCCCGCATGTCTCGTCCTGGTCCCGTGGGCCCAAGGCAAGCCAGGCAGGCCCGGAGCCCTTTCCAGCTGGCGGGAGACCCACTTCCAGAGCACCCAGGAAGTCATCCTGAGCTGCTCTGTTTAAGAGCTTGCTTTGGGCGGTTTGTGGGGGAGATCAGAGTGAGTGCTGAGGGCAGGAGTCGGGGTGGCCGCTGGGAGAGAGCCCGTCCGGGCTGGGGGTCCAGGGTGGCCCAGTCCAGTGTGGTCTTGAGCAGGGAGGGTGGGGGATCCAGAGAGAGTAGGGTTTAGGGGACTAGTCCAAAGCAAGGCTGCATCTGGAAAGATTGCCAGCTGAAGGCTTGCACGTGGGAAGCAGAGCGCTGTCAGGGACGACCAGCACCCGGGGACGCGTGGGGTGGGGTAGAAGTGGCGCTGGTCCCGGGGGGTCTGGGAGCCTGGTTCCCTGCATCTCCGGTTCCTGAGATGCACCCACAGCTTGATTTCTCTCTGAACCGTGCTCTGCAGCTAAAAGCCTAACCCTGAGCGCCCCCGGGAGCCAGCGCCCCGCGGCTGCCCCCGGGCAGGGGGTTGGTGAGGCAGGCGGGGGCCCGTTTCTGCGTGTCCGCGGGCCTGGAGATCTGGGGAGGGAGCAAGAAAGCACCGTGGGTGCCTCGGGGAGTCGGGCCGCGTTGCCCCGGGGTGTGGGACACATGCCAGATGCCATGAGGACTCAGGGACCACCCTCCTCCGCAGCCTCCCGGCTCCCCGCGCTGGAGCTTGGCTCTCCCCTCTGCGGGGGGGTACAGTGGGGAGCCGGCTTGGCCGGCCCCCTCCACCCCAGGGACGCGGGGGCGTCACGTGGGCCTTTGAAGCTCCCCTCCGGCTGGAGGGTGACTGTCCGGGCAAAGTCCGCCCTTCAGCGTTGATTTAAGGTGACGGGAAGGTCGGGAAGGAGGCTGGAGAGCGGAGTCAATGGTATTTTCCTGAGAGAAATAATTCATGGGGCCCCGAGGACCCCGACTCAAGGCCAGGGGAGGAATCCCATCCTTCATCCGCTGCACTCCCAGAGCTGGCCGCCCGCACGCCCCCGGACGCAGCCCCCGGGCCCTTCCCACACGGCGGCCCTCCGCTGTCCTCGCTGTGCCCTCCGCATCCCCCAGGGCCTGGCATCTGCCGGTCACGGCCGCGGAGGCGGGCCGTGACATCCTGTGTCCTCGGCACCCCCGGGGCTGGTGGATGGAGTGGCCACAGCAGCGCCGGGTGGGGGTGGGACACGGCGTCCGGCACAGAGCCGAGTGTGTGGGGCAGGGGTGGAGTTGCCTTGCAGGGCGCTGAGCAACAGGAAACGGGCCTTCAGCTGGGGGGCTGCTCGCCCCCCCCAGGCACGGAGCCTTGAGAAGGCGCTGTTTGACACCCCTGCCCCTCCCTGGCTGGAGGCTGGAGGCTCGGCAGAGAGACAGCCGGTGCCTCCTCGGGCGGTCTCTCTGCCGCAGGTCAGCGGGCCCCGAGATCGTCTTCTCCCAGCCTCGGTCTCACCCTTCCTTGCCCAGCTGGGAGATGGTGGTCAAGACTTCCGGTCCCAGCATCCTCTTCCCCTGTGCTCCTCCACACGTGGGGACCAGAGCAGGGTCTCCTGGGGGCCCCCTAGGCTGGGTATCATCCTCCCCACTCATGCCTTTGCTGGACAGCCTCACGTGGGACTGGAAACAGGGAGGGCCTGACCCAGTGGACTTGGGGGCTCCCTTTCCCGTGGGGACAGCCCTGCCAGGAGCACCCCGGGCCAGCACCTGGGGGGAAGTAAAGGGACAAAGGAAGAGGGCTAGAGCCCACAACACCGCCCCCTGTGCTCCCCCCCCATCTTTACGGCCATTTGTCGCCTTGCGGGGGCTGTGAGACCCAGGTTATGGCAGGCAGAGCTCGCAAGGGGAGGCGCTGGGGGCTGGGCCAGCCGCCTTCTCAGTCCCCTGTGGCTGCCACGGGCCCTGCTTGGAGCCAGCAGGCCTGTGCTGATGAGTTATAGTTGCAGCAGTCCCGGCCTGTGGCCCACGGGACGCATCCCAGACCCCCCAGCAGCTCCAGGTGAGGCCCGGCCGCCGGGGCTGCCAGGACGGAGCGGAAAAGCCCATCTGGCCGCAGCCCCTCCTCTGGCGTCTGGTTTTCCTCTTCGAGGGCCAGAGTTTCCCCGGGGCCGCATCACGCTGTCATCCCAGCTCCACGTGCATCGTTTAAGTAACCGACTGCAGGTGATCCACCGCCTGGCTGGGCCCCTCGGCTGGGGGTGGGGGGGCCCGCTCACTTCTACAGCTGGGACCCCCAGTTGAGTTGGGGGCTCCATCCTCTGGCCTCTGGGCGGCCTCAGCAGGGGACCCGGGCCCAGGGACACAGCTGGTCATCTGGGCTGCCCCTCCCACCCACTCCACCAGGCATTAAGACACAAAGGAAACTAAAGAAATCAGTCCCCTTGAGGGTGACTCTGGAGAGGGTCCCCTCCCACCTCCCGACTTTCATGTAATTCTGAACTCCATTCATGAATGAACGAATGCATGAGTGTGGTGGACCCCCCACCCCCTGCCCCCAGTTCAGCGCGTCAGCTCGGCCACTCGGGAGAGCCCTGCCTTGTCCGCGGGTTTGAGAATCAGGTGGGGGGGGGCCTGGGGCGGGGTCCAGGTGGGCCCCCAGCCACTATTCTCACTGAGGCTGGAGGCTGCGGCTGCCGCCCTGCTTCCTGGCTGTAAGGATGCACCCACCACCCTCTCACAGCACAAAGGGCAGAAGAGCTATAGGTGGTGAAGGGCTGTTCTTTTCTGTTTTCAAACAGCTTTATTGGGACATGGTTCACATCCCCCATCGAAAGTGTGTCATGGGATGTCTTAGCGTTCAGGCAGGTGTGCACCTATCACTGTGATCAGTTTGAACACATTCTCATGCTATACCCACAGGGCAACCACGCACCATCCTGCCGACACGCGCCACCCCCCCACTCCCCACCCCAGCCCCGCCGACACAAGCCTGCTTCCGTCCATCTCTGCGGATTTGCCTGTTCTGGACACTTCATGGAAATGGAGTCTGTGCTGGCTTCTGTCACTCAGCATCACGCCCTGGGGCCTGTGCTGTAGCCCGCATCAGGGTTTCCTTCCATTGCATGTATGGGCCACAGTCTGTGTATCTGTTTGTCCGTGGATGGCGCTTGGCATGTGTGTTATCATTGCTCGGGGATGTCGGGTGCTTAGCCTGGAATGTTTCACGGGAGGCCGGGGCTGCCTCACCGCCAACAAGGGTGTTTATCAGTCCCTGAAAGTCCCCGAAGGCTGTGGAGAGATGGGCCACGTCCGCAAACTGCCCGGCTGCTGGACAGGGCCTGGACGGGGATGTCAAACAGCCTGCCCCCTTGGGGCCCTGGGAGCTCCACTGGGGTCAGGGTCGGCGTAAGGGTCTGGCACGGGTAGGGGGTTTCCAGACGGCCCCAGGACCCCCATCCCTGTGCCTCTCTCCTTCCCTAAATGCCGCACCTCGGGTCCAAAAGACACTCGGCTCCGGTCCTCGGAAACCCTCCTTTCCCCAGGCACAGGGGCTGGCACGCTCGTGCGCTGGTCCCCAAGTCGCCCTGCGTGTGGGTGCCTGTCCCATCCTCGTAACCGACACTGAGTCCCGTCAGGACAAAGGTTTCCACCTCCTCTCAGAGCTGAGCTGGCTCTCTCTGCATGTCGCACCGTGCGCAGGGCCACCCCACCCCGGGGAAACCCCTCTATTTCTGCCAGCGCCCCACACCTGCCTCCCTGGCCTGGCCCCCGGGCGCTTGGCTTCTTGGGAGAAAGGGAAAGTTGCCCTAGAGACCTGGGTCTCCTTCCCAGGTTCCCACCCGCCCTGCCCGGAGGGAGCTGCACCCCACGCGGCTTGGCCCAGACACCCCAAGATGGACGCAGGGACACCCGGGCCACCGGCCCGGGAAGCAGCGGCCAGGGCAGCTCCCCACGCGGCCCGCCAGGCCGACCTGTTCAGCATCTGTGTCGCTCCTTCCTGACTGAGATCGTCCCCAGCACCAATCCCCCTAGATCACTTCGTTATTTCTTTGTAAACAGGGCTTTTCCTAGTCAAAATAATCACCATGTTTTGTGTGCTCCCACATCTGGCTTTGATTGGCCCCCACCTCCTCGGGTGGACCTGGACCCCTAACGCCGTGATGGAGGGAAGGCGGCCCAGCCCGCTTTCCTCCCTGCGCGAGGCCGGGCACATCCTTGGTTCTGCATTTGCAGAGTTGGGGTCCCGGGGCTCCCCTGTGGCTGGATCCTCCTCTCCCTGCAGCTCCCATGGCCTCTGTAGGGGTCCCGGCAGACACACGGCGTGCAATTCACCTTGCCGGCGGTCCTCTCCTTCCCGTGTGGGCACACCCGTCTCTATGCGGGAGCCCTCTGGGCACCCCTGAGAGTGTCTCCGAGGAGAGTCCTAGTTTGGGGCACCCAGCAGCCCACTATGCAGGCAGAGGTCAGCCCTTCTTTCTTCTGACCCGCTCCCCTGGGTGACCTGCCCTTTTAATCCTCCCAGCCAGAGTCCCAGGTGGCCGCTCCTCTTCCCCTGGCCCTCCGTCCTGATGCCAGGCCCAGACCGGGCCTTCCCAGGTGATGGAGACAGGACCACACACGCTCTGCCGTATGGGGATGCTGCTGTTTGGATGAATGTGGTGGTGTCCGAGTGTCCTCTGCATCAGCACCTCTGCAGCGTCTGGGCTTTGTGCCTCCCGCCATCCCCTCCCACCGTGCATGGTGAGCAGCCTTCCAGGATGTGGAATCAGGGGCCCTGGGCCGTCCACCTTGCCGTCCCTCCTCCAGTCCCGTGACAATCCTATGGCCGCTGGATCCACCAGCCACAGACACCGGGGCGACAAGCATCTGGGCAGCGGGCACAGGGCAGCAGGATGGCACCTGCCTGCGGGAGCGTGCCCGCTGACTGCCCAGAGGGGAAGACTGAAATACTCTGGAGGGACCTCAGGAGACCACTGCGGGGGCGGGGCCTCCTGTCCCTCGGCTCGGGGAGGTGCCTTCAGAAGCCGTCATGCAGGCCCCAGGTACGGGTGCCACGTCCCTGCGGATGGCACAGGGCGCTGACCTCATCAGGCCTTCCCTTCAGGCCGTGCTGGAATTCCGATGGCCCTGAACAGCCGATGCTCCTGACGGGTTCTCCCTGGGACTTCACCGGCGGCCAGGGCCCTAAATAATTTTTATAAAACCCATGTCAGCCCCAAACTGTGTGATATCTGATTTGTAGCCCTAACAAAACCCCATGCCTGCTGCCAGGGCGGGTGCGGTGTGAGCCCGGTGGTACAGAGGCCCTGGGTCCCGCTGGTGTGTGTGCACACGTGTGTGAGCGAGTGAGGGGGGCCCTGGGGCGGCCTGGGCTCCTGCAGCTCCGGGGCTCCACTGAGCAGCCACAGCGACGTCCTCGACAGGACAGGGCAGAGGGGTTGGCAGAGGTGGCAGCCGCTCCCTGCTGGACCACCTTGGGGAGGGACCTGGAGGTTGGGGCACCAGGCGGTGCTGACCAACCGGCATGACTGCAGAGCAGAAGACCAGCTGCCTGGAGAGAGACGCATCTGGCCACCCGCACACACTCAGCCCAGCCACGGTGGCCCTCCAAGGCCCTTCTGCAGTGTCTGAGGCCAGAGCACCAAGGAACAGGAGGCTGTGGGGACCTCAGATGTGAGGAGCCTGTCTGAGGACTTCAGGGGACACAGGCTTTCCCCTCCTGGCTCCTAGTGGCCAGCAGACGAGGGCTGCCACCTGAGCAGGGGTCTGGGTGGGGCTGTGAGGGCCAGGCGTCCCGCCCTTCACTCCCAGCTGCTGGCCTTGCCGCCACGTCAGCCAGTGGGGAGACAGGGCCAGGCTGGAGGAAGGTGCCCAAGGGCTGCTCCCAGGACACTGTCCCCCTGATGCCCGGTCCCCTTCTCCACCCAAGTGTGTGTTCTGGCTTCGTGCAGAGCCTGGAGGCCCCTGCCCAGCCCAGGTCTCTGTCTCCGTGGCTGTCCATCACCACACCCGGCCACCCGTGCATCCTGCCACGTCCCGTGTCCCTGTCAGGTGTGGTGGCCAGGTTGGGGGTGAGCTCCCGCACAAGGCCACGGTGTGGCAGGGAGGCACGGCAGAAGCCCCAGGCAAGCGGCTGTGCTGTGGAAGTGTTCGTGTGGCGTCCAGGCTAGGGGCAGGGGGTGGTGCTAGAAGTGGGCACCTCATCACTGCCCAGCATAGCGGCCCCAAACCAAGCTACGTCCTTGGAAGTGCCACCAGGCCTGCTGGTCTAGGGCAGAAACCTCCCTTCATGCTGGCCCCCAGCCCACGCGGCCCCCCAGCCGCCTGTCGCTCCAGAGCGAGTCCAAGGTCTCTCTACTCCTCCAGACCCTGGGCAATCTCACCCTCTTAAAGAGTGTCCCCAGGGGTGCCCCCAGCCCCCTACGCTGTCTCTCGCTGGCCCCTGGCGTCTGTGGCACCCTCGCCTGCTTCCTCTGTGGTTTGGGGGTGCCGCCTGGTCCCCTGCCTGGTCTCAGGGGCTCGACCAGTTGCGGGGGCTTTGTGCTATTGCTGGTTCTCTGTCCATTTAAGACAGGAAGGCCCTCCGTCCCCAGGTCCCTTCCTGCTGCGTCCCTCGACCCCGAATGTGTTCCTCAGATCTGGGCTCGTGAACTTCCGCCTCCCACTGCTCTGTCGGGTGGCCCATGCGGCCGTGAGGGGCTTCAGGAAAGGCCCCCGACGCTCACCTCCCGAGGGGTGGGAGTGGCCGAGTGTGTTGGGGGTGACGCCCCCGGAGCTCCAGCCCTGAGATTCTGGTCTCCTGCCCCCAGAGCCCAGAGACCACGACCGGGGAAACCCCTCCTGGATCCTGGGGCCACCTGGCGTGTGACCACACTGGGCTTGTCCTGTGTCCTCGAGAAAAGGCAGCCCAAGTTGCAGAAGCTACCTCCTAAAAATAAAACTCAGGCGCGAGGCCCCGTGGGGCCAGTCCTGAAGGAGGCCAGTGGGATTAGGGCCAGCTGCGCACCCGCCCCTGGCCTGTCCTCACCTCCCAGATCATCCCCTGCTTCCCTGTCCCCTGGCCTCACCCTGGCTAAATCCGACTTGGCCCCTTGGCTGGTACAAAGCAGGAAAACTGTGTGTTCTGAGCCTCCTCTGGGGCTTAAGGGGTAAGGGGAGCCGGCAGCTGCCCGGGGAGAGTGATGAGCGAGGCCCTTTATCTGAAAATATCGTGTTGCCCGCCTGGATGCCGGGGGCCCCGCGTGCCAGCCCTCCCGGCTCCTGCTACAACTGAAATAGCTTCGGGAGGTGGACGCAGCTGTCCACGTCAGTCAAGATGACCCCGGCCAGAATGGCGGGTCCGAGCTCCCACGAACTCAGGCTCTTCCAGGGGCTGCTGGCCTGGGGTCCCCGGACCCCAGGACCAGGGCACTGCAAGGCCCCCCCCACCAAGAGGCCCCTAGGAGAGGAATGGAGAGTGGCCACGCTGGCCATTCCAAAGCCCTTGCTGTGGCCTTGGCCTTGGTTCCTAACGTTGGCCTAGCTACTCCTGGACTCTCCTCCCCACCAAGGAACACTGTACCGCCTGGGGTGCTGGGTGCGTGTCCCGGGCAGAGCAGGGAGACGGACTGAGGGAGCGGCTGGGGGACCGAGGCGATTGATGACCCGCAGAGCAACCTTGGAGTGCGAGGGTGCAGTGCGGGATGCGGGACGGGAAGAGTTGCCCAGGGTCTGTTTGCAGGGACAGAAAGGCAGGGAACCAGGAAGCTCCCTGCAGCAGGAAGCCGGGACCTGAGAGCCACGAGGAAGAGGTTCCAGACGGGCAGGGTGGACGCGGCCGGAAGGCTCCGGGCCAGGCGGCGACCCCGGGGTGGGAGGGTGGGCAGGCGCCGGCCGGGCGTGCTTGGCCTGGCATGCTGGGCCACATGCTTGCCCAAGCGGCTCATGGAACATTCTTGCGGGGGGCCGGAGCCAGGGCCCGATGTGTGTGCGTCCCAAGGGTGGGGGGCGCCGGGCGCTATAACGGGCGGCACACGGCACACTTAGTCACCTCCGAGGTATGGCTCCCCGGCCTCGCCCCGTGTCATTGCCATGGCAATGCTGGGAGGGGCCCCCAAACAGCCCCAAACAGAGTGGCCCCCTGACTCCTGGTCGTCCCCTTGAGGGGGTGGGACACTCGGAGAGACACTGGCCAGGCTGGCCTCGCTCCAGCCCTTCCCTGGGACGTGTGCGCCCCTGTCCCATCCCTGTCCCACCCGGCCCGGAGCCAGGACACCACGAGGGGGCCGGTGCAGCGGGGGTGGGGAGCTGGGGCGAGGTGGCCAGGCCCCTGGGTTCAGGGTACCCCAGAACATTGAGGTTTGTCACGAGAAGGACTTGGACTGCTTGAAATACACGTTCCGCGGGCTCTCAGGGCGCTGGCTCACAGACAAACCCCCTACCAGCTCATCTGCCTCTCCCTCCGTTAAACGGGGACAGTGTCTCCACCGCAGCTACACCTGCCCCTCAGGCTGTCAGGGTCCCGGACCATCCAGAGCAGGGTGGGGCGGGGCGGGGGGGCGGGCGGGGGGAGATCACCAGGACAGAGCCCCAGGGTGGCCGCCTGACGGGGGCAGTAGTGTCACATGGTGAGAGGGCGGTCAATGGCATCCTGCAGCCCCGGGGTGGGGGGGGGGGCCCTGCCCCCAAGAGAGGCACCTTCCCACAACCCCTTCCCCAGGAATGCAAGCCCAGAACTGAGGTCTAGTGCCCGTGCACCTGAGGGGCGCCCCCACCCACTTTTCTGGGGGGCCTGCCCGGCCCGAGCAGTGACCCAGGAGTAGAGGCCTCGGCACAGGGGTCCAGGCATTAGCCAAAGGCTGAGGGGGAAGTTTGTTCCAGGTGGGGTCCATTGGGGACCCCCTAAAGAAGTTCTGTCTGCAAACTGAGGCAAGCGCTAATGGTCTGGGGTCCTTCGTGCATCTTCCATCCCTCCCCGACCGGGCTGACACCTGGGCCGACCAGGGCAGTCCGCAACTCCCAGCACACACACATCCAGGCTCAGCCCCTGGGAACTGACAGCTGGGGTGGACCCAGCGCCAGGGCCTTGGGTGGGAGACAGTGTCCCCCACGGACCTGACCTGGAAGCGCAAATGTGCATGCGTCGTGTCCCCTAAGGGTGGCGCCGTCAGCCAGGAGGGAGCGGGACCCTGCTCGGAAAGGTCGTGTGCGGTGACGGCCGGCCAAGCTGTCCTTCCTGGCTCAGCTGTCGGCAACCTGAACCCTCCACGCTGGCCAGGAGGCTCGGGGCCTAAATGAGGGTCTGCGGGATAGGCCGGGCATCACGGGGACGTCCAAGCCACCGTTGCAGCAGAAATGTCCCGTTCCAACGCCGGAGAGGCCCGTCCTCCCAGAAGGGCGGCCGGCAGCAAAACATTTCCGGGAAAACTCAAGTGAGCCCACCGTGTGCACACCTGGCCTGTGAGGGCCCACTCTCAGCCCCCTCCCCAGCCCAAGCAGGGCCCCAGCCCCTGCCTTCCGGCCCAGCGTCTGTTCTCTGGGTTAAGGATCGGGTTCACCCCTCCTCAAAGGACTGTGTCTTATCTCTGGGAAAGAGATTATGGGGTTTCTGACATTAAATTCTCATGCTGAAGTTTTCAGCATGTAGTTTGAGAAGTATTTTTTTCCGAATAACACCTGGAAGGGAGGACAGGAAGGTTGTTGAGGCTGCTCACACAAGACTTTGAACCCGGGGGTGGGAGGGACTCGCCATCCATCAAGCCCCCTCCCACGCCACAGCCAACGCCTCCCCCCTCCCCGGACGTGAGTTATGGATCCCAGTCACGCAAGCCTCCCCGCTGCGGTTCGGCTCCAGCCAGACCCCCTCCAGCCGCCCAGGTGTTGCCAGCTGCCTGGCCCCTGGATCCGTGGTGGGTGCCGAGGGTGGCGTGGGGTCACGCTGCTTTTAGCGGTCCATCACACATTGTTCTCTGTCCCGGCTGCCTGCCCCAGGCAGCCCTGCTCACATCCGCGGGGGCACGGGCGGCCAGCTGTCCTGGACCCTGCCCCCAGGAGAGGTGGGCCAACCGAGCCGCGGTTGTCCTGGGGTCCCGGCTGCGTTATCGTCTGCGGGAAGCGGTAATCGACAGGGCCTGTCCACTTGTGTTTTCGGGTGATTGAAGGGCCCGCTTGCAAAGTCCACTCTCAAGCCCGTCTTTTGGGTCATTTTGATTTGGGGATTTCCAAACATTGGGGCTACAAGAGGTCACCCCACTGACCCCGGCCTGCCTCATTATGTCACAGCCAGATTGCTGTGACACCTGATGGAATCCAGAGGAGGCCCCGGGAGGGCGGCGGGCCGGAGATGGGGGCGGGGTGGCCGGCCGGGGGGCTGGGGGCTGGGGGCTCCGCTCACCCAGTCCCACCCGTGCCCTGGGCGGCACTGCCCCCGCCCCTTTCCCGCCACCCCGGCCGGCCAGCTGGGCCCCTACACCCTGAATCCCGCCGGGCTCCCGGCGCAGCTGCCTCTGCTCCTAAACTGCGGCCAGGCCCACACGCCCTCACCCACACGGGCCTGGTTCCACGCCGGACACTGCCACTGCTCCTGTCCCCCCCTCCACGGTGTGGCCTCTCCCCACCTTACTGCCCACTGCCCGGGGCGGTGAGGGGCGGCCTCAGGTCCCACCCTCCCACCCGGTGCCCTCCACCTTCCAGCCCCGCCGAGCCCCACGTGCCCCCCGTCCTGGCACGATGGAGCAGCTCCTGACCCCGCCCAGCCCTGGCCCAGCTGCCCTGTGTCCTCCATCCTCCTCCTCTGCAGCCGGGGTCCCTCTTGGGCCCCCCTTCCTGCTTCCCATCTCATCTTCCTTGAGGAATGGAATTACAGGGCTTCATGCGAGACCCCCTTCTGTCTTGAGACCTCCCGGGGGCCCCGGACGAGGCCAGCACACAGAAGAAATCACCCTGAGGTCCAGCTCTCAGTCCCACACCAAATTTCGAAACCATCCAGCCTGCCTCTGGCCCCAGTTGTTCCCCTCTTTCTCCCTCGGGGTCCCCAGCAGAGCCCCGTGCCCACCTGGCGGCCCGGCCCTGTGGCTCTGGGCCCTTTTCCTTCAGGCCAGGCCCCAGCGTTGCCCACTCACACCCATTGTGACCTGCGGAGGGCGACCACCGGGGCACGCCCGGGTCCTCCACGTGCCCACCAGGCCTCTTCCTTCCGGAAGACCGTTGGGGTTTGCCTCTGGGCTGCTCTCCGAGACCCCCACCCTGCGGCCTCGGGCCAAGGACTGCCCTGCAGCCCCTGTCCTCCGGGAGCAGGCGGCAGCTAGTCAGCCCTGAGGTCAAGCCTCCTCCATCAGGAGGGGCCCCGTGGGAACTGGGGACAGGAGACAGGCAGACGGGGCGGGGGTACATCGTGGGAAGGTGCCCTCGGGGGCCGGCAGGGCTGCGGCTCCATCCGCTTCCTTCCCCCTCCCTCTGCTCCCAGGGGAAAGGTGCACGTCCAGGGTCTCGGACGAGGCACGGCAGGGGTGGGGTGGGGGGTGGGGGCAGGAGTGAGGGACCCGCCTGGGGGCATTGGATGCAGGGTGGATGTTTAACCCTCTCCCTGGTGACGCTGATAGCCCGGCCTGGAGCGACCAGGCGAGCCCGTCCCCGGGCACAGAGACGGCAGATCTGGAAACGGGAGATGGGGCAGCAGTGCCCGAGGCTGGGCAGCCACCTCCTTCCTGTCCCCTCTGAGCCTGGCCTGTGGGCTCAGCAGATCAGCACTTTCTGCAAACCCCACACACAGCAAACAGCCTGGCCAGGCAATCAGTGGCACGCCTCTGGAGGGACGGCCGGCCAGGCCCCGCTGCCAGCCAGGGGCTCGGCCATCTTGCCCTGTCACACTACCCGCCATGATGTCTCCCTCCTTCTTGGGAGTCTCTTGTCTCTCCTCACCTTTCCTGGCCACCCCGAGACCCTCCCCAGTGCCCACGGGGGAGCAAAGTGGCCAGGGCACCCTCTTCCCTGCCGCCCCCTGCCCCGCAGCTGGCCGTGCTCCTTTTTCTGCTGCAGAGAGAGGCGGGCGAGGCCCCGGAGGAGGGCATCCCAGACCCGCCTGGAGCATGGCGGGCGACCGTGGCTCCAGGGAGCTGGATCCGGACGACTGGCCAGCGCGTCTCTTGGGATGGGAAGCCCCATTTGAGTAAGGCCTCGGCCAGCTCGGCCTGGGGACTGGGTTGTTTCTGGATCCCTTGTCCCCCCGCATTTCTGTGGGCCCCAGGTCCAGTCCCACCAGGGTTCTGTGAGGCTTGGTGAGGCTCCAGGGTGGGTGGCCCGTGGGCCACAGCGGGGACCCCAGGGTCACACGGTAAGGTGAGTGGCAGTGAGCATCCATCCCGTGCTGTAACGTGGTGCCCTCCAGGTGCACGGTCCCCGCGGCAGCCGGCGCTTGGCTGCGCCATCTCAGACCAAGACGCTCAGGCCCCGGCAGCGTGACCACTTACTTGCCCAGGCCAGACATGGCCCTGCCAGGCGGGGCCTCCCTCAGGCCCAGGTGAGGCTCCAGCCGTTCCCACAGAGACACCCTGACCCCCGCCCCTGGGCCCACCCACCCACCTGCACGGCTTCCTTGGGAGCCAGTCACCAACACCCATCCCCAGCCCACCACCTCCACGGCCCAAAGGCCCTCTACACACCCGGTCTCACCGGGTCACACTCTTGCTGCTGGGAGAGATAGACCAGGAAAGAGGTAGACGTTTCCAGAAGGCTACTGGGAGGATGGGGCAGAGCTTGCACGGCATGTGAGAGAGAACTTGGGAAGGACGGAGGGTCTTCAGTGGGGACAAGTGGACGTTTAGAAAAAGAGAGGGTTTGGAGAAGGCAAGGAGGATGGACAGGTTGGGGCCTTGGCGAAGGGGCGGAAACACGAGCTTCGAAGACGGAAAGGGTGGTGGGGCAGGGGGATGGAGCCCCCGTGGCTGGAGGGAAGAGCGTCCTGGTGGCCACTCTTGGGGCAGAGGAGAGAGCCGAGAAAGCGGGCAGCAGGTGGACAGGGAGTGCGCAGTGTCCACCCACCCAAAGAGCGGCGGCTTCCCTTCTTGTTGAGGAAGGAAGACGGGCGCCATTTTGTGCGGCCATGCTTGCCCTTGGACGCCTCCGTCCACCCCGTGGGCAGCAGGAGTCCCCTCCAGCGGCAAAGCACAAACTAGAAGAGATGTGTCTGATCTGGGAGGTTGTCGGTGGGGAGGGGGTACGGAGGGGCTGGGGGTCCTGGGCCACATTCTGCCCTCACGGCAGCCCCACAGGAGCCTGGGGCACCTTTGGGTGACGGGGGAGCAGGGAGGGTGGAGGGGCTCTGGAGAGACGGTGGTCTCCGGAGCTGCCAGAGCAGCCTCTCACCAGGTTGAGGGCAGGGCGCTGGGGACCGGGATCCAGAGGTGGGTGCCCCCCCCCCCACCCGGACGAAGGGGCCTTCATCCCACGGGGCCAAGTGGAGTTGAGTAACTCAATCAGAAGAGATTGGAGGAAACTTCTAGAGACCCAGAGCTGTTTCCTCATGCCTGCTCCTTTCTTAGGACCCTCACTGGACCGGGATGGCACCCAGTGCTCCCCTCAGGGCCAGCCGGGCCCATCCCCCTGCAGCTCACTGTGGACCCCAGAGTGATGGGCCAGGGGTCCCTTCTCCTCTCTGGGCTTCTGTTCTCTTGCCAGATAGGGTAACAGCCCCATCACCCCATCTCCATGGTGCTGGGACTGGAGGGAGTCCGGAGAAAGCCCCCCAAAATGCAAAGCATTGTGGAGTTAAAGGCCCAAGTTGGGGGAGGGCAGGATGAAGGTGGAGGGTGAGGACAAGACTCCTGGTGCCTTTGCGGGAGCCGGGTGTGAGCGTGCCTAACAGAGAGCACCCTTCTGGGACTAGGGAGCCTCTGGAGGGGCCTGCTCCCTACCTCCTGGGAAGCCAGGATGGGAGGAAATAGGCTGAAATTATATGGGGTTGGGGACACTTCTTGATTCGGGGTGGGGGTGAGCTCCTCCCTGGGGCCACGGCCGGACACTTGGGTGCCAGGGTCCCGGCTGGGGAGCTGGCGGAAGGGACAGCCGTCTCCAGGTGGGACTCTGGGTAACCTGCAGCCCTCAGAGAGGGAGATTCACCAAAGGGAATCTCCTTTGGTGAATGGTCGCCGAGGGGAGGCATCACCGCGCTCCAGGGCAGGCACGCCAGCCAGCCCCTGGCCGCATCCTTAGAGCCCACAGAGGGCCCTCGCCTGGCCCTCCTGTGCTGGGCTGGACTCCAAGGCTCTTCAAGGACTAGCTCCAGCCTGGATGTCTGGGAACTGACCTGTCCCAAGCTGGGTGGCCGAGATGCGGCAGTGGCCATGCTGGGCTCCGGCCCAGGGTGGTCTCCAGGTTGGTGCTGGGGGCTGGGGGGAGAGGGTTGCTTTTCATGGTTTGGCCCAGGGGACGGCAAAGATGTCCTCTGTGCTGGCCTGTACGTCTCCTTCACTCCCGGACATGGCTGCATGCTGGTCTCCATCACGGGTCCATACTTGACCATCTCACCAAGACTCAGGGACCCACAGCAGCTGCTCCCCCACTGGCAGGCTGGGAAATGGCCCATGATGCAGGGCGCACGCCAGGGTGGCCGGGGATTGGTCACTGCCTGAATGTCCCCGGACGGATGCCCATGTGCCCTTGGGCAGCTTTCCCCTCGGACAGGCTGTCCAGGCCGGGAAACCCTAAGCCAAAGGGATTAAGCAGAAAGGACAGAATCGGCCGTTCCTTTGGCTATGCTCGTTTGAGCCTCATTTAGTGTATATCGCTCAGTGGGTAAAAACACATGCGTGATGATGCCAAGAGCCCAGACGCGCTCCCATCTCTCGGTCAGCCTGTGCGGAGGCCACCCCGCCCCCGCCCCGCCTGCTGGCCTCCCCGGCGCCATCTTGCACATTCCTGCGGCCAGCCAGGAGGGCTCCGGGATGAAGGGATGGGGATGCGTGGGGGACCCTCAGCGGGGGCGCCCGAGCCAGCCCCTAGGGCCCCGATCAGCCGCTGTTCCCCGCCCCCAGCCCTGAGTGTCCTCCCTGGAGTCTCTGCTCCACGTGGGGCAGGAGCTGCAAGCCTCGCTCTGGGCCCATGCTGGGGGCCCCTCCCCAGACCCCGACCCCTTCCCACGCAGGACCCAGGTGCCTCCTGTCAGCTGAAATGCACCTTGAGGCGGGGTCTGGGCAGCCGGAGCTCCTGTGGCTGCAGAGCTGGGATCTCGGGCTGCCCGGTTGGCTGCCCCCAGGGTCCCCTCGGCATACTCCTGGCTCTGTCACCTGCTAGAGGCTTCCTGGAGTGTGGGGAGGTGGGTGAGAGTCAGGAGGGTCCTTCTCAGGGTGAGCCTGGTGGGAAAGGCACCGTGACCCCTACCACCTGTCAGAAATGGGGCATTGATGGTGGTCTTAACTGCAAATACTCCAGGTCCCTTTCGGGGAGGGCGGAGGGACCCCAGGGGATGGACCACAATCTGACCCCCATCCCTCCCAAATCCCCTCCCTCCACCCCCATCCTGGTCTCTTCCCTGCTGGGCTCGGCCTCCCACAGACGTCCCTTCCAGGCTCTGGGGTGGGCCTAATTCAGTTCCACTCTGTGGTGAAACCCCCAAAGTGCTGGCTTGGAGGGGTGGGGTCGGGCACAGGCCGTTCTCCGCCCCCCATCCCCGACCCGACCACTTAAGAGTAATGAGGTCCAGGTGGCTGCACGCAAGCCTGGATCCTCGTTGGCTGCAGGGCCCACACCTCCCGCCTGGGAGCAGCTAATGACAGCCAGAGGCTGGAAGGTGAGACACCCCTTTGGCTGTCAGGGCTGTGCGGTTGACCCTCCAGCAGGCAGGTGGGCGGCAGGGCCCCAGCCTCGTCCAGTGATGGGTCGCGCGGCTGCTGCCTTGGGACGCAGGGCCCTCCGCCATGTCCCCTTCTGTCCACCGGGGGCCCTGCTGCCACAACCCAGCCCTGGGACTTGGGGATACAAGTCGACATTTCTGTGTCTCAGGCAGCCCCTGAGGAGGTGACATGGAGCGGCCTCCCTGTCCGTCTGCCTCCAGGGGTTAGGCCCAAGGAGGCTGGGCGGGCCAAGGGACTTCCGCTTGGGAAGATGAAGAGTCCAGAGAGGTGGTGATGGCTGCACAGCAACGGGAAGGTGCTTGACACTACTGCTCTGTTCCCCGACACATGGGCCCAACGGCGGTTTCTGTGTCACATATATTTACCCCAATAAAGCAAAGACCACTCAAGGGGCTGTAAAACCGATGAGCTGAGGACTGTCTGAAGTCGGAGGCCCTCTCCCTGTGGGCAGCATCCCAGGGCAGCAAGATGGCGTCCTGCTGGCCTGGCCTGGGGCCCACACACCTGCTGCCCACCCCCATCTCCTGTCCCCACCAGGAGAATGTTTCCTCTCCCCCCGACCTGTGCAGGGTAACCCCGCCTCGAGCCAGGCCACCTGTGGCCGCTAGTGAGTGAGACGTGGGGACGCAAGTGTGGGAAGGCACACGGGCTCCGGGCGCCGTCAGCACTTCCCCTGGGAATTCCTCCTCCAGGAAAGTGGCTGGGCCTGCAGGCTGTATGCAGAAGGAGGCGGGGCGGGGGCAGCAAAAAAGGTCAGAAGGGCAGCAGGAGAGGGACCCCCACGCACAGGGCCCCAGGGAGAGGGGTCACGGGATGCGTATTTTCAGGTGGCCGGGCCCAGGCAGCAGTCAGGCAAGGTGGGCACCAGGCCACCCTGTCTTGGGGTCCCACCCAGTGGGCAGGAGACAGAATTTTAATTTTTATTACAGGAAGGGTGGGAAAACGGCTGCTGAAGTGGGTCGAGTCGGAGCTACGAGGAGGAGGGGGCTGGAGCTGAGCGAGGGCAGGCCGGCCAGCCTGGGGGAGGCCCAGGGTCAAGGCCCACAGAGGGCCCGCTGGCTGCGGACCGAGACCTGAGCGCTGGTGCAGCCCACCCCGGGCCGCCATCCAGAGAAAAAGTGCTGGTCTTGCAACTTTGGACTGATCGAGGCCGTTGTGCAACTTTGGACTGACTGAGACCAGAGGGGCCTGGGAAATGTGCAAGACGAGGCCCGGGGTCTACGGTTGGGTCCACCTCGCTCCCCAGTGGCAGAGAAAGCCCCCCGTCGTCAGCAGGGAACCCGCCTCTGGCTGCAGGGCCGGGCACCCCGCGGCCGTGCCGTCTGCTGCTGCCAGGCTTCCAGCTGTGCCTATGAGGTTCTGTCCTCGGGGCTCCTGGACCCCTTGAGGTGGGCTTGGGGGTCAGAGCCCCCAGCAGTGCCTGCCCTGTGCACACCTGGCTGGGGCTGCCCCCACCTCTCTCCTGGCCCAGCCCACATACTCTAGCCCCTTCCAGGAGGGAGCCTTGCCCCGTGGGAGGCCCCTCTCCATGGTCATCCGGGGTCTCGTCTGTGGAGCCCACCTGCAGGCTGTGTTGGGGGGTTGGCTGGCCCGTCCTATGTCCCATGAGCGGGCGTCAGGGCTGGTCCCGGCGCTCTGAGCCAGGTGACTCGGCCCAGGCAGATGGGCATTCCTGGCAGAGCCTGTGGCCAGCAGGACACAGTGGTCCCTGTTGGAGCCCCATCTGCCTTCCTCCAGGGCCACTCGGAGGCCAGAAATCCTGAGAGGGAGCGGAACGGGGCTGCCGGCAGGAGGGGTCTGGGTAGCATTTGCTCACAGCTTTCCCATGACGCCCCTGTAATCTGGGCTCTTCTCCTTGGCACCCCTGCACCTCACAGCTGCCGGGACCAGCCAGCTGCTCCCCCACCCCACCCCCCGCCCGGCCCAAGACAGAGCAAGTGTCCGGGCATCACAGCCTTTTCCCATGGCAGGGATGGGGTGAGGGGGGCGAGGAATTTGAGGAGGAAACAGCAGTGGCCCGAGAATTTGGAAAATGCATCCAACTGCTCGGAGCACTGGGAAGATGCCGGCGGGAATTAGCAAGAAGGGAGGGTGGACGCACAGTCCTGGGTGGCCACGACGGACGGGGCAGCCGGGGGCTCCGTCAGGAGAAGGGAGCCCTGCCCGTGCGGGAGAGCCGGGGGCAGCAGCTGTTCCCATCCGTCAGCCCGCCCCCTCCTTCCAGAACCTCATCGAAGACCTGCGACCCCAGGCTGGTGGGGCACGGGATCGCAGCCCTAGCCTGTACCCGCAGCCTGCACCATCTGGCCCAAGCCAGACGATGGGGGTTCAGGGTGTGGGGGCCTTAGAAGCCAGGGCCGGACCCCACTGACCGCCTCTGCCACCGGCTTCATCCTCCCTCTTGCCTTCACCTCAGGGGCCCGAGTCCCTCCAGTTTGGGCCCTCAGTGGGGCGTCCCTTGGGGAAGGGGGGCCGAGGCCGCTGTCTGGTGGGTCTGGCCCCTGGGAACCCTCCGGAACAGCAGCTGTCCCTGCTGCTTGGAGCCGGCTGACAGGTTTGCCCAGCCCCCTGGGCTAAGCCCTCCATGATTGATTATGGTGGATACTCACACCAGGGGGAGTGAGCCCGGCTAAGCCCAGCAGCTGCTCGGAGGGGCCGAGGGGAGCTCGGGGGCGCCTCCTCCATCCCCCACACCCGCCTCTCTCCCACCCTGCCTGCCTGCGCTGGCTTCACCCGGCTTGGCCGGACCAGCTCCTTTCTCTCTCTGGGGTCTCAAGGGAGGAGCCCCTCCTCCCCTCAAGGCGGACCAAGCATGGCGGCCAGGGCTTTGGTGACCTTACATAAACCAGGTCATCCCTGGCCCAGTGGAGGCATCACTGGGCATGATGAGATTACAGCTGCCCCCGACCAGGTCCAAGTCAGTCTGCAGCCCCAGAGAAGCAGAAAATCATGCTGCCCACGCAGGGGAGGGCTCAGCTTCAAGGGGACAGAGGTGTCCCCAGGACACGGAGACACCGCAGGGGTGGCCGTCCCCAGAGCGGGGAGAAGGAGTGCGGCGTGGGCAGGGTTGCTGGGACCACTGGGCCTCCTGGAACATAGTCCCTAAGGGGGCGGATCATGAGTTGGATTTTGACCTGGAAAACAACAGGAAAGGGAAAGGGGGCCTCGGGGGCCCTGCCAGTCACGTCTCCCTGACCCCTGGCACTGGCGTTTGCTCAGCCGACTTTGCAGCGACCCGGCGCGATAATCCCCTGGGTCACTGACTTCTGGGGCCCCTCCTGTGGCCTCACCTGCTCCATCTCTCTGTCCACCCCCAGGCCCCCAGCCCCTCCCTCCATGCTGTGGCCTCACCACCTCCTGGGGCCTCCAGAGGAGCCTGGGAAGTGGCACTGGCCCGGCATCTCGGCGCCCGCCCGCCAGTGAGGGGAGCAGCGGGGGTTCCTGCGCCGGCCCCCATGACCCCTGAGCGCTGGGCACGGGCGCTGCCCGCTGCGCTCAGACAGGGGTGGGAAACTCTGTGTGAGACGGTCCCGAAGGCCGGCCTGGGCCCTGAGGGCACTGGGCCTGGAGGAGCTTTCATGCTCCCCACCTGGCAGGCAGAGGGGGCCCAGGGGGTGGGTCAAAGCGGGGTCCACCTCACGGGGCTTCTTTACGCCCCAACCTAGGCTTCCCACAGGGGCAAGGGGCCGTGGCGGGGCGATGCGGGGCCTGAGGGCGCCACCGTCTGTCTGGGCTCCTCCTGTCCCGCCTGTCCTGGCCCAGAAGCCCTCCCAGGGCAGGGGTAATTGTGGGAAATGCAAGCCACATGCCTCGGGCTCATTTACACTTAATTCAATACAATGAGCTTCCCGGGGCCTTTGATGTCCCAGGACCTGCCGGCCTTTAGTGCTTTGTGGGCGGCGAGACAGGAAGCCACGGGCTTGGGGGCAGAGCCGGGCGCCTCTTCCCCTCTGCAGTGGGTTGTCAGGGATCCAGGGGCTAGTCCCCTCCTGGGGGAGGGAAGGCATCCCTCCCGCACCGTGGGCACCTGGCCGGACCATGGGCGAGCACGGGCATCCTTCCGGAAGAGCTGGGCAATCCAGGACGGGAGGCTCTGTGGTGCCCTGACGAAAGCAGGCTCCAGGGCTGGGTCCGCACCCAGGTCAGGAGCAGCCCCAGGCCACCCCACTGACTCCCTGCCACCCCGTCGGCCTCCTGACCAGCCTCTGTGCTGTGGGTGGGGTGTCACACAGGGGGACGAGGGCCAGCAGCGCGGCTGGGGACGGGGTCTGGGAGCTCCTCTAGGGCAGGGGCCACCGAGCCAGCCGTCCCCCCGGTGCGTTCCGCTGATCCCCCCCTCTGCCTGAGGGCCTGTGGGCACAAGGGTTCCATTCCAGACCCTCGATGCAGGTGCGGTGGGGGCGGGGGCTTCCCAGTTGCCTGCCAGGAGCAGGCCCTCCTGAGCTCTTCTGGAGGGTTTCCTGGAGGTGGGGGCTCAGAGGGCAGAGAGGCTTGGGGCAAGCTGCAGGCCGAGGTGGACACAGGCGGGGAGCGCGGTGGGCCTGGAAGCACAGGACTGCCCCAGGGTGTGGCGTGAGCACACAGCAGCAGTAGTGAATGTCCGAGAGCTCCAGACCTGGGGTGATGGAGCCGGCAGGCTGGCCAAGACAAGCCGGCCCTGCTGGGTCTGCAGGGGTGTCAGGGCCGTTAGGGCACAAGAGATCGAGGACAGAGCCCGGAGCCGGGCTCCACGCCCTGACCGCGTGCAGACGGTGTCCCCTAGGACGGCCCCCAGCTCCTGCCCCACCCCCCAGAGGGCCGGGCAGGCTCTGGGGAGGGGGCATAGCTGTTTGTCTCTCCACATTCCAGACTCAGGGCCAAGCATTTGGGTGAGGCTGTTTTGCTTAAAAAGTGTCATTTGAAAATAAACAGTGTTCTTCTCTGATTGCCCTGGGTCCCTAGGGAGCTGCAGGCAGGCAGCGTCTGGGGGTCCAGGTGGCCGGGGGTCTTCCGGCCGGATCGGCCTCCCACCTCCCGGAACAGGCCTTGCCACTGAGAAGACCCACTGGGGTGGGGTATTCCCCGACCAGACGTCTCTGGAGTCTGGGCACCCCCGTTGGCACCCAGAGCTGGGGAAATCGCTGGGGAAGAGGTGGCCTTCCTGTTCCCAGGGCAGGGCCAGGCCCAGCTGGCCTCACGGCCCAGGGGCTGCCTGGGGAGGCTGGGGGTGGCTGGGGGGATTCCCGGCCTGATCCCTCGGCCTTTCTCCTACACACCCAGGGCTCTGGGGGGCCGAGGCCCCTACCCACTTCCACGCCTGCCCTTAGCTTTGCAGTGGAGGGGGTAGGGGACACTCCCTCGCTGAGCCCTGGAACCTGAAACGTCCGGGCTTCCTGGGGGCTTCCCGCCGCGCCACAGCCCCTCTAAGGCAGCTGGCACCTTCTCCTCTTGGAACAAGAGCCAGCCCCAAACTTTCCGGAGGTCATTTGAGCCTTAGGCCCGACCATGATCTCTGGGGGTGGCGCGGGGGCTGAGGGAAGCTCTTTCCCTCCCGCACGCTGCCCACTGCCCACAGGGCGGGTGCACCCGTGGGCCCCCAGGCAGCCGTGAGCGAGGCCTGGGCTGTGAGCCTGTGGGCGCGTCTGGGCCCCGGCCGGCCTGAGGGCTTGGAGCTCTGCCACGGTCCCAGCAGTGTCTCGAGTCAGGGCTGCGTTCGCCGTGCCCACCCCACATAGCTGCTTCTCTCCCCGTGGCCAGGCTGGCGGGAGGAAAAGGGAGCTGGCTTCGGAGCACGTGCCCGCCCCAGGCCTGCTCCTGCGCTCGGCATGGCCTGGGGAAGCTGCCTCGGGTAGCCGGGGTGCCAGGGTCTCTGTGGCCCCCGGTGCTACGTGGAGACACCCCGTCTGCGCCTGCCCTCCAGGCTCAACAGGGGCCCCCGGGGTGCAGGGAGCTGGAAATATGGGTGCAAGGCTGCCCCTGCCCAAAAGGAACCGGGAGCCCCTGGGAGGCGTGTGTGAGCAGGACAGCAGGTCCCAGAGACGCCCCCAGGGCTGGGGCGGCCTCAGAGAGAAAGGGTCTTCCCGGCTGGGCACCCGGTGGGGTGGCTAACCCCGTCCCCCCCAGACACCTGAACCACCATGAAACTGTGACGATGGCCTGCACTGGGGGTGTGGGCAGCGGGAGACCCCAACCCCATCCAAGGTGACCCTTGGGCTGCCCCCCCCCAGCGCAACACACTGCCCTTTCCCCGACTTCGTGCGTCCGACCCTGACCCCCTGCCCACCTGGGGTGGGCCCGGCCCCGCCGGCCCCGGCAGCCCTGTTTGAGCTGCAAGGTCAGTGCCCGGGACTTTGCCTGGGGGGTGCACCCCAGGGCCCATGTGGTCCACACCCCTCCGGCCTGCCCACTCTGCCTGGGCTGGGGAGTGGGCGGTGGGAGGTGAGATTACACAGAGACCCGCCTTCCTCTTCCTGCTTAGCTGCGGAAGCCTTCACCTTCCAGAAGGTTCCTCCTGTTTCTTTGCATCCGTCCCATAGGCCCATCTTACGTGCTAGGGCCGCCTTCTTGCTGGTGGACGTCCCCGCCATGGAGGGTGGGCTATTCTGCCCTCGAGGACCTCCAGTTACCCCCGACCCACACGTGCACACAAAGCCCTAGGGTGGTAGAGACCGAGGGGTCTGAGCCAGCTGCACCCACACCTTGCTGGTCCCCTTAGTGTCTGTGGGAGCTCAGCGACCCCTCCCAGCTCTCTGTGGAATTCAGGGGAGTGGCCCGTGTTTCCACTAGAAGCTCCCTCTCTGTACAGACGCGTCTCCCTGAGGCCCGCCTGTGGTTCCGGTGGAGGGGACCCCTGGCCGGAGCACACCTATTCCTGGCAGCTGGAGGCCAGAGCATCCTGAGTTTGGGACCTCAAGCCCCTCTTCCAGGAAGCTTCCCCAGACCACCGGCAGCACCTCTGCCCGTGGCACCTGGGGCCGGACAGGGGCCAGACCTGTCCCTCCCGGGGCACCCAGAGTCTGGAATGAGCCGATCCAGGGGGACAGAGGACTCAGGCCAGGCCGAGTGGATGCTCCCACAGGCCTGGCTGTGGGGCGGCAGCTGCTGGGGGTCAGGCTGCCCACACTGGTTGTCTGCCGAACTCACGAGTTAAGACAAAAAACGGGGAGAGTTTGCGTGCGTGGTGCACGAGGGGTGAAGGTGGAGGAAAACAGCAAAGCCCACCAGCACCACACTCAGCAGGCCCGCAGGTGGGCAGAGGCCCCGTCGGCCAGGAGCCGAATCACAGGGGCCGGGGGTCAGCTGGGGGCTTCCCCTCTCCAAGGAAACCCCTCCTTCTGGGGCTTCACCCAGCGCCCCCTGCGGCCTCTCTTTCATCCTCTCCCCTGTCTTACTTTGTTTCTGGACAGGGTTCCTGGGGAGAGGTGGCCACTCTCTGGGACCAGCCCTGGGCCTCCCCTCCCTGCGGACCTGGCCCGGGAGAGGCAGAGCTGAAGGGCTTCTCCCCAGGGTGCAGGCTGGCTGGCCCCCAGAGCAGTGGGCACGTCCTCAGAGCCCCTGCTGCCATTTTGGACGGGATGGGCCATTTGCTGCTGGTGTTGGAGCACCCCTTTCTGAGGCAGCCAGTGAGCACAAACGGGGCTGCAGAGGATGAGGCTGGGGCTCTTGGAGCCGCCTGTGTCTTTGGGGAAATGTCAGAACGGATGTGCAGAGGCCCATGTCCCCAGTAAGTGCAGGGTCACAGACCCAGGCTGGGAAGGGGGCACCCCGGGGCGGCTCGGGCAGCGTGTTCACAGACCGAGGGTGTGCATGGGAGGGGGGGCGGGGGCTGGGCGCCGGAGCCTGCACGGGGCCTCATCCGGAGGGAGAGCACGTCTGGAGCACGTTCCTGGGTGACAGCTCCGTGACAGATGGCCGGGGAGCAGGGATGTCTGGGGCCCGTCCTGACCCGTGGGCTCGCTCCAGGCTGGGCGGCCGCGGCCCTCGGGCTGGCCCCTTCCTACTGACCCCGGGCTCCCCGGGGAGGGCTGAGTGCGGCGTCCGGCCTGCCTGGCTGGGCCCCACACCCAGCTCAGGACGGACGTCTGCGTGGCTTCTCAGGCCCCAGTACGATGCCCGTGGAGGCCCTGGGTAGGCAGGGGTGGGGGTCTGTTTCCAGGCCCGAGGCCTTCTTGCCACTCAAGGAGGTTCCAAGGCCAGCAGAGCAGGCAGGGGTGGCCCTGTGAATTCCATTTCCTCCAGACCCCGTCCTGCTGTCCTTCCCACCCAGCCCCCAACGTCCCCTCCTCCCCGTGAGCACTTATCCGTGACAGGCACGTCATGTCAGCCCTTAATCCCAGCGTCCCAGCCTCCCTCCTGTGGTTCACGAGCCTCCGACTCCGCCCCATCCGTTCCCCTCCCCACCTCTGGGTCGCAGCCCCTTTGGGCAGGGGCCGTGCCCACCCAGATCCTGGACCCGTGAAATTTGTCCTTAATTAAGTTGTCGCATGACAGGCTCCCACATGTGGGAGGCTAATAGTCTGCGACCCTCTCAGCCGCCTGCGGGGCGGGGGCGCCTTGGGAACCAGAGGGAGGGCTGGCTCATGGGGGAGGGGGAGGGGCGCCAGGCTGGTCCCACCGGCGGCGGCAGCAGCGGAGCGCTGCCGGGCAAGCAGCAGCGCAGGGCTGGTTGTGTAACTGTCCCCTCCCGCCGTGCTCCCTGCTCCTTGCAGAGGGGAGCCTGAGGCAGCGGCCTGGCCTTGACTGGGGCTGCCCCTCGGCCCCCTCTGGCTCTGTGCCCATTGGGAAAATAGCCGCTTTATCTCGGCCACCTCCCGAACTGCAAACAGCCACGTGTCCCTTGGGGGCCACTCTTGGCACACATGCCCTCTGCCCCACGTCCCAGGTGAGGTCGTTCACCCTCAGATGGGCCAACGGGGAGCAGAGGCTCCAGGCCCACGGCCCCCCACCAGGCCGGCAGTGGGACGAAGGGACAGATGGGGTCGGGGTGTGAGGCCCAGGTGCGGGGTCAGTCCCGGAAAGGGCCGTGGGGAGGGAGGGACACAGCAGAGAGGCAGGGGGATGTAGGCAGCTAAGTGGAGCCGGGCCTGGGTGGTGAGAGTGACAGGGACCCTCCTGGCTACCCAATGGGCTGTCCCCTCCTTCACCAGCCCCTTCCTTGGTGACAGAGGACAGGGACCCCCCTCTCGTCCGTCCCACCTTCTCGGTGTCCCTCCATCCCCCTCCTGCCACTCGTCTGTCCCCAACTCCCCAGGCTGGGGGCTCTGGTGCCTATCCCAGACCAGCATGCAGTGACCCGTAGGCTCTCAGGGCATCCCAAAGTGCCCAGGAAGGGCCCTCCCATCTTCCTGCCCGGCTTCCTTTGCCGTTCTAGGCCAGCTCATCCCATCTGGGCCCCAGAAACCTCTTGGAAAGGGGCAGACAGTAACCTCAGGGGGGCAAAAGATTTCAAGTAGAGCCCCCAGCAGGCTGGCATGGCAGCGCGGCAGCAGGGGACGTGGAGGGGCGTGGGCGCCGTACATCGGAAGTCCGGCCTGTTCCCGATGCCAGGCCTCAGCCTCTGGGCCTTTCTGGAGTCCCTACAGCCTGGCAGTCAGAGGGCCCCTCTATTGAGGGGTCCCCATCACATGCAGAGGTTCTGGGAAGCAAGGTTCCAGGGCCATGTGTTGCCCTGCCTCCGCCCCAGACCTCCTACCACCTTCCGAGAGACGGGGGGCTTGCGGGGCTTGGCTGCAGGGAGCAGACCAGCCCTCCCGACCCCAGAGGGGGCCCCCGAGGTGCCACTTCCAGGGATGTCACGAGGCTGGGTGGGCAGGGTGTCACCGTGGCGGGTCTCGCTGCCCTCCCCTCTGACCAATGGCCCACAGTCCCAGGATGGGTGTCAGCCAGAGCTTGGGTCCAGGAAGGGGTGTCCCCTTCTGGCTTTTCCGAGGTCTGTGCGGGCCTGGCCCATGTTTGAAGGGACCCGCAAACATGGGCCTGAGACCCATCCCAGAGGCTGCTCTGTGCCCTCCAAATCCACAGTCCTCTCCCAGAGGGAGGAAGGGTGGAGGCCAGGCCCGTGGAGTGGGTGCAGGAGTAGGCAGTGCTGGGATGCCCTGGGGGGCCTTAGCCCCCAGACCCCAGAACAGTGGGCCAGTGTGTGGCCGTGTGTGGGGCGTGGGGTGGAGGCCCGGGCGGGTCAGGTCCCGCTCCATAAAGCCTGGCGGGAAGCTGTCGACTCCTCGGTGTTGACACAGGGGTGATGTCACCGCCAACCAATGGGGCGCACGGCGGGGGCTCTGTGTGTCCTGCCCTGTACCCCGTGGGCCCCGCCACGCACGGGGCGGGATCTGAAAGCCACCTGAATAAACCCAAGGGGCCCCCGCTTTTCCCCTGGGCCTTGTCTCCTGCACGTCCCGTCCAGCCCCACTGCCCACACGTGAGAGGTGGCACAGGGAGGGGGTGGGGTGTGGGGGAGACCTGTGCCCTGGGCCTGAGTTCTCCTCAGATATGCGGCCCCGGGGCCCCGTCCCCCAGCACCCCTTAACCCCGTCGACCACTGCTCCATCTTCTGGGGCCCCCCTGGCGGTCATGGGTCCCCGAGGCCGCACCCTACACCCGAGGCCGCACCCTACGCTATCCCTTGGGAGCATCTATGCTCCCCCACCTGTGTCTTGAGCCCTGTCCTGCAGCCCTGCCCAGGCCTCCTGGCGTTCCAGGGGCTCCCAGTGGCCCGTGCGCTGCCAGGAGCCCCCTGGCACACAGCTCGCCCAGGCCTGGGACCGGCCCCCAGGCGACTCAGGGTCCCCAAGTTCCCCGCCAGTGCTGGTGGCCGTCCTGTTCCTGGCAACCCAACCATCCAACCCCCTCCCTCTACTCCTTGTCCCAGGGCACGTTCCTCCCATCTCGGCCGTCCTTCCCTTCCTCCCCCGCCCTCCGGGGGCCTCTTCCTACCCGGCTCGGGGTGACCGCTCCTACCCTGCTTCCTGACCCCGCTCCCCCGCCCCCTCGGGCTCTCCAGCCTCCCATGCGTGCTGATGGCTCTCTGCAGAGCGTGGGAACCCGTGGCCTGCCGACCCCGGCGCCCCTGCCCCCTTCCCAGCTCTGCGCCCGCCGCGGCCTCCCGGCACCCAGGACAGGCCCCACCAGGCCTGGGCACGTGGCGACGATGGGCAGTAGCGGGCCGGGCCCCGCGCTTGGCGCCGTGATGGTTTGCTGGTCCAGCCCCAGGCCCGCGCAGCTCCCCACAGCCCAGGCTGCCCGCCTGTGTCCGGCCAGGTGTTCGGTGCTGGAGCGTGGGCTCCCAGAGGACAAGGAGAGCAGTGTCTGCTTCATGCAACACGCTGCTGACAAGGAACAGAATACCCACAGTGACCGCTTCCAGGAAACGGCTTGGGCGGGGGCCGCCGAGGAGCGGCCCCTTCCCAGCAAGCCGGCCTGCAGGTGGGCTTCCAGGAAGGGGCCCGCTGGTCCCCCTCAGCCCTGGCCAAGTGCCAGCCGTGTCACCAGGTGCAGGCGGGGAGAGGTGTGGAGAAGGGAGGGTGCAGGGGGAGGAGGTAGGCGCTGTGGCCTGGGCCGTGGCCCAGTGTGGTCACCACAGCCTTAGGAGAGGCCCAACCTGACCATGCTCCTTCTAGAACCTTCCATTTGCCCTTTTGGGGGGGGTCACACAATCTCTACTGGGGCCCCTGGCTCGGGGGCTTGTTGCTACAACATCCGGGAGACCCCAAACACAAGAGGGAGATGAAGGAAAAGGTTCCCAGCCCAGGCCGGGGATGGGGTCCCGGCCTCCAGCAGCAGCCCAGCCTCCTGGGCCCCACTCCCCCGTCAGCATTGCCCCGCGAGCAGCCAGCCCAGGCCCCTGCCAGCTGCGTCCTACGCTAGGTGCCACCTGGAGCCTGGGGTGGGGCGAGGGGCCTCCTGGCAGGCCCGGCCCTGATTACTGAGACTCCCCAGGGGGCACGTCTGCTGACCCCAAACATCATGCTGGGCCTGGTTAAGGGACATCATTTCCTTTGTACTGTTGGAGTTTTTTCTGTCTCCATTCAGGGCTACAGGGAGGGCCGGACCCTACCCTACCCCACTGTCCACAATCCCTGCCTGAAGGTGGGCCACGAGGTCATTAAATCCGGGCCCAGATCAAACCCACACATGCAACCAGGGCCACCCAAAGCCAGCAGTCCCCACAGAGCACCCCCAAACAGGACAGGGCCCCCATCCGTGTCTCCAGCGTGACCGGCAGGGTTAGTGACCCTGGGTGGGGATTCTCACCCACAGCTATAGCCACACACCTGCGGACACAAGCCCAGGAGACGCAGCCGGTCAGGCCTACACAGCCTGAGAGCGCACAGCCGGACGACTGACCACTGCACACAGGTTCATGGGGACGCTCTGAGATGCGCACACACACACACACACACACACACACACTGACACACGTGTGGACACATAGATACACGGACACACAGGTACATGGAGACACATGTGGACACACGTGTGGACACACAGACACATGGATACACGAGCACACGTGTGGGCACAGACAGTCACACACACATGGACGCAGATGCATGGGCACACAGACACGTGAAGTCCTGTGTTCCGTAGGCCAGAGATTTGGTGGCTGCTCAGCCTAAACCCTCCAGAGCGGCGCGGCTGGGGGAGGGTCCAGGTGTGAAGACCCTGGAGGTGACCGCCCCACCCCGGCCGCCACTGGGGCTGGGAGTGAAATTCAAGCCCCTGTTTGCTTGGTGACACTTAACTCAGCGCAGGGGCATTTTGAAAGTGCTTTTGGGTGGGGGGCCCGGGCCTGCCTTACAGCCCCCTCTGGGCCCCTTCTCTCAAAGCAGGAAGTCGGGCTGGGCCAAAGGTAAACACATTCCAGCCTGGGGTCTGCAGCTCCACGGAGGGGCTCTGCCGTGGGTGCTGGCCGCCTGTTTTCCCAGCCCGGGCGGGGCTCACAACCTGGGCCGGGGCTCTGGGCCCACCCCCGCCCTCCCCACAGGCTGCCCACACCCACCCAGAGCCCTCCAGGGGGGTCCCCTCCTGGTTGCTGCCCAGGGAACCAGCCCTGGAAACAGAGCAGGCGGGCACACCAAGGGTGGACGCTGCCGTGCGCAAGCGGAGGGGCAGGCGGGTGGGCACAGCCCGCGTCAGGCGGGGGCCCGAGGGCCTCAGACACCTTCCCCAGGTGGATGTGGCGAGGAGCCCCTACCCTGGTCTAATGCCAATCCAGAAGCACCCCCTTCCCCAAGTCGACCTTGGGTTTCCAGGTGGAAGCCCAGAGCTGGAGTGCGGGTATGACTAAGAAGGGCTGCAGCCCCCGAGGCCCTGGCCCCCACTGCCTTTGGCAACCCCATGCCCTGGAAATGGACAGAGTCCTCCCTATGCCCAGAAGAGGTCTCCAGAGTGCCTGTGTCTCTCCTCCCACCCACGGCCAGGTCGCCCTCGGGGCCCCTCCGGCCACCTGCGGTGCCCACCCCACGACCGCCATCCCCCTGGGAAGCTGGGCTTTCGTCTTCTGAGGCCCAGCTTTGCAAAGCTCCAGGAGAGATGGGTGCTCGAGAAAAAGGCCATGGGGGGTTCTAACTCGTGACACCTGAAGGATGGGTTTCTTTGTCCCGCTGGCAGAACCCATGTGGGCGAGTCCAGCGAGCCGTGGGCCCGGAGGTGGATGTAGCCTTACCCATGAGCTGCCCGCTGGCCTGTGAAGGCCTCCCGGGCGTGGGGGGCAGGAGGCACTGGGGAGCCCCCAAGGGTGCCATGGGCTAGCCTTCATTAAACGCCTTCATATAAATGCAACCCTGCTGACCACCTGCCCAGCTGGCCTGGAACCATCCCCTTCTTAGCCCTGGAATTCCCATGTCTCCCATCAGGCGGGAGGTGGGCCCCAGAGAGGAGACCAGACACATGGAACCCATGGGGAGTGCACGGGGGGGAGTTCGTGGGGCCAGAGCCAGAGCAGCCAAGGGCCACGCAGCCCGGACGCTGGGAAAGGCATGTGCTCGGGGTCTCCCAGGCCTTTGCTATCTCCTCTCGGTCAGCTGGCCCGCAAGGCATTTCCTGACTGCCCCGAGCACGGGAAGGGGTCAGGGACCCAGCCCTGTTTCCAAGGGCTTCTCCCTCGGGTTCCCAGCGCCGCGCCTGGCGCCCAGGAGCTGGGAGGCCTGGTTGGGGGTGGTTAGAAGCAGAGGGGCGTCACCGTCCAGCTGTTGCCTTGTACCCGGACACCAGCCATGAACACAGGCGGGGGCTGCACTTGCACCCCGGGCGCAAACCCCAGGCCAGACGCCAGCGGGACACGGCCCTGGGCCTTTCAGCGGCAAGATCCCCATCCCGGCCGTGGGCCCCCTCCCCTCTGCCCCCACCCCTTTCTACCCCCTCCCCTCTGTCGCCTGCCTAGTGAGAGCTCTCCCCACAGCGCCCCTGCTCTGCCCCTCGCTGGGGTCTCCTGCTTGTTGCCCCCCCCGGCCCCCCTGCTCCACCACGGCAGAGTGAAGGGAGGGGACGCCTCTGTGCCCCGAGCCCAGCGCTCAGGGCCTGCAGGGCTGTGGATGAGTGTGGCAGGGCGGTGGACTTCCCAGGGGCGTGGCCGGCCTGGGCTGCATGTCAAGACCACTCCCCTAGGATAATTCTAGAAACCGATACCCTAGACCAGGCCCTCGGGGTCCGGGGCAGGGGCCTAGGTGATGTGTGTGCAGGAGGGGCTTTATGTGGCAGGACCTCTTCCTCACCCTCGGACATGACGTCTCCCTGAGGGGAGCCCCTGGGTCCCACAGCCCGCCGCCCCTGCTCCGGTCCCCATGTGGTGCCTGCCCTATACCCAGGCGTCCCAGTGCCCTCTGCCGTCCCGCCTCACAGGCCCTTTCATTGCCCACCCCTCCTGTCCATAGCCCCCCACCCTGTGATCCTTCCCCACCCATCGCCCCTTCCCATCCATCACCCGCTACGCCACCCTTTGTGTCCATCCCCTCGTGGCCCATGTGCCTTTTCATGTTCCCCATCCCAGGCCCCACCCCAGCCCCATGTCCCCCTAGCCCACCGCACACCCCCCTCAGGCAAACAGCTCAAATCCAGAGTCCCTGAGACCAATTCCTGTAACTGTGTTTATTGATGAGTCCAGGGCTTCTGGGGAGGCCCTGGCAGGGAGGGACACAGAGCGAGATAGACACACAATGGAATGCTTCGAGGTTTGCTCCGATGTTTGGAGCACCCAGACTAGGTGAGGGGAGGGCGGGGCCCCACACACTCGGGCCCCCTCCCAGTCGCCCGCAGACAGAGATGGATGAGAGGTGGGCGCTGCGGGGGGCGCAGGCCGAGGAGGCCGGGTCACTCAGCAGCCACTCACTCGCCGAGAGAGACCCAGGCTCACTCCAGAACACCCCAAACCAGTGCAAACGACTTAGTGCAAATTAATTCAGGAGGGACGGGGAGACAGGGCTCTGGCCGCTCTGAGTCTTCTGAGCAAAAGACAGAGGAGAGAAGAGAAGAAAAAAGACAGAGGAAAGGATGAAGGGGAGGGAGGGAGGCTGGTGGTGGTCCCTGGGCCGCGGCAGGGCGTAGCCGTAAAGATGGAGTCGCCGGGCGGGGGTGGGTGTCGCCGCGGTGCTGCTCCTCCGATGGTGTGGGTCTTCCGTTCCTTTAGCTCAACCTGAGGACAGAGGCAGGACGTGAGGGCGGGGTCAGGGCGGTCCGGCCAGGGGGCTGTGGGAGGGGTGCCCGCGCCCACCTTCCGGAGCTGATTCCTGAGTCAGGGTGTGTAGTGGTTCTAGAATGCAGCATATATTCTCAGTCAGAGCTAGAAAGACTTGAAGAAGTCCGGGTTCCAAGGCCCAGGCCTGAGCTGGGTAGCACCATTTCTGCGGGTCAGGACAGAATGAGTGCCCAGCTCTAGGCCCCGAGCCCCCTGCCCCCGCCCCACCATGTGTGGCAGGGGGCCCCCCACCTTGTCATCTTGAGGGTTCTGGGGGTCCAGAGAGCAGCAGTAGTGTATTGGCTCCTTCAGGAAGGTAAAGGAACAGAGATGCTGGGTGTTCCAGCTCCCCCGCGGGGCCAGCCGAGAATGTTCTATGGGAAAGAGGACGGCTGTGAGGGCGGGGTGCGGGTCAGTTGGCCCGTGGGGCCTGGCCTGTACCTGCGCTCACCAGGGAGGCCGGACAGCGTCCCGTCTGTCCTCGCCGTCACGCCGGACCGTGTCATGTCCCTCTGCCCACATCCCGGCGCCCGGCCTCCGTGGCTGGCAGGCACATCCACACCCACTGGAGACATGGCTGTGGGCAGACAGAGAAGGCACTGGCTGAGTGGGCAGCGGTGGCCGAGGGAGTGGGAGGGCAGCGGGCTGGACACTCACCGTCGTCTCCGGTCTGAGCGCGGACCGATCCCTGCTCCGTCACCGCCCGCAGAGGCCCGCCTTGGCCACGGGCTCGGAGGCCAGTGACCCCCGGCTCGCCGCCAGGCTCCAGCTCCTTGCCCCTGCCTGCGCCCCGACCTCCCGCCCCCCAGAACTCTCATTCACACCGCCCCGCCTCCCTCGCCTAGTCTGGTCTCGCCGGTGTCCTTGACTCCCCTGGGTGCTGTCCTGTCTGCCGTGCCAGTCCCAGGGGCGGGCGGTAAGGGCCAAGTGTCACCAGTGTCACCGAGTTCACTGGGGGCCCTCCTGCGCCAGCCCCTGGGCCGCAGTGCCGCATGGGGATGGTGGCCCGCTGGGCCCGCGGCAGCCTCCTTGCTGCAGAAATCTCCCTGGGGCCCTGTCCCTGTGGCCACCGCTCCCCCCAGGTGACATCCTGCGGCGGTTCCCCGCGCACTGCGCCCGCCTTCTTGCCCGTTCTCCGGCCCTCGAGGCTCCGGCTCAGGCCTCAGGAGGCCTGGGCCAGAGCTGCCCCTGTACCTGCTACTAAATGAACTGCAGTGGGTGAAGTGGCAGCTGGCGGCCCACTGACCTGAGTCCCCCGCCTCGTCCTGTCTGCCCCAGGGCCTGGACGGCCCCCACGTGCTGGATCATCTCCCTCGCTGGCAGCCCTGCCCCATCTGCCGCCTGACTCTCTGGAAATGCCCTTTCCACCTGGGACAGCCGCAGCTCCCAGCCCTCTCTGCCTCAGCTCCCCCTGAGACGGTGTCACCTGTGCTGCCTGCCCTGCCGTCACCCTGCCGCTCTGCCGGGATGTCGGCCACTTCGCCTCGCTGGCCCTGGCTCCCCAGACCTCCTTATGCAGAAGGTCAGTGGAGCAAGGCCCAGGGAGGGGAAGGGGACTCACCTGGCCCGGCAGAGCGCTGTCTTCACCTGCCCACGGCTGCCAGCTACACCTCCACCGCCCAGGCCCCGGGGCAAGCCTCTCTCCAGCTCCCCCGTCCACCAGCCGCCACGACCTGAAACCAGAATTGACCGGGATGAATGCCTGGCTCCCCCGTCTTACTTCCGCACCGCTAGCTTGGGCCTGTCACTCCCCACACCGATGTCGTCCTGCCTGCAGGGCACCTGGGAGCCCACCCCGCATCCCCGCCAGGCTCCCAGGTGCCCGCCAGCCCTGCCCAAGCCAGCCCCGCCACCCTCCTCCGCTCCTGCCAGGCTCCAGACTTCCAAGGTGATCCTTGGCCCACGCATGCTTCCCTGCACCCCACTTCCCCATCTTCCCCTGGTTGCCCCCGGTACCCCACGCTTCCCTGGTTACCCCTCAGTTCCCCCACTTCCCCAGTTTCCCCTGAGCCCCCCCATCCCTCCCACGACCCCCCTCCCACACCCTGCTCCTCGGGCCCTAGCCCGGGCTTTTTCTAACTGGGGTGGCCCCGCCCAGAATTCCCGCCCCTGCTCTGCCAGCCAATCAGAGCAGGGACCGTGCTTGGGGCCACCGCAAGGCCCACCTCCGCCCGGGTCGGTCCAGCGCACATTCCTCTCCTGTCCTGGAATTCTCCAAAGAGGGCCTTCTCCACACCCCTCCTTTGGCATCCTGTAGACAGGGTCTGGCGTTGTCCCCAAATGTCCCTCCCCCACTCCGAGGTCGAAACAGTCATGTCCCCTCAGGGCGGACCTTGCAGGCTGCTGCACACACAGCCCCCACTGGGCGCATACTCTGCCCCTGGACGGAGGTCTTGGCTGGGGCCGCCAGGCGCTCCAGTGGGACTCGGAGTCGCCTTCTGCCACCACCGCGGCTGAGACCACGCCGTGAGCCCGGAGTCCATGGAGCGGTCGTGAGGGGTGTGGGGGGTTGGGGCTCAGGTCGGGCTGAGGGAAGGGACCGTGGTCTCGCGGGCCAGGCAGGCGCTGATTCCCTGCTCGAGTGTCGTCTAGTTGACGGTGCCCGTCACGAGCACAGTGGCTTCCACGCGCGGGCTCCCCACTGTGGCCGGGCGCCCCGTCCCCTCACCGCCACGATCCATTGTCAGGACGCGGCACGCCCGCTGTGCTCCACGGCTCGTGGGCGCGCCCTGGTGATGAGCCCAGCAATCTCTGTGCACCGCTGCCCAGGACACCGCCTGCGCATTCAGAATTGGGACAGAGACCGACCAGGGATCCTTGAGTCTCCCCCAGCCACCCTGGGCCACCCTGTCCCTGGGGCAACCACGTTGGCCTCATAGGGGGTGTTGGGGCCCGGCCGTCCATAGAGATCGCCCACCAAGTCTAGGGTGCTGGTGCCACGGGCGGAGGGGAGGAGACATGCCTAAGCAAGGGACCCAGAGCTCTCCAGCTCTGACTGCACCTCAGACAGGGCCTTGGGAAAAGCCTGCTCCTGTGGACCCCCCGCCACACCCGACACCCAGCCTTTGCCATGGATGAACCCCTAGACTTACATGGGAACACTCCAGACTTTATGGGTGGACGCCCAGATTTATGGTGGGAAAACTCCAGGTTTTGTCATGCGTGAACCCCCAGATTTACGGTGGGAAAACTCCAGCCTTTGCCACGGGTGATCCCCCAGGTTTACATGGGAAAACCCCAGACTTTGCCATGGGTAGACTCCCAAGCTAGGATGGGGCAGACCCCCAGATTTGGCCATAAGCAGACCCCAGCCACAGCTGCCACGGCCGGTGATGGGTGAGCCTGCACTGCCGCCTCGCGGCCGCTTCTGTCACCACTCCGGCAACCACTCGGCACCGTTCGGGGGGTGTGACAGGCCTGCGGGGTCGGTCCAAGACAGCGAAGACCCCAGATATCCTCCTGCGCTCGGCAAGGCAGCACCCAGCACCCTGGTCTGCCAGAGGCTCCGTAGAAAGGCTCTCCCTCTGAAGGCGACTCCACGTCACCCCGGGCACAGGGACCCCTCATTGCCCTGAGCAGCCCCTCTCCTCTCCCAACTACAACGGTGCAGCCCGGGGCGACTCAGATGGAGTGAACCGGGGTGGCTCGGACGAGTGTCCCGTCTCCCTGATGACCCTCATGGACCATTGCGGTATCTGGCCCGGGCGGACCCGGGACGCCGCGTGGGTGGACCCCGGCCGCGACCACGTCGGCGGTGATGTGCGAGCCTGCACTGCCGCCTCGCGGCTGCTTCTGTCTCCACACACACAACCATTTGGCCCTATTTGGGGGTGCGACCAGCTCAGGGCGTTGGCCCCTGGTGCAGGGGGTAGGACCCCAGGGTCCTCTGTGCTGGGCAGGCGGCGCTCAGGGCCCCGTGCCACCGGCGGTCTGGTGCAGTTGAGGTCCCTCTGGAGCTTGGCCTTTGCCTCACCCAGGCTCCCCATCAGGTCCTCGTCACCCCCGGGCACAGGACCCCTTATTCCCGTATCCCCACTTGTCCCCCAGCCTTGGTGCCACGGGGCCATGACCCTAGCGTGCGGTGGGGTCCACTCCCAGCAGCGCGTGAGCTCCAGAGCAGACCCAGGGTGTTCTGGTCGGTTGGGAAATGCGCCTCCATGGGCTCATGAGGGTCCCAGAGCACAGCATGGAGAACTGACCGGCTTGCCCCGTCCGGATCCCCACCCGCTAGTGACCCCAGGAAACTAGGGTGACTGCCTCACTCCCCATTGCTGGCAGTGCTCGTGGCGGTGCTTGGGTGACCAGCGGACCTGCCGCGCCCGAACCGGAGGCAGCGGCACGCCCAGACCTTTAGCATCTCAAACGGCTGAACTGCATGGAGATGTTAATGACTGGCTGTTAGGGTCCGAGTCTCCCCTTGGAGGCAGATGCAGCTCAACAAAAGGCCCAGAGCTTGTGGGACCGTCTGGTGGGGTCGGTGCGCTGGGCTGGATACACAAAGTCCCAGGTTTTGGTCGCGGGACACCATCCACTTGCCTGGGGGACGTGACATAGGTCCCACACCACAGGACCTCAGGGGGAGACCCGTGACTGAAGCTGCAATGTGGCCTCACCTGGCACCTGTGGTGGCTCAGACGAGTGCCCCATCACCCAGATGACCCTCGTGGACCACTGTGGTAACCAGTTTGTGTGGACCTGGGACACCACGCAGGTGGAACCTGGATGCCGCGCGGGCAGACCCGGGAAGCCACGCGGGCGAACCCCGGCCGGTGATGGGTGAGCCTGCCCTGCCGCCTTGCGGCCACTTCTAAATCTCCACACCTACAACCACTCGGCACCGTTCAGGGGGTGGAACTGGCCTGCGGGGTCGGCCCAAGACAGCGAAGACCCCAGAAATCCTCCTGTGCTCGGCAAGGCAGCACCCAGCACCCTGGTCTGCCAGAGGCTTCGTAGAAAGGCTCTCCCTCTGAAGGCGACTCCACGTCACCCCGGGCACAGGGACCCCTCATTGCCCTGAGCAGCCCCTCTCCTCTCCCAACTACAACGGTGCAGCCCGGGGCGACTCAGATGGAGTGAACCGGGGTGGCTCGGACGAGTGTCCCGTCTCCCTGATGACCCTCGTGGACCATTGCGGTATCTGGCCCGGGCGGACCCGGGACGCCGCGTGGGTGGACCCCGGCCGCGACCACGTCGGCGGTGATGTGCGAGCCTGCACTGCCGCCTCGCGGCTGCTTCTGTCTCCACACACACAACTCAGCACCGCTCACGGGTGCAATGGGCCTGGGGTGGGGTGGGGTGGGGTGGGGTCGGCCCACGACCAAGGAGGGAAATCCTGAAATACTCTTGCACTGGACAAGTCAGCCCCCAGGATCCCTGGGCTGCTGGAGGCCCTGCAGGAAGAGTTTCACTCTGGACCTGGTCTCCTGTCCCCGGACATCCATCCCCTGGACTCCCAGTCATGCCACCCAGGACACGGGGACACCTTGTGCCTCCAGGCATCTGCTGTCACTTTCCTGTTGGACCAGGTGATGGCGATCTGGGTCAGAGGTCCGCTGTGGCCCAGCTCCGTGTATCATGTGGGCTCCTGGGCAGACCCAGGGCACTCCCAAGGGCATTTCCCTCTACTCTGCTGGCCACAGTGCCAGGATCCAGGAGTCCTGGTTTAGATCTGCACTCTCCTGGGGTCGGGCACCTCTTCAGTTCCCTGATTCCCCTGGGGAGAATGGGAGGTATTTGCTTGAGAGCTGGTTACCTCAGGCTATTTACATGCTAATGAAACATTTGCATCTCCATAGAAGGGCTTGAAGGAGTGGCCAGGCATCAATTTCAGGTAGCAACAGCTAGAGAGGCTCCCTAGCAGAGGGACTGCTAGGGCTCCGGGAACCCCCGGGGGCCAAGTCTGGTCTTGGCCACAGTAAGAGTGGGTGGCTAGGTACTGCGATCCATGCGTGGGACAGCACCAAGTGGAGTTTGTAGAGCCCCAGCAGACGTGGCCAGTCTGGGGCGGTGGACTGTCGTGGACAGACCCTTTCTCTCCCCAACACTCTTGTGTCTTGTGCTGTGGGCACCTCCGGCCTGCTAGGCTTGACTGGCATCTCACTGCCTCTGTCTCCTTCACCACCCTGTCCCCAGGAGCAAGATGGGGAGCTTGCTGGAGAAGCCATGGCAGCTCCACCCTCTGCCCCTCACCTCAGCACCGGGCCTTGTAGGGCTCCTTCCTGACACCTTTGCCCCAGGCTGGTTCAGTCCAATTGCCGGGCCAGCGGAAAAACATAGGTGCCTAGATTGTGACCACTGTGCGTGTGCGGGGACCCAGCGTGCACTCCTCAGCAGCCAGACAGATTTGCGCAGTACACCGCCCACGCTGGTGGGCAGTGTTCTTTCCCGGCCGGGTGCCCACAGGAAGCACTGCTGGCATTCAGCAGTTGGAGGAAAGTGCTAGCTGGTGACGTTCGGGGGGAGTCACCCTACAGTCCCCTACTGGCTTAGGTATGGGCGGTGAGGGCTCGCAACACAAGTGACTGGATGGGATGTTGGAGAGATGCGAATGACTCCCCGGAGCTCCATTTAGGCCACCATCACATGGGCTGCCCTGGAAGGAGACACACAGACGGCCCCGCCCTGAGCCGGGCAGAAGTCAATGGTCAGAGTACAGGGAGCATCCCTGAGTCTGGAGGGAAGGAGAGGAGGGAGTGTGGATGGCTGGGGTGGCGGTGCAGGGGGGAGGGGGCGGGAACCGGGCTTGGTGGAGCGTTCGGGAGGAGGCAGTAAACTAGTGTCATGTGCTGCGGGACAGCCAAGGGTGTAGCAGATGGCACAGGCCCTGCAGGGCCACGGAGAGGGCAGGACCCTTGCTGCTGTCACCCATTTGTGCTCCTCGGCCCAGGCACAGTCATGCCCAGTGCTTTAGCCCTGCCTCTCATCCCGTTGAGCTCTGGGACGCTCAAATCACAGGACTAGCTATAGTTCTGCATCATCTCATGTGGCAGCCGCACACAAACCTCCAGCTCCCAGGCCCCAAGCACAGCCCCCGTTTTCTCCACCCTGCCGCCTGCAGTGCTCCTTCCCTAGAAGCGGTTCCTGGTCTCATCGCTCTGTGCCTTGCCTCCCCCGCATCCTCCAGATGCAGTCAGGGAGGATGCAGGTACTTCTACCTCCACGACCTGAGCCATCCCCCTGCGCTCCCCCTCCACCCGCATTCGTCAGCAGGACTCAGCGACGCCTCCACTGGGTACCAACCTCTCTCCTGAGAACCAGCCTTACACCCGCGTGCAAATGTCCCACCCAATACCAGCCCCCTACCCGTGTATCAATCTCCTACCTGGATGCGAACCTCGTATTGGGTACCACCTTTCACCCAGGTACCAACCTCCCACACAGGTACCAGCCTCCTACCTGGGTACCAACCTCCCAGCCAGGTATCAGTTTTCTACCCAGGTACCACCCCCACCCGGGTGCCAGGCTACCACCCAGGTACTGTCCTCCCACCCAGATACCAACCTCCCTTTTGGGTATCAATCTCCCACCCGTTACCAACCTCCCACCTGGGTACCAACCTCTCATCTGAGCACCAACCTCCCACCCAAGTATCAATATCCTACCTGGTACTAGTCTCCCACCCAGACACCAACCTCCCTTCTGGGTATCAACCTCCCACCAGGCACCAACTTCCCACCTGGGTACCAAACTCCTACCTGGGTAACAACCCCCAATTGGTACCAGCCTCATATGTATATATGTATATATATATGTGTATGTATATATATATATATAATATATATACATCCCTTGCTCCCTTCTCACTGTGGTTGGCCAAGGCTTCCAGGACCTGCCTTCGGCCACTCTGACCTCCCTAACCTCCAGGCTTGGACCATGCCCTTTACCCCAGATGTCATCCCCCTGCCCCCTCCCACTCAGATCTCAGGTCTCCCTGGGGAGGCCTGGACAGCCCCTACACCGCACTGGCATTTGCGCCTGTGGCTGTGTGTCCATGCCAGCCTGTACACATCCCCCCAGGGGTCCATGGGGACGCCACACCCCCGGCACACAGCGGGCAGGAAGGAGCCGGCCACGTAGCAGTGGAGAGCTGAGCTAGCCAGCCAGGGGCACACACTTCTCCAGCCCAGCCCTCAGGCTCCTCAGGACACTGCGCTTACCTCCAGAGCAGTGTCCAGTCCCAGCCACTCCAGCTGACCGTCTGCCACTGCCTGAGCATGGAGCTGCCGCCTCACTGTAAACCCAGCCGGCACAAACCCTCACCTCGCTCACTTGTCTGCATGAACACTGGGCCACCGTGTCCAGACACAATCACGGGGCCATCCTGACGCCTTCGTGACCCCTGGATCCAACCTCCCACTCCTGCTCAGGACCGTCTCTCCTCTCCCTCAGCTGCCACCCGTCCAAAATCAGGGTTTCGGTGGGGCAGGTCCCCTCTGCAAGCTCTGAGGGGCAACCTGTTCTAGGCCCCTCTCCCAGCTTGTGGTGGTGGCCCCCCACCCTTGGCGGTCCTCGGCTGGCGGACGCATCACTCCAGTCTCTGCCCCGGTCTCCACGTGGCTTCTCTCTGTGCCTGTGTCTCTCTTCTTATAAGGACACCAGTCCCAAAGGGTTCAGGGCCCTACTTCCTCCAGAGGGGACCTTGCCCATTGTCTCTGTCAAGACCCTGTATCCTAATAAAGGTCACATTCTGAGGGGCTGGGGGTTAGGACTCCAACCTACGAATCTTGGGGGATGCAGTTCAGCCCATCACGGACCCCACAATGGAAACTCTGTGCAGCAAGGCAGGTGGCCGGACCTGTGGGGTCTGCCCGCACGACCTCACGGCGCAGGAGGCAGCTCGGCGGACTCAAGGCCCTACTGGTGGTCCCTGTCGCACAGCCACACCTCCATCTGATCGGATACTCCAGACCGGGAGCCCTGGGCACACAGAGGAGAGTCCTGGGAGCTGCTGCCCAGAGGAGCTGAGCACGGACGGTGTCCGGGTGGGGCCGCCCGGCCGGAAGGAGCGAACGTGAGCCTGACAGGGGGCAGGGGAGTGGGACGGACTAAGAAAGAAGCAGTTGTGTTGAATCCTGCCCCCCCGTTTGGCGGAAGCTGGTCCATTCTAGAACTGGGGCTCGGCTGAGTGTCGCAACAGCCAGTTGTTCTGCCCTTGGGAGGACATCTGTGCCGCCTGACCTAGGATGGGCCAGCTCGCCCGATGGATGTCGGTCCTGCAGAAGGAGTGGCCTGGGCAGATGTAGAGCAGGTCCCCCCGGGACCCTCTCCCGAGCAGCCAGCCCCCAACCCCCAATCCTTTTCTTCCTCCCTCTGTGACCAATCCAGAGACCCAGAGGACTTGGCTACAAGTGGCAGTATCTCAACTCAAACTGGATTCAGCTGAATCCCAGAGCTGGGTCCCCAGTGGCCCGTTTGCAGCTCCTGGTCCTGATGTTCATTTATTCTTGTTTTCAGAGGCCGTCCGTCCCGAGGCCATGGTGTCCACCAGCTCCAGGCTTACAATCCTGCAGTACAGCATCTGTAGTGAGCTGATGGGGGCCCCCCCAAGGATATGTCCATGTCTTAATCCGCCAACCTGTGAATGTGACCTTATGGGGAAAAGAATCTTCACAACTGTGGTTAAGGGTCCCAGAGGGGGTCATCCTGAGTTACCCAGGCGGCCCTAAATCCAATGACAAGTGTCCTTATAAGGGACAGAAGAGACACACAGGGAGAGGAGGGGGACACGTGAGGACAGAGGCAGAGACGCGAAGGACGCGGCCACAAGCCCAGGGACGCCTGGAGCCCCCAACGCTGGAAGAGGCAGGAAGGATCCTCCCCTGGAGCCTCTGGAGGGACCGCGGCCCTGCAACCTCCTTGATCTCAGACTTCCAGCCTCCGGAACTGGGGGAGAATGAATTCCTGTTGTTTAAGCTGCCCAGCCTGTGGTCCTCTGTTGCAGCCGCCCCTGGAGATGGGGACAGACTTCAGTGGAAGGAAGGCTCCTTTCCCAGTGGTCCCAACAAAGGTCCCCGAGATGGACCTCGTGGCCTAGCTCGAGCCCCGTGCCCACCCTACTTCAATCTCTTCTGCCCAGAAATCTGGTTCTCACGTGGCAGGGGCAGGTCACCACCCTGGACCCAGTGGGCAGAATCCACCCTGGCCCTGGCCCGCACACTGAGAAGGACTGATCGAGGCCCAGCACACTTGAAACACGGCTCGGAGGGTCCTCCCTGCAGACGTCTTCTGCTTTCACTTCTCCCAGTGTCTGGTTTTGTGACCTTCGACACAGCACGGGGGTCCCATAGGTGGGGTTGAGGTTTGCTTTGTATTGCTGTGTCCCCGGAATACCCACCCCTGTGTGGATCTGGGTTGTCGGCCACGTGAGGACATTGTCTGATGTCGTGGGCTGAGTTGTGTTTCCCAATATCCGTATGTTGGAGTCCTGACCCCCGGGACCCCAGAATGTGACTATCTTTGGACATAGGGACACTAAAGAGGAGATTAAGGTAAACTGAGGTCACTAGGATGGGCCCTAATCCCACAGGACTAGTGTCCTTATTTATAGCAAGAAATTAGGACACAGACACACACGGAGGGACGACCCCGTGAGGACAGAGGGAGGAGATGGCCGTCTACACGCCGAGGAGAGAGGCCTCAGGAGGAGCAGCCCTGCCCACACCTGGATTTGGGTTTCCAGCCTCCAGGACTGGACACAGTGAATGTCTGCTGTTTAAGCCGCCCAAGCTTCCCATGGCTGCCATGACAATTTGTCACAAACTGGGCAAGTTAAATCAACTGCAATTGATTCTCCCATGGTTCCGGAGTCCAGACGTCTGAAATCAAGGTGTCATCAGGCTGTACTCCCTCCTGAGGCTCCAGGGAAGGGTCCTTCCTGCCTCTTCCAGCACTGGGGGCTCCAGGTGCCCCTGGGCCTGTGGCTGCATCCCTCCATTCCTGCCTCCATCTTCACGTGGCTTCTCCCCTACGTGTATGTGCCTCTGTGTTCAAATGTCCCTCTTCTTAGAAGGACCCTGGTCACTGGGTTTAGGGCCCACCCTGCTCCACTGTGACCCCCTCTTCACTTGATGACACCCGCAAAGACCCTTTGTCCAAATAAAGTCACACGCACAGGCTCTGGGTGGACGTGCGTTTTGCGGACACTCTTTAACCCATAGAAGGTGGCAAGAGATAAAGGCTCCAGATTGCCCACCAGGGTCCCTGTGTGTCCTCGTCCCATCTGGGTGGCCCTTGTCCCCTCCCACATCCTGTCCGTCTTCTGTCTCGAGCGCCTGCCCTGCTGGCCTCAGGCCCAGCCCCAGACCAGAGGCAGCAGCGCCTCGTGGGTAGCCCAAGGCCCCATCGCCGCAGAAGGCTGCTGGGGCCTTCTGAATCCAGTTTGAGTTGAGATACAGCCACTTGTAGCCAAGCCAGTCCCTTAGAGTTCCCCCTTGCTCGTTGATTCTGCTTCTATGAAAGAGCCCTCACTTCACCTCATGGTTCACAAAGTGGAGCTTACACAAGATCGTCCATCCCAAGAGGAAGTGGAATTGAGGACCGCCCCGCCTGCCGCTGGCCTGGTGGTTCTATCCACTGACTTTGGTGCCGGGACTCTGACCACAGCCCCAGCCCCGTGATTCCTCCTGTCTCTAGAGACACATGGTGCAGCCCACTGGTTACCAAGACGGCGGCAAAAGTCCCCTTCCCCACGCCCGGGCCTTTGCGACGAAACTTGGATGTCCCTCCGGTTAAGAGGTGGGGTCCTTCCCCCTCCCCTTGAATCAATAAAATGCACTGGAATTGTTGCCATGAGACTGGAGGCTGAGCTTTAAGAAGCCACCCAGGTTTTGTCTCCTGGAGAAATAGCCACCACCGTGCAAGACATCCCCCTGTCTTGAGGCCACTAGCGGCGAGGAAGCCCGGCCAGGCGTACGGAGAGAGGGGCCCGCGGGGAGCTCTGAGGCGCAGACGTGGGGCCTGAGCCCGGCTGCCAGGGGAGTGTCTCCAAGTGACCGAGTCCAGCCCATCACGTGTGGACAAAACGGTCCACCAGCCCCGCCCCTCCTGGGTCCTGACCGTGGAGCCGTGGACACTGGTTCACCGTTCTAATGAGGCTCTCGGGCAGCGGAGGATAACCGCGACCCGTGGGGCCCCTGGGGCCACCCTGTTGTCATCCCCCAGCCACACTCTCCACACTCTCTTCCTGCTCAGACAGTCTCCCTTGGATTCAGCCAGGACACAGCAGGCGCCCAGCATTAACGGCGCTTGCTGACGCAAGGTCAAGGTCAGGCAGACACAGGAGGGAGGGTCCTGCGAAACTTCTGGGGACTTCTGAGCACTTGGCATCTCTCTGGCTAGTCATAGGAATGACTGGGTTCTCGCTCAGGAACCAAGCGCGGGTCCTCAATGGCTTGTGGTGTGTCTGCTGGGGTGTCCCAGTCCCCACTTTCTTTCTTTCTTTTTTTTTTTAAAAAAACGATTTTTTTGACGTGGACCATTTTTAAAGTCTTTATTGATTTGTTACAATATTGCTTCTGTTTTTTGTTTTGGTTTTTTGGCCGTGAGACACGTGGGATCTTAGCTCCCTGACCAGGGATCGAACCTGCACCCCCTGCATCGGAAGGCGACGTCTTAACCACTGGACCGCCAGGGGGGTCCCTCAGTCCCCACTTTCTGCCTGCAAGCTGGGAACCCAGGGTTCCCGGGGACCCTTGCCTCTCCCAGGCCCCATTTCTGGGCTCCCACTTTTCCTCGAGCGACCCCCTGGCCGCTCCCTTTCCAGCTCATTCAGCACCCCTACCATCTCCAGGCTGTCCCCGACCCCCTCACCCCCCACCCCCGTGGGAATTGTCAATCCTTCCCCCCCCCGAAACAAACGTGGTCCACCACACCCAGCCTCCCCTCAAAGGCAGTCTGTTCTCTGGGCCTCTCCCACTTCCCTTGCAGACGGGCCCCCGCCTGGCTGGTCCAGGGGGTCTTCTCCTCGACCCCCATCCTCCACCCACGGGGACCTGCATCTCGGCAAGTGCCCGTAGACAACGCCAGGCCAGACCACGGAGGGTTGGAGACCTCTGCCCACGGCAGCTTCACACAGGAGAGGAGTCCAGCCCTTCCCCTCCCTCACCAGACCCCCAAGGGCGATGGGAAGAAAGTGGGCAGATGGGGTATGCCCGGCTCCCACCTGGGGTGACCCTTTCGTGGGAGCAGGGACCAGGATGCTCCGGGCATGTGTGAGAGAGGCCACAGGAAGAGGGGAGAGTGTGACGGCCAGGGAGAGGCAGCCCCCCTGTTGTCTTCTTGCCGAGGAGGGGGACTTAACCGGGTGGGGTCCCGAGCCCCTGGCCGCAGGTCTGGGTCATAGCAGAGGTGTTTGCTGAATGAATAAATGAACAAGGGAGTGAGTCAATGGGTTGATGTCACAAGAAAGGCAAAGAGCGTGGCCTCAACTTTTCAAGGTACAGAGGGGCTTTCCTGGTCTAGATTCCAAGGGGGAATAAGGGCCTTCCTGATGCAGCCAGGGTGATTGTTCCTGGCCCCTTCTAGAATCATCTGGAAGTTAATGCTTTAGAAAACAAATATTTCAGACATCTCAACACGGCCCTCCAAGTGGGAGCCTCAGCAGATGGCCAGAGGTCTGGACGCTCTCCCACACCCCAGATGCATGAGCGCACCACGGCCTTACAGCAGCGTCCACGGGGGACGCAGGCCTCGGCCAGGAAAGTGTCAGAGCCCCCAGCCACCTGCCGGGGCCCCCACCCCTGGGCCCTGTCCATTTTCCTTGGCAGCTCCTGTCACGGACAGGACATTCCTGAAGACTGAGGCTACATGTCAGGGGTTGGGGGCTGGAGAGGCCAGGCGGGTCCACGGCCGAGCTTCACCTCTGCCTCTCCGCCTCCATCCTCCCTGCCTCTTGGGCTGACCCGGGAGGTAGGGGCGCGCGTCCTGTTCCCCTTCCCACACCCGTGCCAGGGCCTGCCCGCTCTGGCCTTCACCCCTCTGAGGTCCCTCTCTGCCCAAAGCCCACGACACACAGGGCCCGATTCAGGGAGGCCTCGGGCCTGTCACGGTGGCATCCTGCGGTGGGGAAGGCCTCCTGCAGACCCTTTTCTCCTGCTCACGGCCAAGGGGAGGCCTGCCCCTGGCACCTAAATGTCCCCGTTGAGTGGTGTCTCCCTGAGGACAGACTCGGGGAAGGAGACCCTCCCACCTACTGTCAGCAGAGCCAGCCTGGCAGGGAACTCAGAGCCGTAGGACCCCCAGGGCAGTGGGCCGAGCACAGTCACGTGCTGGGTGGGGGTGCCCGGCCCACATGCAAAGACCAGGCAGCAGCCTCGCGGGGAAGGTGGAAGGGCTGGCCAGGGAGCAGAGGGACAGGGCTTAGAGGTGGGAAGGGCACCCTGACAGGCCCGTGAGGACCAGCCCCACACAGGGTGGATGCGCCACAGGAAGAGGCACGGACACGTGAGCAGAAGGGGTTGTGCCCCTTCCAGGTCTGACCCGTCAACGTCCGCAGAGGGACCCCCAGGACATGGAGGATTTCCAGCGCTCCCAGGAGTGTGGAGCCACAAGACGGCGGGAGCCTGGGCCCCGCAGACACCTGGAGCAGAGCCCGAGGGGATGGGCCGCCCTCGAGAGCAGTGAGCCACCGCTCTCAGGAGGACATGGTGGGGGTGGGATTGGCAGCGGCAGAGGTAGCCATGGGGGACCGTGTGTGCGTGGAGGCCACCAGTCCCAGCGGCTCTGTTGGTCTGGGGTGCAGCAGGCCCACCTAGGACCTGGGCTGGGACCCTCCGACCTGTGGCACCGAGAGTTAGGGCAGCCAGGAGTGGGGGCAAGGTGGAAGGTGTGGAGGTGAGGGTCCCGAGGAGGAGGGGACCGTTGGCCCGTGGAGGCCCTGGTCTCTGTCTCAAGGAGCATCCAGGGCTGTCCTTTATCTCACCCCTCACACCACATATTTCCAGAAAGAAATCATTCCCCATTCCAAAGTGCTCCACGGAGGCGGATTTTTCCATCTGGGCTTTGCTGCTGAGCTCTTTTGGAGGAAACTTCTGCGTTAACTCACCTCCCTTGTCCAAGCATACATGGGGCCAATCCGGGGAGGCACGGGGGCCGCTGCTGGGGATCTGGGGAGCCTCGGCTGGGCACACGCGGGCCAGTCCCCACCTGCCGGGATGGGATGCTGGCGTTGCTGAGGGTCAGGGGTCTGGGCGCCCCGTGGCCAGCTCTGCAGCGCAGCCCCTGTGACTGCTCCCGAGGGTCCCCTCGCACATCTGGCTAAGTCAGTTCCCACACTGTGCTTCCAGCCCCTCGGCCCCTGCCCCATCGATCACCCGCTGAGGAAATGCCCGCTGCTGTCATCCCGTCCAGACCCGGGGCCTCGCTCTCGCGCAATGGCCCCACTCGAGCCTCCCCCACTGCTCCCCTCTCCTCGTGGCCGCACACCTGGGCTGGGGCTTGGTTTCCAGCCAGCGGACAGACGACCTGGCTCTGAAGCCGCCCTTCCCCCGGCCCCGCTCCCAGATCTCCCAGCCCTTTTCTCCTCCAGGCACATGCAGTCTCCCCTCCTCCCAAAGACGTGCAAATGCGATGCGGGGTCTCCCCTTCCCGAGCCCCTGCAGCGGCCTCTCTGTCTTTTCTGCTGACACTTCCTGCAATGGTGACTGTCATGGGCTGAACTATGTCCCCCCAAATTCCTGTGCTGGAGCCCTAACCCACGGGACCTCAGAGTGTCGCTGTATTTGGAGATGGGGTCTTTACAGAGGGAACCAATTAAGGTGAGGCCACTAGGGTGGGTCCTAATCCCATAGGACTGATGTCCTTACCAGGAGAGGAGATGAGGACACAGACACACACAGGGGAACGACAGCCATCTACACACTGAGGAGAGAGGCCTCCGGAGGAACCAGCCCTGCCCACACCTGGATCTGGGATTCTAGCCTCCAGGGCCAGGAGGAAATAAACATTTGTTGTGTAAGCCGGTCTGTGGGACTTTGTTAGGATACAGCCAAGCAGACCTGTACAGCGACATTCCTGCCGTGCCTCAGTTTCCCCACTGTCTCTTGGCCTGACTGCTTGATTTTCTTGGCTTATTGCTCCACTTCCCAGCAAGTTGGAAAGGCCCCATTGCAGGACCGTCACAAGCACACCTGCCCTCACAAGGCTCTTGGTGAGCCTTGCTTTAGGGTGACCAAGTGCACCCCTTGGCCTCCCAGGGCCCTCCACACTCTGAAGCCCAGACAGCCCTCCAGGTCACCCAGGCACAGGACCCCCAAGCCTGCCCTCCGATCTCTCCCTGCCTTGGGGTGCAGGACACGTCAGGGCCCACTCCCCTGGGCACGTTGCTGTGGCCTTTCTGGGTCTGGACGGGGACGCCTTTGGAGGCTGAGGCCTTTGCAGGGTCAGGCCCTTTGCTGTCCAGACAATGACCCCAAAGCCCACGGCAGGTGGGGGAGCAGAGCCGGGATGCGGCAGGTGAGCTGCTCCCTCTGACCTCACCAAGGGGCGGGGCCTGGCCCCCCAGGGCTGAGTCGGTAGAGCTCAGGATCCCGTCTAGTCACCTGTGCAGGAGGGACAGCCCCTCCGCAGAACTGATGGCCAGTGGAGAACTGCCGCCTGTCGCCGGGCGTGATAGAGGGTGCGCCCCTTCTCGAAGGAGACTCGGCACGCCCTGGGGCCAGCGCAAGGCCAGGGGTCTACTTCCACCACATGTCTTCAAGGCACCCAAAGCCTCTGCACTCTGGCCCAGCACCCCAAAGGGCCAGGGCAAAGGTCAACGCACAGCTCCCGCAGAAGCCCTGAGCTGACTCTCCCAGCCCGGCCCCTCTCCCAGGGACTTACCCCAGAATCCGGGCTGTTCCAACCATTCCCACGGGGTGGCCTTCGGAGGTCTTCGCAGCCCCCTAACCTCTGCCCCACACACTCCCAGTAGCAGCCCGGGCATCATCTGGGGTCACCCACCCCCTCTCTGAGCAATCACAACGGAGCATTTTCCCAGCTTGGAGCTGTTGGACCAGAGGGACGGTCTTCAGGGGAGGCATGCGCTGGGGGCCTCCAATGGCCCTGCCTGCTTGTGGCCTGCGGATTCCAGCCTGGGATGCAGGCAGCTTGGTCAAGAGTTCCCACCAGAAAGTGAGGCCCAGCCCTGTCTGGGAAGAGATGCACAGAGCCCCTCGCCAGCACAGGGAAGCCGGGCTCTCGCCCCGGGCACTGGGCTTCTCCTCGGGTACTGCTGGGCACCTTCGGGCTCTGGACTGGTCAAGCCCAGAATGAGTTGACTGCACTGGAGGCCAGTGGGCAGCAGCTGAGCTGGGCTCTGTGCCGGCACCGGTCAGGGTACCCACACTGGACATGTCCTCCTAGGGCCTAGGGGTGCAGGCGGGGCTCAGGCACGGACCCCATCCTCATGAGGCATTTAGTGTGGAGGGCTGGGGAGGCAGCTGCTGTCCCTCCCTTAGGTCCTCTCAGGCTCAGCAGGGGTCAGAGATGCACCATGGTGTGAGGATACCCAGGGAGTGACTCCCCCTTAGAGGGGCCCCCTGCCCACCCATCAGCCCGTTATTGTACCAAGAAAAGAGGTCCCCAGGCCTGGAACCCCTAGACCAACGTGGCCATGCCTGGGCAGCTGGGAGCACCCGAGGGGCCGTCCCTCCAGCTCCCACTTTAGGGCCCGGTGCTGGGCAGCTCCGTTCCGTCCAGAAGACCCCACGCTGCCCATTCAGCTCAATCCCCATCCCCCAGCCCGTGTAGCTTCCCTCTGCTCCCTGGCCCCCAGCCCCATCTCCACGTGCCCTCTGGAACGTGGTGGCCCCCTCCTAACAAGGACTCTGCCAGGTCTGGGTGGGCGGCGTGTGTCCCTGTTCCCCTGACCACCCAGTCCGGCCCTGGTTCCCCTTGAGGCCTTCCTCCGCTGGAGGCTTTAGGTGGGTGACTTGGCCAACAACCACTTCAGTTTCAGCCCTTAGCCCTCTTCCACCCCTTCCCCCTCCTCCCTCTGCCCAGCCAGGCCCCAGGCCCCCGGGGGTGGGCATGCAGCTAGGGCTGGGCTGGGATCTTGGTGCCCAGGCAAAAAAGGGCCTTAAGAAAATGAGAAGGGAAAATAACCAAACACCTTCTCTCCATCTCTCTCTCTCTCTCTCTCTGTGCCCCCTCCCTCCCTCTCATCATAAAATAAGGAATTTATTTTTCTCTGCACCTGGGGCTGCAAACAACCACTCCGTCCCGCTGTGCTGGGCCGGGTTTATTTGGGGTGGGGGGGCTGGGCAGGGGGGACTGTTTATTTTCCTTTGCTTTTGCAAGAAGAGGGTGGGCAGGGGCTGGCGAAGCCATCAGGGACCCTCTCCCACCCCCACCCACAGGGGGCCCTTGACCTCCCCCTCTACTTCCCTTTTCCCTTTGTGGGACTGAGGTTAAACAGAGGGCACCCGGGGCCCAAGACTGCACCCTCTGACGTCTTTGAACTCAGGAGAGCTTTGCTGTCTTAACTGTCCCCTGCCCCACACCACTGTCACCCTCTCCTCAAGTAGCGGACGGCTGCCGGGCAGGCTCAGCATGGATGACCCACCCAGGAGTACGACCCTCCACTACTCCCCTTTCTGGGGCCTCTGGATCCCTGGAAATTGGTCTCACAAATAAAGCCAGCCAGGGACCGCCTTGCCCAGAGGGCGTGGAGATCGACTGCCCACTCCCCTCGCTCCGTGCCCCCGGACCTGTCAAGCGCCCCCTCTGCCCGTGGGCCTGCTACCTCTTGGGACCTTCTCAAAGGGACATGCAGCCCTAGTGGCCTCTGCCCTCCAGCCCAAGGGCCAGCTTGGTGGGCGCTCCAAGCCCCCAGGCTCCCTCCAGTGACTGGAGCCCACGGGGGTGCTCAGAGGTCCAGCAGGCCAGGTGGACTGTGCAGGGGAGGCGGACTGGTGCCAAGTCACTGATGGGACCAGGCCAAACCCCTTGGCTGGGGAGAGACCAAGGCCCGAAAGGGGACACCCCAGCCCTCTCGCCGATGGCTCCAGGGAGCAGAGCTGGCCTCCAGGCCGGGCTCAGGCCAGGGCCCTTGTCCTGCCTGTCCCTGGAGCCCCTCTATGGGGCGTCTTGTGGGCCGCCCTGGGCTGGGTGTGTGGGATGCTGGGTGCAACACCTGGCCGCCCCTCTGCCCTGCACTTCCCCTCTCCAAAGCCAGGACTCCTCTCAGCTCTGGTTCCCCATCAGCCTGACCACCCTGAGGCCCCTGAGACCCCGCATGGAGGCCCCTCTTCCACTTCCCAAGGAGATGCTCAGAGCATTGGCAGATGCGGTGGGGCAGTCCTTTTAGCGTCCCCCCATCACCGCCTGCAGCAAGGGCCACCCAAACCCCTCGGGAGCCCGGCCCTGCTCCTACCTGCCCGCACGTCTGTCCAGGTCTGCCCTGTTTCAGGCACATTTTCTGGGGTTTCCTCTGCACCCCACCTAACGAGCCCTGCTGGGCTGGGCTGGGCTGGGCTGGCGGACCAGCTGGGCCCCTCCATGCCCAGCACCAGATGGTCTGGGGAGACTGTGGTGGACAGAGACCCCCACCTCTCCCAGAACATGACCTGGACCTGTGGCTTCGAGACCAGAGTGCAGGTGGGAGTCCCTCGCCTCCGGGGGGTTGGCAGGGAGCCTGGCTCTGGATGGGTTTTGGCCTCAGACAGAGGAGAGGGGACAGAGGAGGTCGGCTGAGGGGGTGGAGGGGGCAGGAAGCCCCCAGGGGGAGGGGCTCCTGCCAAGAGGAGAGGAGGGGGCACTGGGGGCACTGGATGAACTGGGGGCACTGGGGACACTGGGCGCAGGAGGCCAGACGCAGATCTGAAAGCATCCAGCAGACCAGCAGAGTGAAACACAGGTAGGTTGCACAGCACCTGTGGGACTCGCCTCTCCCTCTGCCCTTCCGATGGAGCCCGGGCCCACATCTGTCCCAAGACCAGCCCCCTGACCCTTGGGCCCCCTTGAGCAGAGAGCCGGGACACCTCCCCGCCCAGGGGACCACCCTCAGCCCCTCCCTGGGCCTTGGGATGTTCGTGTGTGGACAAATGGCGTGTGCCCATGGGGCCAGCTGGCCACTCTCCCACCATGGCTGCCCCATTGCAGACCTGGCCTGACACCTCTGACAGCAGAGAAGGTGGCTCAGCCCGCCCCACACTTAGAGCCCATGGAACATTCCAGCAGAGACAGTCCCCTGGGGCTGGGGTCCAACGCCAAAGGCCCACCCCCCACTGCCCCCACGTGTCCGTCTTGGCCTGGCTCTCGGGCCCCCAGCCCCACCCACTGTCTGTCCATCTGACCCAAGCCCAGAAGCAGAGCTAGGCCCCCGCTAAACACGGGGCTGGCAGCCTGGAGTGGGCCCTGGATTGAGGGTGATGTCACATCCCGTGAACACATTAGTGAACCGGCCAGGCCACGGCTTCCTCTCTGTCGGCCAGGCGGGGCCTCGGTCCTGAGCGGTGAGGGGTTAAGCCTGGACACAACCCCGGCTTTCTCTGGCCCACTCCGTCCCACACTTCCCCAGATGCCCCCGGCCCTGTGCACTCTCCTTCCCTCTCGTGCTGTCCCCACGGCCTCAGCCCCCACCCCTGCCCCGCTGCCTCCTGGTCCACTCTGGCTCCCTCTGGCCACAGTGTTTCTGGGGGTCTTCCAGGCTGCTCTCTGGGTCCCCCACCCCCCAGCTAGCACGTGCGTTGCCCTGCGGTGGGAGCTGGGTGGAAACCTCCCAGGCGGTCCTGGGTGTCCACAGGGCCTGGTGGGTGGGCAGAGGCTGGGGGCGGGACTCAGGCCGGCGTGGCCCCCTGCCGCCACCCCGCCCCGCCGTCCAGCCTCTGCCAGGTCTCTGAGGGGCACTGTTATTAATATTATTATCATGGCCACCGCAAAACGTGCGCTAAGCCCCTCGAGTGATTTATTCAGCGTACAGCCTTATTGATTAGGCTGACCTCCCAGGGTGGTGGGGGAAGGGTGCCTTGGCTCCGGGGGTCTCTGGTCTGGGGGGGCCGCCCGCTGGGCGCCCTGGGGCATCCGCCCGAGTCTCGGCCCCTCCCGCCCCCGGAGAGGGCCCAGCCTGAGGGAAGAGACAGCCCCTCCTCCTGGGAGCCCTGAGGCCCAAGAGGCTGTTCAGACCCGAGGGGCAGCGGGCAGTGGCGCCTGCAGCCCGTGGCTGGTGCAGAGGGGAGGCCGGCCCGGGGCCCCCTGCGCCCCGCCACCGTCTCTATGTGGGGGGAGGGCCTGTGGGGACCCCCCAGGGCAGCCCCAGAGCCCTGGAGGCATCTGTGCTCACCACCGCTATGGGCGGGGGCTCGCTCCAGACCTGCAAGCCCCAGCCCCCCACCCCGGGCTCCTCCGCACAGATCCTTTCTCACCCCCCAGACCCGCTGCAAGCCTGCAGGGGAGGGCTCCGCCGTCCCAAGGGAGCCAGTGGTCCCGTCCTCCTTCAAGGGCTTCAGGGCACGGTGGGCGTCACGATCACGGGCCCCCAGAAGCTGCTGGCCAGGCCCCGGGCCCCCAGGAGTCCCCACCAGGGCCGCCAGCCACGACTGGGGTGTCAAGACCTCAGCGGCCCCGCCAGGATGAAGCTCTTGTCACACCGCACCCCCAGCGGTGGCCCCCAGCCTCCAATTCACTGGGACCCCAGGACACCACCCAGGCCCCATTGCCCCCCGAGACCAGAGAAGCCGGGGTGCTGGGCCGTTGAGAAGTTGGGGCTCGGAGTTGGGATCCGAGGGGCGTGGTGGCTGTGGAGGGTTGGGTGCTGGGGGGGACAGCCTGGGCCGCAGAGGCCGTGCCTTGCGGGGAAGGCCTTTGGGGTGTGTGTCTGCGGCTGGGCGGGGCTGGAGCATGTGGGAGGGTGTAGCATCCAGGGCCGGGGTGCAGAGAGGAGGCTGTGTTCCTTGTAGGAGGAGGGACGGCAGGCAGGCGCCTCCCTGCCCTGGGGGCTAGGTGCGGGCTGCCGCGGATGGGATCAACTCCAGTTCTGATCTGAGGCTGCTAGGCCGGGGAGGGCTTGGGATCTGCCCGCTGGCCCCCGCTGTGATCCGGGGTGCAGGAGAGGGCAAAAGAGACCCGAGGGGAGAGGGGCCCCAGGCTGGTACTGCACCCCTCTCTCGGATGTGGGTCTCGGGGTTCTCCCGAGGGCTGAGGATGGAGGGGTTCCAGCAAGGGAATATGCAGGGAGGTGAGGCACAGTGACCTGGGGGTCTGGGCGGCATGGAGCCCCATGTGCTTGGAAGGAGGCTCGGAAGAGGGGGGTCCCCCCGGGGAGAAAGCCCGGACTCACGGGTCCGGCCTCGGCCCCAGAAAGCTCAAGCACATGGCGCTCTCCTCTGGGGGCCCTCGTCCGCCTCCAGCCAGGTTGCATCAAGGGGCCCAGGGGTCCCCTCCCTGCAGCCCGGCTATCCTGTCTCCCAGGAGCAGGGCCCAAGCGGCCAGGACTCCCGCGGGCACCTTCCGTGGAGGGGAAGGAGGCAGCTGCAGCTCCAGTTCCAACGCGCCTGGAGCCTTCTCCTCCTGCCCTTCTTAGGGCTAATAAAAGGGACCGTAAGCCCTGTAGGCGTACAAAGCGCCCCTATAAATGGCTCCCGGTAATAACGACATTCGCAGCAGTGTGGCCGGAGAGGGGACATCATCCCCAGCACGGCCCAGCCCACCCAGGGACAGGGACAGGGACAGCCCCCCACCTACCCCGGGGCACGACCCTCTCCAGGACTGGCTGGACTGGACTGAAAGCCCCCCAGGCCAGTGACGCAGCAGGGGCTCCGGGAGAGGAGGGAACAGGGCTGCGCTCGGGCCGCCTCTCGCCCAGGGCTCTCGGTCATAGATACCGGTGGCTCCGGTGGCCGGCCTCTAGGAGTGAGGTGGGCTGTGGCCTCTCACCTCCGCGTGGCTTGTCCCCCAGCTGCGAACCTTGGTTTCCTCCTATGACTCTGGGGGTATCGGCTGTGGGCACGGGGACGGGCCTGTATAGGCGTCTCGCTCCAGGCGATGGCGCCCCAGTCCACCTCCCAGCCCCCAGGTGCAGGCGGCCGTGGCCTCGAGCCCCCAGGAGCTGACAAGCTGGGGCAGGGGAGTGGGTGCCAGGTCCAGGCCCAGGGTGACGACGTGGATGATGGGAGGCTCGGGCTAGGTCACCAGCTGTGCCGTCCCCTCGGCAAAGCCCCAAAGGAAAGCTCTGGGAATTAAGTCTTGTTCCCCCGCCTACCACCCCACCCGGCTCCGACATGCTCCATCTCTGACGGTGCCCTGGCAGGACAGTGATTACCCTTTAAGGTGACTCTCCCATTAAGATTCCTCAGTAGCGTGCAAATGGAATCCAAATCCGAGGTGGGGCCCAGGGGTGGCCACAGCGAGTGACAGGTGGAAGGGAGCCCCCAGGGCCACATTTATGGAGTGTTCTAGCCCCCAGCTGTCAACCTAGGGCAGATGGCCTCCTTTCCGTTTGTCAACTCTCCTGTCCTTGTCTGACCCAGAACGAATATTTTCCCTTTAATGAAATTCTTGGGAAGAATTGCCAGTTTCTGGTCTGCAGGGGCATCGTCCCCCACAGAACATGTGGTCCTGAGGCACTTGGTAGAAGTGGGAGTTGTGGCCACAGACAGGGTGAGCTTGGAACACCGATGCCCAAACTGCACTGCTTGACCATCACCCTGGTGTAAATAGTCTCCGCACGCTGGTTCTCAAGACATGACAGACGTCACCAGGCACAGACAATGGAAGAGAACCAGCCGCCGTGGGCCCTTGATCCACCCCACACCCCTGTGCCCATGACCCTGGGAGGCTCTTTAGTTCATTCCCAGCCTCCTCTCTCCCATCCACGCCACCTGTCCTGACTGGGCCTCCTCCAAGCACCCAGCATCCCTTGGAGACAGAGAGGAAATCGGCTTGAGTAAACGAGTCCGCACAGGGAAGGGACGTCACTGCAGGAACTGGGGCTTCTCAGCAACCTCGGCTGCCCCAAGTATCCACAGGGCAGACGCCCAGGGCTGGGGGTGCAGGACTGTTATGGAGTCCACTGGGCAGCTGGAGGGGCTGGGGCTCCTGAGAATGATGCTCGGGGTGGGCTCTGCACCTGCTGCCATCTCGGGAGCCTTCATGTCCCACCAGGAGCCAGGGCAGCCGGGTGCCCTGGGCAGAGATGCTGTCCGTGCCCCTAGCACCACTTTGTCCACTTTGCTGCACCCCGGGATTGGGGGTGTCCAGGGTCAGCAGGGCCTTCACCTCCACTGCAGGTGACAGAGACTCCTACATCTGTTGTGGAGAGCAAGGAAGAGGGCGTGAGCCCTTTCTGCCACCACCCTGGTGCCCGGCTCCTGTCACCTCACACCTGGGCTGGGGCAGCAGCCCCGCCCCCCGCTGTCCCACCCTGGGTCCTGCACACAGCAGGCGCCCTCTGCACGGCCAGCCTCGAGGTGGCCCCAGGGCTGCCCCTGACCCCTGCTGTCCTTCCTCTGCCAGCCATCACATGGTAGGGGCACCAGCTGCCACCCCGGGTGACGGGATGGTTGCCTCCCTCTGCCCTCCGTGTTGAGAGAGAACTTGAGGGGACAGCGCGGTGGGGACCAGAGGGCGGAGGCCGCTCTGCTGACCACCTTCTCGGCAGCAGTCGTCCCGTTTCTGAGCCCAGCCTTGCTGGTTCCGGGTGGACGGTCCAGACTTGTGAGAATCCAGGGCTGCCGCTCCTTCCAGGCCTGCCCTGGGGGATGGGGAAACTTCTGCTCAAACCCCACCATTCTGCAGAACTTCCCCGTGATGGGATGTTCTGGATCTGCGCTGTCCAGCCTGGGAGCCCCCAAAATGTGCCTCCTTTAAATTCATCATGACGTAAAAGCAGCCTTACGTAGCTGAGTGCCTCCTGTTGGATGGTGCAGATTTTGAACTGCGCTCTGAGGATCAGAAGTGGAATCCAAGAGGCAGCCACACGTGTCGTTCTGCCCCATAGTGTAGAGTCGCTGGGGAAAGTGCAGGATGCCCAGGTAAAGCTGAATTTCAGGTAAACAAAGAATGTTTCTCAATACGAATATGTGCCGTGCGATATTTGGGACACTGCGGGCGACATACATATATGCTAAGCAATTATTTGTCTGAAATTCAGATGTTACCGGGTGTCCTGTATCTTTTAAAAAATATTTTATTTATTTATTTAGTTAGTTCTTGCTCTGTCGGGTCTTAGTTGCGGCACGCGGGATCTTTCGTTGCGGTGTGCGGGCGTCTCTCTAGTTGTGGCGTGTGGGCTCCAGGGTGCGTGGGCGCTGTAGTGTGTGGCACGCGGGCTCAGAAGTTATGGCGCGTGGGCTTAGTTGCCCCATGGCATGTGGGACCTTAGTTCCCCGACCAGGGATCGAACCCCCCTCCCCTGCATTGGAAGGCACATTCTTTTTCACTGGACCACCAGGGAAGTCCCATGTCCTGTATTTTTATTGGCTGGTCTGGCCACCCTGTAAGTTACAAGTTGGTCCTTCAGCAGCAGGACAGTCTGGGTCCAGACTAATCACTCAATGGGCAGGCCGAGCAGGGGGTGGGGATGCCAGCACTGGGTCTGCTGGTGGTCCCTGAGGACAGACTGAGTCATGGCTGAGCACATGGAAGGCAGGGGACCTGCAACCCAGGCTGCCTCTATTGACCGTGCTCCGCGCGGGTTCCTGGGGTCCTGCCTTCCACACAAGCCCCATCTCTGCCCTTGGACACTGGTTCTGCCGGTCCACGTCCAGACAGTTGATTCGAGATGTGGGGAGGCACCCCAGGCCTCCAGCCCATGCAGCCTGCTCAGCGGTCCGGGCCCCTTCCTGCGCAGCCTGGCGGGCAGAGGGTCCACTCCTCTAAGGCCTCCCAAGATGCCAAGGGCGGGCTGCCCGGCCCTGGGGTGCAGTTCTGGAGCCCCCAGCAGTGGCTACACTCTGATTCTGTCCCGTCTCCTGCACTGGGAGGACTGGGCCCCTCTCTGCACTCCACCTGAGGCTCCCCACCCCCTCCCCCAAGGGTGTACAGAGCAGCGCTGGGAGGGGGTTTCGTGGGGCTACAAGCTCTGAAGACGATTCCTTCCTGACTCTGCTTGCAGGGCCTCACGTCTAGGAAGGAGAGGGGGGCCCCTGTGTATGTGCACAGCTGTGTGCAAATGTGTGCAAGTGCGTGTACACGGTTTGTGTGTGGATGTGTGTGTGGTACGGCTGTGCCGTGTGCGCTCACGTGTTCCCTGGGGGAGGCAAGGCACGGGGCTGGAGAGCCACCATCGCAGTGGACGGGTCTGGACCAGGGCCACCCCTCCCTGTCCCTGTGTGCCGCCATCCTGAGCCGTGGTAAGGGCGCAGGGACCTGGGTCCAGGGCCGGGCCTTGGTCCCCAGGCTGAGATGTGGCCCTTCTCCCCTCCTGTCCCAGGACGAGGGACATTGCAGGACCAGGACAGTGGAGGATGGTGGGTTGCACTTTGCCGGGGGGAGTGGGGCGGGCTCCAGCCAAGATGCAACTGGGGCTTCCCGATCTGGCCTGGAGACAAGGGGGACTGTGTGAGGGTCTCCAGCACCCCACCTCCCCATCCTGGCTTCTCGGCTCTCCCACGCTGGTGAGCAGCTCGAGTTTTTGGGATGCTGACCTCCCCTCAAGAGGCTGCCTCCTGGCCATCTCCCCCTGGGGTCCTGCTGCTGGCTGTGGCCTCTGTCCTTGTCTGGGACACCTCCTGCATGTGGGCCCTGGAGGACCTACTGCCCTGGTGGAGGGTGGGTGAGCTCTTATCTGCTGCCTGGGGGTCCCCGTGTGATTTGCAAATGTAGATCGCATTTGGTTACATTTAACAGAGGGAGGAGAGAAGCATTTCTTCTGAAACCACCTTGTTGGCCCCAGACCAAGTGCAGGAAAGCAGGGACATCAATCTTTCCCCTTTTAAAGCAAGTTTTCTTCTTTTATTTTTTTCAAGGAAAATCATTCCAGACTCCATTTTTCCTTATGTGCCTTCCAGGCAGGGACCCCTCCCAGGGCTGCGGACCCCAGGCTGGGGCAGGTGGGGCCTCCCTCCACCCCACCACGGGGCTGCCACTGTTCCCTACAGGGCAGCCTGGGGCCCTGAGCTGAGGCTGCACCCCAGCACCTGCTCCCGAGGGGCAGAGGGTCCAGGGGGCTGGGTGCAGGAGCCCGCAGGTGGGGGCATGTGGACAAGCCATCCCCAGGAGAGGCTGGGGAGGTGGGCTTGCTGGCTGACCAGCCAGTGCCCAGGCTGCGCAGAGACCCCTTGGAGGGGGAGGGGGCTCCCATAAGGGCTCAGCTCTTCCCCAGGCTCACCTCCAGCAGCCTCCAGCCCCCCTCAAGGCCTGGTGTCTGTCCTCCCCTGCCTCTCCCATCCCCCACGGCCTCCCCGCATCCAGGCCTTTCTTGTCCCTGCATCCTCCCTCTGACATCCGGCCCCCACTCCCCGGGGTGCTCGAGTTTCCTGGCGCCTTGGAGGCTCGAGTCTCCCGTTGGACAGCATAAAGGATGGTCAAGGTCACATAGGTCCCCCCTGCAGGAGGAAAGAAATAAAGGCCTTCTCCCAACTGGCAACCAGGCCAGAGCAGCCAGAGCATTGAGGATGGGGACACGTGTGTGGGTCCCAGTCACGACCCAGGCCCGCTGTCCAGCACGGGTTCCTCCTGGGCACCCTCCCCCTCCCCCTCCCCCCAGCTGTGCACGGGGACCTGTGAGGGTGGAGCCACTGGTGTCTCCCTTTGCCCCAAAGCGCTCTGTCACCCCAGACACCCCTCTTTAGCCAACAGGCATATTTCTGAGGGCCAGCCAAGTGGGCGGTGGGTCCCAGGGACTCCAAGGCCCTGCCTGCCCTGCGCCTGTGGAGCACCCTCCCCAGAGGGAGGGGTGGGAAATCTCGTTGCTTAAGAGGACATCGGGAGGGCCCCGTTGCAGAAAGGCTCGCCTCCCCGAGGACAACTGCTCAGATCGTCCTGGTGCACCGCCCTCCACCCCACCGCCGGTCGCCCACAGCCTGTCTGTGTGTCCATGCAGTGCGTCTGCAGAGTTTTCCAAACTCCACCCCCGCTGGGCCTCCTGGGCCAGAAAGGCTACTCCTGCACCTGCTTGGTGCCCAGAGTCGGGTACGAGAGCGGGCTCTTCCCCTGCTGGTGGGGGGCTGTCATCTCCCAGGCGGCACGACCCCGTCTTCTGCCCTCCACCTTACCCTCCAGCTCCTGCCACCCAATGAGCACGAATAACCACGTCACCCATGGGGAGACCCCAGGGCAACCCACAGGAGACCCCAGGGAAACGTCAGTCCCTCTTCCATCCTCGCTCCTGTGCCTTGGCCCCTGGCTTCTCAGGGGCTACCTTCCTGTCCCCAGGTGGCTGCTGGCTGCTGGGGGCCCTGCCCTCTCCTGACGGGGCTGTCCTGCAGAGCACAGCATGGGAGTCCCGCAGCAAAGCCTGCACCCTGCCCTAGGAGCCGGCGGGCAGTCGGCCTCGGGAAGGTCCCCTGACAATTGGCGGGAAGGGCAGCCAGCCACCACAGTGGGCTGGGCAGCAGAGGGCCAGGTGCACGTTTGCAGGGAGAGCTCGGTCCCGGCAGAATCCCCACTGTGTACCCGCCTCAGGGGACGGCCTGGGGTGCCAGAGAGGAGAGGACAGGACGGATGAGCCTTGGGCCTTGGGCATGGGAGCATAGAGGCCGGGAGAGCTGGCCAGTATGGGAAGGACCTGTGGACAGGCGTGGAGCCGTGTCCTCGTGGACAGGGGGCTCCGGGGGAGGGGGCCGTGAGCCGGGGGCCAGAGGGGAGAGGAGGTCCTGGCATCTGCACCCTGGAGGCCCAGAGGCTCCCATCCCCAAACCGGGTGGGGCCGGTCCCGCCCCCTGCTTGGCAGATGGGGAAACCAAGGCCTGAGAGGGAGGGGGTTTGCCCGAGGCCATAGAGCCCTGAGCGGCAAAGTCGGCGGGGAAGAGCCCATGGGGAAGCCTCCCACATCCTCTGCCCTCTCCCGGAGAGGGGCGTGCCTGATGGGGGCCTCCGGGCAATGGGCAGATGCAGTGGCTGCTGCCTCCGGGGCCCCCAGGACCTCAGCAGCAGGACAGCTGGGCGCCGACCTGACAGGCGTTCCAGGAGGAACCTCTCCAAGGAGCCAAGCTCCCAGGTCTCTCGTCCCCGACCAAGGAAAGCAAACACGGGAAGCGGGAAGCAGTTGAAAGTGAGAAACTTTAGCAAGTGAGAGCTTGTGAGGCCAAGGGCCTCCAGGAGAGAGACATCACGCGTGAAGCATGGCCCAGGGCCGCCGCGCGTTCTTTCCATGGTCGGCAGCTGCTCCTTGCGGCCCCCCCTGCCTGGGCCCTCTCCCCCGGCCCACCCGCCTCGCTCCCACCCCCAGCACCCCACCCAGCCCGCCCAGCCCGCCCAGCCTGCCCTGTGAGGCCCCCACCATCTGCACTGGGAAAAGGGGGCAGGACCCCCTCCAGCCCGGCTGCTGGTCTGGGGGACACCCAGCCTGCCCACAGACCCCCAGCAGGGGGAGAAGGGCCAGAGGGTGGGAGGGTGAGTCCAAGTGCCTGAGCCCCGTGCTGGGAGCAGCCAGCCCCTGGTGCCCAGGTGGCCACGAGAGCCACTTCAGGGCACGGCGATTTCCAGCCTCGCAGCTCGGTTCTTGTCCCAAAGAGGCAGGAATGTGGGCGCTGGGGACAGCCGAGACCCCAGAAAGCTTATGAGCTGCGGAGGTGACAGCAGTACAAGTGGAAGGGCGGCTCCGCCTCGGGTTTCCTCCGCACCCACCCACGTGTCCCCTCCACCCTGCACCCTTCCCCCTCGCCCCCAGCTTTCAGGCCCAAGAGGGGAAGGGACTGGTGGTCGCAAACAGGGGGTGTCACAGCAGGGCAGTGCACGGCATGATGAGGGTCCCCGTGGGGCACCCCCTTGCCCACAAGGCCCAGCCGGCTCTGTGCTGAGGACACGGGGCCCCTCTCTCTGCGAAGCCAAGGAGAGAAGCCAAGCTTCCCCCACCCCACCCCCACTGAGCCGGGACCACCCAGCTCTTATCTAATGGCTGGGGCCAGAGGGACGGGCAGGAGAGGTGTGGACTCCTGCCAGCCTGTCCCTTGCAGCCTTGCACCCCCTTCCCCACGCCAAGTCCTGTCCTCAGCAGGGGACAGCCTCACGGTCCCTTCCTGCCAGCTGTCACCTCCCGTCTCCACCTCCGAGTGGCAGCCCCAGCTGCTGGAGCCCTCCTGGCCCCGGCCCACCCCCAGGCCCTGCCGCCAGCCCCCCTCCCGCTCAGGCTGGGTGCGGGGCCTTTTTTGGGTCTGTCCACCGCAGGGCATCCAGGCCCACCGAGGGGAGACCAATCAGCACACAGGCACGCAGGCTACGGACAGCGGCTATTTCAGGCTGGTGTGGGTTTCTGTCCTCTTCCCAAGGAGGAAGAGAATGTGGACACCTGCCCGACAGGCGCCAGCCGGGCGCCCTGAGACCCCAAAAAGGGCAGCGAGGGCCAGGCGGAGAGGTCACCTCGGGCCGTCTCCTTTCCGCTCACGGGCTCTCAGTCTTCATTCCTGGCGGTTTCAAGGCCCCGTGGCCACAACCTTCCCAAACCTGCCACGTTCTGGGAGGGCTTGGAGCGTCGGCCCCTCTCAAGGGCACGCAGGCTGAGGTGGCAGGCAGAGTGCGTGTGCAGCTCTGGGCATGCGCCTTCTCCCTGCCCCAGCAGACCTCAGTCCCCACAGCCCCCTCGTGGCCCCCAAGCCTTTGGGGCAGCCCACCCGGCTCTCCGGGCCCATCAGGAAGGCCCGAAGGTAGGGCTGGGCTCTCCAGGTCTCGGGGACAGTCTGATCCGCCCTCATCTGCAAAGTAACAGGGCGGGGTGCAGGGCTGGCGTGGGCTCAGGCCGGGCTAGGAACATCAAAGGGAGGGACTGGGCCTCACTCTGCCTGGGATCCTCGGGAGGGGCCTGCAGCACGGTGAGCGTGACCCTCTTTGCCCTCTGCAGGCGTCTCCTCTCCCCATCTGCCCTCTGCTCCCAGAAAGCCAGAGTGGGCCTGAGCAGGCCTGCCCGTGTGGCCAGAGCGGGTGCAGCTGGGGAGGGCGGGAGTGAACGCATCGCCCAAAGGACAGAGGGCAGAAGCAATGGGCGGAAGGGTGGGGTGGACGGTGCCAACTCGGCCAATGTCCTGTGAGCACCCAGAGTATCGGGGGCTCTTCGCTCCGAGGGTCACGTCCTCCAGGGAGACTCCCTGGATGGCGCTTTTGGGGCTGGACACACCTGAGAACACTCTTGCAGGCGGCCTGCTTTCCTTCCAGGGAAGTGTGCAAAATGGGCACAGACTTTGCAGAAGTGGCCAAACCGCTCCTGCCCCCGGGCCAGGGGGTTGGCAACAGGCGCCGCCGGGCAGCGGGAGCACGGGGCCTCCAGAGGCAGCTTACCCAGGCCCTGGTCTGAGACCCCCGAAAACAGAGCCAGGGCCGCCCTGCCACACCCGGGGTGGAGCTCCCGCCGAGTCCCGGGGCTGCTCCAGCCCCCGGTCCCCACCCCAGCCCTGGCCATGCCCACTCTGAGCGGTGGGAACCAGGGGCCAGCAACCCTCCCTGAGCTAGTGCGCCGCCAGCTCAGCCTGTCGCGAGGGGTGGCGAGCTGCGGCTGCGCAGGAGGCACGCAGCAGAGCCCCAGTTCGGCTCAGCCTGTGGGGTCCAGCACTTTCTCTGGAACTGCACGCCGTGGAGCAGGGACCGGAGGCTTTCCACCAACCGGAGGCTCTTGGGGGAGCTTCAGCCGGAGAGGGGGGCGGGCTTCGAGGGCCCTGTGCGCTCAGAGCTGGTGCAGGCAGGGTGCCGGCTGGCGTTGGGACCCTTCGGTTCGGGACCAGCAGTAGCTCTGTCCGCAGGGAGCTTGCGGTCTCCCTGGGTGGACGCCAGGCCCACTGGACGCGGATGTCCAGGGATAGCACTGAACTGGTAACTGGGAGGTGCGCCCCTCTGGGGGCAACAGGTCCGGTTTGGGGGCCAGTGATCCCTCCAGAAAGGGGGCTTTGGCTGCTCAATCTCCATTTCTCTCAACAAAGCCAGGAGAGCGGGTCAGGGTTCTCAGGCAGGAAAGGCTGAGGCTAGTGACCGCTGGCCCGGAGGTTTTGGTCCTGGCCCAGCACAAGTCCGGCTGGGCCGCAGAGCTGGTGGCCATGCAGGGGTGCTCCCTACCCCCACTTCCTCTTCAGGGTCAGATGGAGATTTGGGTTTTGCCCTCCTCAGTTTTCCAAATCCTCCCAGGGGCTCCCTCACCCCTGACAGCCCCCTTAGCCCCTCCATTACGCCAGGCCCAGTGGAGGTAGATACCAGCCCCATCGAGGGGCCCGTGGAGCAGGGCTGTAGGGAAGGAGTTTCGTGGAGCCCTGACTATTGCGAGAGCTGATGGAGGGTCCCAGGGGACCTTCAGGAGGGGACAGGCATGCAGCCGAGGCCCCAGTGTCCCCCCACCAGCCTCCTGCCCCAAGCAGTTGAGACCCAGGCTGGGTAGGGGGCAGGCAGGGGGCAGGGTGGTTGGGCCTCAGGGGATGGCTTTCGGCAGGGACAGACCCCTCCCTAGGAGTCCTGCCCCGGGGATCCTGGTGAACAGGGCACCTCCAGCCTCCATCCAGGTCTCCGCTCCTCAGGCTGTGGGGACAGTCAGCCCTGGGCCAGCCCGGCATGGGGCCAGGAGAGCAGGGTGGGCGCTAGTGTGGGGATCTGTCCCCAGCACCCGCCCAGAGCCCGCAGTCACCTGGCGGTCCCAGAGCCCAGGAACGTGTGGTGCCCAGACACGTCCTCACCAGGAAGTGGCCGCCTTGCCAAGGGTGCCTGGCCGGAGTGGCTCCCCATGGCGGCTGAAACGGCCCACTGTGTCAGCAACTGTGCCTCCAGACGGGGCGCACTGGCCCGTATCCCCGAGGTGCTTCTGAAAGTCTGCGTCGATCAGGCTTCATTGAAATTGTCCCCGAGGGGGGTCACGGGGGGCCAGGGGGTCCTTCTGTGAAATAACTCATCTCAGGGTGCCTGCGTGCTGTGGGCACAGGGTGGGGGTCATCTGCCAGGACTTCTAAAAATGGCCGCCTGGGCTATTGGTCTCCCCCTCAATCGGCGTGCAGCTGGGCGGGAGTGCGGGGCGGGTTTCAGGGGCCTTGGTTGGAGCAGAGGGGTCGGGGAGCCTCCTGGAGCCAAGGAGCTGGGGCGGCCAGAAAGTGCTGAGGGTGGGTGGTGGCAGGAGTCCGGCCCAGGGGCCGCCGACCACAGCGCCGCAGCCCTGCCGTGATAAATGGCTTCCCCAGCAGCCAGGCAGCTCTGCCAAGATCTCCTCAGCCTCTGAATTCCGTCTTGTTGACCCTGAGGCCCACCAGGGCCCTCGCACAGGGCAGCTTTGTGGAGGCGGTGATTTACGAGGCGCTGCTGCAGGTGGGGTTTGTACGTGCGGGGCTGGCATCGGGGGGACAAGGGGTGTCCCGGAGGCCCTGCCAGCCCGGGGTGGGCAGCTCAGTGTCCAGCAGTACGGCAGCACCCTGGGAGCCCTGGAAACCATGCCTGGGTCTGAGCTCAGAGGTGCGGGGTCCTTAGGGGCTCAGCGTCCCGACCCCAGGGACCCCATAGCAGGCAAGGGCTCCTGGATGCCTGTTGAATGAAGCACAGAAGGCCAGGCCTCATCAGGCTGTGGACCCTGCCATGTGGCACATGGGACACATCCCCTCTCCCAGCTCGGTCCTCGAAGCCCAGAGGACAGGAGTGTGGGGAAGGGCAGGGAACCTGGTGGCTGCTCTGTCCCCGGCAGCTTCCTGCCCATACCCAGCCCCTCCCCAAGTCAACCGCACACCTGGGAAGCTTCAGGCGGTGGGCCCTGCCGTGCCAGGCCCACCGGCTGTGTCTGGAAACCCTCACACCCCAGCCCAAGCTCTCTGGGGCAGGTTTCACATCTCCCAGCACATTCTGGGATGGAGATTCCCGCTTGTCTGTCCTCCAGGAAGCTCTCCTGGTCCCACTGGCCCTGGGATACCCCACCATGCTGGCTTCTGCCACCCAGCAGAAGCCAAAGCCCCGGATGCCCTGGTTCCCACTGCTGGAGTGAACAGCCCACAGTGGCCGGTCCCAAGGGGGGACCCACAAGCCCCTGGGGACCTGAAGCTGGGGCCAGGGCTGCCAACGGTGGAGCGGCTGTGAAGCCCCCTTTGGTCTGGGCTTGCTGGTCTACCAAGGGTTCACAGTCTGAACTCTGAGACTGCCTCTGGTCCCCCCACGCAGGGCCCTTGCAAGCTGGAGAGCAAAGAGGCTCCTCTCTCCTGGGCGATGGCCGGAGTTTGGGTAGGCTGGCCGCCTGCGTCCTTGGCTCTCTGGGACCCTGAGTTCCTGGCGGAGATGAAGGCAGGTTGGGCCGGCCTCGTAGTCTCCTGGAGCGCCTGGGCCTGTGGCTCTCTCTAATTGCTCTTTCTAAGAAATGCCTCAAAATCTTTTGCAGAGAGAAAAAGCCAGAGGAGTGGCCCTGGCCTCTTCCAGGTAGCCAGCGGTGGGAGCCGGTGGCTTTGGGGACGGCAGCAATGCCATCAGCTCTGAGCCAGACCCAGAAATGGCTTTCCGGGGAGGCCACCCTCTGGCTCCCAAGGCCAGCCATGGGGTTAGGGCGAGAGGAAAAAGTGAGCACCGGGTGAGGCCGAGCCTGCCCCCCGCCCATGGCCGCAGACGCCCGCACACGGATGCTTACCCACCCGAGGCTCAGGCCGCTTGTGGGGCCCATGGGAACCATGAGTGGGTCTGAGCAGAAACCCACCCCAACCCATCTCGGACCACGCGGCCTGGAGAGCCAAGACTCTCCCCGCCAGGGCCAGGAAAGCAGGACAGGAGGGGCTGGGGCCGGAGCCTCTGGGAGCCCCAGAAAGCTGAGTGGCACCGCATCTGGGGTCTGCATTCTGTGCCCCTGGCCTGGGACCCCAGCAGAGCAAGGGGGAGTCTGGGGCTTAAGGACACTGTATTGACTCTCCCTCCTGCTGGCCACCCAGAGCAACCCTTCCCCTCCTGTCTCCCCCTCCCCCCTCTCCCCTCCCCTCCCCCTCCCCCTCCCCTCTCCCCCCTCCTCCCCCCTCCTCCCCCCTCCCCTCCCTCCTCCCCCCCAACCACCTGCCTCCCCCATCTTCTATCACCAGCCTGTACTTTCCAGCCGCCTCTCTCCACGTTAGCAGTAGGCACCTTGACTTCCACCTCCCCAGCCCAAACCCCCAGTGCCCCGCTGCTTCCTGCTAAGGGACTCCCAGGGGACCAGCTGGCAGATAGGTCCCACTTCTTTCTTGGCATGTGGGGGACTCAGCAAATACCCTCTTGTCAGGCCAGTGGGGAGCCCAGGGCCCATCCAGGACCCCTGTGGATAGAACCAGAGGGCTGCCAGGAAGAGATTTAGGGGACCGGGCACCTGGGTGGGGCTCCTCGGTCTCTCAGACTCAGGCCAGAGGTGCCCACTCGAAGGTGGCAGGTGAGGCCAAGCCCACGCCTGGAGGACACCCACGGCCAAGACCCGGACCCACGAAACCGCAAGAAGGGAAGCAGTGGGGGAGAGAAGGAGTGGAGGCCGGGCCCAGGAAGAGATGATGTTCAGGCCGGTGGAGGGTACAATCCCCCCGGCGGATGGAGGGTGGCCGAGCACCCAGCTGGACCGCGGGCCCCAGTCCCTGGGGGTGTGGCTATCGGGTGGCGGCCGGCGCCGTGCCCACCACACCCCACAGCTTCCATTTGTCCTGCTGGGGGCTTCCCCCCAACCTCCCCCTCAGCACACCCCACCCAGGGCTCCACCCGCATAGCCAGGGCCCCATCTCCCTGCACCCCATTCCCTCCTGACCAGCTCCCCACCTCCCATCCATGTGGCCAGCCCAGGTGTCCCGGGCCCACGATGGGCAGCTGCTTTCTCAAGGATAGGTATTTCCGACCCCGGCCCGGCCCGGGAGAGGCCTTCTCAGGGGGCCCGGTTTCCCCTTCCTCACTAATCCTGTTTCCTGTGTTTATCCCGCTGGGCCGAGAAGGAAGCTGCCTCGGAGGCCATGGGAGGGAGGGTCCCGCAGGGTCGGGGGCAGCACAGAGAGGCCGGCGCAGGCCCACATCCCAGGAGCCATCGGGTGTCTCAGGGAGGGGCTGGGGGGGCAGGAGGGACCTGAGGCCATCGAGGAGAGTGGCTGGCCCAGGACAGTGGCTGAGGGTGTCCGGCCTGAGCGGCGGGTGGCCAGCTGGGCTCAGGGGCTCCGGCTTAGATGGGAGCCGTGGGGCCGGGGGTGCTTACACATGAGGGACTCTGGCCTGAGTCGCCCTTGAGTTCCCAGGGTTTGCTCAGTCCCTGTGGCCCCAGAGCTGCAGAATCCCTGCAGGACTGACATGGGGCAGGAGCCTGGGGGCTCTTATGGCCTCCAACCAGGGACCCAGTCCCAGGCCCACCTCGGGGCATCTCTGGGGAAGGCCCTCCCTCCAAAGGCCACCCCAGAGCCCTACTGTTCCCCGTTAGGGCAGCTTCAGAGATCCCTGGGGGGTCAGTGCTCCAGGCCACTCAGGGCAGGGGAGGGTCTTGCCCAATGTGGAGGATGCAGTCGTGTCTGACAGGGAAGACATCTCTAGTCAGAGGGCATCTGGACCTGCTCCGGGCTCCAGGGTCACCAAAGGGAGGGTCAGGGCCTGAGGACCCTGCGGCGCTGGAGAAGGAGGGCGGGGCAGATGTCCAGGGGCTATCTGGCTCCAGCCCAAGTGGGGTCCCTCCTCACCAGGGCTCAAGCTCAGAGCTGGAGGGTCAGTGCCAGCCCACAGCCCCTGGGGATGCACCCTAGTCAGCCAGAGGCCAAGGGCCAGATCCTGCGGCAGGCTGGGGCCCTCGGTCAGATAATGCCACATTGTCCAATTTAAGCCCTAATTATCTTTGAACTTGGCCTGGAAAAACAGGTCTGGCAGGGAAGCGGCCTGGGGGCGCGCTGGGATTCCGGGGGGAGGGTTGAACTCCAGGAGGGTGCAGCCCGGCCTGGAGGCCAGATAAGTCCTGAGGCTGTGGCCGCTGGAGGCTGGTCCAGTTGTGTGACTGAGTGAGTTACCAGATATGGCCCTGGAGAGGGGTGCAGGTGGGTGGACACCCTGCCCCCTCCTGGCCCTATAGCCTCCGGAGGAGGGTGGCCCCCAAGGAGGCCCTGGGGACTCCCCGGTGCTGGCAAGGAGAGGACACTTGGGCATCCCCGAGACCCATGGACAGGAGGAAGGGAGGCTGCCCCAAGGGTGACAGGAGGGTTTAGGGTGCCATGGCCTGAGCGGGGCCCTTCCCAAGGGGTGAGCTGCAGCCATTTTGGGTGATATAGAGCTGCCTCCCTGGGCCACGCCTGGAAGCTGGAAGGCTCTGCACGGGAGTGGGTGTCTCAGGAGGGACAGCCTTGCCCCTGAGGCTGGCCAGACACAGGGCAAGATGGAGCCCCCATCAGACCCAGGAGCGGATCCTGAGTGTTTGGGAGGACAGGCCATGACAAGGCCCTGGAGGTGGGGAGGCGGATACCTGATCCCCGGCCCCGGGGACGCCTTGGGGGTCCTACAGCCTCTGCTGGTGGGAAGTCAGGCTCTGCTGCCTCGGACATGGGCTGCTGGCTAGATGGCCTGGCAGCCCGGGGGGATGTGACCAGGAGGCGACCTCACCTCCCACATCCGGCCGGGCTGTCAGGGAAGGTCAGAGCCCTCGGGGAGGCCACTGAGTGCTTCAAGAGCGTGGGGCTGGGACACCACCCTGCCGGCAAGGGGGGCTTCGAGTGATCCTCCAGGGTGCCACTGTGGGCAGATGTGCCTGAGCGGCCCGGCTCCAGCCACCCTCCCCCTTCCCTTGCCTCATGCTCCCCCCGCCCCCACCAGGAAGGCCTTTCCATGAAGGCGGAGCTAAGAGAAGGAGGGAGGCGTGGAAGGACCATGCGGGGTGGACCTCACCCACCAGCCTAGGGGGACTCGGGCTGCCTGTGAGAGGCCAGGAGGTAGCCACAGGTGCCCACAACCTGCACCGGCCTCGTCCCGAGGCCACCAGCTGGGTCACCAGCATGAGCTGGACGAGAATAGGAGGCGGGCAGCGGAGAGGTGGGTCTGGGGGGCCAGAGGGAAGAGCCCGCCTCCAGGAGGCCCCTCCATCCCATTGTGCCCCTGCCCGTGCCGAGCCGGTCCCTCCCTGGGTTAGGGCCCCCTCAGAGCAGCTGAGGGCCTGGGCCCACCTCCCGCCTCCCTCAGACTTTGGGGAGACTCCTAAGAAGGGAGATTCCGGAGCCCCTGAAGTTATACTTCCCGGCCTTTGCCGGAGACCGGGTGAACCGCTTGGCCTTGTGGTGAAGGTGACCCCGGCATCGTGGCCAGGACAGGGCCCGGCTCTCCCACCTGTGTGGGGAGGTGTGGCACCCTGAGGGTGGGAGCAACCACTTGCCTGAGGTCAGGGGGACAGGGATTCCCACCCACCGGCCCACAGGGGGCCTCTGGGAAGACACTTTGCAGGGGCACCTGTCGGGGTTACTCAGGAGGCACGACAGCGAAGCAAGGGTCCCCAGCAGCTCAGAGGACTCCCCAGCATCCTCTCCGTCCCCTTGGGGGCACTGCCAGCCCCGCCCAGTCCGGGCCTGTGTTCTGCTGGAGCAGCTGGCAGAGACCGGCACACTGCAGCCTGACTCCCCACCCCGGGCTCAGGGCTGTGTGCCGGCTGCAGAGACAGATGGAGGAGGGCCCCTCCGCCAGACCCGGACCAGCCCCCCCCACAGTGGGCAGGCGAGGGAAAAGGGAACCCCTGAGGCCTGTTTGCTGTCCCGCTGGGCTGCCCGTGTGCCCCTTCCTCAGGCTGCCCTGAGTCTCCCTCTGCAGCCAGGCCCTGGAGGGCAGGGGGACAGACAGCCTCTCTTCCGGGAAGGCATGTGGCTTCCATTGCCCCCAGCTTTCCGGGGTCAGCTTGGTCGGGGCTGGGGGGTGGGCAGCTCCTGGACCCCCTGTCCCCCCTCCTCAAGGGAGCCTGATACTCTGCTTCCCTAAAGTTCTGGGCTCCCGCCTGCCTGGGGGCCCGCCACCGCTGGAACCCTCTTCACCTTGTCTCAAAGCACAGTCTGAGCTAGAAGGGGGCTCAATGGGAGGGCGATGGGAGACCCCCAGAGGGGACGGGCCGGTAAACTCCACTGCCGCCCGCCCCGGCCTCCCACCCCTCACGCTGTGGGGAGACTGCGTGTCCTTCTGTCCCCTGTCCCGAGGAAGGGGGCGTGTGTGTGACCAGCAGCCCTCTTCCTGCCCGACAGCGAGCCACCAGCTGTCCCCTTCCCGTTGGGCTCTCCGTGCTCAGGGTGTTTCCGGCAGCTCATGGAGCCTGGGCTGCACGTGCTCCCATCTTTCTCCCCAGTGAACCCTCACCACTGGGACCTGGTCTGCACATCTCTGTGCCACACCCCGTGATCCAAGGCCCAGGGAATGGGCTCTTGGGGGCCCCAGCTGGGGCGGAATGGCCGGCAGGCAGGGCAGTCCATCCTGGGACCTCCCTGCCTCGGAGGCCTGGAGTGCTGGGCAGGCTCCGGGGAGGTGGGTGGCCTGAGCCTCCTGGCCACGCCCTTTCTTATCAGTGTCGTGTTTAGACGCAGGCCTGGGGGGCTTAGGGCCCAGCGGCCTGGGAGATTCCTCCTGCAGGCCCAGGCTCAGGGGATCTTGCGCTGAGACCCTCAGCCTCTGCTTCCAGGGAGGCCAGGAGTCGTGCCGTGTCCCCCGAAACATTTAGCCAGCGTGAGAGCTAAGGGCGTGTCTCGGGGGCTGCTGGGGCCCAGCCTGCAGCTGGAGTGAGGGTCCTGCCGAGGCCAGATTTGGGGCTCCCTTTGGGACTGAGCAGCAGGTCTGCTGGGCCAAGGAGCTGAGGGGTCTCTGTTGCCAGCAGGAGGGCCTGGTCTCAGGGAAGGGAAGGAGGCAGGGTCTCACCTGGAAAGATCTGCCCTCTTCTCAGGCCTCTGGACATCCAAGCAGAGAAACCAGAAGGGAAGCCCCGACCTGGGGGAAGGTGGGGAGGGGGCCGGGGGTCCCTCCTGCCGCACCCCCCCAAAAGCCCCACCTCAGTGGCCAAAGTGGGTGTCATGATGTCCACTGACCTCACGGGGGCGCAGGAGACAACAAAATTTCAGCTGTTCTGGGGGAAGGACATTTGCGGCCTGAGCCTTTTGGGCTGAGCCAGTTTATGGGGGACCCCCAGCTCTCTCCCCAATATGAGGACCCCTGCCCGCCCCTCACGGCTGCTCCCCAAACCCGGAGCTTCCTGACAAGCATCTCCCTCCTCTGCCCCCGCCCCTGCAGCTGCTGGCCTCTGACCATGTCCCCTCCCTGCCCTCCCCCTCCACAGGGCCAGGCCTCCGGAAAGGAGGGCTGAGGCCCCACCCTAGACTGAGCTGGGGAATGAGACCCCGAGGCACGCAGCTCCACCCGGTCTGTGCATTTGGGAGGGGGCCCCAGGGGCACCCTGGGGTGGAGATTGGGGGGCAGGAAGGAGGGGACTGGGCAGTTCTGGGAAAGGCCTGGGAGGGAGGGAAGGGGTGTGGCCATTGCCGGGAGCCTGGGAGAGGCAGCACGGGTGAGGCTTGGTGCGGAGGCCCCGGAGCTGGTTGGAGGCCCTGGGTGGGGAGGCATGGAAGGTTGCTGGGCAAGGGCAGTGAGGCCAGAAGCAGGATGGGAAGGCCAAGGGGTGGCCCTGGGGCCTCTGCCCCCAATCTCAGCTATCGGGACAGGTCCTGAGGCATATGCTCCCCAGGTTCCAGTGGGCTTGTCAGACTCAGCTGACCTCTGTGGGTCCTCCCCGAAGGATGCCCCCTGCATTCCTAAGCATGAGTCCCTTCCTCCCAGCCCTGGCTAGGCTCTGACCTGGGGCCACATTCTCATGGGGGTCTCCCCAGAGAGCGCCAAACACACCTTGGCTGGGGGGGGAGCATGGGGCGGGCAGCCAGCCCCTTCCGCCTTCCTGTCTGGATGCTCGGATTTGGGGCAGAAAGAGTCCAGCCGGGGGCAAAGGAGTGGCGATGGGTTCGGCGGCTGAAGCCCCTCCCCATGTGAGGGGAGTGAGGGACAGGTGCTGGGGAGCCGTAGCAGGTTGCTGAGCAAAGGCCAGGGCAAGACCAGAGGCAGGGAGGCCACAGCCGGAGGAACCAAGGACCTGGGCCAGACAGAGGCCTGGGGCAGGGGCAGGACGCCAGCCCCCCAGCCCACCTCAACGTGTCACAGGTGGTCCTGAAGCAGAGACTATTTCCGCCCGACCCTGGCTGAGTGGGATCTGCCTTGTGAGCTATGCCTCACACTGGCTTTCCCCACGCCCCCCTGGGATGAGTGCACGGCAGAGAGAAATGGGCCTGGAGGGCTCCAGCGGGCGTCCCCAGGCGGGGCCTTGACTCCGATCCAGGATCACTGGCAGGTCCCTGGGGCCAAGGGCTGTGCCCTGTCCTCTTTATGCCTTTCCTTCCCCCCGGCCTCAGTTTCCCCATCTGCTCCCAGCTCCCGGCCAGGTCTCGGCACTAGCTATGGTCTGGGTGCTGCGTGGAGCTGGGAAGCCTCTAGGGGAGCATCCCTGTGGTGGGAGAGCTCAGGAGAAGGGCCTGTCACTGTCACTCTACTTGAGAACAGGTGGCCCAGGCCCAGGCCCGTGCCGCACAGAGGGCGGAGACGCTCGTGGGGTCCCAGCCCCTTCCCCATAGGAGAGGGCTGCCTGGTGGTCCTGGGGCTGGGCCGAGACCCAGGGGCTGGGGAGGGTTGGGGGCCGGAAGGGGACCTGATGGGTGTGGGCAAACAGCCTTGGCAGGTCGCCCTGCTGGCCACGAGGCCAGGAACGAGGGGCCTTTTCGTGGAAAGGGATCAAAAGCTGCCTTATCACATTTGTTTTTCTCCAACCTTTGCTTCCTGGCTTGTGCAACGCCCCCTCCCCGCGGCCTTCACCTCTGCCTGGGGTGAGAGCTCGCAGGTGCCCCCGGCACCCCCGCCCGCCTCTGGCAGCTCGAGGGGTGCTCTGAGCCCCCGGGGGCTGCGGGCCACCTGCCCTGTCAATCAGCCGCTTCCCAGCCCCAAGCTGGTGGCAGGGCCTCTGCGGGATTTCTTTGCAGGCTTAGCTATGGGCCGGGCCGGAGCTGGGCAGGCGGGTGCGCGTTTGTGGGCTGGGTGGGGAGGCGCCCCGAGGTCAGAGCCAGGTGGAGGCCTGCAAGTCTGGGTGTGTTGGGGGCGGTTTCAGGAGGGGCTGGTAAGGGTCCTGAGTCTTCTCCAACCTTCATCCTCCTAGACAGGACCTGGCTTGTGAAGACCGCTCAGAGGCTTTGGGAGCCAGATATGGAGAGGGCGGGGTGGGGGGGAGAGGGTGCGGTGGGGAGAGAGGCTCAGACTGGGGGTGAGGCCCAGGGAGAGTAGAGGTTCAGGTCCAGGAGGCTGTCTGTGGGGTTGTCTGTCAGCAGCGGGACCCGTGAGGCACAGACGGGGAGCCCCTGATGTGCACTGGCGGATATGGGGCCACAGTCGCCCCATCTCGCCTGGACCCTGGCTCAGTCCCCAAGCGAATGGACTCCCGGGTTCGCCATGGCTTTGAGGTGGTAGATGTTTAGACGAGAGAGCGGGGCGCGAGGGGGGCGCCAGGGCCCTGGGCCTGGAGGCGGTGGGCCTCGTCCTCACCCTCTGCTGCCGTGTCCGGACCATCTTGCTCGTCCCCTAAGACCTCCCAGCCTTGAGTCTCTTGTCATTACCAGGCTACAGACCCCACCTTCCTTGTCCGTGTCCCACCCAACCTCAGGTCCCCCCACGTTCCCTGAGGAGTTGCCTCCCGCTCGCCTCTGCCCTCCAGACCTCCGAGGGCCATGATGCTTGGTGATTCTCACTGCGCACCACGATCATTCCTGAACCCGAGCCCCGCATGCCAGGGAGTGTCCTCCAGCCTCGCCCCAGTTCCCCGGGGCAAGAGCTGACCCCTGTGCCTCTGGTTCCCGCTTGCACCCGTCCTTCCCCTCGTCCAGGACCCAGCATCCTGCTACCGCCTGCTGCCTCGTGTCTGTCCTCGCATGGCATCGACTTCAGTGCAGCAGTGTGGTCGCCTTGCACACATTCTCAACTGCCCCTGGACCTGGGAACCTTTTTTGCCCATGTGGACCACACCCCACCCCCTATCTGGGGCAACCCAATTTGTTCTCTGTTTCTGAGCTGTGTTTTAGATTCCACAGATGAGTGAGCTCACACGGTATTTGTCCTCCTCTGTCTTAGTTCACTGAGCACGATGCTCTTGTACTCTATACTCCATTCTCCATTCTCAGTACTCCCTGCTACAATATTAATACTCCATACTCCACACTCCACTATGAATACTCCATGCTCCATTTCTTATTCTCCATACTCCTACTCCATTCAGTACTCCGTTCTCCATACTTCATACTCCATTAGTAATGCTCTATACTCCGTTCTCCATTCTCCATTATTAATATTCTGTACTCTAGTCTCCATTATCCATCTCTATTCTCCATACTGCGTCAATAAAACTCTGTGCTGCATACTCCATTATTAATACTCCGTACTCTATTCTCCACTATGCATCTCCCTTCTCCATGCTCCATTATTAATACTCCGTGTTCCACCCTTTATTTTCCATAATTCATACTCCATTCTCCATTATTATTGATAATCTATACTCCACACTCCATTCTCCATCCCTTAGTCTCCACTCTTCACACCCCATTCTCCATTATTAATACTCTCCACCCCGTTCTCCACCCTTATACTCCCCTCTCTGCTGGAAGGCTCTTCCATTCCTTCCCTTTCTCTCTGGCTCCAGTGCCTCCCCAGCCTCCCGCCTGGAGGTCCTGTGGTCTGGACCTCCGCTTTCCCTGTTGCCCACCCCCACTCACCCCCGCCTTCCCTCCACCGCTGGGCATTAAACGCCTTGTGCTCCTCCAAAGCCACTGTCCGAGAGAGGGCAGTTCACAGCCTCCCACCTGCACCAGGAGCCCCCAGAAAGGGATTAGTGCCCTTGTGAAAGGGACCCCAGAGAGCTCCTTTGCCCCTCCTCCCACGTGAGGATGCAGCAAGAAGGTGCCGTCCTGACCAGGACCCTGAAAGAGGACCCTGCCAAGTCACCATATACTGGCACCTTGGTCTTGGACTTCCAGCCTCCAGTTTTGTGAGATACAAATCTCCCTTGTTTAAGCTGCCCTCTCTGTGGTATTCTGTTGCAGCGGCCCCGGACTGAGACCGTCACCCTCCTAACCTCCCTCCACCCCTCACCCAGACAGTCTGAGCCCAGGAATGTGCCCTTCTGAGCATGGGGCTGCCGACCCTGTCCAGTCACGGTTACCTTGCGGGGGGAGGACCGGCGGGCACACACACGCCCACCTGAGTCCTGCACACGTCCCCCCAGGGCCGCGCGGGCGGGCAGCAGCCTCCCCCCACCGAGCAGACCTGCTGACGCGAGGTGTCAGCTCCTCTGCTGTCCTGCTGGCCCCCGGATGCAAGGAGCCCAAGGGGCCCAGGGGGCAGCCATGTCCTGTAGTTCAGGGACCCAGCACGCCCCAGGCCAGAGCGGGGGGATGGAGGGCCAGCCCTGGACGGGCTTTGGGAGGGATGGTGAGAGGGCCGTGCTCCCCGCACCCCGCCGCCACCCCTCCGTTCTGGGAACTCTACACATTTTTCCATTGGGAACATTGTGCCACATGAAGGTCTTTGATATACCCCAAGGATCCCCTCCAAGACGCTGCTCCAGCTGGGCCCTCGGCGGGCCCTTCAACCCCTCTCAGGCGTGGCATCAAGGGCGTGCAGAGCCCTCTCTTGCTCCAGGCCCTGCTTCCAGCTGGGCCTTCCCTGCCGCCTTGGGTGTGGCCAGGGAAAGCCCTGGTGCAGGCCGTGCTGTCTCTGGGGAGCGAAGAGACCTGCCAGGCACCGTGTGACTTCTTCACAGGGGAAGCGAGATACAGCAGGTGTTCATTCTGAAGGTGTCCAAACACGGCCCTGACCACGGGGCCCCTAAAAACCGCTCCAGGCTCAGACCTCGAGTATCCGCAGGGCTTGTCTCACACGCACTAGAGCACTTGGGCTGCCTGCTCTCCTCATCTTTCCCCAGGAGCAGTTAGTAATCACTCATTATGATTGTTAATAGACGATGAATGATCAATGATTATGACCGCTAGTGTCCAACGAGTGATCAGCTGTCTCCACAAGCTGTACCAGAGCTGCCTGGGCGTCCAGATCTCTTCTGACTACCTTTTTGTTCTTAATTCTGGTAATATACGCATAACGTAAAATTCACCATTTATCCATTTTTAAGTGTACAGTTCACTGGCATTAGGTACATTCACATGGTTGTGCAACCAGCATCCACCTCCAGGGCTCCTTCATCCTCCCAAATGGACGCTCTGTCCCCATTAAACACTCACTCCCCTCCCCTCCCCCAGCCCCTGGCCCCCACCGTCTACTTTCTGTCTCTAGGGATCTGACAACCGTAGGTCTTCATGTAAGTGGAATCAAGTAGTATTTGTCTTTCTGTGTCTGGCTTGTCTCACTGAGCATCATGTCCTCAGGGCTCCTCCGTGTTGTAGCCTGTGCCAGGCGTTCCTTCCATTTTAAGGCTGAGTAATGTTCCATTGTGTGATTGCACCACGTCTTGTGAACCTGTTCACCCATCAATAGACGTTGGGTTACTTCTACCTTTGGGCAATTGTGAAGAAAGCTGCTGTGAGCACAGGTGTGCAAATACCTGCTTGAGGCCCTGCTTTTAGCACACTTGGGTGTATTGCAGAGGCGGAATTGCTCCATCCTAGGGTAATTCCGTGTTTCATTTCCTGAGGAGCCGTCGTACTCTTCCCCACGGTGACTGAACCGTATTCCATTCACACCTACAGGGCTCAAGGTTCCAATTTCTCCACACCTTTCTTATCACTTGCTTCCATTTCTTTTTTCCTCTTCTTTGTCATTTTCTTTTTGATAGGAGCCATCCTAATGGGTGTGAGGTGCTATCTCATCGTGGCTTTTTTTTTTTTTTTTTTTTTTTTGCGGTACGCGGGCCTCTCACTGCTGTGGCCTCTCCCGTCGCGGAGCACAGGCTCCGGACGTGCAGGTTCAGCGGCCGTGGCTCACGGGCCCAGCCGCTCCGCGACATGTGGGATCCTCCCAGACCGGGGCACGAACCCACGTCCCCTGCATCGGCAGGCGGACTCTCAACCGCTGCGCCACCAGGGAAGCCCCTCATCGCGGTTTTGATTTGCATTTCCCTAAAGGTTAGTGATGCTGAGCATCTTTTCATGTATCTGTTGGCCCATGTATGTGTTTTTTGGAGAAGAGTCTATTCAGGTCCTTTGCCCATTTTTCAATTGAGGTATTTGGCTTTTTGCTATTGAGTTGTATGTGTTCTTTATGTATGTTGAATATTAGCCCCTTCTCACATAGACGGTTGGCAACTATTTTCTCCCACTCCATAGGCTGCTTTCTCACTTCTGACTATCTTGGGAGATGGCCCAGTAACACCTGGGCAAAGTCTTAACTGCGTATCGTCATCCAACCCATGGGGGTGAGAAGTGCCGCTGACCCTCTTCTCTAACCAGCTTTGAAATGAATGTACCTGATTCCCACCAGGGTCCCTGGTCTTCCCCAATCATTAGAAATTGATGAGATGCCAGACAAGAAGTTCAGGCAAGGCTTTATCGGGGCTCCTGCGGCTGCAGGGGGAGCAAAAAGAAGTAACAGTTTCTACCAATCACTCCCCCTGGGGGGGCAATGGGGGGCGAGCTGGTTCCTTATGTGGGGTGAGGGTAGGAGTGTGTCCAGGGGTCGGGCTGGAGGGGTGACCTAGGCGGTTCGCCCAGCCCTTTGGTGGTGTTCTGTGCAGCGGGCATGCGCAGTTCGCTGCTTTTGCTCCCAGCTCTTCAGAAGTGGCAGTTGGGTTTTTTGGTCTTTTTGTATCTTTTCTTCGATGGTTTGCTCCAACTGCACAAGCACGCAGTTATTTTTGGTCCCTTATAGTTTCTTTGTATCTTGTAGCTCAGAAGATGTTTGTCCAGGTGCAAGCACTGCGGCGAAGGGTCCCAGGTCCCCGACTGTCTCATACCCACTAAATCAATAGTCATGCGTCACACAGCCAAGGCTTTAGCAAAGACACATGCCTGGCACACGATCAGGGACACTGGGGGGAGGAGCCTGCAGTAGGTGACAGCCATTCTGCAGGACCCATCATTTCTATAGGACCAGACCAGTGAAGAACATGGAGACATGGTCAGTATCACCATACATCTTGGTCAGGAGCACGAATCTCTGCTGCTCCCACCAGGACACCGAATGCTTCCGATTCGTCATCGTGACCAAGGAGGGTTTTGGGGTCTTACACTGGACCTTCCGCACTGGACCTTTGCGAGTGACCAGCTGTTGGGATTACTAACTGTCAAATATCCCAGTGTCGATTATAAATTCAGAGACCATGAAAACGACCACTGGGTGGGTCCGTGAACCCAGTGGGCCCAGTGTAACTGGACATTGACCTGGACCCCATTTATTTCTTGACCCCGTAGGCCTCCACCCTAACAGGGAACCACAGCAACTCTTCAGGGTTAGGGTACGGGTACCCTGTGTCCTACAGCCCTACAAAGTAAGGGGTCCCCTTTCCCGAGCACACAGCCACTCGAGTGAATGGCCATGGTTAATTTTGGGGAACAACCTAGGGACCAGGACCGTAGTACTTGCTGTGATGTGCAGGGCCCTTCCCCTCTCCAAACAGCAGGTTCTGGGTGAGAAAACAAACCCAAACCCAGCCGCAGGTCCAGGGCTGGACTTTTTGGTGGGGCAATCGCCACCTGCAGCCTCTTTCGCCTCCATCCTCAGTCCCTTTCAAGAGCGGCTCTCTTGAGATACAGGCAACCTTCATGTGTTTAAAGTTCACGGCCTGGTAGGTTTTGACAAATGTCAAACTTACCCGTACATATGTTGTGTAAACCGCGGCCACAGCTGGGTGGTGAACACACCCATCGCTCCCAAGGTGTCCCTGTGCCCCTCTCACCTGCGCCCACTGTGGACCTGCTCCCTGTCGCGTTTTCCAGTTTTCTGTGCATGCAGTCCTGCAGGGAGCACTCCTTTTTCCTTTGGCTTCTTTCATTCAGCACCATCATTTTGAGATCCCTCCCTGCCATCGTGTGTACCAGGAATTCATTCCTTATCATTGGTGAGTGGATTCTGTTACATGGATTTCACCCTGTTTGCTTTTATCTGTTTGTCTGCTGATGGGCAGTTAGGTTGTTTCCAGTTTGGGGTTTTTACAAATAAAGGTATTATGAACATCCACGTACAAGTCTTTATGGGGACACACTTTTTTTCCTCTTGGGTAAATACTGAGATGTGGAGTGGCTGGGTCATATAGTAGGTGTTCGTTTGACTTTTTAAGAAACTGCCACATTGGAATGTAAATTGGTGCAGCCACTATGGAGAACAGCATGGAGGCTCCTTAAAAAACTAAAAACAGTGTTACCATATGATCCAGCAATCCCACTCCTGGCCATATATATATCCAGAGAAAACTCTAATTCAAAAAGACACATCCCTCCAATGTTCACAGCAGCACTAGTTACTATAGCCAAGACATGGAAGCAACCTAAGTGTCCATCGACAGATCAATGGATAAAGAAGACGTGGTGCATATGTATATACAATGGAATATTACTCAGCTACAAAAAAGAATGAAATAATGTCATTTGAGGCAACATGGATGGACCTAGAGATGATCATACTAAGCGAAGCAAGTCAGAAAGAGAAAGACAAATATCGTATGATATCACCTCTATGTGGAATCTAAAAATATGATACAAATGAACTTATCTAGTTAACAGAAACAGAATCACGGACATAGAAACAAATTTCTGTTTACCAAAGGCAGAAAGGATAAATTAGGAGTTTGGGATTAACAGATGCACGCTACTATATATAAAGTAGATAATCAACAAGGAGCTACTGCATAGCACAGGGAATTATACTCAGTATCTTGTAATAACCTATCACGGAAAAGAATCTGAAAAGAATCTATATCTGTATGTATATGCATGTACGTATATATAACTGAATCAGTTTATTGTAGCTAACACAACATTTTGAACCAACTATACTCCAATTAAAAAAAAAAAAGACACCACCACCCTGTGTTGGGAAGTGCTTGTCGCGTTTGCAGCCCCGGCTACGTGAGCGCACTTGCTTCTCCACTTTCTTACCTGCGGTTACGGAGGATCTATCTACCTCATCTTAGCTATCCCGGTTTCCCGATGACGAATCACGGGGCACGTCTTTGCGTGTACTTATCTGCCATCTGTATATCTTTTTGGTAAAGTGGCTATTGAAATCTTAGACCTGTTTTTAGGTTGAATTGTCCATTTTCTTACTGTTGAGTTTTATGAGTTCTTTATATCTTCTGGATACAAGTCCTCTATCAGACATATGGTTTGCAAATATTTTCTCCCCGTTCATGACCTGATTTTTCCGTCTCTTTTTTTTAAACTGAGGTATGGTTGACATATAATCACACAGTATTAGTATCAGGTGTACAACAGAATGATTTGATGCTTATATTTATTGCAAAATGACCACACAATCAGTCTAGTTAACATTCATCACACACAGTTACAATTTCTTTTCTTAACGATGGGAACTCTTAAGACCCACTCTCTTAGCAACTTGCAAATATGCGCTACAGTGTTATTAGCTATAGTCCCCCTGCCGTATATTACATCCCCAGGACTTAATTATTTTATGACTGGAAGTCTGTACTTTTTGACCCCCTTCACCCATTTCTCCCACCTCTCATCCCCTTCTTGGGGCAATTACCAATCTCTTCTCTTCTTGTGTCCTTGGCTCACCAACACTTGTTATTTGTTGTCTTTTTTTTTCTTTTTTTTTTTTTGCGGTATACGGTCCTCTTACTGTCATGGCCTCTCCCGTTGTGGAGCACAGGCTCCAGACGCGCAGGCTCAGCGGCCACGGCTCATGGGCCAAGCCGCTCCACGGCATGTGGGATCTTCCCAGACTGGGGCACGAACCCGTGTCCTCGGCATCTGCAGGCGGACTCTCAACCACTGCGCCACCAGGGAAGCCCTTGTTGTCTTTTTGACGATAGCCATTCTGACAGCTGTCAGGTGGTATCTCATTGTGGTTTTGATTTGCGTTTTCCTGATGATTGGCGATGTTGAGCACCTTTTCATGTACCTTTTGGCCATCTGTGTATCTTCTTTGGAAAAATGTCTATTCAGGTCCTCTGCCCATTTCTTAATCAGATTGTCTGGGGGTTTTTTGTTTGTTTGTTTTTTGTTTTGCTATTGAGTCGTATGAGTTCTTTATGTATTTTGGATACGAACCCCTCATCAGATATATGATTTGCAAATATTTTCCCCCATTCCCTAGGTTGTCTTTTCATTCATTGCTCGTTTCCTTGGCTGTGAAGAGGTTTCAGTTTGATGTGGTCCCACTTGTTTATTTTTGCCTCTGTTGTCTTTGCTTTTGGCATCAGATCCAAAAAATCATTGCCAAGAGCAATGTCACGGAGCCTATGTTTTCTTCTAGACATTATGGTTTCGGGTTGTACATTCAAGTCTTTAATCCACTTTGAGTGCACTTTTGTGAAGGGTGTAAGACAGTGGTCTGATTCTTTTTTTTTTTTTTTTTTTTTTTTGCATGAGGCTGTCTGTTCAATCTCTCGACAGTATCTTTCTTTCTTTTTTTCTTTAGATTTTTTTGTTTAATGTGGACCATTTTTAGAGTCTTTATTGAATTTGTTACAGTACTGCTTTTATTTTATGTTTTGGTTTTTTGGCCCTGAGACAAGTGGGATCTTAGTTCCCTGACCAGGGATCGAACCTGCAGCCCCTGCATTGGAAGGCGACGTCTTAACCACAGGACTTAACCACAGGACAGTATCTTTCACAGGACAGAAGTTCTTCATTTTGATAAAGGCCGATTTATCCATTAGTTCTCTTATGGATTGTAATTCTGCTCTCATATCTAAGAAATCTTTGCCTAGCATCACAAAGATCTTCTCTTATGTTTCCTTCTGGAAATCTTATAGTTTTAGGCTTTACATTCATGTCTATGATCCATTTTGAGTTAAATTTTGTGTATGGTGTGAGGTAGGGCTTTGCAGTGGGTTCGTTTCTAGAAGGCACACAATTATTCCAGCATCTGTTTGTTGAAAAGTCTATCCTTTTTTCACTGTGCCCCAAGGTCAGCAATGAATGGTACATAATCTAATCTATGCCTCAATTTAACAAATCAAGAGTTCTGCATCTTCAAAAACTTAAAATTAAAAAATAAGCAAATGGTACATACCTGTGTGGACCTATTCCCCGGCTTACTCTGTTCCACTGGTCTCCTCTGTCCATCTTTCGGCCAGCACCACACTAAGAACTCTGTTGTTGGGGAGTATTCGTTCTCCAGCTGCTGTCTCTTTTTTTCAGAGACATCTGACTTTTCTAGAACCTTTGTATTTTCGTACGCACCTTAGAGTCCCCTTGTCCATTTCTGCTGTGAGGACGGCTGCATTTGGGATTGGGGTTGCACTGACGCTAGAGATCAGTTTGAGCAGAAATGACATCGTGACAGTACTGAACCTTTGGACCTGTGAAAACGTGACATCTCTCCATTTATTTAAGTCTTCTTGCATTCCTCTCAGCAATATTTTGCCGTTTTCCATGAATAGGGCTTTTCCATCTTTCATCAGAAGGCTTTCATACTTTTTGATGCCATTGTAAACATTTTCCCGTTCAGCTTCCACTTGTGTCACCAGTATTTACCCATTTCTTCTAGGTCATTAAATCTATTGGCATAAAGCTGTTTCTAATATTCCCTCCTTATTCTTTTAATATCTGTAGAGTCTCTGGTTGTCGCCTCTCGTTTCTGATATTTGGAACGCATGTCCTCTCCATCTGTCTGTCTCTGTCTCTGTCTCTCCCTCTTCCTTTATAAGGTCCTGCATGTTCCAGGCTAGGTGATGCTGTGATTTAATGCTTGTTACAGGCTCGGAAGCCAGGAAAGGACACAGCTCCTAACAGAGAGAATGGCTGCTCCTGCAAGCTCACAAAGTTCAGTGCAGCCTGGAATTCAGCGTCCTGGGGGCGTCCATCCAGCTGCCCTGACTCCACCCGTCAGGCTCCCAGGTTTTCCCAAGCAGGACCGTGACTTTGGCCTAACAGCTGAAGGCTCAGACACCTGATTGTCACATTGGGGCTTATCTCCCTCTGTAGAGGCTTGTCTGTGAGCTGCAAGGGACCCACTTTCACGCTCGGTTCTCAGTCGTGTGCGAGTTGCCCTCACGTTTTCATGGTCCTTCCATCAAGTAACTGAGTCACGACCACATATTCCGTTATCCTCATGTCATCACCCCCACTTCTTCACCCTGGCATTCAGATGTTGTAATCACCACTCGGGCGACGGAGAAAAGATGAGAATAGAGGCCACACTGTTCCCAGGGCCTCTCCCAGTTCTGTGCTCTGAGCGATATTTCTTTTTCTCTAATTCCTTCTCCACTGCGCAGGTTTCATTCTGCAAAGGCGTATTATTTTCATAATCTAAAAAAAAACCCAAAAACAAAACTCGGTCTCTTTATAAAACACAAGAGGGAGTAGCCTTAGCAAGAAAAAACATTAATAATGTGTCGTGCAAGTGACAGTGTTGACGGCCTCCCAGCCCTGAGGGCTGCAGAAGTGTCCCCACAAGTCGCAGTGCCTGTGGGTCACCCCACCCCGGCCTGCGGGGGCCCTCGGAGCTCTGACACCCACCCCCACACACCAAGCCCTTGGGGCGGCCCTGGAGGCGGGAATCTGTTAGGAGAGGCCGCTGCCATATCACACAATCCACGTTTCCCTTTCACGTAACAGCTCAGGTGGGTGTCCAGCAGGGCTTCCAGCTGGTGATTCCGGGACCCAGGCTCGTCCCAGTGGGCCACTCCATCCCCTTCCATCGTCCTTTGGACAAGAGGGAGCATCTCACTCCGACGGGTGGAAACCAAGGTGCTCACGGGCTGCTCCCAGGATGTCCTTTGCCCGTGGACTGGATCACACTCAGGGCTGGAGACTGGATGGCAGAGCTGACCCATCGGGGAGACCTGGAGCTCTGAGGGTGGGCGATGCCCACCAGCAAGGACAAGAAGAGACCCAGGTCCAAGTGCGGAAGACGCAACATGTTTGGGGGCCATTGAGAGGAAGGCAGTGAGGGGTAGCACAGGAAAATGCCGCCACCGGCTTTGGCCACCAGGTCCGTGGAGACCCAGGCAAGGCACTTAGAAGAAGGTTCCAGAAAGAAGAGGAAGAGGACGAGGCAGCTGGGTAAGGGGTCAGGTGTGGGTATGGGTGGAGAGGAAGTGGCGATTTATGGCTCAAAGCTACGTGGAGGGATTGGCCGAGACCTGGGGGATCAGGACGTCGAGGGCAGCGGAGGGAGGGTCCTGCCTCCAGCCTGCCGCCCCTCACGCACACACTCCCAGCCCCGGCCTCAGGGAACATGTGATGGCATTTCAACCATGGCCCGAAACTCCTTGGCTTCCATTGCCCTCGGTGTGAGTGTTTTCACCCTGGAGGTGCCGGCAGGGCCCCACCTGGGCAGGAACGTGGGGGCCACATTGAGCACGTGGGTATAGGAAGACCAGACCGGAAGGAGCCGAGTGGACCAGAGTCACTGGAGAAAAAGATGGTGGTGTCCTGAAGTAGGTGCCAGCCACGGGGCCAGGCCAGCCAGCTGGGCCACACACGGGCCTGGAGGGCGACGCCCAGCCCCTGGGCTGTGCTGGGCGCGGATGGTGTGAATTCCCAGAGCCTGCAGCCCGGCTGGGCCATGAGCAGAGCCTTGCCTCATAACGGGTGCCTTTGAGATGTCCAAGGAGAGCCGTCAGGATGTGCTGGGCCCCAAGGCCCTGGGCTTAGAGCAAACCTGCACACCTTCATCTGGGAACCCTACTGTTTACATCACGATGGACATGGGGGTCTTGGATGTGATATTTCAGGGGAGCGTCTGAGAGGAGGGAAGACGGCCTGGGATAAAGCCCCATGTTACTCCCAGTGTTTGAAAGAGGGGGCTGGGGAGGGGGAGCCAGACGGAGCCCCCAAAGGGGCCATGGCCTCAGGTGTGGCTGAATGACCAGGAGTTCGCCAGGTGCAAAGGGCACAGGAAGCAGGGTTTCTGGAGCAAAAGATGGTCTCTGAGCCACGAGCTGTGAGGGGCTCCCAGGTGGAATCCCAGGGGCCCTGCAGATGCTGCCGCAGGCCTGGGTCACAGGCTGGAAGGGACCCCCTCATGTTCTGGAGGCATCCTTGTGGCAGACCTGGGAGACGGTGGGTGGTGGGCGGTGGCAGGGATGGTGCCGGACCTGCCAGGAGCCTGTACAGTGGTCCAGGTGCGAGAGACTGGGCTGGACAGAGCCTTGAGGGAGCTAGAGGACGTGGCCAAGAGATGCTGTGACAGCGGACCCTGTCGGGGTGGGGGAAAGACGGCAGAGTAGTCAGCTGGTCAGTGGGGCTGGAGCTTCCAACAAAGAGGAGCTGCAGGTGAGAATTATCAGAAGGGCGCTTGGTAAGACCCAAGAGGCACTTGACGTCAGTCCCCGGGAGAGTGGGCCCGAAGGGCAGTCCCACGTTACAGCCGGGGGGGCCAGAAGGAGTTGCCCCACGGGGATACGCGCGACAGTAGCTCCGGCTCCAGGACACACAGACCAAAAGAACAGGTGAGTGTGTAGCTCAGGAGAGGATGCCTGTCGGAGGTGGGGACCAGAGCGGTGCTCAGAGGGCACGTGAGACAGAGTAGCTCAAGGAACTGAGCCACGGAGGTTAGGCCTGTGCTCCAGAGGCGAGGACACCCTGAGACCCCAGAAATTCACCCAAACCCTCTCCCAGGAAGCCCCACTGGAGCTCTTACAATCCTTCTCACTCCTGTGGGAGACCCTAACCCTAACCCTAACCCTAACCCTTAGCCTAAACCTAAGGTTAACCCTTACCCTAGCTCTAACCCAGTGGGGGCCAGGTGGGGCACTGCACCCATTGACAGGTGGGGAAACTGAGTCTTGGGGGGAGGGGCTCTCTCAGGGCTGGGGGGGAATCTGACTTGGCTACAAGCTAGGAGTCAGGCTTCAGACCCCTCACCCTGCCGCCAGCTGCCCAGACCCCACTGTGGCCTCCGTGTGCCAGTGGTGGGAGCCTGGAGCAGTCAGCGGGGGGCTGGCCTGGTGATGCAGCTCCCAGAGCCGCGGCCCCTCCTCCCCAGGTCCTAAATGCTTCTAGACCCTGCTCTGCGTGGCCTTATCTGTCCCTTTGATCCACCTCATTCATCCTGAGCCTGTCTGCCCTTCCTCTGCACGCCTGCCCTGGGGGGGGCCCAGAGCCTGCGGCCAGGCCCCCAGAGGTCACCTCATCCCTCCCCTGCCCACAGATAGGGCAGAGCTACAGGGCTGGCGCCAGGGGCCTGTCTTTGCTGCCTGTCTGTCCCGCCCCCTCGCCCCCTTTGCCCAGGTGGGGCTGGGCCACTTGGTGGAGGACAGGAGGTTGGAGGGGGAGACAGAGGCTGAGGGCAGCTCCGAGCTTCGTCACTCACAGCCACTGGGGGCCGTAGGGCGGGTCAGTAAGGGCCTGAGCAGAGCATGGAGCTGGTGAGGACTGCCTCTCTCTGTTCCTAGGGTGCAGCCGGGGGCAGCGCTGGTGTCACAGGATGGCAGGGAAGCCCCATCCCTAAAGCCAGGCCCAGCGCAATCCGGGTGCTGTGAGTGTGGGTGGGCATCCCAAGGCTCTGTTCCTGGAATGCTAGCTCCTCACAGGTGGGCTTTGTTTTGATCACAGCTCTATCTCAGCACCTAGAACAGTGTCTGGTATCCACTGAGGCCAAGTACACGGTGAGTGAGTGAGTGAATCAGTGAACGAATGAATGAGTGAGTGAGTTTGTCTGCCTGGGCTCAGCCTCCCCCTTTCTTACTGTTTCCACTGGTGACCAGATTGGAAAAGAGTAGCTGATAGTCTCCCACAACCCGATGCCCCAACCCCCCACCCGGGGGCCCAGCCCTCCTGGGGTGCTGGGCCTGCAAGTCCCTGTGCGCCCCCATCTGGGGGTCCTGGGACCCTCCCTCCCCTGTTGCTGCTGGTTTTCTTGGCTGGATTTTTTTTGTGTGCCATCCCTGGTCCGTGCTGAGCCCTCCTGGCCTGCAGGCCTTAGAGACTCCATCTGGGACAAGGAGGGCCCCCCGCACCGAGGCTCAGGGGGACTCCCCCATCGTCTCGTGGTCCAGGGTTGTGGGGATGCATCTGGAGAGACGAAGGAGCAGCCTGGGCTCATCATCTGGTAGACGCCGGGGACAACTCTGGGCCACTGCCCCACCAGGAGAACGTGTCCCGCAGTGTGGACCCCCGTCCGGGGGAAGGGACAGGATGGGGGCTGGGGGTGGCCCCACGGGGACCCTCAAGGCTCGAGAACAGGACCGTTCCTCCGGGCCCTGAGGACATGGAACAGGGGTACCCACCCGAGGGCGCTTCACGGCTCAGCCTTGAAGCACTCACCATATCCTGCTGGCCGTTCCTTTCTAAAAGTGGCTTTTGGGGCTCAGCAGACATGGGCCATCTCTGTCTGTTCTGGAAGGTGCTGCTGGGGAAAAGGGCTCTGGGAGCGGGGTGCAGTGGGCGCCCCTGAAGGAGGGGCCAGGGTCTTTAGTGGCTGAGTGGGCTGGAGTCAGCCAGACCCCCCCAGGGCTCTCTGAGCCCCGGAAAGTTCCAGAACCTTCCTTTCTTTGGGCCTGGTGAGGCCCTCTGAGGTCAGACCCTGCATGTCTGGGCCAGTGGGGTTGGAGAGGGATGAAAGCAGGACAGCCCACCCCGCGCTCAGACTCCCCATGAGGCTGGGGGCTGCCAGCCGCCAAACCCAACAGGGGACAACTGAAGCAGGGGATGGAACCTTCCAGAACAGAGCCACCACCTCCTCTTTATGCATCCAACTGCCCGGGTCTGGGGGTCCCGCCCTGGGCCCCAGATGGGCCTCTCCCATCACACATCCAGAGGATTTCGGGTCCAGGGTCCTGTCTGCCCCCGTGCACGGGGAGGGTCCGGGATGAGGCTTCATGCGTGCCTGTTTGCGTGGTGGGGAAGGGAGGGGTCTATCTGAAGACTGTCCCACCCACCCCACGTGTGGCCCCAGGGAATGCAGCCAGCTGGGGTGTCGGGTTTGGGTTCAGAGCAAATATTGTCCTGAACCAGTTCTGAGACGCTCGGGAGTGCTGTTGTGTGTTGTCCGCACGTGTTTGTGTGTTTGTATGTTTTCCTTGGGAGGCGCTGCATTGACTGTGGCTGCTGGCCAGCCCCATGGAAGGACACAGGGTGGCCAGCGGCATTTCGGGCCCCCACGCCCACACCTCACATCCAGCTCAGGATTTTGTCTGCGAGGCCCCTTAGCGCGGGCCACCCTGTGAACAGCAGCCCTGTCTTAGCAGGTCCAGATGGAGACCCTGGACCTGAGAACCCCGGGACTGGCCACTGCTGTAACTCCCAGTGCCGCCTGGGGGCCTTGGTGGGCAGCTGAGTCCCAGGTGGCCACAGCCGGGCCGCTGGTCCACCTTGGGGCCTCGCTCTGTGGCTTGGTGTCTTCCATGTCCCTGGCCAGTGCATGAGGCAGCCACCTGCCCAGCTCCCCGAGGGAAGGCCCTGGGAAAGGGATGACCTAGTCGGGGGTGGAGCAGAGGGGCCAGCCCCTTCCATCAGGCATCCAGGTCCCACTGACAGGGTCAAGCCAGTCCCCACCACCAAGTCCAGGCCAGAGGCAAGAGTGGCCCCTGAGGGCAAGGGTGGGAGAGAGGCTGGGATGCTCCAGGGGTGATGGTGGTCAACACTGAGACCATGTGATGGACCCTGGCCATTCTGCGAAGTACAGGGAGAAGGGGGTGAGTTGGCGGGGGGCGGGCAGGACTCCATCTCCACTGGCCCGTTCTACAGCTGGAGTCTGAGACAAGGACAGCACACCCAGCCATTAGGGGGTGGCCCAGATAAAGGTGATGCAGCAGACCCACCTGGATGTAGGACCCATGATAGGAGGGGCGGGGCAGGCACCATGGGCAGCAGATTTCAGCTCCATAGACAAAAGGACCAGCCAAGAGCCATGGCCCCTCAATGCAGGAATGTGCTGAAAGCAAAGATAGTGAGCTCCCCGTGGCTGGGAGTAATCAAGCAGAGACCAGCCAGAAGTGCTGTAGGGGCACCCTCAGGGGGTGCTGGGGAGCAGAACAATCCCCATCTATAGTGCTGTGGCCAGGAGTGTGTCAACCCTGAGAGCCTGGGACATGTGTGGCTGCTGTCAGATAGCTGGGGATCCTGAAATCCAGCCACATGTGGACGAGCTGCTCTGTATGCCTTTGCTCAGCTCCACCCCACCCTCAGCCCCCAAAAGTGTTGCCCGGAGCACCGAAATAACTCAGACAGTGTTTGTTGATTGACTAGCAGTTGTCACTTGGCTCCATGGCTGTCCCAGCAGAAGCCCTCAGAAGGTTCAGGTTTTCTTCCTAAATATCTCTCCATAAGGTGTCAGTGTCCCTATAGGTAATCCCCTCACTCAAGTCCTCACTGGCTGCCGGGCAGGCGGGTGGGCAGGCAGGGGGTGCAGCAGCTGGGGCCGGAGTACTGGGCTCCTGGGAGAGCTTGTGACAGTCCTGGACCTGGGAGCTCATCCCCCTTCTCTTCCCCCACACCCATCTGTACCCCTTTTAACCCTCTCCCCCTGCAGCCCCAGGCCCCCCAGCTGCAGGTGACCCAAGTCACCCAAGTTGGAGGAGGGTGCCGAAGGAGGGGGAGGTTCGGGGAGGGTAGGAAAGGGCTGCACTTGCTCCGGGAGGGAGCCTCAGGACCCAGCCCCTAAGTGGCCCCAGGCAGCTAGAAGGAAGGGCTGAGCTGGCAGCCCCAGCTGAGGGCCCCTCCCACGGCCAAGGGCAGTGCCCGGCAGTAACACATGTCCCCGCACCTGGACATGGTAAGGACTGGGGACAGCCCAGGCTGCCACTGGCTTCATGGGACCCACTCGAGGGCGTCCAGGGCTGTGTCCATTCCCTTCCCCAGAAGGCTCCGGGGAGCGTGGAAGGCATTGGAGGCCCTGCCTGTCCCAGGGAGGGGGGATTCACGGCAGGCTAGGACCCCTACACTGCCTGCATCCCCAGCCACAGCTGGTCGTCTGGAGGGGCTGTCCCTCCCCGAGACTCCAACCCAGGCCCAGCGCGTGGGGACCTCCTCTGGTGGCCTGCAGGTGGAAGGGGCTGGGAGCCATTGGCCCTGTGGCTGTGAGACCCTCCAGCTCTCCCACGGCCCCTCTGCACAGCCTCCCCTGCAGGGACCCACCCACGGACATGCCCGTGCCCACCGCCTGCAGCTGGGCTCCCTGGCAGCCCCCCGCCTGAGGTCCTGTGCTAGAGGTTCCAGACTCCCCGCCCCCCTGAAACAGGTGGCTCTTTGGGGCCCCAACTCCCTTTCTGCTGCAGCCTGAAGGCCGAGAATTAGAGACGCCCCCCTCCCTGACAGCTCAGGCATTGTCCCCAGCAGGGGCAGGAAAAACTTCTGAAACTCACCTCCTCCAGGCAGGGTCCTTCTTGCACTGGGGGCCTCATCAGGGGTGGGGCGGTGCCCCAGGCTCCCACCAGGCTTGGGAAGGAGGGTCAGGCCCTCAGCACCCCCGCAGTTGTGCCCCAGCTCCTTACCCCAAGACCTGGACTGCGGCAGAGTTCAGAGGCCATGCCTACAGGGTGGCCTGGGCATCGGCGGGCAGTGTGAGGAGGGGCAGAGGCTAGGACAGGTCTCCCGCATGTTGGGTATCTCCTTCCCTCCCCTGAGGTCCACCTGCTCCCGGCTCAGCCCCGGCCCCTCAGAACCCCTGGCCTTGGGACCTGTGGCAGGCTGGATGGGCCTCACACGGCGATAGGAGGGCTTGTTGCTGGAAACGGGCACTGAATTCAGAAAAGTGTGTGCGGGTCGTTCCGAGAGCAAAACACTGGTACCCTCAGAGCCTGTGCCCCGGGCTGGCCACCTCCCCTTCCGGGTGCTCTCCGGGGACAAACAGCTCGCTGATTTGGGGGAGAACTTGAATTAGGACTAATTTCAGTCCAGGCAAGATCTAATCAGACACCCGGCCCACTGGGGAGATGATGCCCCTGGGCTGGGGTACGTCAGGTGGTCAGGGCCGGCTACCTTGGTGCCTTCCTCCAAGGTAAGACCACCAGTGGGCACCCCCAGATTCAAGCATCACGTGGCCCCAAAGTGGGTCGAGTGGGGCCACAGAGCAGTGTTCTTGGCCACCTCTTGCTCATGTCACATGCCCCCTTGTCCCTGTCACCAGGCAGATGCTGTCTCCGCTTCAGGGTCCTGCCAGCCTCCTTGCTCCCCCAAATTTGTTGATACCCAAACTTGCATTTTTCAGTCCCTAGAAAGGTATTTGAATATGGGGCTTTCCCCCCAGGTTTTGGTGGAAAATTTCAAACACTCAACAGAGGCTAGAATAACGAACTCCCCTGAACCCGCCACCCGATGGTCGACATTGGACGCTGGCTTCACCCCAGCTTTGCCAGGTGTGGGTGGGACCACAGCTTTCCTCCCCCAACCCCTGCATTATTTTGAAACAAATCAAAGGAGAGGAGGCCTCCTGGGAGGGGGTGCACGTGGGGAGTGGGCACCAGTGAACAGATGCAGGGTCATCAGAAACGGAATGGAGAGGGGTCTACCCAAAGTGGCCCAGCTCTGTGGATGGAGTGCTTGGCTGTGTCGGCCCTCTGTAGCTCAGGTCCAAAAATGGTGGGAAACTTATGTTTGAGCCCCATGCCGGGGGCTCTAAAAAGGTTGTGAAGGGTCTGGAGCAGTGACAAGACCGCCCAGAGTGGACCGTGGATGGCAGGGGGTGTGGAGGGGCCAGGAGGTTCCAGGGAAGGTCAGATCCGGCGACGGTGGGGGCCAGAAGGGGCAGCAGGAGCCCCCGTGGGCTGAGCCACTGCTCAGGGCCTGGTGGGCGGGAATGGCCAGAGGGCCTGAGGGAAAACCAAGGCCATCAGTGGTGGAGTCTCGGCAGAGCCGATGGGGTGCCGATCTGGGGGCGCTGGCCTGGAGCTGCCGGCCTGCAGCCGTGAGTCTAGGAGGTGTGTTTGGGCTGGGGCGTGGGTAGAATGGCCCAGAGGGTGCTGGTGAGCAGAGAGCAGTCTCTGAGAGTTGGAGCGTTAGGACGGAGAGGGGAGTGGTTGCCGTCCCCACGCCAAGGAGAGGCCGGCAGGGGTGAGGGTGGGGGGTGTGACACACGGGGCCGTAGGATGTGGCCACCAGGAGGTGAGCGGTGATCTTCTGGGGATGACATCCAGGGGCCGTGGTCATCAAATTCAGAGACAGAAAGGAGGATGGTGGGGGCCCGGGGCTGGCGGCGGGGTGGTGGGAGTGAGTGTTTAATGGGGAGAGAGTCCCGTCTGGGAGGATGAATGAATTTCTGGAAGTGGACGGTGGCCTTGGTCCCTCAGCCTTATGAGTGTAATTAATGCCGCTTAGAAACGGTTAAAATGGTTAACTACTTATCGTGTATATCCTACCACAATCGAAAGAAAATGAAATCCACTTTGTCTTAATCTATTTTTAGATTTTTATGTGGAGATTTGGCCAGGAGCTAACTTTGGTGCAGTTAGAAAAGCTCATCATCGTTTAAGCAAATAGGAAAGCTCTTCATCCTGTGTAAACTGTGGGGAAATCCTTTAGTCTCTTGAAACTCTGTGGTATTGTGTTTAAAAGTGGTGATTAGGCCACCATAACTGCCCGGACCAAGTGTCTCTTTGAGATTTAGTTTGGTTGTAAATGTCTGGTTTAGCTGCTTTGATGGCCGCTGCACCAGACCAGGGCCAGCGAATGGCAGCCAGTGGGCTGAGTGACCATCGTGCGTTTCTGTAAATGCCCTTTTACTGGCACGTGACCTCTCATTCTGTACGAGTTACCTCTGGCTGCTCTCAGTGGGAGAACTGAGGCTTTGCAACACAGACCCAGAGACCATGGGGCCCACAAAGCGTAAAATATTTGCCCTCTGACCTTTTACAGAAAAAGCTCACCGATGCATGATTTACGCTGATCAAATCCATAGAATACTCTGTTGCCAAATATCCCCTTGGCGTTTCATCATTCTTCCTCTGGGTCACAACTAAAACTAACTGTAATAAAGCAAGACAAAATTAATAAGAAATCCAAGTGCTTCATCTATAAACGGGGGTCCAGGATTGGGGCCTGAGCAACAGAAATCCTGGTACTGTTCCAGAGGGATACGTCAGAGGATGGCATCCACGCTGGGGAAGTGGCAGCCCCGCTCACGGCGGCTCGGGTCTGAGATGCTTCTAGATCCCTAAGAGGGCTAAGAAGACAAGTGGGGGGCCAGGGAGCCAAGCTCAGAGATCAGAGGGGCGCTGGGCAAGAAGGTATGTCTGGCAGTCTCCTGCACCATGGGAGGGATTGCCCAGAGATGGGGGGCAGGAGCCCGGGGCGGGGGGCCAGGAAGGGTTGTCTGGTGGCCCTAAATGCCATCACAAGTGGCCAAGCTTAGCTTACAGGGGGGCCCACGTGATGATGAGGCAGAGACTGGGGTGAAGTGGCCACAAGTCCAGGGATGCCAGTCAACCCCAGAAGCTGGAAGAGACAGGAAGGCCCCTCCCCTAGAGCCTTCGGGGGAGCTCACCAACCTGCAGCCCCGCTGCTTGGGGACAGGGACAGCCCCCTGGAGCAGCCTCTTAGGGGCAGCATCCCCAGAACCCTCCCAGCAGGCCATCTGGAAAGAGACGGAGGGTCCGGGCCATGGCCCCTGGAGCAGCCTTGCCGGCCCGGCGAGCACCAGCGGATACCATCCTGGGCTTCCCAGGGGGGTGCTGGACGCACCAGGGCCAGAGGACTGCGGGGTGCGGGCTGGGCTCCCCGCCTCCCGCCCGTGCAGGGAAGCCACCTCCCAACCTCTGTGGCCTGCCCACCCAGCACCCCCAGAACCAACAGCCCAGGTGAACCTGGGCGTCGACCGGCCACAGCCCTGGGCCAGGAGCCCAAGGAGTGGACGGCTGGAGGACAATGGGCTGAGGGGACAGAGGGCAGCTACGGCTGCCCATGAGGTGGACAAACCAGAGTCCAAGTTAACCACAGACCCTGGGGGCGCAGGCTGGCGGGGGAGCCAGGGCTGCATGACCCTCAGGCTGAAGTGGGTGATGGGGTACAAGCAAGAGACGGAGCAGAAAAACTGACAACCCCTGGTGCCAGCTCTGGCCAACCCCTCCCGCCCCAGTTTCCTTTACTGGATTCTCTGTACCTGTGGAGCCAGGTGATGTCCTTTTCTCAGCGGACAGGACGGGTGCCCCGGATCTGAGACTCACAGCTTAGCAGACGTCCTGGCTACAGGGTCCCACAGGATGCGGCCACCTGGATGAGCAAGCGACTGCATGCATGCGGGGACTCAGGTCTCTGGGGCTCACCAGGACAGCGGTGGACTGGGTCCTGGAAACTGGGCAGTGGCCCGCGCCCCCGAGCCCCTCCAGAAGCCGACCAGCCAGCCTGTTGCCCCACCACGTGCCCCGGCTTCCCCAGATGCTGCTGCTTGGGGCCACCTGGAAATGGAGCCCCATCCGGCTCATAGGGTCGGTGAGGAGGCCCTGGGGCCACCAAGCCAGCCAAAAAATAATTCAGTTAATGGGCGAGAGCCCATTATTTAAGTTATAAATAGGAAGAAGGCACACTCTGCCCACGTCTCTGCCTGCCCGCCTCCTAGGTTTGCTGAAGAGCCCTGAGGTCCTAGCCACGCCGGGGGACCCTGTGCCAAGGATGCTTGGCCCCTCCAGTCTCTGCTCCCTTCTGTTGGCAGAGGTGCATGCTGCCCCGGCCTCAGACTCCTACAGGCCTTGCATGCAGATGGAAATCAAAATCAGGCCTCCTCCTTTGAAGAAACAAATCGTAATTTTGTGGGTGATGGAAGTTAACTAAACTCACTGGGACCATTTTGCGGTATAAACGTACGTCAAATCATTATGATGTATGCCTAAAATGAATACATTGTTATACGTCCGTTTATCTCAATTTTTATTTTATTTTATTTGGCCACACTGCGTGGCTTGTGGCATCTTAGTTCCCAACCAGGGGTTGAACCCGCACCCTTGGCAGTGAAAGCGTGGAGTCCTAACTACTGGACCGCCAGAGAGTTCCCTATCTCAACTTTTAAAAAATCGAAAGCTGGTGCCCATGACCTGCTTTGGGCCCCGGGAGGCCAGGTCTTGGCGGTACAGCCTGCTGGGAGCCCTCCGGGACTGGGGCACTGGGGAGCCGGGGACCAGGCTGCAGTGGCCAGGCTCACACCCACCTGAAGTGGCATCGGGGTGTGGCCCCATCAGGAGAAGAGGGCCTGCCTGCTGTCAGCTCCGGCCGGGCCCCCTGCCCCAGCCCCTCCATGGGGGCCTGGCCACCCTGGAGCCGGATGGGGACTCGAGGCTGCCATGGCACTAGCTCAGCTCCGCCTCCCAGGGCCCTGTGGGGACATGGAGGCAGAGGTCTGGGGGCCAGCGGTCCTGCCTTCAGGGGCACCCTCTGGGGGGTGCCCAAACAGCAAGGAAGAGACCTGACTCCAAGTCTCAGGCCACCAGACCCCCACGTGGGTGAGCCTCTGCAGCCAGAGTGGGCAGAGGTCAGGGCTTGGGGGTGAAAAGGTGGGGTGAAGGTGCCAAGGGGTGTAATTCCCACCCCAGTACCGAAGTGGGGTCTGGGACCCCAGGATCCCTGGGCAGAGACCTCCCACCTGGGGCCCTGTAGGTCTGCTCAGGGACCCCACCCAAGACCTCAGGCAAGTCCCACAACCAGCTGGCCCCGCCCCCTACTGCCATGACGCCAGCATCCTGCTACATGGCTAGGCCGTCGGTCAAGGAGACTCCAGGTCAGGCCGGGGGCTCTGCCGTTCTCTTCTGACCCCCAGACCTCCCAACAAGGGTGCTGGGGCCTGGCCCCCCTGATTTCTCTGCAGCCATATCTACCTGGGGTTCTCGGCACCATCCCAAGCTCACGACCCCCAACATGGGGCCGCACCCTGGATCTCTCCCGGCTTCCAGACTCCGACACCCACTTCCTCACTCAGCCCCACTGCAGGGCATCAGCCCAGCACGTCCAAAGCCAAACGCCCGGCTTCCTCTCCCTTCACCCTTCTGCTGTGCCCCCCCGGGCCAGTTTCTAGCCGGCCCCTTGCTCATGACAGATCCCTAGAGCCCGTCTGGGTCCTGCACACCAGCAAGACCTGTCATTCTGCCTTCAAGACATGTCCAGCATCAGACACCTGCCACCTTCCATGGCACCCCGCCACCCGCCCTTCAAGCGCATCCTTGGGCAGCAGCCAGAGGGGCCTTGGTAAAACGGGGCCAGAGCCCCCTCCACTCCCAAGTCTGTAGGAAGAGCAGAGCCCGGGGCCTGGGCCACACATGGGTCCCAAAGAGCAGCTGGCAGGGGTGAGGCTCCAGCCTCCCTGGCGAGCTCCCGGAGGTGGGAAGGGAGCCGCCCAGGCCGACTTGGATGTCCCCCGCCCCGCCCGCTGTCTCCTTCTAGAAGCCCCAGCCCTGCCCAGGGCACCTACCCACCTGGGGGCCGGATCACCCTTCCTCCCTGCCCACCTCGGCCTTCTCAGGCCCTCATGTACTCCTCCACTCAGCCACGTGTCCTCTCCCTGCACCCCCTCCCCCGTGTCCTCCCCAGCAGACCAGCCCTCACCACCCACACCGAGCTCCCAGGGGCGGGGCCCAGCCTGCCCTGCCCTTGGACATCCTCTGTGCCGACACCCAGCACCAAGAAGACGCAGAGAACAATCACCAATGCAAAACGACGGACTATCCTGGTGAGTGTGGAGGGAGCTGCTGGGGCGGGGCGGGGTGGGACCCCTCCCCCCAGAACCAGCCCTTTTGGGCTGGCTGAGTCTCCCCAGGGAGTCTCTCCTGGGGTGCCCAGGCAGAAGGCTGCGGGGGGAGGCCGGACGGGGGTGAGCTGGGAGCAGCCCCCTGCCCCGCCGAGGGGCCACTTGGGGCCCCGCCAGGTGGTGGCTGCCAGCCTCCCCACGTGAGCCACCTCCCGCCCGTGGTTTGGACTTCCCCAGCTTCAAGGCTGGCGCCCTCCCGAGCGGGCGGTGAGGGGTGTCTGATCACAGCTGGTCCCCCGGACCCCTCCGGAGTGGGCCCCGTTCCCAACTCCTGCCTGGGACCCCTTACCTGTGACACAGCCCCACCTCCAGCGCTGGTCAACAAGGGGTCTCTCTGGGGAGGGGCGTCGTGAAGTGGCGGCTGAATCAGGTTCCAGAGGTGGGACATCAGCAAGACAGACGGTGACACAGAGGAAGGAAAGATGAGCCCCTGGGAAGGTGGGAAGGTGGCACCAAGGCTGACATTTGAGCTGGGTATGGAAGGCGTGCGGGACAGGCAGCGGGAAGGAAGGAAGCCTTCGCTCCCGGCAGAGGGGCAAAGGCCCAGGGTGGCAGGAGACTGGGACTCATTCCAGGAAGGAAGGGTGGTGAGTGCCCAGAGCACCAGGCCAGGGGGCTTGCACTAGAACTAAGGGTGCTGGGGAGCCACAGAGGGCTCAGGAGACCAAGCAGTGGCCCTTTCAGCCGGAGGGCAAAGCCTGCCTGGCCACGAATCAGCGATCGGCAAGCACTCACTGTGGTCCCACCCACGGGGTGAGACGTGGCACCTCATCTTAGGAGCGCCCAACCGACCACAGCAATGGGTATCTCCCTCTTAAAGTGACAGAGCCCCGCGGGCTGGCCTGTGGCCGGACATAGGAGGTGGGAGTGGGCCGGGGGGCAGGCAGGCAACGGTGAGGGGAGGGGGCACTGCCTGAGCAAAGGGCACAGACAGGAATGTGCAGGGCGTGTGCCCAGGGAGGAGCCGCCAGACTTGGCCGGGCCCTGGACGTCCGGAGCAGTGGGAGCAGCCCGCCGCCGCTGGCCACAGGCCCGTGGAGTCCTCGTGGCTCCCAGCCCAGACAGCTCCCAGACACGCGGCCCTGGGGGGCGTCCTGCGTTCCCTTGGCGCCTAGCCTCTGAGCTGCCAGCCTGGACCTGAGCTGGGCGGCACAGAGGGGACAGATCAGCCCTGCCCAGGGGCCTTGGGGCTACCATCTCCTTGCCAAGCACTGCCCATCCATCCCAGAGGGAAGCTGGGAGCCGTCACAAGCTAGAAACTCGCTGGTAAACAAAATAGGAGGTTTGATTGGGAAACGGAAAGCTGAAATCCCAGAGGGCCCCCAAATCGCTTCATTGGGTTTCCCCGAGTGTCTGGGAACAGTAGGACTGACTCGGGGCGATGGGGCTGACCAAGGGCAAGGCCCTGGACGCAGGAGGCAGATCAGACCCTCATGCGAACACGCCAGCCCCAATCACGGATGCCAACCTGCACGCAGATCAGAACCTCATGCGCACACGCCAGCCCCGATCACGGACGCCAACCTGCACACAGATCAGACCCTCATGCGCACATGCCAGCCCCGATCACGGACGCCAACCTGCACACAGATCAGACCCTCATGCGCACACGCCAGCCCCGATCACCGACATCAACCTCCACACAGGTGGGCCACAGGACCGGAAGCCACTATGTAGATGGCACTCGGGGCCTCTACGCCCTCCCTGGGGTCCCCAGAGGGGCGTGTTCCCTAGCCCTGACAGGTCAGCCCACCCTGGAAAGGTGGGGCCCGACCAGAGCACATCACTGAGCAGAGAGTTCTGAGGGGCTTGGACCCCACTGTGCCCCAGTGTGGGTGCCATGTCACCATGTGACACCCAGCCCCCCTCAACCTCCCTTTTTCCCCAGCAGCCCAACTTCCCGGCCCTGTGGGAGCCCCTGGCCCTGCCCCCCAGACCACCCTGGACTTCGATGGCCTCACCCACCTTCCTGTGAGGTCCTGCCTTCCCACTGCCCCTAGGTCCCCTCTGCAGCCCCCAGACTCTGTCTCTGCTCCCCAGCCAGCCTGGTCCCCACTGGCGTCAGCCCCCAGGCTGCCCCTGCCTCCAGTGGAGAGGGCCCAGCCCTCCAGTGACCCCCCACCTGCTGGGAGCTTGCAACCCGCTCACAGGCTTGTGGAGCTCCTGCCGGGGGAGGGGCAGCAGCAGCCCACACCACCCCCTCCAGCGGCCTCAGCCCCCAGCAGTTGCCCATCCGCCAGGGAGGCAGTGGCCGTCGTCAGCTGGGCCCCTTGCCCGCAGCCTATGGCCAGGCCCAGAGCCGCCCCCCGCACCTCCCCAGTCAGTCAGTGGCCAAACCCAGACATTGCCCTCCCTGAGCGCACGGCCACCCCTGAGGTCCTCACCCCACCAACAGCCGCCCTCTCTCCTGTCTCCCAATATCTCCTCTCAGCTGTCCTGACCAATGGCCAAGCTCCCTGCAGGCGCCCCGCCCCCCCCCCCTCACCGCGGTCTGGCCACCCTGCTGCGCCCACCGGCCTCAGTGGGACTGAGGTCCAGGAGCCCGTGCCTAGCAACCATATACCGGCAGATGTCAAACCTCTCCCCCTAATCCTTACAACTTGGATACTGCCAAGAGACGGGGAGGGTCTCAGAGAGGCTTGTTTACTTCTCCTGACAGGGAGCTCATCCTCTCATAGCGTGACTCTTCGATTGTTAGAAAGTTCTTCCTGCCCTCGCTCCCCATTCAGGGGTGTCTCCCAGGCCCCACGGGTCTGATTACTGGGGGACGCAGCAGCACAGGTTTTGAAATCGTTTTGAAAACGTTTTTCCTTTGTTTTGTTTTATTTAGAAATTTCCCAAATTTTTACCAAGTTAAAGACACGACCACAAGAATGTGTAGCCTGGGTGGATGACTGGCATAAACAACCCCTCCCCCACTGCTCAGCCTCCCCCCAAACCGCTGCCCCCCAACTCGGCAGCAAAATATGCCAAACATGTATAAGAAAGCAGCAGTGCAAACAGAGCTGGGCCAGGGGCACAGAAATGCACACGCACATACACACGTGCACACATTAAAAAGCACATGTGCACCCATATGTGTCCATGAAAACCCACATACAAACATGCAGGCATGCCCACACATACCCACGCACACACTCCCATGCATGCATGTGCAAACACACGTATGCACATGCATTCACATACACACATGCAAACACACATGTGCACACACAAATATACAATACACACAGCACACACTCACATGCACATAAAAACACACACATAAGCACACAAACATACAGGCACACACACACATACACACGAACTTGAGCACACGCACACACGCACACACACACACACACACACACACACACACACTGCTGTGGGGTAACCCTTTCCGCAGTTCAGGCTGTAAAGTAGAAATCGGTCCCGATGGGGGTCAGTTTGCTGGGTCCAGCCCCACCGTGGTCCCTGCCCACAGTCATTTGCCCTCTCTGCCTCAGTTTCCCCATCCCTCCCCCCATCCCTCCCCAGGTCCTTTGGAGAATCCAGTGGGACCGGGGCGGCAGGTGCTGCAGGTCGGCACGTACAGCCACGTGATGTGGGTCCTCAGAGCCGGGGGCCCCGGGGCTGCTCCGGGGCAAGGTGGGCACCCTTGGGCCTTAGCAACCCTGCCCTGGACAGAGACTCGACCATCAGACCACGGAGGACCCCCTTCTCAGAGGCCGCTGGGACCCCAAGGCCTAGCCACAGCTTCTGCCTTTAGATCACCCCAGGCTGCACCCCCCGAGGAGGGCCCAGCTCCCACTAGGAGCCTTCCCCATCCTGCCGTGAACCGCCGTGACCTTGAGAAGCTGCCCTGGTCAGATGGCCTCTGGGCACTGGCTCGGCCCACCGACCTCGCCCCCGGGGTCTCTCCCACAGAGGCCCTGCTCTTTGGCCACGAGACACAGCTTGAAGAAGGCGAGTTGGGATTCACACTCAGGCCTTCCTGCACCAAACCCCCCTCGAACACTGCCCTGTGGGCCTGGGAACCAGCTCTGACTGCTCCTGGCCCGCGGGGGGCCCGGGAGCTCCGCCGCCCCCAGGATGACAATACTCTCTGCAAAGGAAACAGGACTGGTGGGGAGGTTTGGGGGCTGGGGGTCTGGGGGGCCGACCAGAGGGTCTTGGAGCCAGAGCTCACACCTCCAGGATTAAGATCAACCCCCCTTGGCAAGGCAGGACCGGGCTCGGGGAATTTTGCTGGCATGGGGACAGGAGGGAGAGGATCTTGGCCTTCCGAAATGTTTACTACATCAGGAAATTAATTCACTACGCACGGGATTCAGTGACGAAGTATAAAAACACACACACGCGCACTTGGGATAAATTGAGTCCAGGCCCGGTCAGCCTCTGGCCGGCCGGGGGAGGAGGGGAGCCTCGGGGCTTCCGTGGCCACAGACCACGAGCTAGGGGGTCGCGGGGCGGGGGCAGGGCAGGGCCGCGTCCTACTCCACCCCACCACGCCCGGGGCCTCCCGCACCCCCACCCCCGGGCCAGCAGGGCTGTTCCGAGCTGTTGCCACCATTACACAACTCCGGGCTCCACTCCTTGATTAAGGCCCCACCGAGGGGTGCCGCTGACCCGCAGCCTCAGGAATGTGCCTTTATGGAGCCCGGGGGAGGGGACTCAGTGTGGCCACTGCCCCGGTGGGCCGGCCCGCTGGAGGCTTTCCAGACTGCTGGACAAGTGAGCTGCGTCAGAGGTCCGCAGCACCTCAACGCTGGCTGGTCTGGTCCAGGGCAGAGGGAGGCCGGCTGCAGTCATGCAATGGCCTGGCCGGGCTCTGGGCCAGGAGTGGGGGCATGGGTGCCGATGGGGAAAGAGGTATGCCCAAGGGGCACCTGAGCCAGAGGGCATTGCAGACCAAGGGCAGACGGGCCCAGCGTCAGCCACGCATCTGTAAAATGGGATGACCCCGCTCCACCTGTTTGGAGGACTCAGGGCAAGCCCTCGGCCCCTGCCTACTCTCCCTGCCATCCTGATGCATCGGCCCCTCTGTGCGCCTGCCCGGCTCCTGGTGCCTGCGTGCATGCTGCTCCAGCCTTCAAAAATGCCCTTCCCTGGTGACAGCGCCCGCCCCTGCCTCCCGGCTGCCCCCGCAGGCAGCCAGCATTCTCAGGACCTGGGGGTCCACGCTCCGCACGCACGCAGTAGCCCTGAGAAGACAGATGGGGAGACGCCCGCTGTGCAGATGGGGAAACCGAGGCTCAGAGGGACAGATGACCGGCCAAGTTCCCATGGCTGGAGTCCCTCAGCCTCCTGCCAGCCTGGCCCTGCCTGTCCACCCCCTCGACCCCCAGCATGCTCACCACCACCCCTCCAGGTCCGAGGCACCATCTTTCTGAGGAACTGAGCTGAACACGCCCTTTCCCTGCCCCAGCCCCATCCACCAGCTCCCCAGGCTTCTGGGGTGTCTGTGCAGGCAGCCAGGGCTGCACCCCACACTCCGGCTCCTACTTCTGTCCCATCCCCCCCTGCCGCCACGCCCTCCCCCACTCTCACCGTCTTGGGGTCCCAGACGTCGGCCCATCCCCCGCACAGCGATGCACCACCACACCCGGTCGCAGCCCCTCCTCCTCTAAGCTGGGAGCCCCCGGGGCAGACGGCTCCCACCCCCCACGTGGCCGCCAGCGCCGTGGATGCCTGAGAGGTGAGAGGCCACCCAGGAGCCTGAGGACTGCTGGGGACCCTCCTCACACCCTGCGGATGCCGTGGCTTTGCCCTGTGGCTGCAGGAACCCAGGGTGGAGGAGTAGCATATGCTGGGAGGAGCTGCAGGCGGGCGGGAAGGCTGTCCAGCTGGCATGGGTCCGCCCACCTGCCCACTGCAGTCACGCCCAGCTACAGCTGGAGAGGGAAGAGCCACGTGGCAGAGGCCGCAAGGCCGGGCAGGGAAAGGTGGGCGTCTGCTCCAGGCCCTGTGAGGCCAGGGATGCTTGGGAACCTCGGGGCTCCCTGTGGGCCTGGAACAGAGCAGAGGCATCATCTTTCCCAAGAGACACGAGCCCCACCTTCTCCATCTTGCCAGCCAGGTACGGGACGGTGCTTGGGGGCCAACACCCTGCAGGCAAATGGCGGACGCCTGCCTGTCTTGGGCCCCAGCTCACCTAGCATTCTAGGCCTGCACAGCGAGAGCCGGGGCCACCGCTCTGGAGCCCGGCTTCACCCTCCTGCATGCCCCCTGCACCGGTGACCAGTCCTGCCTCTCTCTGGCATCCACAAGGATGCTCTGTGCTGGCGCTGGCCGGGTGGCTCCAGTAAAGCGGGGCTGGTTTGCATTTGATGCTGTGGACGAATCAGCCCGCTGGGTCGACTTGACTGTAGGAGTGCAGCCCGGGCCAGACCGACGGGACTTGCTGGGCCAGGCTGGGCTGGTGGACCGGGCAGCACCCACCAGGGCGTGCGGCTGCACCCAGCTGTAACCCGGCCAGGTGGAGCCCAGCCCAGTGAGCCAGCGCAAGCAGCCAGGCATGGCTGGAGGGCCCAGAGCCTCCACTCCAGGCTGGCCCCGGGCCACAGCCCAGCAGCACCCGGTGGACCCTGGGCACGCACCCGTGCCAGACGCGCCTTACTTCTCCTCGACCCCATGGCTTCCTGGTCCTCCTGGCCCTGCAGCCGGGTCCGCCCAGCCCTCCGGGCAGCCCGAGGCTCCCACTCTGCCCCGGCAGCTCAGAAACCACAATGTCTGGGGACCTTCCAAACCCTGGACCCCTTACTGCTGCCTCCCTGAGCTAGGGCCCCACATATGGAGCAGGCTGGCCTGGGGACACCCACGAAACACATGGATCCTTGGAGAGCCGCTCATAAGTGAAAGAGGAGGCGTGTGCACGGGAACGGCTGCTCGGTGAGCACCGCCCTCGTGGCGCGCCCCGGCAGGACCACGCGCAGACTCACTCGGGCCCTCGTGGGTCGGCCAAAGGAGGTGTCGCGGGGGCCCCCAACACACAGCGCCCTTCCCAGCCTGCCTGCTACCTTCCTCCAGCCTGGCTAGGCTCCATCTCAGGCTCGTGCCTGGTCCCTCTGGCCTCACCAGGGTCCCCAGACATCAGGATGCCCCTCTGCCTCCTGGAGCCGGCTCTGAGCCTCACGTGGACGGCCGCACCCCCAGTCAGCTCTCCACACAGCAGCCACGATGGTCCCCAAGCGTGCACTCGGGCCTCCACTGCCAAGAGCCTTCCTGCGCCCCCAACTCCACCAGTGTCAAATCGGACCCCTTCCCAGGGTGTTGCACCCGGCGCCCACTCGCTCGGGGCCCTGGTCACATCCCCCGCACTGGTCGTCCATCGCATGGAGCGCCCCCCCCCCCCCCGCCCCGCCTCGGAAGCCCCTTTCCCATTCCTCCCAGGGACAGCATCTCCTCCCCCCAGGTCTCAGCTCAAATCGCCTTCACGCAGGGGGACCCACGCACCGGCCGTTCTTCCTGCGCAGGCTCGGCAGGGAGGGTCAGGAAGCAGGTCCCCAGCTCCACTACCGGTGCTGTCCTGGGCAGTCCACTCGGCCTCGGTTTCCCTGCCTGTGAAGTGTGGACGTCCCTAACACCCCTCGGAAGGGTTGGGTTGAGCGGTAAATGAGTTAATAAATAAGATGCTTAGAACAGCGATCGGCTCAGCAGAAGCAGTGCAATGGGGCGTCGGGGGTCAGTTATTCATGTGTCTGTCAGATATCAGGTGCCAGGGCCTGTCCCTGGGTGGAGGCATCAGGGCGAGACTTGGAACACCTCCCCGTAGACATGGGGCGTAAGGCAGCCAAGGGAGCAGGTGCTCAAGGTTGGGGACCAGCCCGTGTCTCTGAAATCCAAGGGGCGTCCAGGGCAGGCAGGTCCAAGGGGCCGAGAGAGGCATCACCCGTGGAAGGGCTGGTGAGGGCCCCTCCCATGCACACCCCCCAAAACCAAGGGCACAGAACACCAGATGTACCTCCAGAGCCCTAAGGGGTCTCTCCCAATGCGGGGGTCCGCCTGACTCCAGCAGGACCCCAGGCCCTCGGCAGGACCGGAGCACAGACAGGGCACCACAGTGGTCTTGGAGGCTCCTGACAGACTTGAAATAGAAAACTCAACTTTGTGCCGACTACCAGGTGGGGGTTAAGAGACCCTCTGCCATGGGTGGTGCGGTGGGAGGGCAGGGAGGGGCAGGGCAGCCCCGGGATCTGGGCATGGCACCAAGGCCAGGAGGCAGAGGGCCTGGGACCCCTCCCCAGTGGGCACCCGCCCCCCAAGGGGGCAGCTGCCAGGCCAAGCAGCAGAGCTGGGGAGAGTCTGGCCCACCCTCATGGCTACCTCCTTCAGGCCTCCTGCCCAGCCCGCACAGTGGCACGTGAACATCCACACTGGGCGGGCCCCACAGGCCAGTGGGCTGCGCCAGGAAGCCCCCCATCCTCCCAGCTGGGGGTGTAGCCTCTGTGCCCTCAGTTGCACTCTCTTCAGTCTGCTCCGTTTGCCCTGCGCCCTTGTCCACTTCTGCATCTTCTCCTTTCCGGACCGAGCATCTTCTGGGCAGGGACCAAGTGAGCCTCATTTCAGGACAGCCGGTGCCGATGACGGGGCATCAGAGCCTCCTGCCCGGACGGCACTGGGGTAAGGGTTAGACCACAGGGCACGTGGGCGCTCGCGGTCAGGCATCCGGGTCCAGCCGACAGCAGGGTCTCCTTCCTCCCTCTCCGAGCTCCACCTGCGCTCAGAGTTCCCATCCACAAAGCTTGGGCAGCAATCTGCTGTGCCCACCACCTGCCGTCACCCTGTCCTTGCTGGGTCAGTGCCCAGGGAGCCGGACCAGCCCCACCCTTGATGAGCGCCCTGGACCCTGGGAAGCGGCTTGGCTGAGCCCGGCGCACCCTCCCAAGAGCTGAATCCACCCTTGACCGGTCGGCGCACCGTTACCTGGGACCTCACCGTGCGTGCTCCCTCCTGGAGGTGTTGACTTCCTCTGGCACTCCTGGCCCCCGCCTGGTGGGGCCTGTGGCCGACCCGGAGCCTCAGGTCCTTCAGGAATGGCTCTGGTACCTGTGGCTTTCACTGCAAAGTGAAATTTGTGCCCAGCTGGCAAGGGCACTCTCATGGGGAGTAGCCTCTGGGTGCCAAAGGGCCCTCTGGGTGCCAGGCTGCTGGGTTGGGCGCACCCCCTGCACGCTCCTCTGCCCACTCACCAGCTGGCCACGCCCCTCACAACAACACCTGTGGAGAACGCCGGGCCTGGCAGCCACACGCCGATCTTGCCCGCGGCCAGTACCAGGCAGCCTGCTTGGCTACTCTGCTTCCCTAACCAGCGCAGGAGCACGAGGTGGGGGGACGTGGGAAGGCTGACTTGGGCCCCGGGTCAGGTGCATCCAGGTCACAAGGCCATCCACTGCATTGGCCACACCTGAAGACCTGCCAGAGGCTGGCCTGGGTGGGGGCTGGGGGGCAGAGCCCTGCCCTCTGCCATCCGGGCGTGTTTTCCTCAAGCCAGCTAGAAGCCCAAGCTGAGGGCCGCCTTCCCTGAGCCCCGGTGGCCTTGTCCCCGCACTGCTCAGACACCTTACAGTGCAAATGTGTGGGGCAGGTGCCAGGCCCGGGCCTTGTCACCTCAGACACTGACGTCACTGCCTGCTGGGGGCGGCGGGGGGTCACTTCCCAGGGCCAGACAGGAAGTCTGCCCAGCTCAGGGAGGGAGGCGCCGCCAGGCCCATCTCCCCGCCAGCTCCATCCCCGGAACCATGGCCGGTCCCCACCTGCTCCCTCCTGGCCTGCGGGCCAGCCTCAGGCAGCCGGTCCCCAGGTCACGGCCCTGAGGACAGCTGCCAGACCCACACGCTCTGTTGAGGCCCCAGTGTCCAGGATTTGAGGGGCAGGGGGTCTTGGGCCACAGGTCAGGAGTCCCCTTGGATGGCTTGTGGCCGCTGAATGGGGACTGGAGTTCAGGAGTCGGGGGCCGGTGACGAGGGGGTTCCAGCATTCCCCGTCCGTGGGGGCAGGGTCACAGGATGGGGAGGACAGGGCTAGAAGAGCAGGCTGTGCAGATACAGGGGCCCGGCAGGAGGATCAGGGCGACCCGAGAGGCTGGCAGGGGTGCCTGGGGTCTCAGAGATGGGCGCAGGCCAGATTCAGAGCAGAGGGCACCCCGCCCTGCAGACTCAGGGCACAGAATCAGAGCCTTCCAGACGCTGCACACCAGAGGAGAGCGTCCTCCTGCAAAACGCCGTAGCAGAGGATGCTTGGGGCTTGGAGCAGGGCTCCTGGGTTCACCATCTTCCCTCTGGGAACCTTTCCCTGTGACAGCACTCCCCTCCCCCTTCCCCACCTCGCAGAGCTGCTTCTGGCAAGCCAGCCCTCACACCCACTCTTCCAGGAGTGGTGAGGAAACCCTAGCCCCCGTGGGCTCCCAGTCGTGTTCAGTCTTTTGGCTTGGACTGGAAGACCCTCAGGCCCCACCCACCACCCCCTCCCTCTCCAACCACCATCACAACCGGTGCAGGCCTGGACATAAACTGCATGCCAGGTCCAGCCATGTCAGACTCCCTGCAAGCCCAAAATGTCAGACAGGGCCTCCCTCTCACCTCTGTTCCTTCTGCATGGAATGTCCTTCCTGCCTTCATGTGGCAGACTCCTATTCATCCTTCAAAACCCTATTCAAATGGAATGAACGCTCAGTACAACAACCATATAATTAACTGTCCCGACCAAGATTCTTGAGAGTTAAGAGGGGGCCCGTGAGTGCTTATGCTGGGACAATAGACATAAATTGGACTTGTGGCCACCTACCTACCATCCAAAGCTCTGTTTCTACCTCTGATCTGTGCAGATAGTTCCAGGGACTGGGGCACTGGCTGCTGGAGCCTGGAGCTACAAGATTCCTCTCCTGGAACGGACTCCCAGGAAACAGGGCCCCCGGCACAACCATCTCCACGGACAGCCTTGGTGTTGCCATCCCAGTTTCTGCCCGGGACACTTTGAAACTGCTGAGTCAGGAAGATTTCTGCTCCCCACTGACCCTCACAGAAGTCTCATCAACTCACTGTAACAAAGAGCCGGCTAAGACCAGAGGAATGAGATGCTTTTTCAAGGTCATACAGATCCAGGAGAGACCCTTCCCCACTGGGATCCTGGCCCCCTTGGTTCCCCATGTATGGTCCTGTCATCTGCATCATGGCAAATGGAAGGTCTTGACGGTACAGCGCCATGTCCCAGCCCTGGTCCCAGACATGACTCACAATAGTTCCAAATCTACAAGCCACAGACCCAAGGCACAAAGTGAGGCAGCATTTTACTTCTTGGCCAGGGAATTTATTCAAGATGTTTTCTTGGGAATGAGCTTCCAATTTTCAAACCAAGGTGCTACAAAATTGTGATGCTACAAATTGGATGGGTGGATGGATTGATGGATGGATGGTGAATGGATGGTTAATGGATGGTGGATGAGTGGTAGATGGATGGATGGGTGTTTGGGTGTACAGATAGAGGGACGGATGGATGGATAGAGGGATAGATGGGAGGATAGATAAAGGTATAGTAGAGGGATGAGTGGATGGAAGGATGGATGGATGGTTGGATAGATAGATGGTGAATGGATGGATGATGGACAGTGGATGGTGGAGGGATGGATGGGTGGGTGGAGAGAGGGATAGATGGGTGCATGGGTCAGTGTAGGTGTGAGGACAGGTGTCGACATATGAATGGCTAGGTGGGTGGATGAGGGCTTGGTGGGCACCTGGAAGGGTGGATGGACAGTTGGATGGAGGGTTGAATGGATCCTTGATTAGCACTTTCTTTGCCTAAAGTGCTGTAAGTCTGAGTCATGGAGAGCGGCTGGAAAGGTACCCTCCACCCCGTGAGGCTGTGGCTCCGCGCCGCGACTCCCAGGGCCGTACATGCCCTGCGGCTCCTCAATCCCCAAATAAGGTGGACAAAGTCGTCTGTGGCCGCCCAGGGAGCAGGAAGCAGGGCGGGGCGGGGGGCCCTGCTGCCGGGGCTGAAGTCAGTTCCTCCTTCTCTAAACAATGGGCCTGGCCTGATCCTTGCCCTCCGCCGCCCTGCTCCACCCAGGCCGCCTCCACCTCCATGGGGTGCTGGGGCCCTCGGAACTGGATGCCGGGGGGCTGGGGGGTGGGGCACAGAGCAGAGAAGTGTCCGGCTGTGGCAAAGGTGCTGCCCCTCTGGGCCAAGGGGCCTGGCCTGGCTCCCACTGCCCTGGCTTCCCCCAGGCTTTCTGCAGGTGTTGGAGAGTGGGTGCGGGGCTGCCTCCCCCGCAGTGTCCGGAACACCACTCGTTTTCTTCTCTGTGTCTTTTTCCCTCAAGTCACTCATTTCTCTCTCTCGTCCCCTTTCTGTGGCTGTCCCAGCTCCTGCCCCCTGCCCCTCCCCCACCATGGCCGGTCTGGGCTGTGCCCCTCCCACAGACCACCAGTTGGCAGAAGAGAAGACTGGCCAGCTGAGTAGAGTTCAGGCCCCACCCAGATGCCAGAAGAGGGCGGAGGGTAAGGAGGGGGAAACTGAGTCAGCCCACTGTCCACGGCATCCGACAGTGGCTCCTAGGGTTGGATTACTCAGCTGGGAATCTCTTGGACCTGAGCCGTGGCTGGCAGGGCTGCCCCACCTCGCTGCCCAGGCCACTGCACCCATGACCCCCAAGAGAGACGGCCCTCCCCCAGGATGCCCTGACCCAATCAAGGCCAAACCTCTGGGGGGCGGGGTCCCGGTGTTGACCAGGTCAGCTGGTCTGGGCGGGTCCAGGAGAGGCAGAGACAGGAGCCTCCTCGCTACCTGCACAGGGTCACAGTGGAGGTATCTTTTCAACCCACTGCTGCTCTGCCCACACTGCCAACCCACAGGCACAGACAGTGCTTCTGTGCTGGTGTCAAATCAGTGAGTGAGTGAATGAGTGGATGGATGGATGGAGGATGGATGGATGGATGGATGGTTGGAGGATGGATGATGGATGGAGGATGGATGGATGGAGGATGGATGGAGGATGGATGATGGATGGAGGATGGATGGATGGATGGATGGTTGGAGGATGGATGATGGATGGATGTGTACGACTGGAGAGCAGGGCAGGCAGAGAGAGGCACAGAGGAGCAGCCCCCCATCCTTACCTCCTACACTCGAGCTCTCACACACACACACACTCATGCGTGTGCAGCGGGGGCCTCCCTGGTCAATGCCTCCAGAGCCGTCCTTCCTCAGGGCTTTAGTGACCAGGCAGACCCAGGGCCAGGGTCCCTGAGCCCGCCCAGTGGCCGCCGGGGTCCTCTGCTCCCAGTAGGGAGCCACACGGCCCATGCACATGGCCTCCCGCACCTGCTAATCCCCTCTGATCCTGGCAACCTCCAGGTGAAGGGAGCCGCAGGCAGGCCTTGCTCCCGGGGCGACTCCATCCAACGCCGGGACCGGAGAGCCTGAGCTCTGCGGCGACCAGACCCCAAGCAGGAGGGTCTCGGAGCCTGCCAGCGGCAACCCCAGCCGACATGCGGCTGCAGGCCCAGCCTGTTGCTAGGATTAGCGCTCAGATTAGCCCACCAAGTTTCCAGAACCCCGGGTGTCAGATTCACCAGCGCTATAGAAACCTGGCCGGGCTCAGTGGGCGGGACTGGCTCCCGGGGGGCCTCCCCTCCAGGCCCAGCCGCAGCCCCCCTCCAGGAAAGGAAGGGCCCGGGACGGGGACCAGGGCTCCCTGGGCCTGAGCTCCCACCCCCAGCCCTGCTGGGCGCCCTCCTCGTCAGCGCTCCTTTTGCCCAGGGAAGGTTTAGTTTTCCACAATCAGCTGTATTCCAGATACTGGAATGAAAACTAATGACCGACTCGTTCTGTGCTTGCAGTGGAAACGCAGAGCACTTTCCTCCGCCACCACCCCCCTCCGCCCCCGCTCCCAGACCCCAACTCCCTAATGCAGAAAATATCTGAGCCGACTTACCCGTGGGCCAAAGCGTACCTTGGAACCTCACTACCCAGGCCCAGCCCAGGGGCCGCTCCTCAGATCCCTTCTTCCCGCAGCCCCCCTCCCCGCCCGCCTCTGCTCTGGGCAGTGCGTGGGCCAGCCCGGCCGGCCAGGAGTCTGGGGCCTGGGGCCAGCCCTTGCTGGTGAGGCAGCCAGGACGCGGGGCCATCAAGGGGGGAGGCCCTGAGAGTTCCTGCAAACGCGGCGAGGGCGGCCCGAAGGGGGTGCCCACACCAGGGCGGGGTGGGCAGAAACAGCAGCCAGGGCCCAACCCCTTCCCCAGGCCACCTGTGCAGGGCCCACACAGCAGCACCATCTACCTACAGCCCCCTTTCACTGACATCTCGGGCATCTCAGAGGGGCCGGCTCCAGCCCCAGGCCCACCTGAGCCTTTCAGAGCCTGCTGCGCTGCGGCCCACTCCTCTGCTCTGTGCAGGCAACCGCGTTCCTCCAGGGGCGCAGGACAGGCCTGGGGCTCATCCGTCCCGTGTACTTCCAGCTCCTCAGCAGATGCCCTCAGCTCCACGTCCAGCTCCGCTTTGAGCCCAGCCACAATCACCTCCTCCTCGGCACCCCTGGTGCCCTGGCCTTTGGTCCCGTCACCAGTTCCCCATGGCCTCTGACAGTCTCTGAGCCACCCTCCCTGCCCATGTGGCCTCACCACCCTCCCCCTTCACCACCCCCCAGAGACAACACGTCACCGTCACGCAGGACCTTGTACCTGTGCTCCTGCCACCGCTGTCTCTCCCCAGAAGCCCACCTGGCTATTTAGTTGTGGACGGACAGATGGATGGATGCATGGAGGGAGAGATGGAGGGATGCATGGAGCGGTGGATGCATGGGCGGATGCATGGGGGCACCCTGTCCCAGCCTCTTGGCTCTGACCTCCCACGTCTATCATCTCCAGCTCCCTGCTGTTTGGCTGCGCACAACCCTCCCCCACCCCGCCCCGGCTTCTTAACCTCCAGAAGTTACCCACAGGTTGGGTACTTAGAATGTCCTCTTTAACCCCTTCACCCCCACCCGCATGCATAGACCCAACCCTTCAAAAGATGCAGACCCACCCTGTCCTGCCGTTTCTCAAACCCTCCAATTCTCCCCCACCTGTACCCCGTGCTCTGCCCCTGCGGAGACGGGGCCTGCCCAGCTCCATGCTCCTGGAGCCCCTTCACCTCCAAGCCCCACTGCAGGGCTTAGCACAAGCTCTTCCCTCAGCCCCAACAGGCCCTAGTTGCCCTGGGCAACGCTGCATCTCCTTACCAGCTCAGGTAAATGGCCAGCAGGATCCTGGACTGCCACAGGGCCAGGTCCCTGTCACCTGCTCTCCAGTCTCTCAGTACCGCCCACCGACCCCCACCCCTGGTTATGCTTCAAGCTGCGTGAGCATATGGGGTCCTGCTGGTCTCACTCCAGACTGAGCGTCCAGCTTCAGAGAGAACCAGGCCCGTGTGGGGTCCACGGCGGAGGAGACAGCGCGGATGAGACGCCGGAGGAGACAGCGCGGATGAGACGGCGGAGGAGACAGCGTGGATGAGACGGCGGAGGGCGGTGTAGCCAGGTCTTCTGACACCTGGGGATCTCGCCTCTCCACGAGGCCAGGGCTCCTTGACTCTGCAGCCCTTTCCTCCCTCCCTCCCTCCCTCCTCCCTCTCCCTCCCTCCTCCCTCCCTCCCTCATCCCTCCCTCCTCCCTCTCTCCCTACCTCCTTCCCTCCCTCCCTCCCTCCTCCCTCTCTCTCTCCTCCGTCCCTCCTCCCTCCCTCCCTCCTTCCCACCCTCCCTCCCTCCCTCCTCCCTTCCTCCCCCCTCCCTCCTCCCTCCCTCCCTCCCTCCCTCCCTTCCTTCCTTCCTTCCTTCCTTCCTTCCTCCCTTCCCAAGGAGCATCTCAACTCCTCTGCTCTCCCCATCCTGTGCCCCAGCGGCCCCATCCCCCTCCAGGTCCTGGCCTCCTGTCTCCCTCCCTGACCCTTCCCGCCCCCAGGCTGAGCCCTCACTCCCCTGCCCAAGCCTAATGCATCCCCCCTGTCATCCATTGCCTCTCCACCTCCACTGATGCCCCTTCCCCCTCTGCCTCTGTCCAGAGATAGGCTCAGCTCTCCCCTACTTGGGATGAGTCCAAGCCCCAGTGCTGGGAGCAGAGTGTGCCAGGAGCTCTGTTAGGGAGGCTGCGAGGGTTCTGGGGTGCCCCTGCCCTCTGCGCCCCTCCCGTGCTGTCTTGGCCGAGAGGTTCCCCACCTGGTGCCGCCCCTGCTGAGGGCCATCGAGGCCTTCCCCTCCCGGGGCCCACCTGCCATTCGAGGGCCCTTCTCCTGTGCTGACCGTGGCTTGGGGAGGGTCAGAGCGTTGCTGGGCCCTGCTGACCAGGCAGCCGGACGGACGAGGCTGCTCCCCTGGCCTCGCTGTCCAGCTTTCCCATCACAGAGCCAGTCCTGGGCTCCACCGCCCTCCCCGGAGCCCCTGGTCTGGCGCTGCCTGCTGGGCAGAGCGTTTAAAAGTGACACCCGTTATGCAGGGAACGTCATAGGGCCCTGGGGCCAGAGCCGAGCGGGGTCACTTTTTTTATTCAAAAGCAAAACCTAAACCAAGAAAACAAAGTGATTAAGTTTCTCCTCGGAGCGACGGGCCTCGCGAGGCCGGGGCCGCCCAGCTCCCTGGCGCTCGACCCTCCGCCACCACCGCGGGGAACGACCGGATTCTGCACACAAACAGGAAGCAGCTGGTTTTCCCCAAACGTGAGGCCTGGGCTGGGTCCCCAGGGCGCGGGCGGCAGAGACGGGGGGCCGGAGCCAGGAGCTCAGCTGGGTGGGCTGCCCATGTCCTCGAGGGAACCGTCAGCAGGGACCCCCTGGGCTCGATCCCGGGCCAGGGAGACGGGGGCCGGGGGAGGAGGGGGCTCCCGCACGCGTCCCGTCACCACCGTGGGGCTCAGTTACCCCTCCTAGGCTGCCTGAGCCGCCCGAGGGCACGTGAGTTTAAGCGGGGGGCTCCGTGGGGGCCGGGGGCTGGGAAGCTGGACATATCCCGGGAAGGCCTCCTGCAAGCCGGCAGGGGTCCACCCCGACAGCCCCGTCCTGCCTGCTGCTCCACGGCTGGATTCGATCCTGGGCCAGGAAGAGGGGGATCTCCCCCCTCCCAGCCCTGGGGTCCTCCCGGGGCCTCTCTGTGGAGTTCTGCTGAGATGAAATCTGCGAGCGGCCCGAGCAGAAATGTGTGCGGCTGGGAGCACGTGGGCTCAGCCCAGCCCCGAAGGGTACCGCCCCGAGGGAGGCCCCACCTGATTGGAAGGGGACACCGGGGTGTCCCAGGAGGAAAGCCAGGGTCAGGGGCTGGCAGGCAACTGTCAGCCTTGGGCAGTGGTGAGTTTCCTGTCACGGGAGCATGTAAAGAGAAGCTCACACAGAGAGGCCCCAGGCAGAGCGGACAGAGCCGGCTGGGCTCTGCCTGGAGCCGCCCGAGAAGCCCCATGGAGACACAGGCTGGGGGCGCCCATGGTGGGGACAGCATCGCTGGGACACCTTGCTAACCGTGCAGCGCGCAGACGGCGCTCAGGGGCGGAGGCCAAGGCGGTTCTGACCCGGCCCCTTGTGGGGAGAGGTTCTGAGCGTGGATCGGGGGCTGGTTGCGTGGGACTGAGCGGGCAGGCACACGTCCACGTGTCTGTTACACCTCACCCGAAACTTACAACAAAAAAGACTGCTCGGACAAGGGACTCGGCCTGAAGGCGCCGGCCAGTCCTGCCGCGACCCGAGAGCCAGTGTCTCGTCCAGTGGGCTCTTCCCCAGACAGAGCGAGCTCCTGGGGCGGCCAGGAGGCCCTGAGCTGGGGAGTGGGCTCCCCACTCTTCCTAGCGGGCCAAGGGGCACGACGGCACCCCCTGCCCATGGCCGGCTGTGAGCAGAGCGCCTGGCTGCACCCCAGCCTGACTCCGAATGTCAGGGTCAGCATGGGGTGGGTCCTCCCTGGGCCGGAGACCCTGACCCCACCGTGGTGATACTGCGGTGTAAAGGAGATCTCTCTGAGCCAGGTTTGGGAGACAAGTGTGTTTCAAACAGGATTAAAGAAGGGGCCAGTTTTTCAGGAATGTTCTCAGATAGTGAGGCAGAGTGGGCTTTAGCCCGGCAAGACGTGAGAACACGTCCCAGGGAAACCATAGTTGGGACCGTGCGCCACTGACACCAGGATGGAACTGTCACCCGGTGGGGACAGACGGGGTCTGGTGATAGACCCAACTGTTTATACAGGGAGCATTAAAACCACAGAGAAAAATAACACTGCAAAGTTACAACGGCATACGACCCACCAAGCCCTTCCGACAAGGGGCCGAAGAGGAATGACCTTCAAAATTGTCTTGAGGTAACTCCCTAGTAATTTGGAGTGAGATTAGATTAAAGAGAAAACGTATGCTCGTAGGAAAACCTGCGCACGGATGTTTACGGCATCTTTTTGCAGAACTGCCAAAACTTGGAAGCAACCGAGATCCCCTTCTGTAGGTGAATAGATGAATAAAGTGTGGGCCAGCCAGACGACGGAATACTATTCAGTGATAGAAAGGAGCTATCAGGCCATGAAGAGACACGGAAGAAATGTAAATCTATACGACTGAGGGAAAGAAGCCAGTCTGAAAAGGCCACATACTGTATGATTCCAACCACATGACATTCCGGAAAAGGCAGAACTATGGAGGGCAATAAAAGGATCAGTGGTTGCCGAGGTTTAGGAGGAGGTGAGGGTTGAACAGGCAGAGCACAGAGGGTTTTCAGGGCAGTGAATCTACTCTGTGTGTTACCGTGCTACTGTCCCGGTACGTACATGCCCCTATACATCTGTCTAGACCCACAGAGTGCACGACCCCAGGAGTGAACCCTAATGTGAAGTGTGGACGTCCTCACCAATAATGTCTCAAAATTGCTTCATTAATTTTGACCAATGTCCCACTCTAGAGCAAGGTGTGAATGATGGGGCCACTTTGTGTGTGGTGGGGGTGAAGTGGTAAGGGTAACTCCCTGTACATTCTGCAAAATTTTCCCATAACCCTAAACCGGTTCTATCCTCACCCGAGGGCTATCTGTCACCGATCTTTGATGCCGCAGACTTCATAGCTCACAGCCCGTTCACACAGCCCACCTGTGTGAGCCCTTTGCGCCTATGGTCTCTGTCTTGCGCACAGGGAAACTGAGACAAGGCAGGCTTGAACCCAGAGCTGCTCCCCAGCCCAGGTCCTGTGAACTGTTCCCCCTTATTCTCTCCTCGGGACCCCTTTATATTCCTAAACATTCTGGAGGAGGGCAAAGAGCTTTAGTTGAGGTAGGGTTGCACCTGCTAAGATTTGCTGTATTAGAAGTTCAAACTAATGCATGAAAATGTTCTGAAATACTTAAATTTTTAGAAAATTTTAAAAAATTCTAAGTGAGTTAAAAGTCACAACAAGAGGGACTTCCCTGGCGGTCCAGTGGTTAAGACTCCGTGCTCCCATTGCCGGGGACACGGCTTCGATCCTTGGTTGGGGAACTAAGATCCCGCGTGCTGCACCGTGTGGCCAAAAAAAAAAAAAAAAAAAAAAAAGTCACAACAAGATTCTCCATATTAACATAAAGTATTATTTTTACAAAAAAGTATCTAAGCTTTTCTAATCAAAACACATTTAGTGGGAAGAGTGGCATAGTTTCAGGCTTCGAAAATCTCTGCGGCTATGAGGAGAGGAGGGCTGTCACGCGGGCATCTTCATGCGGTCCATCGCCATACAGTGTGGTGTTTGGGAAGGAGAGTCATTTGATGGACTTCTCAGATGTGCCTGGGTTTCCTTTATGATACTACACCCAACCTTGACAAGAGGTGGGTTCTTAGAAGTGAGACGCACTGTGGGCTCTGAAAGCCCGTCAATGATCTCTCCAGACACTGTTACGCGAAAAGCCATCCGTCTAGGAGACGAAGGAGAGGGATAAACAAATGCATCCTGGCACCTGGATTGGGAACAGAAGGAGGATGGGGGGTCGGAAACATGGGTGAAATCCAGGAGAAGCCTGGAGCTGGATCAGGGACCTTCGCCGTCTCTTACTTGACACAAATGTAGGGCGATTCAGGAACTCCACCACCTTTGCAATCTGTCTGTTAATCTAAAAGTGTTCCAAAGTAAAGTTTCTTGGAGGTAAAAACCCACTGGTCTGTTCTGCACGCTCAGAGGACGTTTTCCTGTGCGTGGTCACGGGGAAACGCCAATCTCCGGATTAGGCAGATCTCCCAAGGTCCACGCTCTCCACTGTCGTGAACGAAAACTCAAACGTTCATGAGCATCACCTCCTGGCTCCTCGGGGGCCTTTCAGGATTGGAAGGCTGTCCAGTTCAAGGTGGCAGGTGCACTCTTCCCAAAGTTCTGCTTTCTGCTTGAAAGTTCAAATGGGCTCACCAACAACAGACGCCACGGGCTGTTTTCCTTGAGGCGACAGGATGGTCCTTCCCTGACAAAGCGGCCAGCACATGTGTGCAGGTGGCCAGCTGAGCTGGTAACTACGACCGCCACACGAGGGCTGCTCCTGGGCAAGCCGGGTCCTTCCTTGAGCGGCACCAGGGCACAGCGGAATGTTAAGACACACTCCAGGGTCCAGCTTAGCGGGATTCATCAAGTTGACTGCTTCACCAAGTGCTGCCAGCCTAGGTGCCTCCTCTGAGGCTGCCTCTCGGAGTGGAGCTCCGCGTGCTGGGAGCCCCTCGCTCCAGCCCCACCCCGGCCCCCAACCCAGGCAAACGTCCCTCTTGTAAAGATTCCTGGTGGAAGAGCAGCCCCGAACCCACCCTCTTCTCCGTGCACCCACCTGCCTTCCCCGACTCTCTTTCCTCCCGATTCAGTTCTCCTCGGCCTTCAAGGCTTTCTCTGAGTCTCTCCTCCTCCAAGGAGCCCTCCCTGACCAGCACCACCTAGAGGAACACACTTCCTGGAGCTCCCACGGCCCATCCTTCTCCCCAGTGTGTTCCTGGCTCCCCCCACGCCGGGTGTGGACTTCGCGGGGGCAGAATCCCCCATTTCCCGACGTATCTATCACCCCCTTGTCCACCCTGAGTTTCCCCGCCCTGCACGCCCGTCGCTGCCCCATAAGCCCTGACTGCAGGCCTGGCAGCGGTGGACTCCTTTGGTTCTGGGAATTCTTTTGACCCCCCGGTGAACCGCTGAGAGCAAACACTGACCTCTGTGCTAATTACAAGCAGAGCGTGGAGGGAGCATGCGACCTTGCTGACGGGCCCTGTCCCGCATCCCTCGGCCTGCGCAACTTCCTAGAATGTCGCAGGGAATTAGGCCTGAAATCCCCGTGCGCTGGGAGGGGTTTCCATGGAACTCATGGTGGGTAGGAGTGACCAGGATTAAGGGGCCTGAGCCCCCTCAGGCTTCCTCTCCCAGGAACCCCCAAGGTCGGGCGGGATGGGTGTTCAGTGCTCCAGTGGCCCTGCCCGAAAGCGCCCCCTTCTCTTCAGCTGTGCCTAGAAGCGGCTCCTGCCAGCAGGGCCCCATCGCCCACAGGACGGGGTTCCTAGCCCTCGGCACTGAGCTCAGGGCTTCTCCCAGACGCCCCCGGCCTTCAGGACCCCGCCTGTTCGATGCCTCCAGGTCGGGGTACTGGTCCAGCTGAGAGAACAGACTTGGCGCTGACCCGGCCCACTCCTTCTTCCAGGCCCAGTGGAGGAGACCTGCCTGTGCCGTGACCCAGGGAAGGGACCCTGGACACAGGGACACATGCCTCCTTCCCTCTGAGCCCCTCCTCCAAGCTTCTGGCAGTGTTTCTTGGGCCCTGGATCTGGGAGATGCCTGGAGGGGCTCCAGGGCACAGAGTGGCTTCCCCAGGCAACCTTGAGTGACCTTGACCTTCCTCACCATCTCCATCATCTCACCTGGACAACAGGTCTGGTGACCACAGAGCCTGCCTTCTGGGGGTGTTGAGAGGATGGAGGAGGGTGTGTACAGAGCAGCCCAAGAGCAGCCCTGGCCCCTGTGAGCTTTGGAAACATGCCGATAATTCTCACTCTTCACGCGAGGGGTCCAGGAGAGTCTGGGGGCATCCGCAGCATGTTCACCTCTGCACCTGTGGCAGGGACAGTTACTCAGAGCTGGAAGTGAGGCTGTACCCAGCAGGGGCTGGAGATCCGACCCCACACCCCAGCCACACTGGCTCCCAGCTTGCCCTGGGGTGGCGGGGTGACGGCAGCAGGGTCCGCTGAGTCTGGGACTTCCCAGGAGAGACTGGCCCACAAAGGTGTCTTGCCTCAGCCTAGGCAGGCGAGAGGACCTGGGCCTGCCCCTTGGCCTCGGGAGGGAGCCTGGGGACAGTGGGATTGCCAAGACCATGAACCCCGTTATTCTCCGCAGCCCATCACCCTGTAATCGGCTCATTAAACACCTTGTTAGTTGTCCAGCTCTCCCTCCAGATGGTGATCCCCCAGGGCAGCCAGCCCACCAGTCCACGCGGCAACGGCCAGCCTAGGGCCCGACGTCGGGCGCTCAGGAGCTATCGATGACCATTGACAAGTCCTGACCTTCCTCGGGAGACCATCTGCAAAATGGGGGGAATGGGCTCAACTTTGAGGATTAAATGATAGCACAGATGTACACAGGTGCAGGAGGTTTCCCCAGTTGGTGGAAACCTCTGGGTGAAGGCTGACTTGTAAGTAGTAACTCTGGCCAGAAAAAAGCCACCTCAGGTGTGCAAGGTGAGAGAGATGGGAGTTTCCAGCACCCAGAATGCTGGCTTGGGCAGCTGAGGGGCTGGGACAGCCATTCCTTGAGATGGGGAACCCAGAAGGAAGGCCACATGTGGAACGTGAAGAATTTCGGGTGCTACTGGGTAAATGGGCAGACACTGGATCCATGGTCCTGACCTTGGGCAAGTGGAACCAGGATCCATGGTTGAGGGTCTTCAGGACGTATGTGATCACTGAGGCTGTGGGAGGATGCCCTCCCCCAAAGGGAGAAGTCCAAGGAAGGAGAGGAGAGAATGTGCTAAGGTCAGGACAAGGCAACCAACACTTAGAGAAAGGGGGACCGAAAAACCCCCAAAAGATGGACAGGGAAATGACCCCACAGCCACAGCAGCCAAGAGGAAACCATGTCTGAAACCTGGAAAATATAGTTCCATTGTCTGCTGGCCTCCATGGTTTCTGTTGAGAAGTCTGTCACCTTCAACACATTGTTCTTGGCTATGTAATATGTCCTCCTTTCAAATCTGTCTTTTTGAATTTTCATTTTCATCAGTTGGACTTCAATGAGCCCAGGCATGATTTTCTTCAAATTGATCCTATTTGGGGTTTGCTGAACGTCATGAATCTGTAAGTTTATATTTTTAGTCAATTTGGGCAGGTTTTAGCCATTATTTCAGCATTTTTTCTCCCCCATTCCCTTTCTTCTCCCCTTCTGGGACCTTAATTACCCATGTGTTAGACATTTTAATACTATTCGTGTGTCACTGAGTCTCTGTTCTCTTTTAAAAACCTTTTTTTTTCCTCTTCCTCTTTGCATTGGATAACTTCTGTTGACCAATCTTCAAGTCCACAGACTCTCTTTTGTCATCTCCATTCTGCCACTAATATCATCCAGTATTTTTTTTTTTAATTTCAGAGGTTGTATTTTTCTGTCTTAAGCATCCATTTAGATATTTTGAATATTTTCTATTTGCTGAAATTTTCTATCCTTTCGTTCATGTGGATGTGCTTTCCTTTACCTTCACTGGCATAGTTATCACAGCTCTTCTAAAGTTCTTATCTGATCATTCCAGTATCTGAGTGACCTCAGAGTTGGTCTCGGTTAATTGTCTTTCCTCTTGAGAGGTAAACACATGCTCCTAGCCCTCAGGCATGTCATGTAATTTTGGATTGTATCATAGGCTTTGCAACTGTTATGTTGTAGAGGCTCCCCACGCCAGGAACATGAGCAGAGTTTATACATAAAATTTGTAATGTCCCCTTCTCTAGCTCTTGTAGGGACTCCCGTCTCACTCACTGACAACCTTGATTGCCCCAGTCACCTTCTCCTGGCTCCTCCAGCCAGAAAGATTGGGATTTTAGATGCCTGAACCGTACTGTGGCTGCCCTTCCAAAATGCCCTGCTTTTGCCAACTAACTCGCTAGAGCCCTTGGGTAGTTTTTTGTCTGTTTGATTGTTGTCCAGGTTTATGATTGTTATCTTCAGGAGGCCTTATTTGTTAGAAACTTACTAGTCCATACAGGAAGGGTAACCGAGAGAAGTCTCAGGATGGGGGTGGGGGTAGGCGTCAGCAGCAGCAAATGCTCCTGAGAGGCCATGTCTTATAAAGAAAAAAGTGTCCATTGAATTTGGCTGCAGGGATGTTGGTGGTGCTGATGAAGAGAGTCACTCCAAGGGTAGTGGGATAGCAGGGTGGGATAGATATGGCAGGGTGAGTCATAAATATCCTCTCTTGTGTTAAGGAAAGTCCTTTTTATTCCTAGCCTAGTAAACGTGCTTTGTAAGTGGTAATACAGGGGACTTGCCTGGTGGTCCAGTGGGTAAGACTCCACGCTCCCAATGCAGCGAGTCCGGGTTCGACCCCTGGTCGGGGAACTAGATCCCACATGCCGCAACGAAGACCCAACGCAGCCAAGATAAATAAATAAATAATAAAATAAAATATTTCGGGGCTTCCCTGGTGGCACAGTGGTTAAGAATGCGTCTGCTAATGCAGGGGACATGGGTTCGAGGCCTGGTCCGGGAAGGTCCCACATGCCGCGGAGCAACAAAGCCCATGCTCCACAACTACTGAGCCTGTGCTCTAGAGCCCATGAGCCACAACTACTGAGCCTGAAAGCCACAACTACTGAGCCTGCGAGCCACAACTACTGAGCCCGTGCACCACAGCTGCTGGAGGCTGTGCATCTAGAGCCTGTGCTCCACAACAATAGGGGCCACCACAATGAGAAGCCCATGCACCGCATCGAAGAGTAGACCCTACTCGCTGCAACTAGAGGAAGCCCGCGCACAGCAACGGAGACCCAACGCAGCCAAAAATAAATAAATAAATTTTAAAAAGACACTATACACTGTAAAAAAAAAAAAAAAAAAAAAAAGAAAAGAAAAGCTGCACATATAACTGGGTGTGCACTTTAAATTTTATGGAACATGTTTGGGCACTTATCTGTATTACTATATGGCTTGTCTTCTCTTTTCTATCATACGGCCTATTAACGTGATGATATTAATGGATTTCTTAATGTTGAGTCATTTTTGCATTCCTGGAAGTAAACTCTACTTGGTCATGGTGTATTATTACTCTAATTCAATACACTGCTGGATTTAATTTGCTCATTCTTTTATTTATAATTTTTGTGTCTCTCTTCACATGTGAACTTGGCCTGTGGTTTTTCCTTTTTTTGTACTCTCCTGATTGGGCTTTGGTGTCAGGGTTATGTGAATGCAGAAAATGAATCAGAGTTTTGTTCGTCTTCTGTGCTTGAGACATTTTGAATCGTATAGGAATGATCCTTGAACATTGAAAAAAAGGAACGTACCCATAAAACTCTCTGGGCCCTGTACCTTTTCCTAGGGTAGGATTTTATAGCTTTCAGTGGGCAACCTGTTTATGGACAGGTTTAGATATTCTAGGTCCTTAAGACAATTTCCAGATACATAGTCAGTTAAACAAGACCTTTAAGTTCCATTTAATCAACAAATATGTTTCAGCTCCTATTATGTTCCAGACTGTAAAGGCAGATGCATTTCAATCTGAATCAGCATATAGAAGGTCCACGAGGATAGACACTCAGTAAATTTCAGTCTCTTTGCTTTCCTCCCTCCTCCCCGACTAGGGATGTCACGAGTGACAACACAGTAGATATCCGTTGACCTGCACTTGCCTTATACACACCCACATGTCAATTCGTACAGATATCTATCGCATCTAGCTATCCATCTAGCCACCCACCCATCTACCCACACGTACATACATACATACATATGCACATACATCCATCTACCTGTCCACCCACTCACCCATCTGTCCATTCAGGGCAACCACACTGAGCCTCTACTCTGCAACAGATACTGGTCTATGTATTGGGGGTCCATGGAGATATAAGCTAAGTGCTTAAGTGCTGGAAGACCCAATAAAGGATCAAAATGGCCCCAGGAGGCTACAATACGAACAGAACTGAAGAAGATAAGGTGCTGTGCTAGGATCCAGGGAACCAGGGGTCCAGAGTGGCAGATTTGAGTGACTGATTTCGGGGTGGGCCACCCCACCTGAGCAGGGCGGGTAGTTTTCAGCTCCTGCTTGGAGGAGGCAGCCTGGAGAAGGAGAGGTCCAGGGTCCCAGGTGAGAAGACCCCTGGGGGGTAACCCCCCCGACCTGGGCATGACCTCAGCTCTGCTGTCCCTGTTACCCTTGAGTTGGCACACCAGGTTCCTCTTTCACTATGATTGTCTTGAGGGCAGCAACGGAACCTCATCCATCTCCGTGGCTCCGGGGCCTTGCTCAGAGCCCGGCACCGACGTTTACTGGATAAAAGATGAGGGAAAGGGGGACCAATGGCTGGGAGGCAGAGCGCGCTCACACGGATGCTGTAGAGAGCTGGGTAGGGCACTGCCTCAGCGTGGGTCTGGGTTTCTTCCCCTCCCACTGAAGCTCTGCACCCAGGTCCCCGGGGGGTGGGAGATGCCCCCACAGCCTCAGCTCCCACCTGCTGGAACCCCTCGGCACACAAGAGGCCTGGAGAACCTTTCTTCCCTACAGCTGCCCAGCAGGGGCGAGACCCTGGCTGGGGAGCATCCCAGGTCCCTGGGCTCCAGGAAGGTGGGGGTGGGAGCGCTTGTTCTCCCTCCTCCCTTCACCGGCTCGGCTCCGCTGAGAACCAAATCGCCTTATCAGAAACTCCCTCGAGTGACTGGTTAACCAAATAGCTAGAATTCCTGCTCAGAGGCACATCTGTTCCTGATCGAGGGGAGGCCAGGGGATGACAAGGAGAGGAGTGGGGAGCAGAGGTACAAGGCCAGGCCGTCCCAAAATGATGCTCGGGCCAGACCACTGGGAGCGGGGTGCCAGCCTGGCAGGAGCAGACCGGATTGTCTCCAGGGCTGGGGGCAGGACAAGCCCCCTGCCTGCACCCCCCGCCAATAGTGGGGAGCTGGGACCTGCCCGCCAGAGTGGGAGGGAGACGGAGGGGAAGCACCCCCACCCCGGTGCACTGGCTCCGGGATGCTGGGCCACACCGAGCTCTTCCCAGTGGGCGTGCCTCCCCTCGGGGCTCTGCCCCCTGCACCCCCTAACACACCCCCAACCCTCAGGCTCCAGCTGGCCCCACGTGTAGGCCACCCCCAGAACGGCACCTGAGCGGCTTTGCTCGTCAAGACCGCAGGTCGTTCCAAAGACGCCCGTGCTCTTTTCCCTCCTCCCAGAGCGCCCTTCCAGCCTCAGCGTCCGGCCAGCTGCTCTGTGACCTGGTTAGCAGAGTCTTCCCATCAGGTGGTCCTCCTCGGGTACAGGGGTTTCCAGGGCGCCTCTGCCTCACCCCCACTGGTGAGACTGCGGACCTGCCCCATGACACCCGAGCCCTCAGCCCAGGAATTCCTTCCTCTTAGGCTCTGGCTCCCCGGCCCCCAGCGCAGAGCAGAGCACGAGATAACGGAAGGATGAGAGAGGCCTCGCAGGGAGAAGGCAGAGGAGGAGACAGGCTGAGGCCGGCACAGAGGAAGGGATGCCGAGTGAGGCCGCGAGGGGGAATTGCACGCGGCGGTCACAGCGGGAAGGGCCCAGTCCCTCCTGCTGGCCAGAGCCCCTCGAGTCCTGCCTGGCACCCACCTCTGGGCTCCAGCATGGGCCTGGGAGGAGCTCTGCTTTGCTGTCCCCCCAATCTGGGCTGGGACCGCCAAGCTCTACACCTGCTACTTCGCGGACACTAGCCTTCCCGGGTGCCCACCCCCAGGGCAGAGAATGTGCCCCCCACCGTGGGCTGCACGCTGAGCCGGCTGAGGGCACGTGGGCCCTGGGCCTTAGGGCAGGGAGGAGCGGGGAGAAGGGGCTGCCGCGAAGGGCAGGCGGGCAATAGACCAAGTCCGGCCACCCCGTGGCTCTGTGCGAAGGGGTGGGAGCTGGGGGCCTGACGGCAGACTCCGGTGGGGGCTTCCTTGGAGGGGAGCCGCTGGGGGCAGCATCTGCCCACCTCCCCCTCTGGGCAGGGCTGTGCAGCACCCCCACTCCAGCTAGACGGAGGGGCACATCCAGCCCCCAGCACATTCCCTGTCACCGACACCCCAGAAGAGGCAGCCTCCCCTCACCCCAGCCTGAGGAGCCCCCCACCTCGGCCAGGCCCCGCACCCCTTCCGCGAGGCCGCCCATCGCGGAGGGCCTGGCCTAGGGCGAGGGCCAGTGTAAACAGATCATTTCTGTCTGCCTGGGGGGTGGGGGTGGGGGAGTTGTCTTGAGCTTTGTTATGTTCTGAAAAAAAAAAAGGCAAAAAATTTGGGTCACAAACCACAAACTGTTTTGCTTTCGGCATAACTGGCACAAACAGGCATTTTCTCTGTGGTTTCTGGCCGCTGAGGCCTGGGCTGTCTGGGGCTGGGGTGGGAGAGGCTGGAGGCTGCGCTAATGAGGCCAGAGGGGGCTGGGCAGGTAGGGGCCAGGCCTCCTGGGGTGGCCTGTTGGCCTGTGGCCCCCCGGGGCAGCCACACCTGTGCAGGAATGCCAGCTGGGTGCCAGGCCCAGGCATCCAGGAGGAGCGGGGACCCCGGGAGCCGGGACCAGCCAGGCAGGTGGACACAGGTTGCTGGGGGTGAGGCCTGGGGCCCAGGGCCACATGCGGGCTTGCCGAGGCAGGGAGGCCTGCCTCCGGGAAGGCGGGGTTCTCCCCTGAAGGCGGAGAGCAGACGGGGCTGCGTGGCGAGGTGTCCCCAGGGGTTGGTACGATGGGGTCCCTCCGGGGCCTTCACCCCGGCTGGCTCTGTGCTGGGGGCTTTGCCGAGAGCTCCGGAGAGCTTGGGAGGACCTGACAGCAGGCGAAATGATGCACCTGTGGTTATGGCATGTCTGGGGGTCACAGGCAGGGGCTGAATGCCAGACCGCTGTCTACACGGGAGGGGCAGCTCTGGACACCAGAGACCCAGGAGTGGGGGGTTGGTGAGCCAGGACAGCACAGAATGATGGAGAGGGCACGAGGGCGGGGGTCTAGAGGGCCCAGGAGAGAGCAGCCCGCCTGTGTGAAGCCTGAGGGGTCAGGGGGTGGGGACCGAGACACGACCCACCGAGAAACCGGAGGGTGCCAGGTGCTTAAGACCCCAGGAAAGCCTGGCCTGGTCTTTGCCCTCTACCCAGTGGCCCCCAGGAGCCATGGAGGATCCTAAGGGGAGAGCAGCAAGCTGTGGGCCTGCAGAACAAGCTTGCCTAGTCGCACATGCAGAGTGTCTGGAGCAGAGACTGGAGCAGCATCCAGCTTCCAGTGGGCCTTGGCGACCAACTGATCGTGGCGGGAGGGGGCAGAGGACCCTGGAGCAGCTATGGGGTGGTGGCCATGAGCGTGCTCTGGTCAAGGTTCTGCAGCACACTGAGACAGCTGAACAGGCCCCAGCAGGTGCCATGCTGCAGCTCAGGTGAAAACACCAGGTGGAGACACAGGTGGGGTCAGCAGCGGGGAAGCAAGTCCAGTGCCTCCAGCTTGGCAAACTCAGTCTCCTCCCATGGCTCACAGTCAAGCCTTGGTGTCCCCCCCCACCCGCCGTCCCCCTGTCCTCCTCACTCAGCAGGTGGTCGGGGGACCGGAACACACGGAGTGCTCCTGAGAGGGTGCTCTGGGCAGGCCTCCCCGAGGGGGGTGCAGTTCAGCACCGAGTGATGAGGGCAGGGCCCAGGTGGGTGCCGGAAGGGATAGGGGTCCAGGCAGAGGCAGCCCGTGCAAAGGCCCTGAGGCGGGAACATGCACGTGCGTTACCAGCCCAGCGGTGGGTGGGCCAGGGTGGCCTTGCAAGTCATCGCGAGGACTCGGTTTGTCTCCAGGGAAGCCAAGAGCAGAGGTGGGCCCTGGTCTGATGTTTTAAAAGACCACCTGGGCTCCGCGTGGAGGTCAGAAGTGGAGACGGGAAGGGACCATCCTGAGGGGAGGTGCGGGCGTGGCCACCTGCTGGGCTCACTGCAGTGCCCTCGGCCTCTGGAACAGGGCCAGGCAGAGGAGGTGTGCCCCTCGCCTAACTCGTTTCCTCAGCGACCACAAGCTGGGTGGCTTAAAACTATAGAAATTCATTCTTTCTCAGTCCTGGAGGCCAGAGGTCTGAAATCAGTTTCACTGGACTCAACTCAAGGCGTCCAGGGCCGGGCTCCCGCCACAGGCTCCAGGCGAGGGTCCTTCCTGCCTCATCCAGCTTCTGGGAGCTCCTGGCTTGTGGCTGTGTCCCCCCAGTCTCGGCTCTGTCTTCACACGGCCCCTCCTCTGTGTCCTTTCTCCTCTCTGCCATGGTAGGAGCCCCCGTCCCTGGATCTGGGCCCTCCCTAAATCCACGACAGTCTCACCTCCAGATCCTTCACTTCATCACATCTGCAAAGACCCTATTTCCAAATCAGGGCACATTCGCGGGGGTCTAGAATGTAGTCACGTCTTTTTGGGGAGGACACCTTTCAGCCCACCCCCATGGGTGCCCATAAATATTCCTTGAATGAGTGACGAGAGCCTCTGACCTCATCTCCCACACTCCCCCCGAGCCCCCAGCCCCAGCCCCGGACTCCCCAAGCCCTACTTCACCCCTCCTCCCAGGAAACCCCACCCCCACCCCCACCTCCTGAGTCACTTTCTCCATGAGGTCTAGCCACTGGAGAAAGCACCCCAGTAATTCCCTCCGTGACACCGAGCCTGGGGTGCCCCGCACATGGGTGCTCATCCACACATGTGAATGAGTGGATGAGTGAATGGATGAACGGAGCCCCGGGGTAAGCTGAGAGCTTGCAGAGCGTGTGGAGAGGCTGGGCAGATCCAGGGTACCTGGGACACGGCCGGGTCAAGCAGAGTGGAGTGGGGGCAGTGATGGCAGTGGGGGAGGCTTGGGGCTATAACTCAGGAGAGCCGCGGGAGGGCTGGCTGTGCCCTGGTCGTGGCGGTCTTGGGGAAAGCAGGGTGGGGGCAGAGGCACGGGCGAATGGGCTGCAGTGAGGGTGAACAGGCTGGGTGATGGGGCAGCTGGGAAGGGCAGGGGCTGCCCAGAGCTGCAGGAAGGGAGACCCTGGCCCAGCATCCCAAGGTTCCCGGGAGGGGCCCCGGGCAGGGCTGCAGTGGACCTTACGGGGGTGGGTCCTACCTGGGGTTGGCAGGAGACAGACTCCAACCTGGTCTGGGGGTGGGCAGGGCTGGGCAGAGGGTCCCGAGCTGGGTCTACACCCCAACCCCCTGGGAGTGTCTCAGCACCTCCTTGGGCGGGTGGGGGCCCTCTGCCCCACCCTGGCCCCCAGGCTCCCCTGAAGGGCCCCGGCTGCCCAGAGGGCACGGTGCGCCCCCATCCAGCTCGCTCTTTCCCACTTTCCCAGACCTCCTCGTTCTTGATCCCACCTCGTCCAGGCAGCCCCCCGCCCCCACACGCCCTGGCTGAGCTCTCAGGGAGCCTGGGCACCATGGCCGCCCCTGGGGACGCCATCCAGACCCCAGAGGCCACAGCCCAGCACCAGGCCGGCAATGAGTTCCAGAGATGGAGTGAGCGGATTCAGGTGCAAGGCCTCGCCCCAACCCAGACAGGGGCTGAGAGCCCTGGGCGCCCACTGAAGGCTGCCCAGTCCCCGGGCACAGCCCACCACCCTCTCCCCGCTGGCCACACCTGCTGACCGGGGGCTTGGGGATCGGTGGGGTGAGGGGAGGGCCCGGGCAGGCCTCGAGCATCTTGGATGCCAGCCTCACTGCCTTCTGAGGGGCATGAGGACCCTAAAGGTCGGTGGTCAGAGTGGCCTGGGCTGCGGTGCAGGCCTGAGCGGGGGAGGGGGTTTCCAGTGCCCTCTGATGCGGCCTCAGTCTTGGGGGCACGGGGAGCCCATCTGCGCGTGCAGGTGGGCGCGCAGGTGACAGGTAGCCCTGAGTCCCCATCTGTAGCAACAGCTACAGTTTCTGGAACCTTTCAGCAAGTTCAGAAGGCCCACGCCCTTCCCCCTGTCCCCCGAGGCTGGGAAAATCCCCTGGGGTTGACAGCCAGCCACGGCATTTTACTCCTCGGTGGGCTCTTGGAAAGGCCCCCCGGGACCCCTCCCGTCGCCTGGAGCCCCGTCTTTTGAGGATTTGGTCCCTGAGGTGGTCCCAGAGCCTCCCGAGACCCACGACAGCGGTGGCGCCACTGCTGAGAGCTGCGGGCCTTCGGGCTGTCCTCCCGGCACCCCGGCACTGTTCCATGAGTCCTTTACGCTGCTTTCACTCTTTTTCTCTATTTGTTTTTTACCTCTTGCTTCTCTGATCGAAGGAATTCTGCCGCCCTGTCTTTGAGTTCACAGATCTTTTTCTTCCGCTTTTATCTAGTCTGCTGTTGAACCTGTACATTGAATCCCACTGGGGCCCAGAGGAGGTGTCCCCACCCGCAGGCTCTTCCTGCCCCCCCCCTTCCCACCTACCCTGTCCCCTCCCCAGGGCTCAGACCTCCCTTCCCTCCCTCCACCAGGTACCCAAGTGAAAGAGCAGAGGACTCAGAAGAAAATAAATTTAAATGCTTTATTGGGATTTGCGAGCGTTAAAAGTTAAAGACAAAACCCAAGCTGTGGATTCTGCCAGAAATAGCATGTTAGGGGCGAGTGGAGGCGAACACGGCCGCGGGATGGACTGGGCGGCAGGTGACACTCGGTGTTCTGCGCGTGGGGGTCCTCAGATGATGGTGTAGAGACCCAAGAGGGGGTCCCGCTGAAGACAGCTGGGGGGACTGGGGGAAGAGACACGATGGAGGGGGCCACAACCAGGGCGTGGAGGTCGGAAGGGGCCCGGGTCGGATGGCGATGACCCACAGAGAGCTGCTCACTGGGGGACACAGAGGAGCCTCGGCAGACGCCCCCGGAGCCCCTACCCGATCGAGGGTGGGTGGCGTCTGGCTGAGTGGGCAGGTAATTTGGGGTGCCTCGAAAGCAATTTGGATCTCAGGCCAATCTGTCTGGCTTCTCCGATTAAGACAATTTGGCTTTTTGGGCTTCTGTCCAATGGTCCAAATGGCCCACTCCCTGGGCGCTGGCCGGGGGACCCTCTGTGCCTTGGGTGGGCTGGCACGGACCGCCCCCTGGGTCGTGCCAGCCCCGTCACCGGGGCCCAGAAGCTTCGGGCCTCTAGATTGCTAGTCGGGCTGCCGTGCAGGGGGGCTGCACTGGGGGCAGAGGCGGGGGTGAGGTAAACCTCCCAGCCGCCCGGGTCCCTGCCGCAGCCCTAGGCGCTGAGACGGTGGCTGGGTCAGTACCGCCAGACCCAAGGGCCTCGGGGCCCAAGCGACCCCAGCTGTCAGACACACTCGCAGCTCTCCTGGCTCTGCGGGGCTCGTGCCCTTCGGACCTCTCCTACTGCCCGGCATCACCCCACCTGGTCACCAGGAAGCCCCGCGGAGCTCCGAGCTTCCTGGGGCCAAGACGGGGCACTGAGGAGGCGGGCAAGCTGTCACCAAGGGGTGCGGGGAGGGCTCCCCAGGTGCGCGGAAGGCGGCCACCTGCTCCCGCCCGATGGAGAGCCCCTTGCTCACGCATCTGTAGCCCCTTCCCCCCCAGCCGGCTGGGCCAGCCGGGGGCCCCACATTGGTGGCCTCCGAGCACCTTCCTGACACCTGAAGAGACGCCTCCCTGCCCCCTCCTCCGCCCCTCAGGACCCCCGGGGACCAGCCACCGTCCCCGGGGGCCAGGCCAGGCAGAGGCCGTCTCCATTCCCCTCTGACTTCTCGGGGGGCACAGTGGCCAGCACCCCCACGGAGGCTCCACTCTCCACTCAACCCAAGCGACAGGGACAGGCAAAAATCAAACCAAGGGTGATAAATGGCGGAGGGCAGGACGGCGGCGGGTGCCGCAGAGGTGACGGGTGGTTGGCTTCATGCGTTCCGTGTCCTTGGTCACTGCCCCCCTGTTACACGGGGAGGGGAGTAAGTTTAATTTGGTACATGAGCGCGTAAAAAGCTAAGGAGGGATTAAAAAAAAAAAAAAAAAAAAAAAAGGAAAAAAGCCCCAGGAGAAGCCAATTAAAGGGGGGAAATAGATCAATTGGCGTCAATTTGGGTTCCTGATTCGATCTGTAATTCTGCACGTCTCCTCGTCAATCCTTCCTCCTGACCGTTTTGTCCAAACCCTTGCTGGACCACTTCCTACCCCAGAGCATCCCCCCCACCAAGCCCCCACTGCCCCCCCACCCACCCCACCAACCTCCAGACTTCCCACACTCCCCATGACCCTTGCCAGCCTCCAGGGGGCCCTCATTTCTGACAGGCGCCCCCAGGAGGCTGGCAAGGATGAGCCCTAGGTGTGCTGGGGGGGGTCCCCAGATCTCGCAGGAGCACACCTAGGGGGTCAGGCGACGCGGCAGGGCATGTCTTGCTTGGCCACAGCCATCTCCACTCCGGCCAAACCTGTTCCTCACTCGGCACGATAGTAGGTGCGTGGATGCCAGTGGGGTCTGGGGGCATCGGGACTCTCACTGCAGGTGCCGTGGGGTCAGGACGGGTGCCGAGAAGGAGGGGGGATCTTCCTCATCTCGGAAAGATGGAACCACCCGCGCCTGAGCCTGGGACACACACCCTCCCACCCTAGGGTGCATCCCAGGGGACCAGAGAGGAGCACAGGACGTGAAAACCTCATTGCAGGGCAGCTTAGAGAAGAATTTGGGATGGAATGCGGTCTCATCTGCACAATGCTGGGTTTGGGTATCCCACATATCTGGGTGTGTGCGTGTGTGTGTGTGTGTGTGTGTGTGCGTGTGCATGTGCGTGTATGGATGCACGTGAGGGTTGTGGATGTGTGTGGGCTTGTGTGGATGCGTGTGTGTGACGGTGTGTGTGTATGTGTGTGTGTGTGTGTGCGTGCGTGCGTGCAGGGCTGCGTGTGGGTGCGTGTGGTTTCAAAGGTGAGAATTCAGACGTAAGATTTTGGAGTGTGTGGGTGTTTATGCCAATTAAGTTTTATCTGCACGAATTCGGGTTTTCTGTTCCGTGCACCGCTCCTCGGGTGTTGCTGGGCTCCCCCACTGCTCCACAGCGGTCTCAGTGATGGAAACTACGGGGAGGAACAGGTTTGGGTCTTTGGTGTCACACTGCCAGAGCCCAGCGAGGGTTTGGTGAAGGAGGGAGATGGCTGGCGAGCAGTGACAAGCCTACCTGCAAATTTGGTGCCTTCCTTTCTCTTGGATGGTCAGCTCACAGCCAATTGAAGTCCAGGTCCGAAAGGAACGAGAAGGAAGGGTGGGGGCCAAATTCTTTTATTTTGCCAATTGTTTTGAAGCCAATTTATTTTTAGTATTATTTTTTTTCAGCTAATTGATTTTTTTTTTAGGGTTTTCTGGAAAGCTAGTTAGCTTTTCCGGTGTTGCTAAGAAGCCAATTCGTTTCAAGGGGGCCAACACGTTTGTGACTGCGATTTTGGTCGTGTAATTTGGGGGTAATTTGGGGGTGATAATTTGGGAGAGAGAGCTAAAGCCAATTGGATTTGTACATTTTTAAAGATTTTGTTGGGATTCCCTTAGCCCGATGGAGGGGGCCGCGGAGACCAGCCTGACATGGGGAGGTTGGGGCACGGGGGCCAGGTCGGGGGAGCCCGCAGACAGGACGGTACAGAGGTTTCAGAGGTGGGACCTGATGGAAAGGTCCCGTCAAGAGGAGGTCACAAGTGGATGGTGCCGCTCTGCAGAATTACGACAATTTGGCTCACTTGCGATGGCCGGATGCCTCAAGAGAGGCGCCCCCGTGGGCGGCGGGGTCCTGGGTGGGCAGGGCGATCAGGGGACGGTGACGCTTGGCCTCTCTGAACACCTCCAGCTCCTTGGCGAGCGTGCGACCCCGGCGGGCTCGCAGGAGGGCAGGCAGGCCCCTGCGCAGGCGTTGGGCGGACTGCTTCCAGGTGTCATATTGGAAGAATTTGCCCACGGGGTATCTGGGGAAGTTGTCCTGAGAGGGGAAGAGCCGGTCAAGGGGTGCCTGGCCCCCAGCCCCTGCTCCCAAGCCACCCAGGCCCCGGGGGGACATCTGGGCAACCTGCTGGGGGCTGTCCCTAAACCTCTCAGCGTGCCCGACGTGTGACAGGTCAGTAACTCCCCCAGCTTCTGGCCAATGCCACCACGGGGGGCGGGCGCGTGGCAAACATGTAAAGGACTCCCTAGCCGCGCTTCCAGCTAAGGAGCTGCCGCGCCCTGGTTCCCTGGCTTAGAGGTGACAGCCCCGAGGGGCTCCAGAGAGAGGGGAGGGTCCCGGAGACCCCGGTTCCCCTCACAGGGGCCGGGCCGTCCACGGGCCCGAGCTGGGGTGCCGTCCACGGGCCCAGAGCTGGGGGGCCGCCCACGGGCTCAGAGCTGGGGGGCCGTCCACGGGCCCGAGCTGGGGGGCCACCTACGGGCCCAGAGCTGGGGGGCCATCCGCGGGCCCAAGCTGGGGGGGGCCGCCTTACCGGAAGCACGGTCGGAGGGGTCGACACGTCCCTCTCGGACTTGGCGGGGGTGGCGCAGTAGGTCTCCAGCAGGGCCAGGTCGCAGCTGCGGAAGCAGCACTCTTCCACGATGCCACGGCTGCGGCGGTTCACGCGGCTTGCCGGCCTGCCTGGAAGTCCCACAGGAGGAAGGAAAGGGCACGTCAGCACCAGCGCCCCGGGGGGCTCCCCAGGGTTCCTCCAGCCAGCACCCCCCCCCCCCCCCCCGCCCGCCGCCGCCCCTGCCCTTGGGGCAGGAGGCCGGTCACCCTGCAGGCACAGCCCGCCTTGGCCTGGAGGGAAGGAAGAAAGCGAGAGGGGGGCGCGCAGGGGCCCCAGAAAGGAGAGAAGGGATAGCGGGGTGAGCGCGCTCCAGGCCCAGCCCCCTGGCCTCTCGGTGCCTCCCTCGTCGGATGTCAAGTGGGCACGGCCTCCTGGTCCACCACCAGGGGCTGCGTCTGGAAGATGCACGAGGCCCGGCCCCACATCCTGGGATCCCAGGGTCCTGACCCAAAGGCCGGCTGGGACCCAAGTGCCATCCCCGAAACCAACCAGGAGCCTGGGTGCCTGCGGCCCTAGAGACGCCGCCGATACAGGTAGGAATGGGAGGAAGAAGGAGAAGACGGGAGGAGAGGAGTGAGGACCTGCAAAAACCACGCCCTCCTTTCTTCCCGTCCTCCCCCTCTCCTCCGCGCGCAGGCTCCAGACGCAGCTGCAAGGAAAAGCCCCCGGCCCGCCTTCCGCCGTCGGTGGGGGAGGGACAGGAGCCCCTGGTAAGGGGTCCAGGTGCGGGGTCGAGAGGGCTGGGGGCTCAGCCCGGCCCTCCTTTCAGGGAGACCTGGTGCCGGGGGCCCACTCCCCGGGCAAGGGCCAGCCAGCGCCAGGCCGTACGCTGCCATCTCCCGCCCGCAAATGTGGCAGGAGGCCGAGGCCACAGGAGAAGCCAGGGCAGGCAGGGGCCTCAGGAGCGTCAAGAAGCAGGAGTGCTTTTGGAAGAGAAGCTTCGATACGCCAAGACGGGCCTCTTCGGCCCATTTCAGAGGGTGGGTAAGGAAAGGCTGCAGAAGAAGGTGCCTTGTGCTGGGCGATGGGCTGGTTACGACAAGCCTTACGGCCATTGCCTGCTTGTCCCGGCCACGTCTCCACCCACACCCAGCCCTGAGCGGTGTCTTGCTGAGCCCGGAGGGAGCCCACAGTCCCTCCCCGCTTGAGGGTCAAGAAACTGCTCCCCGGTTTCCTCCCGCTGTCCAGATGGACACGCTCCAGAACTCCCCTGACCCGTCCTACAGTTAAAGAAACCGAGGCCCAGATTGCTGGGAAGCGAGGGCACGAGCCCACACCCCGAAGGAGAGGTCACCTCCGACGGGGGACCCGCCCTTGCCACACAGGGCGCCGGGGCAAGGGAGAACAGAGGTCTCCACGTGCCCAGCCAGCTCCCGCAGGTCGGGAATCAGAGAGGAGGGTGAGGTCTAGCCAAAGCACTTGGGCCAGCAGGCGGGCACCCTGCACTGTGCCCTGCCCCTCGGGTGCAGATGCCACCCAGGCCTGGGGGCCCCGGCGGTCCCCTCCCGTGGATGCGGCCGAGCGTACCCCGGCACGTGAGGCGTGCACGCTCACGCCACCAGCAACGTGTGCTTTTATTCATGTTGGTTTTCAACCCATTTGAGTCCATTTAAAATCTAACCATCCACGGCTATCTGCCCGTTGCCAAGATGTGGGCAAAACGTGCGGGGAAACCAGTGCCCGCAGCCCTGCCCGTGGGCAGGTCAGGGGGAAGCAGGCGGGGACGGGCTGCCTCCCTGCGGGGGCCTGGGTCACCCCACCCGGAAGCCCGGCCTCCAGCCCGCTCTGCACCCGACCCGCACCTGCCACTTAAGGTCTGGTCCCCCGGTAGATACCACCGTCCATCCTCCCTCCCACCTTGAGGCATGCTGCAAGAAATCAGGGAGTGCGGGCACTGCCCAAGCACGTCGTAAGTGCCTAAGGAGTGCGGGCTGCAAGGGCGTGACTGCGCTCTCCGAGTCTCAGAGCAAGGGCCCCGGGCTCCTTCACTTCCGAGGGGCCTCCCTGGGCCCGGCCCCCGGGCCGGGTGTGCTGAAGCCCCTGCAGAGGGGTCTGGCAGGCGGTGAGGGGACACCAGCGTGCCCCTCCGCCCCCGCCCGCTGAGCTACTTACTGAAATAGAAGCCACGGTCCCCGCAGACGAACTGGAGGGTGTCCACCAGCTCCCCGCCGCACAGAGTCTCACTGGGGCGGTAAGCAGCATAGCAGCACGAGGCGAGGGCCAAGGAGGCGAGCAGCCCCAGCATCGACTTTCCCACGCGGATCCCCATCGGTGTCTGCGGGGGGAGACGAGAGGCGTGAGCCCACCGCCCCGCCGCGTCCAGGCCCGGGCCACGCCCGCTGCCCGCCCGCCAGGGCGTCCCGAAGCGCTGGCCCGGCGAGGGGGTGAGGGCCTGCTCCCTTCGGGGACACGGAGCCCAGCCGTCTCCTCGTTTAAAGTCCAGTTATGGTTTCAGAGCGCGGCTTTCTCCTTAATCTTAATTGTTTTAATTACAGAAGGGCTGGAGCTTCCACTGCTGACGCAGGCAGGACGCAGAGCTGCCCCGCGTGAAGGGCTGCGTGCGGGGCACCCTCTGAGGGGCACCGAGTGCTCGTCGGTAGTTTCACGTGGGGAACCCCATCGTTATTCCTGCAGGGGCTCGGCCACACCCAGAGCTGCAGGGGCCAGTGCTGGACACTGGACCTGGCCTCCATCCTATGATGTCATGGGGGCGGGGCCGGCACAGGGCAGCGGCCACTCCTCGGGCCTCCCAGCGCCAGCCAAGATGGCAGACGGCCCCACCCCAGCACAGGACATGTGCATCTCAGAGGACCGACTAAGCAAGGGTGCCAGGAGGACCAGCCTCCCTCCCAAAGCAACAGGGGGGTTCTGCTGGGCCAGCACCACCCTTCTCCTTCCCGCACTGCCTTTCCCACCCTCTCAGTCTGAGGCTGAGCACAGCCTGGGTCAAGGGTCCGACGGTCAGCACGGCGGTGCCAGCCACGCTCCCAGGAGCCGCCTTCTCCTACATCACTTAGTCCCTCGACTCCAGTCTGCCCTGGGCACCCCAAACACACATAAAAGCCAAAAGCCTCCTTTCCAGGCCTCGCATCACACTACCCAGGGCCAGGGACCTCAAAGTCCCTCCAGGACCACCAGGCCCTCTCCCCATTTGGGGTACCCAACCCCACCCCAGGAGCTGGAGAGAACAGGTCAGGCCACCTAGAGGCCAGACCCCAGGTCCCTCAGGGTACCGCCTAGAAGGAGAGGCACATCTCAAGACACACCCCCTCGCAAGGTTGTGTGGCTGCAGACCTGGGGCAAGGGTTAACCAGGTCCCCTAAGGAGTCCGGGGGCTTGAAAGGGACCTTGACTCCTCTTGAGACACAGCAAGCCACCCCTAGCCCTCCAAAAGGTGGAAGCCCCCCAGGCAGGCAGCCCCAGCCTGCCCTCTGCAGGCCCAGCTACGAGCCCCTTCTGGGGGGACAGTCACGGCCGGGTGCCCCTGGACCCCGTGGCACCCGCAGGCTACCCTGGTAAGGGCCTGGGTGGGGCTGCCCACGCGTGTCCCTCTTAGGCTGTGCACCCAGTGAGCACAGAGGCACCGAGCAGCACGCCCCTTGCCAGCCTGGAGCAAGGCTGCTGCATGCTGGGCCCAGGGGAATTTTGATGCAATAAATCGTGTAGGAAATGAGGGGCTGCGAAGGAAGCACAGTCTCCCTTAAGCTCCTGACGAGCAGGGCCAGCTCCGTGGAAGATGGAAACGGACGCCTGGCTCAGCTCACCTCCTCCCTGCACCAGACCCCAGCCTGTCTCCCGACAGCCCAGTGCCGCCCCCCCCCGCTCCAAATTCTAAGAACAAATTTGTCCAGCTAGGGACTCAGTGCCGTCCGAGCGGCAGCCCCATCCTTCTGCAAGCCCAGCCACTCGGTGCGGGGTCCAGTCCAGGGCACCAGCAGAGAGCAGAAGACTAGACGAGGGGCATGCCGCTGTGCGGGCCAGGTGACCAAGCGGGCATAGGAGGGAGGGCAGGGGCGACAGGGCAGAGGCAGACAGGAGGGATGAAGGGGCTGAGTGGGAGGCCGCGGGCAGGGGCCAAGGGGCTGAGACCGGAGCGGGAGGGCAGCCGGGTCCTCGCTCAACAGCCCCGGTTACCTGCAGCTGGACAGGAGGCTCGCTGGGGCTGGAGGAAGAGGATGCGGGAGGAGGAGGCTGGAAGGCTGCCTCAGAGGAGAAGCCAATGTCCAGTTTGCAGGCTGGTCAGTGCCTCAGCTTTTATGTCTGAGCCGGCTCCTCCCAGCCGCGGCTCCACCCTACCCCCACCCCTCTCCCTGCTGACCACTCCCCCCGCCCCCTTTGCTCCCGCCCCCTCCCTCCTTCCAGCCGTTCCCTTCTCTGCGGCACCCCCAACCGCCTTCCCCACCATCTCTTAGCAAAGAACGGGGGGGCGGGGGGGCTCATCCTGCACCCCCAGCCCATCCTGGCACCGGGAAATGGGGGCGGGGGTGCAGGGAGGGGGGCTGCTTTCCACCTCCTTGTATGGAAACTTCCATCTGCCCACTGGGGCAGGGGCAGTTACCCTCTCTGGGTTGTCCACTGCTGCCCTTTTGAGCCCTGGACCAGGCCCTCTCTCCAGATTACTGGTTGGCAATGTCGGGGACAGGGAAAGGGAGGCTGTAGGGGGGTGCGCTGCGAATGCGGTGTCTGGCAGGACTCTTTCGCCAACTCGGCCCCCCTCGCTCCATCCTGGCCCCGCCCACCCAGTTTTCCTCTCTCGGTCTTGCTGGCACTGAGTCAACATACCAGGGTGGGTTTCTGAGACTTGCGCCCGTCCTCGTTGCGCTGCCCCCCGCCCCCGCCCCCGCGGCACAAATCACAAACTTTCAGCAACACCCCCTGCACCCGCAACGCGACCAGGAAGTCGCCTTGCAGACAGCTCACACCTCCCTTGGCACTTCCCAATTCCCCCCCCCCCCGCCCCCTCCTCCGCGGCACAGGGCAGAGCGCGGGGTTCGAAACGCGGAACGTGACCGACAGCCCCCCACCCTGTCTGCCCCGGGCCCAGCCGCCCCGGCCCGGCCCGGCCCGCACGCAGCTTACCTGGAAGCCGGCGCAGGAGCCGCCCACCTCCCTGCTGCGTATTGCAAACCGAACAGCGGGCGTTGGCCCTCCTGCCGGGCACTCCTCTGCCAGCGCCGCTCTGGCCGAGTCGCGGGGGCCGAATGTGCGACGGGGCAGAACGGGGGGATGGCTTTTTTGGGGGGGTGGGAAACTCGTCTGATTGTTTGGGGAGGACGGGCTGTCTGCGGGCTGGGGCGGGCCAGATGTTGTACTTTTAGGGGGGGAAAGGGTATCTGGAAATGAGGTCAGCTGTTGTATCAGGATAGAGGGGGGCAGAGATAGCGAGAGAGACAGAGTGAACGTGAAAGGGGGGGGGGGCCGAAGAGAGGGCGAGAGAGAGAGAGAGGACAGTGAGAGACGGGCAGGCGCACAGCGGGAGAGAACAGCGAGGAGAGAAACAGAAAGCGTATAATTAATCCACTTTGGGACGGCGAAGGCGAGAGGGCGGGCGTGGAAGGGGAGGGAGTTGGAGGCAAGGAGCTGGGGGGGGGCGCGGGAGGGAGCAAAGGGAAGGCTGCGGAAGAAGAGAGGGGGCCGGGACCAGAGGCCGGAGAGGGGACGGGGAGCGCAGAGAAGCGAGGAAAGGGCGCAACGTCGGGGGCCGGGGAAGGTGCTGAGGGGGGCGGAGCGGAGGCGTCACCCAGGCCGCGGGCGCCCAGCTCGGTTTGGGCCGACGGAGCCCTCGGCCGTCGCGAGCCCGGGCCTCGGGGGGGGGGGGGGCGGCGGCGGCGGCGCCGGGGCCGCTCGGGACGCAGCGAGGAGGGGGAGCGGCCGGGCTGCGCGCCGGGGAGGGCCGGGAGGGAGCGCGGGGGATGACAACGCCGGCGGCCTGCGAGCCGGACTGCCTGCGGGGGGGACCGCCTCCTCGGGCGAAGCGGGACGGGCGTTGAGGTAGATGAGGAGGAGGCGGCGGGGGATCCGCAGGCCGGCGGAGCGCGACCCCGCCGACGGCGCCCGAGATGGGAGTCAGCAGCGTGGCGGCGGACGGCGTCGACGCGGGGCCGCCAGCCGGGTGGAGGCGCTGGCGGGCCGAGCGCGGGCGGGCGTGGGCCAGGAGGCGGGGGCGGCCGGAAGGGGGGGGCCGGGGGCCGGCCTGGCCTCACGCAGCTCCGCCGGAGAGCAGGCGAACTCCGGGCGCCAACGCCCGGCTCTTATAGCCGCGCCACCCCGCGGCTCGGCGCCCGCTCGGGCCCCGCTGGCCGTGCGCCCGCGCCAATGGGCGCCCGCGGGGCCCTCGCCCCGCCCCCGGACCGCCCTCGCAACTCGAGCCAAGGGCGGGGGGCGGGCTTGGGGTCCCGGGGGGCGGCGGTCGGGGGGGGGGGTGCTGTGGGGTGCGCGGGGGCGAGATTGGATTGGGGGCAGGGATCGGCAGAGTTCGAAAGAAATCCCGAATCGCCATTCTAAAGTGTTTGGGGGCCCCGTCTTAGGTTCCGGGGCGCCAAGGTCCCCGCATTAGTTCACGGGGGACGGGGGGCGACCAGGGTGGGCGGCGTCACACGCCCTAGCGACGGCCGGGTCCCCGCGCCCGGCCGGGGGGCTACGCGGCGAGGGTGCCCTGTCGGAATGCGGGCGCAGGTGGCTCGACACTGGGTCGGGGGTCCCCGAGTGCCGCTGGGATGTGCAGGGGAAGTGGGGAGTCCCTGGGCGCGGGCGGGGCGCGCAGCCGCCACCTGCCCGAGCAGGCGCAGCCCCTCGAGCCGCAGCCGGAGCCCGAGCGCCCCCCGGTGCCGCGCGGGAACCGGGGAGTAGCCTCAGCGGCCGCCAGGTGCGGTACGTGGGGAGGGCCGGCCCGGGCTGCGCCTGCCGGGAGAGATACGAGCAGGGCGGGAAACATCGCTCAAATCCTACCTGCATGACCGGGCTCACCGGGGTGCATCTAAGCAGCTCGCCTTTGGGGCCCACCCAAAATATCCGGATAATAGTTCCCCCGTCCTCAGTGCGTTGGACTTGCGTAGACTCGGGTTCAGCCCCAGGGGCCACCACGATAATTTGGGGGCCTGGGGAAACCATCTCCTGGAGAGTTTGGACGATGTAAGAAGTCGTTGTGATTTTTACCAAGTCAAAAACCACGCACGAGCCCCCGCGCCCCGCCCGCCCCCAGGAGCCCCGGCAGCCAGCGCACCTCCGAGGGGAAGGGGCCGCCGGCGGCGGAAGCCCGCGCGCGGCTCGCCCCCTCGCTCCGCCATCAATCACGTCGCCCGCGCTCGGCGCGCGCCTCCCGGAGTCCTCCGCCCGGCGGCTGGCGGCGCCGCGCCGCCCGAGCCGGGCGCGCCTGTCCTCCGCGTCCCTCCTACCCTCTGCGCCTTGCCTGCCCCGCTGGGGGGCCGCCGAGGCGCTTTCCCCACGACCGTGATCTTTGCAGAGAGCAAACGAAAGCGGCGCGGGTTTCAGGGCGCCCGGCCTAGCGACCGCGGCCGCCGAGGGGCTAGCCCGCCGCAGGCTCCCGCGCCCCGCGCCGGTGTCCCCGGCAGCCGCTCGGGACGGCGAGACGGCGGCGGGTGGGTTTGGGAGCCGGACCGGGACGCGAGGCGGCGGGGAGCTCACCGCGAGGCTGGAGGCCGGAGGCTGCGTCCGCGGGCGCGCTAGGAGCCGAGGCAGAGAGCGAGCGCTCTGCAACGGGCGGTGGACGCCTGAAGGTGAGCGAGACCCCGGGGGCAGTCCCCAGTGTCCGGGGGCAACGCCCAGTCCGTTGGAAGACCCGGGGACAATGCCCAAATTTGGGGGAAACTGGGGGCAATGCCCAGTCGTTTTCCTGGACGCGAGAGAAGCACTGCCTGCGTCCTGGAGGACACGCTGCTGGGCCAAGTGTGTTTGGGGAACACAAGAGAAAATTTCCAACTCCGAGGAGCTCCGGGGACTTCGTAGGAGACGCAGAGAGGCCCAGAACCAGTGCCCGTGGTACGCGGGATTGGGGAAGCTGCAGAGACCGCGGCGGGGCCGGGAACGCTGCCCAAAGGCCGGGAACGCAAGTCAGAGCCGCCTGATTTGCAGGCGAGAGAACGAGTGTCCCGAAGTGGGGACCCAAAGGGAGGTTGCGTCGGTGTGGGGAACTGCGATTCACGACTAAATTCGAGACTCCAGAAAGAGAGTCCGAGTCTGAGGACCGGGGGGATTTCTCCCTGCAACTGGGGGACAAGGGAGCCGCGTCTACAATGTGGGGACCCCAGCATCTGGGTCAGCAAGCTTGTGGGGGTCCCACTTTGTGGGGAAGTAGGTTTGGGGATGACCGAAATGCTCAGCGTGAAACTTGGGAGAACCCCAGAGGCATACTGTCTAAAACTGGGGGAAGAAAAACAATGGACACATTTTGGGGATCTAGGCAAATCGTCCATGCGGTGGAGAAGAGTAGAGATTAATTTCCACAACTTAGAAATTCAAGTTAGTGGCCTGGACGCTTGCATCACCCAAGGAAAGTAATTTCCATAATTGCTGTGGCTTTTGAGAAAATTCTCAATGTCCTTTAGAGAGTCAAGAAACAACGATCTAAATTCGGGGCATCCTGGGGTGTGATCAGGACATTTGGAGAATGCCGAAAATCAATGTCCTTTTATATCTTAATTTTTACATTGGTTTCAATTAGTTTATTTTTGGTGAACAGGAAAAAAAAACATTTTCATGGGCACTGTCTGCATTTGGGGGAACCCTAGGAAGACGTGGCCCAAGTTTGGGGGATCCGTGAAAATTGTTCAATAGAGATTGGTACCTAAATTTCAGGGAACCTGGTTAGTAGCAAGGAAGCTTGTAGGACGCGGCCTATAATACCTGGGGTTTCCAGGACCCGGGGATATTTTTCGCTATCTGGGCCATTTCACTTTGGGAGGCCTGTGGAAAATTGCCTAAATTTAGGGGGACTCGGGGCAAGATCATAAAGCCAAGGAACCCATAAATCAATGTTCAAAAGGAGTTCCATTCTTCTGTGGAGGGGGGGAGACAATCTCAGTTTGTTTTGGAGGGCTGGCAGGCAGTATTTCAATCTGGAGGCCCCAGAAAAATCATTTTTGGATCTGGGGATCCAAACAAGTTCTTCGAAGTCCTCCGGAGAAATGAGGGTCAGTATCTAAGTTTTAGGGGGAAAGGATTCAGAGCTCCTAAGTGGTGGGGCCTGAAGAATCAGTGCCTGAGGCTGGTTATCTACAGGGGGTTTGCAGTGCCTGGGAGACTCAGAAAATGTCGACTAAATTTGGGGTGACTCAGTGGCTGCCTGGGATGCTTTGAAGCCCAAGAAATCCGTGCCCTTCTGTGACAGAAGTGTAACATTTGAATGTGTTTGGGGGGCCTGGAGGGCAATGCCTAATGTTGAGAGCCCAGCGTGTCCAAATAGAGGAAAGGGTCCAGTGTTGGTTGGCCTGGGATTTCGGATCAGTTCTGAGTTTTAGAAAACCTGGATTCTTGTCAGTAAGCTTGTGGGGCCCAGGGAATTTTTTAATATTCAGAATGTTATGAGGCGGAGAAAATATTCAGAATATTTGGTTACTGGGACACTCAAAAGAGCTTGGTATAACAAGATATAGGCTCTGTGAAAGAGTTTGTTTTGTGCGCGGTTTGACCCAGGGGGACCTGGGAGGTTTGTGATCTGGGGGAATCTGCCTGTTCCACGATCACAATTGAGCACACCTTGGATAATTGCTCCGCGTGCTTTCGGGGCCTGGGTAACAGTGTCTAAATTTTAAGGAACCTGATAAGTGGCAAGGAAGCTTGGAGATCCCCGGAAATGAATGCCCCATATCTTCATGGCCCACCAAAAAAAAAAAAAAAAAAAAAAAAAAAAAGCGGGGGTGGGGACCAGAAATCAATGCGTTTTGGGGACCAGAAATCATCCTCTCAATTTTGTGGAACTCAGGAGATCAGAGCGCAGACTGTTTATGATTCAGAAAGGGGATCGGCGTGCTTTGGGTGTAATGCCTAAATTTTGGTGGAGGTACATGGGAAGCAACATTCAGACTCTGAGGGTCCCGGGGAAATGGCTTAGTGTGTTGCGGAGGTGGGGGGTGCCTAGGATTCTTTGTGGAAAATTTAGGGAACCCAGGGTGAGGCCAATACATTTGTGGAACTCAGCAGATAATGCCCTGAACTCTGGTGAATCAGGGGAACAGGGCTTCAGTGTGGGGGGCCCAGAACAGCGGTGGTAAGCTTGGGAGCCCCTGTCGTCCAAAATTACAGGGACACAGGAAGAGAGCTCCACTTGTTTGGGAATGATGCCTAAATGCCAGAAAAACACTGTGCACATTCTGGGGAGCCAGGCGAATTGGTCAGCCTGACCACAGGACCCAGGGTTAATGTTTAAATCTTCCTGAATAAGGTTTGCCACTGTGTAACTCTGCAGAGCCTGGGGGTGGGGCTGGGGGGTGTCTAAAATTGTGAAGAGCCTGGGAGAAAACACCCAGTGAGTTTGGGGACCCAGGCCACTAGTGTAAACCTGGGAAAGCCAGTGGGGGTTATGCGTTTTCAGATCCCCAGAAATTAATGTCCAAAAAAACCCAAACCAAACCAAAAAAAAAAAAAGGCCCCTTGTGACCTGGAGAAATGTTGAATGTACTGGGGGGACCTGAGCAAGGCTTAAATTTGGAAGAGACCAGAAAATATAATGTCTGCGATCCGGAGGAGCGGGGAAGGTGCTGGGTGGGTTGGGACCCTGGGAATGGAGGGCTGCGTTTGAGAGGCTGAGCTCCGGGGCCCGGGGAAGCACCCGCCGCTGGGGATCCGCCGCCCCCGGGACTCGCGCGGAGCAGTGGCGCCCTCCCCGGGGGACGCGAGCGCGGGTTGCGCGGCGGCGGCGGCGGCGGCGGCAGCAGCTCCGGGGCTGGTGCGCGGGACTCCCAGGGGCGCCCTCCACCCCGGCTGGCGCATCGCTTCTCCCGCTTTTGCCTCCTGGGCCCTGAGAGCGCTTCCGTGCAGAAGCCCGGCCGGGCGGGCGTCGGGGTGGAAGGGAGAAACCCGAGAGCCGCGGGGGAGCGATGGGGCGCTGCTCCCCCGACGCTCCCGGGGCTCCGGGCTCCCCGCTCGGCCGCCTGTGAGGAGGCCCGCGGGCTCCCCGCCGCTGCCGCCGCGCCCCACGCGCTCCCGCGCTGCGAGCCTAGGCGAAGCCGCGGCCGGGCCGCCGCCGCGGGCAGGCTCGTCCCCGGCTCGGTTTGGGGGCCCGGGAGCACCCCCGGCGGCCACCCCCTGCTCGCCCCGGCGCTCCGGCGAGCGCCGCCCGGGCCTTCCCCAGCCCCCAAACGAGAGCGAACCCAGTTTTGTTCTGGTAATGCGGGAGAGCAGAAGGCCTGGGAAAGAGGAGAAAAGAGTTGGGGGAAGAGATGGGGGACAGGCCTGCACGGTGGCTGGGGGTCAGGGGTCCCCTTTCGTTTTTTTCGAAGAGAATTTTCACGAAAAGCCTCCCTCTCCGAGCTGTGAAAGCCTAGTTCCTTGAGGACAAACACTGAACCCTACCCAGCCCCAAGGCACTGGCGGGAACTGGATCACCCCTTCGGAAGTGGGCCATGTGGGAAGTGGGGGACAGCCACCCCAGGGGCATCTGTGGGTTGGGGGCGCTGCCAGAGAGGGGGTGCTGCTGGAAGCAGCAGAATGGCGGGGCCTCCGGACCCGTATGCCGGCCGTCGCTTGTCCCCGCTGTCACCCCACAGAGGGACCCCAGCTAGAAGGGGGGCACCTCAAAGCCTGACACTCTGGGAAGGCAGGGGTTAAGGCCAGTGGACAGGTGTGGGGACTGGGCAGGGCTGAGGCAGCCCTTTCACCGGAGCTTGGCAGGACAGGGAGGACACCCCCCACCTATGAAAAAAAACAGTCCATTTTCCACCCAGAGCCCAAGGCACGTGGGGAATGTTCCCCCTTCAAATTCCAGTCCGTATCAATCACCCCCGTGTCCATTCCAAGAACATCTGGCCTGTCTCGCCCCCCCCTCCCGCTCATCACTGCCCCCCTTCCCCCTCCACCAGCCTTCTGCCGTCCCCCGCGTCCCTGGCTTTCAGGCCTATATGCCTATAGGAGGGAAGGCGAGGAGGGAGCCTGCGGAAGGGAAGCCTGGCTGCATAGCTCCCTATTCTGTGGCAACTTGTAAATTGGGGGCGAGGAGTATTTTTAAGTGCCTGTCTGCGGACCCGGCTCCCTGGGATCCCAGAGCAGATTTCAAGTCCTGGATGAGGGCCTCTGCTGCCCTTGGCCCTGCTCTGGGTTCCCCACCTCTCCTCCAGTCCTACTTCCCAGGCTGGGGGTGGCAGAAGGCTGGGGTGAGACGTGTGTCAGTGGGGCTGCCTGGGCGCATCCATGCCAGCGGCCCTTTGGTGAGCCGCTCCCCTGCTTTGTGCCCTGAGCAGGCGCCAGCCCTGGAGAAGCTGCCACCGGTGCTTGCAGACCTGGACCTTGGAGGTAAGACGGCTGAGGCCACCTTGGGGTGCCAGGCTGGGCCATCGGGGTGAGGGGAGGGGGGCAGAGATGCACTTCCTCCCCGTGAGGGGCTGCCTGCTGAACCCTCGCCTTATTTAGTCACGAGTTCGGCTAAAGGGGCAGGGTTGTCGGGGGACAGATCCGGGTCGCTGCGGGGCTCACAAAGGGCACTGGCCGCCCCCAGCCAGGACCAGCCGCCCAGGTCGCCCCGACTTCCGGCCCCCCACGGTAGGAAGGGACCTGCCAGCAAGCCTGGCATGTCGTGGGGCTGGGGTCTCCCCCAGCACAGGGCTTGGCTGGCAGGAACTTCAGCCCCAAGCGCCATTCCCCACCCCCACCCCTAATGACCTCCCCCCCCCCACCCTGCAGCAGCCCTGGCCACCCCTCTAGATCTGCAAACCATATTCCAAAGAGAATAATCATCCCCCCAAAGATTTGGACTCACCCCAGCAAGCCCAGCCCCTGCACCCAGGCCCGCGGCTCCAAGGCTCCTGCCGTGCCGGCTCCCTCGCTCCCGCCCGCCCTGCAGCCGGCCTTTCCCACTCCCCGGTTTCCTCCCCCGGCTCTGGCTCCGAGCTGGCCGCCCCCACCTCCCTGGGACTGAGCCCAGCATTTTACAAACGCGGCTCGTTCTCCGAGAGTCCCCTGAGCGCCCCTCCTTCACCCCCCACCCCACAGGGCACCCACCACTGGGGGCAAGGACCCTGCCCTCCAATCTAGGAGGGACACCCGCTCCGGTCAGCCCAGCTGGAAGCCGGGGACCCAGGCCCCAGCTGGAACGCCAGGACCCGACGGCACAAGCCACCCAAGGCACGAGGCACCATGAGCCACTGATCAATAAAGCAAAAATCAGAAGTACGTATGTCGGGTGTGTGGGCGCCGGGGGAGGGGCCGAGCAGGCGCCCTCGGGAAGGACCGAGGCGTTGCCGCTAGTGTACTGTTTTATGTAGTGTCTGAACTAAAGACACCTTTAAAAAACGTTCTTGGTTTCTCTCTTGGATGGGCAGACCAGCCTGCAAGGGGGCACCTGCTGGGTCCCCCACTGCAGGCCCTGAGGAGTGGCCTCTGTCGCTTTGGGGTCAGCAGCAAGAACACAGACCCACCCGCCTCCACCTCCAAAGCTCTCCGCGAGCCTGGAGCAAGCGCCCCTCTGGGGCAGCTTAGCCTGGGCCCCCACCCCGGTACCTGATGCGTGAACCCTGCGGCCACCACCACGGAGCTGGCTCCAGAAGTGTCCAAGGAGGCTCTGGCCCCTGGTCCTTTCTAGTCACCCCCCACCCCCGGCCCCCACTCACACACAGGAAGCCCCGCCGGCCTGAACACAATGGAATCATGACAGCAGCACTGAGAATGCCTCTCCCAGCCTCTGGTCATACCTCACTTGTGCCTCACAATTCTCAACAGCCAGGAGGGCTGCGACGGTTGCCCACTTTGACAAATGGGGACACAGAGAGGTCAAACCACTGGTGTGAGGACCCACAGCCAGCAGCCCAGGGCAGGGAGGACTGGATCTCACATGCCCCAACTGAGCCCAGCTTTCCCGGGGTCCCCTATTCCTCCCCAGCGTATGAGTTTTACCCCCCCGTGTGCCCTCCTTCTTCCCCCCTCCTCCAATTCTGTCCTCACCTTGACCCCCTCCCTGGCTTCTCTCCTACGCTGCTCCCCTCCCCCTTCCTCTGTCCTTCCTCTACCAGGAGCTCCCCTCTGAGGACCATGCCGCTGCCCAGACCGCAGGGAGTCCCCCAGGGAGAGAGGCACCTGGAGCCAACCACCTGAACCCCAGATTCCAGCTGTGTGACTCTGAACACCCCCAGCCCCTCTGAGCCTCCACTCGTTGTCAAAGCGGGGATGGGAACTAAAACTGCCTGGGGGGCTCTGAGCACCAGAGGAAATCAGGCCCCTGTACGGAGCCTGCTGCACAGAGATCTGTACCAGGGGACGCTGGGTCCTGTCCTGGGAGTCTGGAATCACTCACCTCTGCGGGGCTGGAGCTGACTGCCGGCTTCAGTTCTGAGCGGGTGGGGATTGCCTGGGCCACAGGCCACAGCAGCTGACCTCCGGGCTGGGGTCTCGGGTGGCTCTGGCCTGCTGCAGCTCAGGCTGGCGCTCGGGCTGCGGCTCGGGCTGCGGCTCAGCCTGGGGGGCAGCCTGGGCAGGGAGCTGACCCGCAGGAGATGTGGGGCCTTGGGTCTGGGAGCTAGAATCCACCTCCTCTTCCTCAAGCTCAGTGGTGACTCTTCGGCCCCTGGGGAGAAGCAAAAGGGTGTTCCTAAGATGACCGCTTTTAAAACAAATCCACCCCCCACCAAGCCAGGGCCCTGGTCCCCTGCCCCTCCCCTGGCTGTTGGGTGGAGAGGCCTGCAGGTCACCTTGTCAGGGTTTGGGCGGTGGCTCCCCTTCCGGTCCCTCTGGCTGCCCAGCTCTCCCTTTCTTAAAGCACTAGGGAAGGAGGAAGGTGCCCACAGTTCACCCAGAGCTGGGCTTCCCAGCAGCCAAGCCTGCAGAGGTGCCCATGGAACAGCAGGACACCCTCTTGTTGGACAGGCTGCCCCTTCCTGCTGTGGACTTCTTCCTGGGCGTGGGGGCTGGGGGCTGCACACAAACAACCTGCCATAGGGGATCACAGCACACGATATCAAAATTCTCCCCTCTACTCCCCAGCGTTCCCACCTGGAATGGAAGCAAGGAGGGGGAGCCTGGCACAAACCCAGGGACACAGCTCTGCCTTGGGGAGGCAGCTGAGAGTGGGGGGAAGCCAGGCTTCTCCGGGGAAATGAACCCCTTCCCCACAAACACCGCCCTGGCCGGATGGAGGCCTCTGGGACCCTGGGTGGTGGGAAGAAACACGTCATGCACAAAATCATGCACTCCTGGCGAAGCTACCCAGGGCAGGGGGAGCTGGGAGGGGGCCCGGGAGGACACTGTCTGGAGGAGAGAAGGCTTACTTTCTAAATCCTGTTGTGGGGCCCCAAGGGGCATTGCCCCTTCATTGTCCTTCTCACTCTCCGATGACATAGTGGGGTTCTTGGGGGGGGGGGGGTTGTAGGGAGTGGGGAGAGAGGAGGGAAGCTTTACTTTTTAAGTGGCATCAAAAAACAGCTCCGAAATCTCAGGGTCCTGCCCCTCTGCACAGTGTCCTGTTTGTTGCCGTTGGGGAGGGCGGGGTGCAGCAAGAGGGAATTTCTCACACAGAAAAACCCTGCCTTTTACATTTGCAAAAACAGCTGTGCCCTCCTGCTGAAAAGAGCAGCCCTACCCTCCGCCTCCGCCCCTCCCATTTTGCAGAAGTGCGAATTAAAACTTACTTTCCTTGCAAAAGACTCGAGGGCTCTGGGCAGCTCTACAGAAGAGCCCCCTCTCCACCTGTCCTTCCTGTCCCCTCCGAAGTCGAAGCTCGCCTGCGTCCCCTGGCGCAGAGGTCTCTCTGCTCCTGTTAACTGCCCCAGCCCCAAGCCCCCGGCCCACCCACACCTGAATGCTCAGGATGCAGCTTTTCTCACACACTCAAAGGGGAAGCCCAGTCACCTGTACTCTAGCCGCTGCGTAGTCCCCGAAGCTCCCGGGCGGTGGATGAAAAGGACTGGGGAGTCGCTGGTGCCCCAGGCTGTCTGCCGAAACTGCCCGGGTGATGATCCGCTGGCCGGGCCAATATTAGCGGTCGCCGCCAAAGCAGGGGGTGCTCTGGCTGTGCTGCCCAGACCCTCCAGCCGGCTTGCCGCAGAGGCGGACGAGGGGGACGAGGCTGAGGCTGGAGAGACGATGAAGGGCACTTTCAAAGTGTGCATCGTAACAGGGCCCTGGAAGCAGGGGAGGCTCGCCGCCACTGAGCACGGCACCTGCTCAAATTCCAGCTGAAACTATAGTCTCGCCCCTCACCTCCTCGTCCCCTCCACGCCTTTCCTCAAGCCCCTCCAAATTTGGGTAGCTTTGCGCCAACTTGGTGGTGCCGGGGCAGCTGGCTCTGGCACCTTCCCACACGAGGGCACAGCGCATGAGGGGGTGGAGATCAGGCCCACCCCTAGCCTGGCAGAAATGCGTTTTTGTGGGCGTGGGCATTAGCCGGAAGCACTCCCTGCCAGCTGGAAGGTGGGACTCTTCTGAGGGGGTGGAGAGTGGGTAGGACCTCACTAGATTGACACTTGGCAGTCACTTGACACCCTGGCATGCCAGTGGGCGTGGCACGGGTAAAATGGGGGCGGGGCATAATGGGGAAAAAGCCAGGGTTCGAGAATGGTCAGAAAAACCTTTCTTCAAGGGCCCGCAGCACAGCTGCAACACAATGCGGCCGTGTCCGTCCTTCTTCCAGAGGCAGTGGACTCACCTGGGAGCTTTCTCCCCTCCCTAGTGGCATCTGACACTACCCCCTACACCCTATGTGTGGTACTGGGCACCAAAGGATGCTGAAGCAAATGGAAGGCGGCAGGTAGCAAGCAGCAGTGTCCTGCTCACAGGTACCCCTGGGTGGGACGACTGGGGCTCACAGTCTTTTGAGCTTGGCTGAAACTCCAGTTGAGGCATAGACTCAGAGGTGTCAGAAGCTGGTGGTGGTGGTGGTGGTGGTGGTGGTGACCCAGATAGAAGTGCTGCCTGATTATAGACTAAGTCTCACTGGGAACTTAAACTCTCCTGAGCCTTCAGGTAGAGCAGGAAGCAGATCAAAGGCTCATTAAGAGGCAAAGACATGTGCCGTTCCCAGAAGACCACCAGTCCACACCCTCCCTGTGCCCCTGCACCCCAGCTTACCAGCCTGTGTTGGGGGTTAATTCTCCCCTCTCCCTTTGTCTCTCAAGCCCTCACCTGAACTTCCTTCCTTAGCTGGAGGTATACGTCATCTGGTGGGAGGACAGGGCTTTCAGTGGGGCAGAGAGTCAGACTTGGGGGGGACTCAAATCTCGTGGGGGTGTCCTAGACAAAATGCAGATGGCCCGGAGCCATACCATCCTCTGGTCTCTTGGGTGGGGAGGGGTGCAGGGATGCTAGAGGTGCTGAATCAGGGACAGGGTACGGAGAGGGGACTCAGTGTGAAGCAGCCCACGACTCGGGGGATGCGGCAGTCACTTGCTCACGTTGGCTCTGCTCTGGGTTCTGTGGCTTTGGAGTCTTCACAGCCTGTGCCACACACACCTATGCCCGCCCCCCGACTCCAGTGTCCACTGCTGGATGCCCAGATGTCACAAGGAGCTACTTGCAGGTCCCTACAGAGAAACTTAGCTGGGACTTCCCAAGCCTCAGGTGGGGCTAGGGAGGGTGAAGGGCTGACCCCACGTCAGATAATGGGGTTCCATGGAAGGCCCACCAAAGGGGGGGTGTCTTCAAATTGAGAAGGTGGGCAGCTAAGGGGTTGAAAGGGGAGCAGCCTTTCGAACCCATAGATCAAACTCTTGGAAATGTGGAACCTCCCACCCCTAAAACAGTGTATCGGGTCTGAGCTCTGCCCTAGTGTGAACCCCCATTTCTGGCACAGCCCCAAAGGGGATCACACCAATGCAGGGCTGTTTTATTCCATCAGAAACTTGAAGCCCAGAGTGTTTAAGCAAAGGAAGGCGAGCAGAGAAAGGGTTTCAGGGTGAGGAGCACCCATGGGGGACTAGCTAGGCCATGGTGCCACTGAGTCAGGACTAGAAGTGTTGTGGGTGTGAGGGCTGTGACCCTCGACATTCCATTTACTGTCCATGGTGGGAACACATGGCCTATAGGGGATACAGGGTAGTGGGAGAGAAGGGACAAATTTGGGGTGCACCTCACAGCATAAACCTCACTGCCCCACTGCCTCTTAGGCCTGAGAGAGGGTTATCCCATCCTGGGCTTCTGGTCAGATCCTATTTATATAAGCCTGAGAGACTTAAAGGGCCCTTAGAAGTTCCCTAGTTTCCTCCTCTTGGCTGCTTAAGTGGCCTCATGCTGACACCTGGTGGCCACTTATAGAATAACAGTGCCCAGCTCAAAAGTTCGGAGCGGCAATCTTGGGGCACCCTGCGGAGAGGGCTGGGGGCAAAGTGACAACATTCTTCCTGCAAGGGGGAGACCCCCTGCAGTGTCGGGGTACTGGTGGGCTCTGCACCTTTGCTCTTGGATCTGAGGCTCTCCTCTGCCCCCGCCCTGGCATTACAGAACTGACGGTAGAAGGAGGCCCAGGGGAATTCCCCTCTGGCGGTTCCGATCCCAGGGGTGTGGCGAGGTGGTGCCTACAGCACAGGTTAAACCTGGGGCGCCTTCCCAAAACATCCGCTGTGTTCTGAGAATTAGAGAAAAACTGTATTATGTTTATATCAAAATCAGATTCATTACTGAGAGGCTCTGGAGCAGAACGTTTGGGACCCCCCCATCCTGAGGCAGGGTCCCCGAGACCAGACTCGGGGGCTGAATCTTGCGCCCGCGACCCACAGTCCCCGCAGGGCTTTCCAAATCTGACCCGAGCCTGGCACCTTGTGGCCACATCGAGAAATGCAACCGCGGCCTCAGAAAGCACCTGACTGTCCTAGAAATCAATATTGCCATGAGGATAACAGAAGAGCCACTTTACCAAACCGGAGAGCCGAGAGACGAGGGGGAGGAAACGGAACCCCCATGCTGAACTCACCAGTCATCCCGAGAGCCCCGCACCACTGGGACCCGTCTGACCCAGCCACCTCTGTGCGGGCAGATGGAGAGGCCAGGGTGAGGCCACCCCAGGGCAGCAAGGCCACAGTGGGAAGGCCGAGGGCTCATGCTGTCCCGCTCACACTGCGGTGTATCCAGAAGGGGAGAGGAATGGGCAGGAGGAGGCCTGGGGGCTGACCCGGCTCAAATCCCTGCTCTGTGGAAGGACCCGGGCGAGCCCGGGCACCCCTGGGCGGCCACGTGCCTCTAACCTGACAGGCTTGACATGCTGGTGCCTGAAAGCGCTTAGGTCAGCGTCCAGCACAGACCACATACTAATACGTGTTTGTTATTGTTCATCATTATACTCTCTCAATGCAAAAGTATGTTTGCCCCTGACTCCCCTGACCGACGGCACTAGAACCTTCTTTCCTGGGTGTTGGTAGCTGAGTCATGGCCCCGGCTGGTCCTGGGTAAAAGCGGCCACCTGAGAGGACTCTGGAGTTTGGGGGGAGGGGGACTGGCCAGGCAGGGAATCTTGCCCTGTCCCCGGGCACAAGGGAGCCCCAGATCCCCTGGGCCATGCACATCCCTTCCCTCATCCTGCTTTCGGCCTCATTCAAGACGTGTGAGCCCTCCACGACCCCAGCCCCGGGCCTCCTCCCTTGGGGAGCCGGCCGTCCTGGCAAGCCTCACCCAGCACCCCGACATGCCCAGGGGCCACCCCTGCTAGTGAGGAGCTGCTCCTTTCCCGTGGAAGACGCATCAGTGCTGCCTGGAGGGGCAGCAGGTCTGTGGAGCACTAAGGCCCAGACAGGGGAAGTAACTTGCTGGAGATGCAGAGAGAGAAGCCGCAAGAAGCCCCCTGTGCCCGTGGTCCTCCCTCGGCCTTCCTCACCTACACGCCTGGCCCACAGAGGACAGCGCGGTGCATGCCGGGCGCGTGGAGGCAGCCTGAGACCGCAGCCTGAGACCACGGCCTGTCCTACTGGGGAGGGAGCTGAGAACACAATTCAGAGGACCTGCGGACACCATGGCAACGGGCCTGGGGGGCTCCCCACTCACACACATCGCCCCACTGGACCCTCACCACCAAGGCGGGAAGAGTCTCCTTGGGTTCCCTTTTGATGGATGAGGAAACCGAGGCTCAGAGATGTTATGTTACTTTCCCAAGGCCACACAGCCATGGGCAGCAGAGCAAGGACTTAATCCCCAGGTGCCTGGCTCACCAGCTCTCACCCTTCAGCCCTGAACTGGCCCGAGTGGACCCTCCTGCTGACCCCAACATGCTGAGGGCGTTCGGGAGGTGAGGCGTCCACAGGACTTGACCCATTGTGTCCTCCGGACCTCATCCTGCACCTTCTTTTTGGCCAGGGCCTGGAGGACGACATCTCTGTGTGAACGGGGCTCCCAGTGTGGCTCCAGGGAGGGTGTCATGGGCTGTATGTGCCCCACGGCCATCCCTGGGCTCGGTTTGCACCTTCGGCCGTGACAGCCAGATGCGGACACAATCTTAAGGTCTAGGCACCTGAATGCGGACACAGGACTCTTCCTCCAGGAAGCCTCCCAGCCTGCCTGTTCTGACCTCCTCTGATCTGTGCAGCTGGAGTTGGGGGCCTCCATAGCCCTCCCCTCTCCTGTTTTTCCTCCTGCTCTTCCTCCCACCCGGAGTCTGGCCTCTTTGCCCTCCCCGTTCCCACAGCTGGACCTGGGTCCAGGAAGCAACCCCAGCAGGTGACCAAGAGCAGACCCATCATGTAGGCCTCAAGGGAGGAAGCCCATCTTCCATCCTCTCCCTCTCCCTGACCCTTGGAGGGTTTCTTGGACAGGCTGAGTTTGTTGGACCTCAGGTGGGTGCCAGGGAAGGCCAGGGAGACCATGGAAGGCTATGGAGGACCAGAGAAAGCCAACAAAGGTCACAGAGGGCCAGAGAGGGCCAGTGAGAGCCAGGAAGGGTTAGGAAGGGACAGAGCCTCGGGTTCAGAGCCGGGGCCCCCATGTTCACCTCCTCCCCGCCCTGTTCTAGCTGCCCGCTGAGCTACCAACGCAGGCCTGACCCACAGCCCAGGACCTGAGGCCCAGAGAGGGAAGGGGATTTCCAAGGTCCCCCAGCAAGTGGGCCATGGGTGTGGGAGGGGCAGGCAGGGTGCCCCCAGGGAGGCCAGGCTGGAGCAGGGCCAAGTTCTGAAGTGAGGATGGACTTTGAAGAAGAAAATCGTGTGCTTTGAGACGCAGTGTGAATGGCCTCAGGCTGCAGGGCTGCCGGGCGCCGGCTCTGTTTTCCAAAAACACAGATGGACTGGGCAGGGGGTCAGTGAGGCTGGCGGAATGCGCTCCTTGCCCCCCTCGGCCCCCCCATCCCGGCCCCACGAGGTTCTGATGGGCCAGCAGCCTGGTCCACATGGGGCTGCAGAAGGAGGGGCACCCGGAGCTCACAGGCTCTGGACCCCAGGCTGTGGAGGCCCACCTTCATCCCTGGCAAAGCACAGAGCCAGGCTTGGCTGGGAACGACCCTGTGACCTTGACCCTGGGTCTACGTCTCTGAGCATCTCTGGGTGAAGGGAGCCTGGGAGGCAGCACCCACTTGCAACCCCCTCCTGAGGCTCCAGGGGGGCCCCCAAGATCCCATATCTCAGCCCAGTGCTTTGGAGGGTGGGGATTGTGGAGTGACGGACCCAGGCCCAGCTTGTGCGGACAGCCTCAGGGACCCATCTCTGGGCTCCTGGAGACTCTCCCAGGGGTCTCCGCGTCAGACCCTTGACAGCGGCAGGTGGCAGGAAGTGGGAGGTTTGAGCCGAGGTGGGGTGGGGCTGGCAGGCTGCCTGGGGAAGGGGTTGAGCTGAGGCCCTGGGGGTGGGGGGCCGGTGCTTGGCTGGGGAGTGGTAGGGAGCCACCTCCGCTGGTCTCCACGTTCGAAGGACTCTGCCTCGCTGTTCCTGCACCAAGGCCAGAAACAACAGTGCCGGAGGGAGGGGCGTGGGCCGGTGCCCCACCACCCTGCTTGTCTGTTTGTTATCTCCACGGCTCCCAGACCCATGACCACCCCCTACCCCCAAACATTCTTTCTGGAACTGACCTCTCTCTCCTCCCAGCACCGGGAGGGGGAGATGGGGATGAACATGGGAAAGAGCTAACCCTGACCCAGCTGGGCCCCCGCCAGAGGCCTCCTGGGCCCAGGGTTCCTGGCCCCGAAGCCCCCACCTCACGTGAGATTTCTGGCTTGAGTGGCCAAGGTGGCTACAAGCAGAGCGAGGGGCCGCCTGGCCTGACGGTGACAGCCACCCCGCAGCCCACAGCCTCAATTCCCCCAGGCCCTGGAGACCCTCAGCCAAGGCTCCAGCTTGGCACGGGTGCCTGGCTTGCTCAGCCAGGATGGGGGCCCTGGAGGAGGTCAGCCCCAACGACTTCCGGCCCCAGGTCTCTGATTCTAGAGGGTCAAACTCTCACTGGAGACGTTTCCAGAATGTTGGGGGCCCGGAAATTTTGTCCAGCTGCTCCCCCAGGAAGCCTGGGCCCGTAAGGGTGTGTGTTTGTGGGCTTGAATGGGGGGCTGAGACCTCGGCACCCTCTCCCCTTCCTTAGCCTCATGGCCTCCAGAGCCCGGGGAGGCCAGCCCGTTGGGCATCCCCCGGAGCCCCTGTGCCTGCTGGCAGGGGGGAATGCGGGTGGCGTGGGCAGCAGACCCCTGCGGAGAGGACCACTGTCCAGGACAGTGAGCCCGGCACCAAGTGGAGTGTGGCAAAAGTGGGGCTTTGGCGCCCTCTGCTGGTTCTGTCTGTGAATGACCGCTCTGACCGCCTTGCCTGGCGTGGACGGGTGCCCACCTGGTAAAACAGCCCGCGCAGGGGACCCAACCCTGCCTGGGTCTCGGGGCAGGCTCCCCAAGGTGGGGACTCACAGCCTAACTGGACACAAACACCGGCCGGGGCTCTGCCGGGGCTCTGCCTGGGGGGCCTTTTCCAGGAGATCAGGCCACTGGTTCCTGGTCTTGTTCCCTCTTCCCAGCCTGGCCCCCACCAAGCACCAGGCCCGCAAGGGCAGAGAGCCCACCCCAGCATCCTTGCGTCCACCTCCCATAGCCCTCAGGATCTGCTCAGGCCCGGAGAACAGCGAGGACAGTAAATATTTACTGCCAACGGGAGAAGGCAAATACAGCCCCAATGGCCAGGTGGAGCTGCCAGTTCATCCGTGCCAGGAGCAGATGCAATCGGGGGAGCCAGCCTGGAGGCAGCCATACAGGCAGAGTGTCCTCAGTGGGTGGGCGCCAGAGGGCCTGACCCCAGCCTCAGTCTCCCCATTAGGAACACAGGGGCAAACAGCACACACCCGCCCCCCACGGCATGCGTGACAGTGCAGCACGGAAGACGCAACAGTGAGGGAGTGGAACGTGTTGGCGGGCTGCTCTCGGCACTTGGACCCCACTGCCCGCGCGAGGGTTACACATGGGCCTGCGCACTGCTGATGGCCACCGCCAGCCGCCCGGGCCAGTGAAGCCCGGGTCCCAAGGGCACGCCAGGTTCGCCCTCCAGTTCCCAGAAGGGGCGGAGCCTGGGCCTGGGTTGGGTGGCAGAGCTGAGGTCTGCGGGCCTGGCTTCCGTGGGGCGACGTGGGGGGTCCAGAATCAGGGGCACCTGGGTTCAGTACCCAGGGCGGTGCCGAGCCGGAGACTGGGCCCAATCCCGCCCTCGCCCCTGGGGCCCTGGTGGCCCTGGGCAACCACTTCTCCTTCCCTCCGTGACCCCGTCCCTGCTGGGTGTATGGAGGGCCCCCACCCCAACTGTTCGAAAACACATCCGCTGGTACCCAGGGGCTGGTGGGAGCGGCTGGGGCGGGGGCGGATCCTGGGCCTCAGAGCGGCAGCGGGTCTCAGGAGGGGAAGTGAGGACAGGCCCCAGCCCAGGCAGGGCGCCACGGGCCACGTCACACCCTGACCCACCACGTTCCCCACCTGGTGGACTCCTCTCCCGAGCCCCCCGCACCACCCAGCAACAGCCGTGCTGGGAGTCCTGCTGGCCGGGATTGCCCCGCCTGCCCGGGGACCCCAAAGGCCTCCACCCTCTCCACAGAGTCTGTTGGCACCTGAGGGGGAGGGGAAGCGTCCGAGTCGTCCCCAGGGCCTCACTGGCCGGCAGGGCCTTGAGGGCAGCCTGACTCCAACGGGCCCACTTCCCAGCCCCAGCTGCATGCAGCCCGGCCTCGGGCACCCACATACCTCAGCTCCTGCGGGGTGCCCCTGCCTCTACCCGTGCTAATGGGGCCGCCTGGGTGATCCCATGGGCAGCTTGCCGCTCACCCTGGCCACCCCCCAACTCCCCCTCCTCTTCCGGGTCCAGTGTCCGGCCATCCACCTGCCTGCCCAGCCCTGGCCTCCACTCCAGGGGCGGGGCCTGCTGGGGGCCTGCAGCGTCTCCCCTGGGGGTTGTCGATGTGGCCCTGGGGTGGGGGGACCGGGGTGACAGCCTCGGGGTCACAGGGAGGGCCGTCCAGCCGGCTGGGTACCAGGCCGGCCTCTGAGTGGTCTGCAGCGACCGGGGCCCAGGCACCCAGCCCCAGCCTAGCCACCCCAAGCCCTGGCCTGGGCGGAGCCTTCAGGAAAGCTGCAGATTGATTTGGCCTCTGGGCGGCCGGCAGGCTGGCCAGGCCTTGGTACGGCCAGGTCACCCTCTGACCTCCCGGGCTGTGACCAGCCAAGGCACCCCTGGGCTCTTTGGCGTGACCGGCAGCGGCCTGGGCGGGTGCCCCATGGAGCCACCCCGTGCAGCAGTGGGGCACTGAGGAGTGGGGTGTCAGGGCCCCCGAAGACAGGAGCTCACCACCTTGGGGGGTACTGCCATGGGCCCTGGTGCCCGTCTGCCCTCATGCCTGTGGGCAGCCAGTGCGTGACGCAGAGAGAACAGAGAGGGGTCTGGGGCAGGGCGCCCCCCCCAACCCCAGTCACCAGGGCATGAGCAGGTGGGCCGGCCTTCCTCGGCCCCACCCCCAGCAGCGCCACAGCCCCCCAGGCCACACAGACGACAGCAGCGGGGCTCATTCAGCGGGTTTATTGACCATCAGGGGTGCGGGGAGCGCGGTGCTGGGCCGCCTGCCTGGAGGGGGCGCCCGGCCGGGCCCTAGTTGCAGTAGTTCTCCAGCTGGTAGAGGGAGCAAATGCTGGTGCAGCACTGCTCCACGATGCCGCGCTTCTGCGGGGGCCCCTCCAGGGCCGAGGGCTGCAGGCCGCCGGCACCGGGGCCTCCACCCAGCTCCACGGCCCCCACTGCGGGAAGAGACGGTCAGGCAGACGGCGCTCCCCTGCCCACCCTGCCCGGCCCCGGAGCGGGACCCTGAACAGGTGCCCTGGTGCCCATCACGGGCCTGCCCCGCCCCCTCCCCCTCCCCACATCCTGCCCAGGACGGGGCCCTCTCCCAGGGTGACGGGGCGTCTCCCACAAGCACCCCCATGGCCGACACATCACCCCGAGACCACGGGCACCCAGGACTTGACTCACTTCAGAAGATTCCTCCCTGAAGCTGCCCTCGGTGGGTGGGGAGGGGAGAGAGTGGGGCCGGGGTGCTGGGCGAGGCCGGGGCGAGAAGGGAGGAGGGGAGGGGGGAGGGGCAAGCCCACCCTCAGACGTCCTCCTGGCTCACCCCCAGGGAGCTGGTCACCTTTAGGATGTGACCAAGAGAACATCATTTTCCTTTTTAAAGAAAATCCCTCCTGACCTCCCACTGGGTGCCAGCTGGAAGCAATGGGGCGGCGGGGCAGCGGGGCTCACCCTGCGGGCCCTCCACCTCCCGGCGGGCCTTGGGCATGTGGAAGAAGCCACGCTCCCCGCACACCAGGTACAGCGCCTCCACCAGGTGGGAGCCGCACAGGTGCTGGCTGACGAAGGCCTGGGCAGGGGTGGGCACCCAGAGGGCCAGCAGGGCCAGCAGGGGCACAAGGCGCATCCACAGGGCCATGGTGGGGGCACGAGGACCTGGGGGACAGGCGGGGTTGAGGCCAGCGAGGGAGCACCCGGGACCCCCAGCCGGTGATCACCCCCAAACGCTCCAAGAGAGGAGCCCACGCCCTCCTGCCGCTCAGCGGAGCTCGGGCCTGGGGCCCCGACGCGCTGAACTCCAGTGGGGCCGGCCCGGACCCAGGCTGACGCAGAGCCCACAGGCACAGACCTGCTTGCTGACGGCCTCGAGTGCAGCTCGTCCCGAGGGCTGGGGGCTGCTGGGCCCCGCCAGCTTTATAGCCCCTGACCCCTCCGCCTGGCCCCTTAGGGCCTCAAGTGGGTGGCAGATGGCTGGGGGCTGAGGCTGCAATTTCTGGATCATTTCCCCGATGCTGGGTCTGCAGGAACCTCTCCTTGGTCGTCAGCACCTCTTGGGGCCACAGGGTCAATAGAGTCTTAACGAGGGACCTAATGCCGAGCTGTGCCCGCTCACAGCTGGGGGCGGACGCCTCCACGGGAGCCGCACCCCACCCGGCCTTGCTTGGGGCCCATCTTCCATGTTGGTCCGGGGAGTGTGGGCAAGAGAGAGGACCCCTGCCCGCTGTCCCTGGGGCTGCCCTCGGGGCCCCAGAGGTGGTCCAAGGCCATGGGTGGGCAGTGAGGGAGCGTCTCCTTGGCTGATGGCCCCAGCCTCACCCACCCCAGCACTGCGGCCTGCTGACACCCCCAGCTCCCTGGGGCACTGCCAAGGGGGCTGAACTCAGGAACCTGCAGCCGTGAGGTCCCTGAGGCCGGCCCCTGTTCACCTTCAATGTAGGGGCCACAGGACGCGTGGGTGGGGCCCCGCCACACCCCGCCGAGGTGGCCTCTCGGGCCCCATCCCTCTTCCTAGAGCCCTGCCCATCCCCCCACCCCCACCCCATGCTGACCCCTTTCAGACCGGCCCCTCGGCCCTATTGCATCCTTTGGCTGTCATTTGCGCCGAGCCCCTGTGGTGCCTCCAACCCCCCCGACAGGCCCGTGGAGGGAGGCCCGGACCCAAGCAGCCCCTCACACCGAGGAAGGGGCTGGACCCTGCCTTCCCAGGGCGTCATGATGTCCGGAGGCCCCTCTGCCGCCAGGGGAGATCTGGGGGCCTCTTAGAGAGAGGTGTGCAAGGCAGAAGGCTGAATGGCGGAAGGCTGAATGACGGAAGTCCCCGGTGGGAGGGCAGAGCCCAGGGCCCAGGAGGGCAGGAGGGGAATGAGGCCAGCCGTTAGCCCTTCCCCAGGGTCTCAGTGGGGCTCACAACCATCAGAAGTGGCTCCATTTGATGCCTCACAGGCTAAAGGGACGCAGGTACAGGAGGGCTAGTCACAGACAAGGTGCTTGAGGTGCAACTGATGGAAGGACAGACCACCAGGGAGGGCTGGGACGGAAGGCTTTGCCCAGGAGGGTCTTGACGGATGAGTAGGAGTTTACCAGGATTAACATCCTAAGAGCTTAGAGCCAGGGCCCTGGTGGTGGGAGGGGGAGGTAGGGGGAACCAGAGGAAAAGAGCAGGGCCTGGAAGATGGGCTGGTGTCTACCTCCTGCAGGAAGTAAGGAGCCGCCAGCCACCTCCCAGGAAGCCCAGGCTGCTTTTGCTCCGAGGGCCAGGGCCAGGGTGGGAAAGGGGACACGCTGGGCTGGGCCCAACCTGGAGGATTCTGGGGGCTCTAGCTGGAGGGCCAGGTCCAGACCTGTCGAGTACACAAAGCCCAGAATCCAGCCCCCCGCCCACCTTGCAGGGGAGACTGAGGCCCAGAGAGGTTACCTAGGGGCCAGCTCAGCTGAACGCTCCATCAGCACACATTGCGGGGTTGAGGGGGGGTGCGTTCCCAGGTCCTGCTCTGGGTGGGGTGGGGTACAGGGATCAGAGGCAGCTGTGCCTTGGACCCCCCCTCCCCGTTCCTCTGCTTGCTCTCACAGGCTGGACCCTGGACCCCCGTCCTCCTCCTAGTGGGGACATCGGGCTTGTAGGGAGGGCCCAGCCTGCAGCCCTGCCTAGGAGACCACAGCTGTGAGCCCTGTCCCCGCAAACACAGGCCAGGCCCCCACCTCCATGCTGCCACCCCACAGAGATGGGACAGCTCAGCCAGGACCCCCTCAGCCCTCTGGAGCTGCCGGTGGCTCAGCACAGGCTGGGTCCCCTGGGCGAGCAGGGGACCTGGGGTTGCCTGGAGGAGGGGGCAGGCAGTGGATGAGCCTCTGAGCAGGGATGGGGCAGAATGTGAGGGGCGCAGGGCTGCGGGCTGAGCCCTGTGCACAGATACAGACACAGAAGCCAGTCGGGTAGGCACCCAGAGGGATTCTTTCTTTTATTGAGAATGGGAGCAGGTGGCACACGGCACACGGGCAGCACACGGCACAAAGTCACCTGCAGTCAGAGCTGGCAAGCGGTGGGCGGGGCAACAGGGTGCCCTCCAGCAGGGGGATCTCTGGCGGGCTCTCGGGGTGCCCTATGAGCCAGCCCTTCACATGGGCGGGGGCCGGGGCCGGCGGGGGGAAGGCCAGGAGACCTGGGGCCAGCCTATGGGGGCCTGCGGGGTGGCGCCCCACGTCTAGCTGATGGCGCTCAGGGCGTGGGTGAGGGCGTGCAGCTCGTCCCGGACACCATCCAGGGCACGTCGGATGGCGTGGGGGCTGTCCAGCACATCGATGGCCAGCGTGTATGGGTCGAACTTCACGGAGAAGGGGCGCTGGATGCGGGAGGCATAGCTCCTGGTAGAGGAGCCGGCAGGGACCCTCAGTCACCCAGTGGGGATGAGCCCGAGGGCTGGGGCCCGGGTCTCCGTCATAGCAGGCTCAGAGCTCCCGGGACTTTTCGGAGCCACCTGCGCCCACAGAGCTCATTCTGTCCAACCAGCCAGACAAGATGGGGGACTGAGGCCTCCTCCAAGGGCTGGGGGCTGTTTACGGCAGGGAGAGACGGCCTTTTCCAAGCGAGCCTCTGCGAGGCACTCCAGCCCTCCCTGCTCCTTCCCGAGGCTCAGCCAGGCCTCCTCCCGCAGGAAGGTTTCCAGACCGTGCGCCCCACAGGGTCCATTACATCCCTGTCCCTAAGGTTGTGTGTGGTATCCAACCCCCACCCCCACCCCCACTGCAGGCACATAGATCCTGGGCCTCAATCTCCCCGGTGACAACAGGAGCCTGGCTGGAAAAGAGGCCCCTTCCGAGGGCGAACAGGTGGGCCCTGTCGGGCTCTGCCCTCCTCCCCTGGGGAGTGCTGGTCATTGCACCTCCAGCCCTGGAAACTCCCTGCTACCCCCAGGCTCCCCACCCGGCCCTCAGTCACCCCGGCCAGCCCTTGTCCTCTGTCCCCACCACGGCCCCAGCTGCTCAGAGGGCACGGGACTGGGAAGGACCCCACACATCCGTCTTGCAAAGTCAAACTTCACCTCCTCAGAGCCTGGCCTTGGCCTGGCCTTGACGTGGCCACCAGCCCCGCAGGTCTCCCCACCCCAGACTTTTTGGGGGTCCTGCTGCGGGAGGGGTGCTGTAACCTAGATGTGCACAGTTTTCTCCACTGTGAAGTGGGTTCGCAGGCCCAGCCTGCTGGCTGGCTCCCCCAGTTTGGGGGGCACGGTGGGGGTCTCAGCCTACCTGAGTTTGTCCTTGGCATCGCTGAAGCTCTCAGACACGAAGTAGACAGGCTGATAAGTCTGGTCCTGGTAGGGCTGCACGGCCGCCGCGTCGGGGTCAAAGGCCCGGATCTCGGGCCCCTCAGACAGGGAATGCTGGCGGGAGGCCGGGAGTTGGGGGGGGGCGCGGATCTCAGGGCCCCGAGGGAATTGGAGCCCCTTGGCCTGACTCCACAGTGGGCTCTGGGTGTGGATTCATACCCGCCGCTCTCCACTGGGCGTCCTCCCGAGGCCTGGGGACAGTGTGAGTGGGATGGGGCAGGGACAAGTTTCCTTGGCCTCTAAAAGGGCAGCCCCAGCCTCCTGGGAGGCCTGAATTCAGAAGGCACGGCCAAGGTCGCCCTCCCCGTGGGGACCCGGGCTCCAGCCCCCTCCTGGGGGGTGCGGGGAGCATCTCACCAGCAGCTCCCCATAGGAGGACAGCAGCCCCGCTCCGTAGGCCTTCACCTCGCCGTTCTGTTTGCACAGCCCAAACTCCACGGTGAACCAGTACAGCTGGTGGGGGCAGTTGGCAGGGTCAGCCGAGAGACCACAACACAGCATTCCCCGCTGACCATGGCCCCAGGCACCCGCCACCCAGGCAGAGGTAAGCCAGGCTCCGGGCGGTCACGCCGTGAGAAGCGGAGACCAGAGCCTGGACAAGAGAGCCCAGCCCGGACCCAGCGTCCTGCAGGGGAAAGAACCCACCGTGGACAGCTTCTCAATTTCTTCGTCCGATGCCCCCAGGGACGCGAGGCCGATGTCCTGTGGGGGAGGGAGAGCTGAGCGGGGAGAGGCTCAGCTCACCATGGCTTGGGCGCCTGTGTGAGGGGAGGGTGCTGGGGCTGTCTGCAGCCCCTCCAGGGGCCTCCTGGACACTGCCGGGGTACAGAGACCCTCCCAGGGTGCAGGGACCCTCCTGGGACGCAGGCACGCTCCCGGGATCCATCAAGGGCCCAAGACCGCTCTCTGCCGCTCCTGGGTGGGCCAGCAGATGGCAGCCCAAGCCGCGGCCCTCCGCCCCCAGCTTGTCGTCAGGGCACCGTGATCCCCTGATTCGCCGGCAGGGATTCTTCCCTGTCTTTGTTCTAAGGTGGTCTTCCCAGAACGGCCCGCCCGCCCCTCTCTTCCAAGACGATACAGTCTCTCTGAAGTCTCCTGACCCAGGTGTGGGCGGCATCCGGCCTGGGGGTGGGGAGGGGCAGGCAGTGCCCATCGCTGCAGGTGCCACCCCCCAGCCCCTCTGCTGACGCCCAGCTCCCGAGGCTTCGATGACACACCTGGGAGAACTGGGCGAAGGTCCGGTCGGCCAGCATGGGCACGTGCCCCAGCAGCTCGTGGCAGCAGTCCCTGCGTTGGGGGCGGACAGCGGGTGGGGCTGGGGGCCGGGGCCGCAGCCTGCCCCCCTCCGCAGCACACACCGGCCCCCGTCCTCCGCAGGCCCCCCGCGGCGGGCTGGGCTGGGCACTCACGGCTCAGGGGAGTGCATGGGCGAGGAGGCGTGGCGGATGTACTGGGTGCACTGGAACACGCGGAAGGCCAGGCTGGCCAGGAAGTCCCGGGCGGACAGCAGGCCGGCCACGGGCCGCAGCTGGAAGCCGGTCCGCTCTGCAAGGGCGGCGGGTGAGCGGTCAGCGCGGATGGGGCCGCTGGCCGCCCCCCCCAGGCCCTCCCGCCGGGGCCTCCACAGCGGCGCACCCTTCAGGAAGCGGGAGACGTCCTCCAGCTGGGGGATGCTGTCCTCCCGGTACCCGCAGAAGTGCTCCAGCAGCTCGAAAGCCTCCAGGTGTTCCCGGCACGCGTGGGTGGCGTAGAGGCCCCGCAGCGTGGTGTAGACCTCCTTCCTGCGGGCGGGGGATGGGGGGGCTCAGGCTGGCCGGGTGCCCCCCACTCCCAAGCCAGACCCCCGCCGCCTGCCCCAGACCCCTCCCCGCATCCAGCAGCCCCTCCCGTGGGCGCTCTGCTCTGCCCCCTGCAGACCCCAGGCAGCCTCACACTGCAGGCCTCTCCCTGGCCCCCAAGACACTGGCCACTGGGAGTGGATGTCTCCGGAGTGGATGTCTCCCACCCGCAGCTTTGGGAGGTCTCAGGGAACCGTGGGAGGCCTCGGGAAGTCCCTCCTCCACCCGGACTGAGTCTGTCCTCTGGAGGCCACCACTCTCCACGCAGGGATTCTGGGGGTCTTCCCGGGCCCCCCTCACTCCCCACCCCGCCCCTCCCCAGCTGCCATCACGGGGTCTCACCAGGTGGCAGTCTCCTCGGCCGTGTACTCCACGTGGGGAATAGGGTCGCCTCTGGGGAGGGGGTCAGCAGTTAGTCCAGACCCCCTTTGGGGAGGGCATGTCAGGGGTGGACAGGAAGGGCCTGGGCTGAGCGACCCCGGCTGTGTGGCCGCAGCAAGTTGCTTAACTGCTCTGTGCCTCCGTTTCTTTGGCTGTGACGTGGGGACCCCGAATCGGTGACCACGGTGACAGTGAAGGTGATGGCATTGGTGACAAAGGCGTCCCTCCCTTCCCCCCACCCAGGTCTAGTGTGAGGCCGCAGGACGGGGTCTGGGTCTCGAGAATGCGGTCCCGAGGGGGGTCCTTACTGCTTGTACTGGAAGGCGATCTCAGCAATCAGCTTCCTGCGCTGGCGGTACACCTGGTCCGAGAAGCCCTGACGGCAGAGTGGACGCCATCAGCCGCCACGGCCCGCCAGCCCTTCCCACGCCCCCAGCCCGTCCCAAGCCGGGGTGCACGCCCACCGCCCCAGCCATGAGTACGGGGGCAGGTTGGGGCCCCGGCTCACCGGATGGTCCAAGTCCAGGTCAGGGTCAAACTTGGTGACCAGGTGGTGACACTTGTCCAGCTCAGAAACTTTCCTTGGGAACCAGAGGACTGCACGCAGGAAGGAGGGTCGAAGGACCAGACTGGGTGTTGGGCTGTGGTGGGAGGGCCCCCCTGGAAGCAGCCTCCCGCTTGCGACTGGGGGGCTGGAGGTGACCCAGGGCCGGACACAGATGAGGGGGACTGGGGAGGGCCGGAGCCAGCAGAGAGGGAGCCCCCAGGCCGTGCACGCAGTCTCTGGGGTTCCCCTGTGGGACCCCTTGCACCCCGATGTCTCAGGGTCACGTGGTCGCCCTCAAGGGTATAGGGGCAGCCTCACCCTTGTTCTCCCCAGCGCCCCGCACATCTTCGGCCACGCGGCGAAGGGAGCTGAGCAGGGTGGGCAGGGCGGCGCTGGGTACCTCGCAGCGCACGAAGTACTCCAGGTGCGGGCCCCCTGCCTGCGGCTTCCGGGCGGGCCGGGTCTCCAGGTGGTGGATTTGGGCTTCAAATGTCTTAGGAGCAAAAGCAGGGAGAAAGAGGGAGGGAGAGATGGAGAGACAGAGACAGAGACAGACAGAGGGGGAGGCGAGGGCGCTGGGAAGCAGGCACCAGGGTCGGCCCGCCCCGCCCTGCCCTGGATGCGGCAGCCAGCGGCCCGCAAGACTGCTTTCTGGACTCAGGCCTGCTGCTGGCTTCCTGGACAGGTTTCAGCTGGGAAAATGGCTCCTGTCTAGTTGGTCTAACAGGGGTTGTCGCAGGGTCCCCCAGAACCAGCGTTTCGGGTGGGGCCTTCTCCCAGGCAGCCTGCTTTCCGTCCCTGGTGGCCTCGTCCGAGACCTCTAGACACCCGGGGCTGGGCGTGGGCCCTGATCCCACTGCGGGCAGGTCGGGAGGCTCAGGCCGCCACCAAGCAACACTGAGCGCAGAGGCGGAGGGGTGGGTGCGCTCCCCTGCCAGCTCCCATCACCCAGCAACGAGGGAGCCTCAGTCTTCAGGGCCCTCGGGCCACACGGGCATCGGCCACCGTGGGAGCTTGAGAGGGGTCGGCTGTGATGCCGTTTGGGTATGTGTGCCCGGATCCAGCAGCTAACACCATCAGCTGTCACATGAGCCCAGCCCCGCCAGGGCCAGGCGGGCATGGGGGGCCCTGCGTCCCCGGCTGCCCTGGGGGACCCACACCCACCTGCCCCCAGGGTGAGGTGCTGGGCATGGGGGAGGGCGGGGGGCCGGGCTCAGGGAGCTCCTGAGAACAGAAGGGTGTGGCGAGGGGCTGTAAGCCCCCTCCGCACGTGGCCCCCGATGCTCCCTCACCTCAAACACCTTCACAGCCCGGGACAGCGCGGGGGGCTTGGTGGCCCGCAGGGTGAAGAGGAGATTCAGTGCGGCCTTCCCGGCCCGTCCCCCGAGGGCCTCGCCCGGCTCCGTGGCTGCGGCGGCGGCGGCGGCGGCGGCGGCGGCCTCCGCCTTCTGTCGCTCCTTGCGGGCGTCGTGGATGAGGCTCTGCCGCCTCCCGACGAAGCGTGGGGACTGTGGGGACAGACGCGCCAGCTCCCCCTGCCCTCAGCCGGACCCACAGGACCTGGGACCCGGCTCCAGCGTCGCGCCTGCCGGGGGGCCGCGCTGGAGGGGGTGCAGGGAGGGTGCTGGGAACCACAGCTGAGGGTGGCCTGTGCCCCCAGGCCACATCTAACCGGGTTAGGTGACAGGAGGGCTGAGTGGGGAGCTGCCCTGCTGCCCCCGGGCCGCGCAGGGCCAGGGGACATGGTGTCTGGCCCCGTGCCCAGCCCTGCCTCACAGCCCAGGGACCCTGGCCACACCTTGTCCACAGCCGGTCCCGAGGCCATGAGCCCCAGGGGTCAGCGTGTCTGCCCCGCCCCGGCCTGAGTAAAGAAGCCCCCTGTCTGGGGCTCATCGTTTGCAGCTGAACATCTAGGAAGCTTCTGGTGCCCTTGGGTCTTGGAACACGGCAGGGGGCCGCGGGGGAGCCCTCCCCGGATCTCCCACTCTACAGTGGGCGGGGTGTGGACAGAGCCAGGGGCCTGGGGTGAGCGCTCTCTACCCCACGGCCAGTGCCCTGAGATGGTGCCTGCAAATTAAATTTCTAGAACCCAGCCCATGTTTCCATTAAAGCTCTATAAACAAGAGCCGTTTTAAACCTGCAGGGGGCTGATTAATCCAGGCCATCCCTGAGGACGAACTGGAGACCCCTCTTCCAGCCCAGGAAGCCCCCAGTTTTCCAGTCTCAGAGAGGGGGTGGCCCAGCGGGTCTTCCCAGCACAGCCTCCCTTGAACTCGGGGGCTCCCAAGTGGTGGGCCAGGCCTTGGGGGCCATCCCTGGTGGTCAGGGAGGCCCGGGGCTGCTAGGCAAGGGAACAGGGGAGGTGGGTTTCAAGACAGGAGATCCCACGTGGGACATGGAATGCGTGGCAGGTGGATGGGTGGATGATGGATGGACAGCTGGACGGGTGGATGGATGGATGGATGGTGGATGGACAGGCAGATGGTGGGTGGTGAATGGACAGGTAGATGAGGGAAGAACAGGTGGATGGTGGATGAACAGGTGTTTGGACAGGTGGATGGGCGGGGGATGGATGGGAATCACCCTGGAGCTCAGACCTCCCTTCAGCTCAGCAGAACTGAGGCCTGCACCCCTGTTTGCCCAGTGCCCCCCACCACCTTGGGCTGCTGCAGGGCCTGGGACGCTGTTGCACACACACTGGGTCCAGCAGGACCCACCCACAGAGATTCAAACACCCGGGCACAGGGGTTGCCCACAGAGTCCGGGCAGGGGAGGTGCTTGCGGCCAGGATTGGACGCCAGGCCTGGGTCCAGGGCGCGCATATGGACCCTGAGCCTGGAGCCTCCCTCCAGCTTTCAGGGGACACCCCTGGGCTTCTGGTTTGTTCCGGACCGTGGGCACCAGCCTGCCTCTTACCATGATGGCCTCGGCCTGCTTGGCGTCCAGCTCGGAGACGGCCCTGCGGAAGCCCTTGGCCTGCGGCGAGGCAGCGTTGGGGGTGGGCATGATGCCGGCGAGGTCCGGGCTCCGTCTCCACAGCCCTCTGCCGGGCGGCCTCTTATAGGCTGAGCTGACGTCAAAGCCCCTCTGGGTCCTCCACCTCCCACCTCCTCTGCGTCCCCCTCCTGCTGCCGCCTGAGGGAGGTGGGGTGGGCGAGGAGCGCGGAGACGCAGGAGAAAGGGCTCTGTCCCATTAAATCTAATTGCATCCACCGTCACAGGCACCCAGGCGGGCGGCCGGCCCTAACTCTGAATCAGCCGGGCTCCGGCAGGCGTGCTCTGCAGGGCTGGGTGCAGCCAGGCCCCTCGGCCCACACCCAAGCCGGGTGATGGGCGGGTACATGGGGAGGTGGAGTTCTGGACATCCCACCGTGTTCGTTACACAAAACCGTGACCTTTGGTGGCCATTGGTCCAGAAAGCCAGGCTCAGACCTCAGATGTCAGGAGGCAATTCGCTTTTCCAGAAGAGTCTTCACTTCACCCCATTTCCCAACAGGGTCCCGAGGCATGTTCCTATTAGACGTCCTCGGCGGGAATGTCATCTGCCCCCCCCCGTCCTCCACACACCAGGCACATCCTCCAGTGCAGGAGGATGAGGGATGCGGGGGGTCAGGGAAGTCTCTAACAATTGTTCCAGTCACTCCTGCATGGCCATCTCTCCCCCTCTCCTGGCCCACCCCTGCCCCGCAGTGTCCCCCAAGGCCCTCTCACCACTTATCGCTGGGGTGTCACCACCTCGGGGATGCGCCCATCCCTGAGCACTGAGACCCAGTCCCTGTGAGCCAACCCTTCTTCACGTGGTCCCTGGCATCATGCGGGTCCCAAGACAACCCCAGCCCAGAGTTTCTCCTGAGTTCCATGCACGATGTTACTCTGGTGGTACCCCCACCCCAGCGACCAGGGGACCAGAGGGGACCCCCCCCCGCTTGGCGCCAGGCAGACGTGAGTCCTGCCCTGTCTACCCCGCCCCCTGGCCCTTCCGCGTGTTCAGGCACAGCTCTGGGAAAGGTGTGAGGCCCCCGGCAGCTCCAGCTGGTCACCATGTTGTCTCAATCCACTTCCCCGGCAGCCCTCATGCCCCAAAGAAGCAACCACTCTTCATCACAGCGACCATCCGCACCTCTCTCCTCCCGGACCTTCCCCAAATGTGGTCTGACCATGCCGTTCCCTTGCTCCACAATCCTCTATGGCTCCCCATTGCTCTTTGGAAGCAGCCTGAGTGACCCCCTCCCCTCACCCACCCCTATTGATCTCACCCCCCAACCTTCCCCATTTCCTGCTAAAGGAGGGTTTGGACTTCATGACACCCTGTTTGCAATACTGCCCCTCACCCTTTTCTTCTCCTGGCGAACTCCTATGCATCCCACAAAACCAGCTCAGCTACCATTCACTCTGCAATGCCTACCCCTTCTTGCCCCTGATATTAACCTCCCCCTCCTCTGCTCTCTGAAAGCAAGAACCCTGCTGGCTTGGCCCATGGCTGCGTCCCCGTGCCTGGCCTGTCTCATGTCCTAGACTCTGGGCTCCTGGAGAACATGTCTCAGTGGCCCCTGCCCCCAGGGCCCAGCCCAGAGGAGGTTCCACAGGGCTGTGAGCCCTAAATGGTGCTGCCCAAGACCCCAGTGGGGAAGGCGGGGCTGGCTCTGCCCTTGTGGGCCGACGTGGAGGGCGGTGGGCTTCCACTGCCCCAGGCCGCATCTGCCCTGCCTGAGTGCCCAATGGTCCCCAGGGGTGGCCAGCCTCCATGCCCAGCATCAGGTCTGCTGCAGCCCTGGACAGGTTCCCTGCTCCCCCTGGAAGCCCCCTGGGGCTCTCATGTGTCTCCTTCTGGGAGGGCTGCTGGAGACCCCTTGGCGACATGGGTCCAGCCCTTCGGTGGCTGGCTCATGTGCTCAGAGGGGGCCCCGTGCAGGGGGTGACATATCCACTAAATACTGCACAGGAGGAGCGCGGGCCTCCACGGCCGGCTGTGGATTTAACCTTTCGGCAAATATCTCCGCTGATAACAAATATTGTTTCTAATCCCTTGGCTTCCCTGAGCCGGTGCCTGCGTGGAAGCCGTGTGGAGCCAGGCTTCTGAGTCTGCCCTGGGGCCAGGCGACCCCCACGTGAGACCCCAGGTAAGAGCTGAAGGCGGCAGGAAGCTGGTGGACACGCTTCAGTGAGCAGCGCGGCCCCCTCCTGACCATGCGTCCATCTGCCCATCCATCCTGGGAAGACTTTCCCACACCCCTGCCCCTCCAGGGCTGGCTGGACTGGGCCCAGCTCTGGGGCCCCCAGAGCACAGAAATGCTCCCTTTTCTTTAGCCGCGCCCACCCCCCGCACTGTGTGTTGCACCCTCTTCCACCCCAGTTGGTGAGGGGACCCAGGGCGCCCCAAGCCCGCTAACGTCCTTTCCCCTGGTTCTGCACCCTGGTCTCCTTCCCGCCGAGGGTCCCCTCTGCCCTGGGCCTCCCGGGTGATCACAGTGCCTGCCTTCAGACGGGCTTCATAGACCCATTCCACAGATGGGAAGACTGAGGTGAGTGGTTCCTCTGGGTCACGCAACGAGTCTTGAGCCCAGGTTTCCCATCTCCTGAGACATGGCTCTTTCAGGGACCCAGTGGTGTCCACCCCAGGGGCTGAGGGGGCTCAGGGCTCCAGGCCCCAAGGGGAGAAATCTAACAAACCCATGCCAGGCAGGCAGACACCCCCGAGGAGGGCAAGGCTGGAAGGGGACCCATGGGGGAAGGTCAGGCATGAGAGAGCCCTGTGGCCTGGACACAGTCCACAGGGGAGGAAGGGGCCGAGCACCGAGGGCTGGGTTTGGGGGCGAATTGGGAGGAGGCGCCGGGCACGGAGGTGAGAGGACAAGGGATGTGGCGTGAGGCCAGGGTTCCGGCAGCCCCTGCCGTCCTTCCACCTACTCTGGGCCTCAGCCCTCGCTGCCCACACCCCTCCCCTGGGCGGTCCCCTCTGCCACAGTCACGCTGAGTAATTACACCCACCTTGCCTGGCAATTAGGAGGTGCTGAGCTGGAGTGTTTTCTCTCTCAACAAGCAAGGCCCCCAGAGGATGTAATAGCCCGTAATGACAGTGTGCCCGCTCCTGGCATCAAGCCGGCGCCTGGCATGGGGCAGGGGCAGGGTAAGCAGCACGCAGCCCCCAGCCTCATGACCACAGGGCCGTTCCGAGGCCACAGGCTGCTCCCCCAGGCGCCGCCTCTCCCGCCATGGGACCCCCAGCCCCTGCTCTCCTCCCCAGACCCCCTCAAGAGGGCTGCTGAGCAAGGCACTGCTCCATCCCGGGGCTCTGCAGGGCCCCACCATCAAAAACCATGAGCAAACAGTCAGGGAAAGCGCTCCTGGCAATCCAGGGGTCAAATGTCATGTCCGAGGGTGGTCTCTGCGCGCAGGCATCGTGTGTGTCCTGGGAAGGGCACACAGCTACGTGACACACACAGACATGACACACACCTCCGAGGACTCAGGGCACTCAGGGTATCACGCTGCCTGGGCCGTCTCTGGGCCCCTGTGGTCCCAGGGGCAGCCGGGGACCGTGAGGTCTGCATCCCACCCCTTCTGCCTGGGGCAGCTACATGGGCCCCGCAGAGCTCACGCCCCGGGGATCAGGGACAGAGGTCCTGCCTGAGCCGCCCACCTCCAGCCTCGCCCAGCCTGGGCCCCATTCCTCTTGCTGCCGGACCCCGTGCTTGGGGACAGGCAGGGAAAAAGCTGCCAGCTCCCTTCAGACTCGGAGGAGCAGATCCATGCTATCCTGACACACAGGCCTGTCCGAGCTGAAATGTCAGAGCAATTAGCCCTAACTAGGACATGGAGGGAGCAGAGGCGAGAAGGCGGGTGGAGGAGGTCGACAAGCCGGGCCAGGAGCCGGCCGCCCCAGTGGTCGATCCGATGCACTCAGGGATAATTGGGCATTTGGAAGTCAGGGGAGAGCCGGCTGAGCGGGCCACGTGCCCCCTGCCCCTCAGAGAGTGCCCATCCCACTCCCACCCTCACCGGGGTCCTCCTGGCTCCCTTCCCCTGCCAGGCCCTCAGGCCCGGTGGCCGCCCCTTCCTCCTCCAGGCAGACCTCCCTCTTGCCCCTTTTCTGAGCTCCCTTCCTGTCAGCACTGTCGCCTCGTGGGTGGGACCTGCCCTTGGCAGGAGGCTGGGCCCTTGGCCCTGCGCTGGAGACACCTTTGGGGAGCAGGCGGGGGGTCCTGGCTTAGCTTCTTGCACTGCAGACTCTGTTTTCCCATCCAAGCAGTGGGAGCACGGGTCCCTTGGGCACCAGACATTGGTGCTCTCAGCCTTCTGGAAAAGCACTCCACACCTTCCCAAGGGTCTCCATCCCAGGATCCTTGCAGCAGACATCTGTCCAGCGTTGGGCACGGGGAGGCCTGGGCCAGGCACTGCGGTGCAGAGACGGAAGATGGGGTAGGGCCAGCAGCCGAGATGCTGCCGCCAGGTCTGGGACCCGCAATCGGGAGCGGCAGCTTTATTGGTCTGTTTGTGTGCGTGTGCGTGTGAACATGTATGCACGCAGATGCTTGTGCAAGTGTGTGTGGGTGAGTGTGTGCACGTGGTGTGCAGCAGGGGCTTAGAAGGCCTGACCAGCCACGGTCGGTGGTACACAGGGTGACCCCTGGCTCTGGGTCCCTCCAGACCCTCACACCAAGTCGCAGCCAAGGCCCCAGTTTCCTGACAGGTGCTCATGGCTCCTGGGGGTCGCTCTGCAGACCCCCCTGCCTTGCCCCCATGCCAGTGACTCAGCCTGCCTGCGGGCCCCCACCCACCTGTCCCTTTCAGTCTTCTGACAAATTAGCCGGAGAAAAGCAATAAGGGCCGCATTCAGTTCTCATTAGTCACTCCTGGGCAGCCTGCGGCAGCTGTGCTTTGACAGCAATCAGGTCTAATTGCAAGACCAGTGTCCCTCCAGTCCTGGTGCCACGGGCCCGGGTCCCAGTCACCTGCCCCTGTGGCTGCTTGGGACACCCAGGGCCCTTGATGGTGAGGGGCTGCCTCATCCCCCGTCTCCACCCACCCAGCCTCCCTCACATCCTAGGGGGAGTCTGGCTTCCGGCATCTGACTCTCCCCACATTGTGGCCCTGGGCTGCATTAACAGAAGTACAGTGGCCGAAACATGGGAGGGGACAGCCTTGCTGTGCTCAGTGTGGCCAGACCACACCAGCTGAATCTCTCAGCTGGACATCTGGGCGGCCAGTGCCCAGTGACTCCGCTTCACCTGGCTGCTCCAGGGGTCCAGTGTCTTCGGGTCCTCCTCGGCCCTGCCCGCCGGGAGCGCCAAGCAAGGCCCATCCGCCTGTGTCCACTTGGGTCCACCTGTGCCCACCTGGGCCCACAGGTGGCCTCCGCAGTTCTTCCTGCCGCCGGGGTGGGATTCGGGAGCCGGCTGGGGCTGAGGCCCACTCTGTGTCCGACCCCATCCCATCCTCCCCTCCCGCACAGCCTCACGACCTTTCCTTCCGGGGTGGGGAGGGCAGTGCAGCCCCTCCCCAGACTCCTGCTTCAGTGAGGCCCGGGAGGCGCTCTGAGGTCCCACCTTGCCCCCCAACACTGACATTTTCAGGACCCGACGGCAGCGGCGATGCCCACCTCCTGCCAGAACAGGTGGTCCCAGGAAGTGCTGTGACCCTGCAGGAGACTCAGTAACGCTGGCAGACCCAGACCCAGCGTGGCAGCAAACGTCTGTATTTTCCCTCTGTCTGAGCTCCCAAGACACGTTTTGCCCCCTCTAGCTCTGGGAGCTCAGAGCTGGAGAAACTGAGGCAGAGCGGGTGTGGTCTGCTGGGTCTCCAAGCTGACAGCACCACACCCTGGGCAGGGCAGGGCCTTTGTGGGGAGCCTGAGGTTCGGAGAGAAAGCCATGCACACAACTGCCCACTGAGAGGGGCTTGGATGGGGGCCTCGCTGGTTCCCCTACACCTCGCCCCCCGCACTGGGTCTGCAGTGGGCAGTTTTCTCCCTGGGGCTGCCTGCCACCCTCATCCCCCGCTCCTGGTCTGGACCCAGATGCGTGTCCCCCACTCCGTCCAAGCCCCACCTCCGCTGCAGCTGGCATCCTCTCTCGGGAACCAGCGGGTCTGAAAGAAGGTCCCCGGCAGCGTAATCCTCTGCGCCTCTGCCAGGTGCCGGCCAGGGTCTCGGGCGGGAGGGGCTGCTGGCACAATCCTTCCAGGTGCCATTGGCTAATCCTGGGCTTGGAGGGGGCCCCTGCCCCCCGCTGACATTTGCAGGCCGCACGCCGCTGACCCAGCTAGTCGTGATATTTAGACAGGGCTTATTTGCGATTACTTATTTCTGATGACTTTGGGGCCCAGGATGAGCTCGGCTGAGACCGAGCTGGTCCACCTTGATCTCAAGCTTGTGTTTTATAATATAAACACGTCCAGGCTGCACCAGCTTCCTCCTGTGTGGGAGGATAGAGGGCGAAGCCCACGTTTTCCGGGAGTATCACATGAGGTCTGGGTCTCCACACCAGGGGCGGGTCCCGCAGAGCTCCCAGAAGCGGAGGCTGCCTATCCCCCCCCCAGCCCCCTGGCGGGGAGGGTCCTGTAGGGGCGGAAAGGCTGCTGCTTTCATTCATCTATTCCCTCCATCCATTCACTTGTCCAACAAGCCTTTGAACCAGGGCCCCTTCCCCTCAGGGGTCTCATAGTCGTCGGGGGGAGACCCGTGGAGGGTCATCACAAGGCAGGTGTGAACCTGCTAGGGCCTCCAGCTCCCCAGGCTGAGTCCTGAATGGATCACTCGCAGACCCTGGCCCCCACCCAGTATGGCCGGGGGTGGGGGAGGAAGGGTGACCCCACCACTCTCCAGGGAGACAGTGGCCAGGGGTTGCACCACTGGACATCAGGGTGTAGGGGCATGGGAGGCCAGAGGTGGGACCTCGGGGGCACCTCCCCTCACTCCGAGGTTTCTGGGAGGGATTTCCAAATTCTTGAAAGTTCCCCAGATTTCAGAGCCTCGGAAAGCCCTTGTGTGGGGTGAGGGCTCCTCTGGGCCCTTCTGTCTGTCTGTCTGCTTCCCTGGGCAGGAAAGCCGTGAGGAGCCTCAGAAAACCAAGGCTGGGAGAGGCCAGGCCAACGCTCCAAGAGCCCTGAGAAGCCAGGCTGGGAGCGGGGAGCAGGGTGTGCAGACCCTGGTCCCTGGCAGCCCCGGTGGGCCGGGGAGTCCCCGCTCTCTGCACCAAGTGTCTCCTGCCTTCCTGGTTCCCTCTGCAGCTCTGGGGCCAGGCCTAGCCCCATCCTAACAAAGCCCTCCTCTCAGCTGTCCCCCGGGGAGACCAGACCTGTACTGGGGATGACAACACCGGGCAGGGGACTGACAGCGGTGGCCCAGCTGCTGCCCTTGAAGGGGGACCTGGAGAGGGTGGCCAGGACCTCCCTCCTAGCACAGGGCCTGGGACCCTTCCGCCCTCATCTTCTCCAGGCGTCCCCGTTCCCCAGACACGGGGACGCGCCTGGACCCCGCAGCTCCTGGACGCCAGGCCCATCGCCGCACTTACTGCGGCTGTGACTTTGCTGTTTCTTCATGTGACTAACTAGTGGAAGTCTGGGTCTCCCCGCCTGGAGGGTCGTCTTGGGCTTCCCCAGTGCCTACACGGCAGGCCCTACGCTTCTGTGAAACGAAGAAACAAAGAGAGAATTTCGGGGGGCAGTCAGGCTCCAGGTGGCAAGGTGGGGGCTGGGGGAGACTGTTGGCCCGTGAAACCCACCCTTCCTTCCTTGGCTGCCCTGCAGGCCCCCTACCCGGCCCTGCCCCTTCTCAACACCCCAAACCCACCCACTCCTCCCCCGGAGCAGGGGTGCCCCTCAGGGCCCTCAGGATGTCTGCAGTGGTGCCAGCGCCCCCCTCCCCCCTCCCCCTAGCCTCCATCCCAACTGCCCTTTATGTTATTGTGTTTTTAAAATAATTATTTATTTATTTAAATTGTAAAATACACATAAAATAAAACGTACCATCTCAGCCGTCTTTAGCGCACAGCTCAGGGGCATGAAGCACATTTACACTGCTGTGCAATCTTCACCTCCGTCCACCTCCAGCACTTGTTCACTTGCCCAGACTGAAACTCTGTCCCCATGAAACTCTAACTCCCCTCCCCTCCCCCAGCCCCGGGCCCCACCGTCTACTTTCTGTCTCTATGGATGGGACTCCTCCAGGGACTTCGTAGAAGTGGGATCAGACAGGATTTGTCCTTCTGTGTCTGGATTATTTCCCTGAGTGTAATATCCCCAGGGCTCATCCATGTTGTAACTGGTATCAGGATTTCATTCCTTTTCAAGGCTGAAGGGTATTCCATTGTGTGGATGGACCACACGTCGAGTATCCACTCATCTGTTGATGGAGACGTGGGTGACATCCACCTTTGGCTGTTGTGAATGCTGCTGCTGTGAATACAGGTGTGCAAGTATCTATGTGAGGCCCCGCTTTCACTCCTTTTGAGAATACACCCTGACATGCGATTGCATAGATCACATGGTGATTCTATCTTTAACGTTTTGAGGACCATCCATCCTGTTGTCCACGGTGGCCGCACCATTGCACATTCCCACCGACAGTGCACAAGGCTCCGGTTTCCCCACGTCTGTGTCATTGTTTTTAATTTCAGTTATACAAGAAACAGACTCTCCTTCAAACACCCACACGCACACGTGTGCACATGCACACAGACACACAGACACACACGCAGAAATAAAAGGCCCCCCTCCTGTGGGCCTGGCCCTCCCACTCTCCAAGCCGGGAGGGTGAGCCTCTCGGGAGAAGTGACATTTGGGCCCAAGGCACCTGAGCTTTAGGGCTCTATTAGGAACACCTGCTGCCTTCCAGAGTGACTGCCACAGGAAACTCTGCCATCGTCACCCATCCTCTGCTTCCCAAGTCTGCACCAACACTTGATAGAAACAAACGTTTTGTGTTTCTTTTGTATTTTGCCGAAGGGATGGGTGTGAGATGGATCCACCCTGGCGTTTCACCCCGGGGCCCAGGCCACCGTGTTTCTTGTGCTTTCTGGCCACAACCACTCCCTCCGAGAGTGGGGTCCCTTCTCCAGTTTTCCCTCATCTTCCCTTCGCTCCTTGTGCTTTTTGTAATGAGATAGAGGAGGATTCATATACTCTGGACACGAATCCTTTTTTTGCAGGAACTCTCTTCCCAGCCCCTGGTCTTGTTACTTGGTTGATGGAGCCTCTTGGCACCAGAGGGGTTTGGCTTTGATGTGACCCCGGTAGGGTCAAGAAAGTCAACCTTTCCCTTTACAGTCTTTGCAGAGTCTGGGTCTTATCTGGGAACCCCACCCCAAGTGGAGCAGGGACCCCTGAAGGGGGAGACGCAGCCCCTCAGGCAGCACCCCCAGGGGCCTCCAAATTCATCGAATTCACCGTTAGAATGATACCATCTTGCATTTGGATGAGAACAACCCAAGACATGCTGTTGCTTTCCTTTTACAAACTGCAGGTGGGATCTGCTGGTCTGGGGTGTGGTGGGCGCATGGCATATGGGGGGTGGGGTGGGGCATGACCTCCAGGGCGGATGTTGAGGTTTTGATGTTCATCACAAGGGTCAGGGGTCACAAAAGGCAGAGTGACAAGTGTTGAGATACACCAGGCACCCCTGAAAATGGAGCTGCAGGATCTGTGCCCCACTTTCTACTGCGGGGGAGCCATTCTGCCCCCTCGGTAATGTGAGAAGCCCTCAAATTGTCTGGGGGCTCGTGTGAGGGGCCTGGGCCAGGGTCTGGACTCAGGCTGAGTAATGACTGCTTCCCTGATGACTTCAGAGCCGATCCGGGGAGAACAGGCCACAGAAACTCAATCCACCTTCCAATCACCCTCGGATGCAAGGGATTAGGGATGGAGCCGGGGGGTATGGCAGGCGCAGGCAGGCAAGGTGGCCTGGGGTGTGCAGGATCGGATTTCCGGGGTTCTGGTTGGGGGCAGGGATGCCAACTGACTCCCTCTGGAAGGAACACCTTCCTTCCAGCTTCAGTCCCTCGGGTGTCCAGCCTCCTGGTCCCGGGAGGGCTGGAGCTCACACGCCTGCCCCACTGTCCACCAGGCCATGGGGGGCTCCTCGTGCCCACAACCTGGGTCCACTCTTCCTCTGTGCCCCAATGGGGACCTTTCAAGGACAGTGCCCTGGTCCCACCCTGTGCCCAGATGGGGGTCCCGGTGGTTGGGGTTCATGCCTCCCACCCAGTCGGCCCCCATCCCCTGGTTCAGCACACTTGGCCTCGGGGTCTCTCTCTTTCTCCACGTGCCCACAGGCATTTGGGATTACAAACAAAATGCCGTGGTCTGCTCAGGACATGTTTCCGATCCGTGAGACCCCCTTAGTGGGTCAGGACCCCTGAAACATGTCTGGAGGCCTCTCAGCTCCTCCAGTCACCCCCAGCTCTCTCTGGCACTGGTGCTTCAGTGATTTCACCTAAATACGTTTCCTCGGTCACTCTCTCACTCAAGCACCTTCTGTGGCTCCCAGTGCCTCTCCATGACAGCGTGACCTCATTACCATGCCAACCCAGAGCCCCCAGCCCGGCCCGGCCATGCCTATCCAGAGGCCCCCCCCTCCCCTCTGCCTGCACCCTCAGAGCCAAGAGGAGGGGCCTCCCTGGACCCCATAAACAAAATATCCAGACTTTTTTGGACATGAGTAACAATGGACATTGACTCTGACCTCGTGCAACGGGGGGGCTTGTTTTACAGGCCACCCCACAAAAAGGCCTTCTCAGCCACTGCTGCTGGAACTCTGGGGGGATGACACCTAGACTGGGACCACTTGGGCAACATTTCTCCAAATTATCAATGACCCAGCAATTCCAACTGGACTGGTCCTCCGGATAACGTCACCGCAACTCCAGCTAGAAAAGCAAAAGATTCCAACATTCAAGTCCCCTGGAGGGGCTGCTTAAACCGGGGGTGGCCTCAGAGGCTGCTGAGTAAGAGAAGGTGGGGGCTGGCCTGACAATCGGCCTGCAGATCAGTGCTGGACGGGACGCCGGGGGCAAGGCTGCGGAGGGCCTGCTCTTCCTGAGAAGCTCCTAAGGAGACTAACGCTGATGCACGTACACGCGTGTGTGCACACAGGCACCGGAGCATCCTTCCGCACTGACTATGGCGGGAGGACTGGGCCGGGGTTGTCCCCGGGGGGCGTGGAAACCCTATTCCAACATAAAGAGGGGAAAGAGGGCTTAAAAGGAGGCCCCAGAGCGAGAGCCCTTTGGCGGTCCGGAGCTGACTTCCATTTCACTTTCCTTGGCCCATTTGGAGGGTTCACATCTCGGTCAACAAGTCCAGAGCAGTGGCCAGAGGGCAGCAGGAGGGCTGAGTCAGGGTCCCTCTCAGCCACCCTCCCAGGAGGCCAGACAGCCTCGGGGACACAGAGACACGAGCCTGGAGGCCCCTCCTCCCCTCCGCCCCGCCCCACAAGGCCCAGGTCACCGTGGAAACTGGGGAGTACGGAGTCAGGGATGCAGGACCCCAACAGTCTGCCTCCCTCTGCCAGGGAAATGCCCCATCTGGGTGTGCAGGGCCGAGAGCGCAGGCCCCCCAGACCCACCGTCCCGGACAGTGGACCGGTTACAGACCCCCAGGCCGGCTCCCCAGGGCCAAGGTGAGGAGCTCCTCCCTACCTCCTCTCAGGGGACACAGTCTGGGGACACGGCTGGAGGTAGGGAGGGAAGGATGGACCCTTCCCCCAGTTCAGGGACGTTTGCTGCCCAGCCTCCGGGAGCCAGGTGCTGTCTGATCTGATTAGGGCTTCAAACCCCCGCCAGGGCAGGCACAGCCCGGGGCTCAGCAGCTGTCGCTCCAGCCATTCAGGCTCGGTTTCTATTTATTTCCTCTCCATTAAAAGCGTCAGGACCATTTATTGATTTTCTAAATACTGACGTGCTGTCTCCTGTTACACAACAAAGTGAACAAAATTAGAGCAAATAGCGGCCAAGGCTGAGCCCCCACGTAGCCGCTCCTCCGACCTGGGCCCTGCGCCGGGCTCAGAGCATCTCCTTTGGAGAGACTTGGGGGTAATCTGAGCGCAGGACGCACCGGGCATCACACCTGCCACTATGCGGCTGGCTGCACGTTCGAATCGGTCCGGTGTCTCCACAAACTACCCAGAGGACCAAGGAAGAGCACAGCCCTGGCGGCCGCAGCCTGAAAGGTGACGGCATGATTTCACCAGAGCTGCCGTTTAAGGAGGTTTGGAAGTTGTTCACTTTTGTCTCGTGACACACGGTAATCCGGTATCTACGGAAACAGTCGCACGTTAGCAGTCAGGCCAGGCGGCTGTCTTCCCTTTATCTGTCCAGCATCGTCGCTGCAGCCATGTGGAGCCCAGCCTGCTGAGTTCTCGCATGAGCTCCAGGGATCCGGGGAATCGTTGCAGAAACATAGAAATCCAGCCCCCCCACCCTCCACCTGCTGGCGGTGCCCCCTGGGTGCTGAGAAAGCCCAGAGCACCTCCTCTGGATGGCTTGGGTGGGGCGGAGCTGTGTGCACGGGGAGCTGGGGGAGAGAAGAGGCCTGCCTCTGTCTGCGCTTTGATCTCCGGAACTCTCAGAGCCGGGCCCCAGGCTGCTCCGGAGGGACCCTCAGGGCCTGGAGGCTGCGGCATAAGAGGGACCTGGTTCCCCCCCACCCTGCATCCCTTTGTCCTGCTGAAATTTTCACCAGACACATGATGATATCCCTTAGAAGTCACAGGGATGGGGATGTTTTGGGCTTTCTGTTTGTTTCTCAGAAAACTGTTTTAACCAGATATATATATTGGGTTGGCCAAAGAGCTCATTTGTGTTTTCGCGTAAGATCTTATGGAAGGACTTCCCTGGTGGTGCAGTGATTAGGGATCTGCCTGCCAGTGCAGGGGACACGGGTTCGAGCCCTGGTCTGGGAAGATCCCACATGCCGCGGAGCAACTAAGCCCGTGCACCACAACTACTGAGCCTGCGCTCTAGAGCCTGCGAGCCACAGCTACCGAAGCCCTCGGGCCTACAGCCCGTGCTCCGCAACAAGAGAAGCCATCGCAATGAGAAGCCCGCGCACCGCAACGAAGAGCAGCCCCCCACTCGCCGCAACTAGAGAAAGTCCGTGTGCAGCAAGGAAGACCTGACACAGACAAAAATTAAAAAATAAAATAAATTAAAAAAAAAAACATAATAAAAAAAAGATCTTATGGAAAAACTCAAACAAAGTTTCTGGCCAACCCAATATATATGTATAGTTTTTCCTGATGATAAATGTAATCTGTGCTCATTAGAAACACTGAAAAGGTACAGAAACGTATGAAGGTGAAAATAACAGATACCTCTAATACAGACAAACAAAATGTGTGGCACCCCCCAGGGGCCCAAGTAGACTAGGGCGCTCTGTATGGACGCCCCGTGTGCAGTGGGTAGGGTGCGGGGGACCGAAGTTCAGGATGTCACTGTACCCCTGTGAAGGGGGGACGCTGCCTTGTTTCTTATTCCTTATTCCTTAAGGCAGGAGGCGACAGGCTGTGCTGCGCCCCAGGTACAGGGCTCAGCGGATACTGGTGTTGACTGTGTCTGTGAGCCAGGGGTGGATAATAAACCCCCGGCACGGAGGATCCTTGTTGGGGCAGCGCGATCTCAGAGCAAAATGGGCCGCTACCTCCAGGCTGGGACCCGGCCTCACTCTCCACAGCTGGAGCAGCAAGAAGCCCCAGCCCACGGCCAGGGCTCCGGTCACCGGGGCTGCCGTATTCCACACCCAGGGGGGCAGTTTCCACCGCAGGGAGGAAGGAGCGGTGGCCGGAGCCCGTTAAGGCCCCTGCGGGGTGAGGGTCCCTGCCCAGGAGACCTGTCCCCAGCCCCTGCCGCATTGGCCACTGCCCACAGGAGCAAGAAGGGACAGGCACCTGAAAATGTACCCCTGCTTGACGAGGGGAGGGGCACCCTGCCAAGCCCCTGGGCAAGCCGGGGGCACGGGGGTTTGCACGCAGGCAGGCACTCCCCTCCCCCCTCCCTCTCCACTTCCAGCAGAGCCAGCTACAGCCCCTGCCCACGGAGACTGAGCCGGGGGATTGGGAAGGCTGTCCTGAGCTCTCCTGCTTCCGGCACGGGGTCTGGGGTCCGAGTCCGATGCTGCTTGCAGCAGAGGGAGATGCAGGGGAGCATGGATGGGGACGGCCCTGATGCCACTCAGGAAAGGAGACCCTGTGTGGCCGCTCCCTGGTGGGCCTTGGTGTCCCCACCTCTACAGGGGTCCTGACGCCAACCCTGAGGGCTGCGAGTGGGAGGTGGTGGGGTGACAGGGTGGCACCCCGAGCCGGCTCACAGCGCCTGGCGACCCCACCCACCCCCGGTTGTCCTGCTGCTCTGGGCACGTGGCGCTCTCTCCTGATTCAAGTCCTGACCTTGCCTGCGGGCGCCTTGCAGCTGCTCCACTCCTCCGGCCCCTCCACCCCGCTGGCCCTGGTTTGTGTCATCCTGACAGGTGCCACCCACCCTTCCTCCAGGAGTCACAGGCGAGGAGAGCGGGGGAGACGGGAGGAAGTACAGCTGGGACAGAGGACAGGCAGGGGGGGTGGGGGGTGGCAGGCAGGGGCGGGGAGGGCCCGTAGGGGCGGCGGGGGAGTGGGGGAGGCCCAGGCACCAGGCAGACAGGTGAGGGGCAGGGACAGGGGCGGTGGCAGGGAGGAGGGCGCTCAGGGCAGGGGCATCAAGCCCGCCCCTGCTGGCAGGCTCCCAGCTCCAGGCCACAGAGAGGCTCTGACTCCTTGAGTCCCAGGGAAGGAGGGCGAGAGCTCACACTGGAGGCCTCTCCCTCCAATGCTGCCCCCGCCTGGGCCTGTCCGAGACAAGAGGACGTGCCCCAGACCACATGGCCAGTGAGCCTCTGGACGTCAGCCCAGTGCTCTCCCTCGGGCCAAACGGCCTGTCAGGAGCCTGAAGCCCGCGCCCGGGGCCCGCCATGCTCTTCGCGGACTGCTGATGTGTGCGTGTGTGTGTGCGTGTGCACGCGTGTGTGTGCACGCGTGTGCGCGTGTGCGTGTGTGCGCGTGTGTGTTCGTGCCTGTTGAGAGTGGTGACAGTGGCTGCAAGAGGGATACAGCCTGCCCTGGGGTGGGGAAGGGACAGCAGCTGTGAGGGCATGCGGGTCTGTGACCCAGCTGGATATGGGGCCCATCCACAGCCGTGATCACCAAGACCCCACCGGCCGCAGATGGGGGTGGGGTCAGGGGACCGATCCGTGATCCCCGGCAGGCCCGGGGCCCTCTCTGGACAAAAGGGTCTCCCTCCAGTGGGGCGGGGGTGTGTGCAGTGGAGTGTGTCCATGTGGATGCATGTGGGTAGTCCTATGGGGGATGACGTATGTGCGTTTGCGTCTGCAGGGGTGGGCTGGAGAGGGCGTGTTTCTGTAGGAGCATGTGGGCATGTGCATGCACACACCGGGTGAGGGCATGGATGGGGGTCCTCGGGCCCCCCCGGTGCCCCCCGGTCCACCCAGAGCTTGTCCGTGGATCCCAGAACCTTACACTCAGGCCCCACTGCCCACCCGGCAATGGAGCGCTCTGGGGTTCAGGCTCCAGCCACAAGTACCACCCGTGTGCAAGCTCCCCAGGGGCAGCGCACATCCGGCCACCTCTGCCAGGCCACGGAGAGTCCCTGGGCCTCGTGGGTCAGCAGCCACCCTGAACGTGCAGTTCTTTCCAGGGCTTCCCTGGGGGCTGGAGCCCACACGTGGCCGTCTGCGGCTTTGCCTCCCTCTGGGCTCTGCCGTCTGGGGAGCGGTGTCTCGGCAGGAAAGAGGAGGCAGCCCCGCCCCGCGCAGGGGCCCGGCAGGTGACTGGGGCTCAGGTGAGTCCTGCAGGGCCGTCTACGGGGGACCCCTGGGATACTCGGGGACTCAGGGCTTCAGGCTTTGGGCTGAACTGTGGGCAGAGCCCACGGTCCCCAGTTCCCAGATCCCAGGCCTGGAGGCAGGGTTTGCAGTCCTTCCGGGGCTCCTGACCCCCCAACGTTGCTGCTCCGTGGGTGGTGCTTTCCAGGACGGGGTGAGCAGCACAGGTCAGAATGTCAGAGGCGTCCATACCAGCCCCAGATGCCCAGGAAGGTGCAAGGAACCACGCACAGACCTCTGACCTGGCATGAACAGTGGCCTGAGGAGCCCCCCGTCCTGGTTCTCGCCCAGGGACCTGCCCACAGCCTCACCAGCCAAGCTGTGGCTGTTCCTGACCTGGCCAAAGGCAGGGCCCCCCGGGCAGCTCCACGGTCGTCTGTGGGTCTCCACCAGCTGGGGGCTCTGCTGTCATCACCGCCACTTGACAGGTGAGAAAACAGGGTTCCAGAGGGGCAGTGAGTGAGCATGGATGCAGGCTTTTGGACCCCACTGGACCAGGCTTCCTCTGCCACCTTGCGGAGGGGCTTCGGGGAGTGGGTGCCCTGCTTCCGTTGGGGGGTGGCGTCCATCCTCACATCCAGGTGGGCAAGGCCACAGGGGGCATGCGCGCACCCTGCCCACGTGGGACGGGGACTGGGCGGGGCCGGGTGCTGGTCTCGGGGCTGAGGCTGGGCCGTCTGTGCTCTGCTGCTACAGCCCAGCCAGCTTGGGGTCCAGTCACCTGGAAGTCCCCACCTGGAAGCCTGGGGATGGCAGTGGACCATGCTCTCTGGATGGAAGGCTGTCTATCTGTAGGAGGGGGCAGGAATGCGGCTGTGTGGCCTCTTCAATCTCCCTGTCTCTGTCTGTCTGTCATACACACACACACACACACACACACACACACGCACGCACGCACACCCACACACCCACACACCCACACACAGTCAGGGAGGGAGTGACCAGGGCTGCAGACAGGACCATGGGGACCGCCCTGCAGTGTGGTCAGGTGGCCACACGGTGGAGACCTGGCCCCATTTTTGGAGCTGGTGTGGCCCAGAGATCCAAGGGAGGAGGCTTTGGCTTCCTGGGTGACCCGGAGAAGGATGGGAGGGGTCAGGGGTCAACAGGCACTGGGGAGGGGAGAGTAGGGCCTGGTGGGGGAGGCATGGGGCCCAGGCAAGGCCGCCTGCCCAGAACCCCCTCCCGCGCCAGGCAGAGCAGGGTCGCTCATGTCCCCAGGGGCAGGCGGGGCACCTGGAAACTGAGAGCCCTCCCGGGACTCCCACATGTGGGGGTCCCCCAAACCCCTCCCCAGTCCCACCTCACAGCTCTGCATCTCACTGTCACCACGAGGATGACGGGGGCCAAGCCTGAGGACACGGGGCCTCCAACCAACACACACACCTGAGTGCACACACACGCACGTGCCCATGCACACACACACGTGCCCTTCATTCACGTGGAGGGGAGTATGGAGGGCTCAGCCTGCGAGGGAGGGGTAGGTGCCGCGTCTGGGGGAGGCTAATGTCCAAGGCCCCCTACTCACCAGGCACCAACACTGGGGTGACACAGGTCGGGGCGCCAGCTCCCCTGGGGCCACACAGCAGGTTTCCCGCCCGCCTCAGTTGGCTGTGCCTGTTTCCGAGGACCAATGTGGCCGGGCCACCCCCATGCCCCCCACCTGTTCCTGCTCCCCAGCACGGTGTCCCCATCACTGCACCACTGCACTCTCAGGGCCGCGCACGACCCCACCCCCTCCTCAGCTCTCCTTTCTTCCAGGGCAAAGCCAGGTTCAGGGGACAGCGGGGCCCCATAATTGCTCACGGTGTGCGCAGCTGGGGGAAACAGCCCGTGCTGTCCTTCGAGACTCCGTTGAGCCCAAGGCGCTTCCGTGGGGGCCCAGAGGGCTGGCAGGTGGCACTTCCTGCGGGCGCCCAGGGCCAGGGGCGTGGGCTCAGGCCATCTAAATCTGGGAGCAAGGAGAGGCCTTCCCCAGAGACAGCTCCTCAATAGAAGGTGCACCCCTCTTTACAGCAGCCCCGGGGGGAAGGTGACCCCTGCTTCACGGACCGGGGGACTGGGCCTGTCATGTGGCTGTTCTCAGCCCAGCCCCATGCCATCCAGCCCCGGGTGGACCGAGGGCCAAGCCAGCTTGGTTCTGAGCCTCTCGCCTCCCCAGCATCCCATCCCAGGGGACCAGTGTCCGCCCCGCATCCGGTGCTGGGCTCTGCCAGTCCCAAAGTCACCCGCGCCTGCAGGGCCCCCTCCTGGATATCCAGGGCTGACCCAGAACTGTCCCCACAGACGCATCCAGCCCAGAACCCTGGCCACACTGGGAGGAAGGACGTGGCCACGCCAGCACAGCCTGTCGGCCCGGGGCAGCCTGACGGCCACAGACAGGCAGCCTGGGGACTGTGGGCACGAGTGGCCGCCGCAGCGGGCTGAGGCCTGGCCCTCAGGGCCTGCACAGCCAGCGCCTGCAGGCAGTTGCCACTCGGGCCTGGGGGCTCCCACCTGGGAGTGAGGGGAGACCTCGCGGGAGCTCAAGCTTCCACCTCACTCGCAGGCCTGCAGGAACCGGGGCGAGATGGTGGGAGGGCCTGGGTAGACCCCGAGGGCCCTGCACGCCCCCTGCCTGGAACACCTGGCCCTTCCTGCAGGTGGCCCCTGTCCCCACGAGCCCTCGCTGGCCACGCTCCCTTCCCAACGTCCACCCAGTTCTCGTGCGAGGGGAGGCCCTGGGGGTTGTCCAGGATGGGTCTAGGAAGGCACGGGTGGATGCCTGGGGGGTCTCTGCACCCCACATTCAGGATCACCAAGTCAGGGCCCCCTTCCCTCCTCAGCCCGGGCCCTCCTAAGACAGGAGCCTCTGGGTAGAGCCCCCGGCCAGCTGGGTGCCCTGGTGGGCATCACCACCTCCAGTGAGGAGACTGGCCCCCAGGCCCCTGGGTAGCAGCAGGAACTCCTACAGGGGAGGCTGCTGCCTGGGCTGAGGCGGGCCACTGGGCAGCACGTCCTGGCCGGGGGGCCAACAGGCCACTGGGCCTTTTCTGCATCAGCTGCTCCCCGGGCTGCGCGGCCAGCGGGGGCCGGCTCTCCACTCCTCCAATCACTCCCATGCCGGCCGGCAAGCTGGGGGTGACTCCAGTCCCAGCCACCCCAAGGCCCAGAGCCCCCAGTCCTTTGACCCCCCAGGTCTGGTGGGAGGGGCTCCTCTGAGACGCCCACATCCCTCACCCTCGAGGCAGCCCCCACCCCGCCTATCACCTGCCCTGGTACCTGGCTGGGGAGTGTCTGACCTGGGGGTCTGTCCCCTGCACCCCTCCCCCACCTCCTCCACACACCCCTTCTTCCATCCTCCCCACACATCTGACCACCCGTCCCTTGAGTGCCCAGAGCCTGCCTGTCCCCTGGCCTTGGTCACGCAGGAGCAGCACCCACACGATGGACAGGGACCACCCACGTGCAAAACAAACGCGGAGTCACAGCTGATCTACAACCCTGAACTAGCCAGTCCTCTGGGAAGGTGAAAAACAGATCTTTTCAGAGCAGCTGGATTAATACAAGAGTGCAATTGCTTTCGAATGCTCTCATTCATCCAGCAAAGGGTTCCTGGGACTCTGCTCTGTCCTGTGCCTCTTAGCGTTTCTACAGACGTGTGGGCTCTGCCCCCAGAGCTCATAATCTAATGAGAAGTAAGTTGCGTTTGAACTCATGTCCATTGGCTCAGTAAAACGGGGGATGTTTAATGGATAGATAGGTGGAAAATGGATAGATCAATGCATAGATAGATCCATGGATGTAAAGAGGGAGGGAGAGAAGGGAGAGATGGATGATGGATGGAGAGATGGACAGATGAGTGGGTGAGTGGATGGATGGGTAAATGAATAGATGACTGGATGAATGAGTTAATGGATGGATGCATGGATGCATGGATGGATGATGATGGATGGATGGACGATGGATGGTTGCATGGATGGATAATGGATGCATGGATTGATGCATGGATGGGTAGATGATGGATGGATGATGATGGATGGATAATGGATGGATGGATGGATGGATGTGTGGATGGATGATGGATGCGTGGATGGATGATGATGGATGGATGGACGATGGATGGTTGCATGGATGGATAATGGATGCATGGATTGATGCATGGATGGGTAGATGATGGATGGATGATGATGGATGGATAATGGATGGATGGATGGATGGATGTGTGGATGGATGATGGATGCATGGAAGGAGAAACAGAAGACAGACCTTCACGTGTTCACTGTCCTCTACATCTACATTCCTGGTGTAGAGGCCCAACTCCAGCTTCATGAGCTCTTAGATAGCCTCTCGCAAACTGGCCTAACAGGCCCCCAGTTTGTTAAAATCCAACGCTTCCCAAAGTCAAATCTGGTGGAGAGTCAACATAACCCCCAAAGCCCTGGTCACCTGGGTCCTCACAGCCGGGGCACGGAGGCTGCACAGATGCTGATCCCTGTGACCTGCTGAGACCTCAGCTGGCCTCCTGCACACCGAGCTGAGGTTACATGGATAGACAGACGGGTCAGAGACAGTGCACACACCTGCGCAGCAACCCCTGAAGGGACTCTCAAGACCTCTGGAGAATGCTAGAAAGTGCCTGCTGGCCGTGTCACCTGTCTTCTAGGCCCAGCTGAAAAGTCACCCCCTCCAGGAAGCTTTCTCTGAACCGGAGGGCCTCCCCCATCCCATCCCTCCATGGGGGTCATTGAGAGCCCCCTGGGTTCTGTCCTGGGCACCAACCAGGGACTGCCCTAAGCTGGGGTGGGGTCTCTGGGCAGGTGGGAGGCTGAGGCCGGAATCCCTGCCTCCCCTAGACCTGCATCCACCTGACAGCATTGAGCAAAGGCCCCACCAGACCCCTCCCTCCAGACCAGCCTGTTCAGGGCTCAGAGAGAGGTGGAGAGAGTCGCCCTGGGTGCCTCGGAGATGGCAGGGCAGAGCCTGCCCCACCCTGGGCTGGGCCTGCGTGTGCCTCCAAAGGATGGGTCCTCCACCGGGGTCCCTGCACACAGGCCCATGCCCACCCCACAGGGGCGAGTGCACCGTGGGGAGGGCCGCGGGGGTCTAACTCCCAGGCTGCGGCGGCGGCAGCATGGATGGATAATGGATGGCCTCAGCCCCCTCCCCGCCCAGCGTTTAGCACCCCTCCCCATCCCCCCCTGGGGAGGTTTGCAATCCAGTGTCCCAACCTGCCCATCCTGTTTGGAAGAAAGCTCCGCCAGATTCTCTGGAGCCGGGCGCTCAGACGTTGGTTGGGAGGGAGATGAAGTGTGCAGGAAGCGGCAGGAAGCGTGGCAGCGGTGGCCCGTGTGCGTGTGTGCAGGAGCCCAACACGTGTCCAAGCACGTGGCGGCATGGGAGGCCCAGGACACAACTGTGCGTGTACAGGCATGTTCGCAGCGCCCAGGTGTGTGCTACGTGTGCCGGTGGGCGAGCGCACATGTGTGCCTGCCCCCCCGTGCCATTGGGCACACTTGGGGGGTAGGGGGCACCCGGGCACCCTCATGGCCTCCCGGCCTGTCTGGCGTCCCCAGAGGCCCCAGCACAGCCCCTCCCCGTGCAGAGGCCCCACCCTCCTAGCGGGTCTCCTGAGGGTCTAGGAGTCCCAGGAAGTGGCGGGGTTTTGCAGAGATCAGAAGGCACACCAGGCCGCAGAGGCCAGGAGACCCCACCAGACACCAGCCCAGGAGGCAGGGCCATTGCTCTGTTGGGTTCACAGGGGCCGCCAAGGCCTGTGGTCAGCTTGGCTGAGCCTGCATCAGGGTCACGGCACCTGGGAAGGCCCGTGGGGAACTGCTCACCCCGCCCTGGTGGCCACGGGAGGCCCAGGGGGGAACCTGAGCCCACGTGCATTCTTGAGGGGACAGCTCCCTGCAGGCCCCCCTCAGCCAGAGGTTGGCCTCCCGCCTCTGGCCAGGCACCTGTGTGGGCAGCGGTGGCCTCCACATGGCCACGCTCACCCGGAAATCTCTGCCATCCTGAACCATAAAGAGGCCGCTGCCTTTCTGATTCTGCGATTTTATAGCAAAACACAGAGATAAGTCAGCTTTGATTTGGTCTCCGTTTTATGAGGTTATGTTCTTACTTGCTCTCTCGTTCGGGGGAACAAACGGGTTTATGGCCAGACGCCCCACCTCTCCGTCAGCGGCAGGTGGCGTGGCGGCGGCCACTCTGATAAGACGGGTCCTGCCCCTCCTGTCTGCCGTCGGTGGAGGGGGTGGGGCGCCGGGGGCCTCTCCGGCAGACTACTCCTGCCGGGCGGCACCAGAGGCCCCAGGGCAGCCACCGCCATCGGTCCCCACTCCCCACCCCCAGTACCAGGACCAGCGGGATGCTCTGGGCATGAGGACAGACTCTGTCTCAAGTCAGCCTCCATCGAGGTCTCTCCACCCTGGACACCATTGAGGTGAGCAGGCCTCTGGCCCTGGCTGGGAACCACATGCCTCCCTGGACACCTGGGTGAACTCCGAGCCTCGGGGATTCTGTGGTGGGAGGGGCCACAGGGCAGTGCCAGTTTCAAAGGGGCCGGAGGAAGCCTTGGGCCCTGCCCCTGCCAGTCTGGGGACATCAAAGGGCCTGGTAGAGGAGCACGGAGACGCCCAGCACTCTGTCTCCAGAGGGAGCGGCCGGCCAGCCCCGCCCTACCCTGGGTCCAGAGGAAGGCCCCCCACGGTGACCCCAGGGCGCCCGGATCTCACCCCGAGGCTCCCCCTCTGGGGCCTCTTGGAAGCACCTTCAGGGTGGGTGCACACTGCTCCCGACTGGAGCGGGTGGCGGGTGGCCTACTGGGGGCTGGGATACAACCCGGGCCGCCTCATGAGCACCCAGTTCTGACGGGGATCAAGGAGCTTCTGCAAGTGCAGGGAGCTTTTGGGCCCAGGATGATGGGCCGGGTACCAGGAGGCCCAGCCTTGGTGGCGGGACGTTACCTCCGGCACCCCCACACTGGGGGCCGAGAGCACCCACAGCTGAGCCCCACGCTCGGGCAGCCGAGGCCGTCTGTCCTCCATACTCCTGGCTGCTGCCTCTCATCATCATGACTGCCTGGTCATCACCCCATCTCCAGTGCCCACCTTCCTCCAGATCCAGAACACCGGGGGTGGAGGGGCCCATGGGTTGAAAGGGGACAGAAGCCACCGCCCGGAGTGCAGGCCCAGCCAACCCATGGCCCTGGGTAGCGGCTGGGAAGAGGGGGTGTGCTGGCCTGCATGGGGTGGGGCGCCCAAGAGCCCCCTCCCTGCGGGCCCAGGTCCTCTCCTCTCACTGCCCTGGCAGCACGGGGGTCAGGACAGGATCCAACACTGTCCTCCCGGCGGCCCCTCTCAACGACATTTGGACCCATGGGATCTGAGGACCAGAGCATGGCACCCTCAGGCTCACCCACAGGCTCACCCAGGCAGGACGCAGGAGGCCTGCGAGCCTTCCCGACTCCATTCCTAAAATAACTGATAGACTCCTGGGTGGGGGTGGGGCCCTGCAGCTTCAGAGATTCTAGAAGATTCCAGGGCAGGGATCCCGATGTGGCAGCTCCCCTGGCTTGGTGTGTCTGCAGAGGGCTCCCCTCCTCCACAGGATGCCATAGCCAGGGGCGGGATTGGCAGCCTGGTTCGGGGGAGGGGCGGTGGGGACCAATCACTGTTGGCGTCTGGGTGGTGCTGCCCCTGACCTGGGCTGTCCTGAGGGCCAGTGATCGCTGTGAGTCCTCAGCCCCCTGCCGCCCCTGCAGCTGCACTGGGTCTCCAGCGACCGACCCCTCTGTCGTTCTGTGACCCCTGTCCCTGCCCCAGGGGGTCAGACCTGGGCTGGTTGTGGCCACAGGAACAGACCTGGGACCGACATCGCGGAAAGAGCGCGCAAGGTGCAGTGGTGTCTCCAACTCCGCAGCCACGGGCGCCAGTCCCTTTCCCAGCAGAGGAGACCCAGGCAGACACTGGCCAGGCTTTGCTGGAAGGGGTCAGCAAGGGTCAGGCTCTACCTCTAGAGACATCTGAGACCAAGGGACCAGGCCGGGCACTGGGTGTGGGAGAGCCCGGGGTGGGGTCCCCAGGAGAAGGGCCCTGCACTGGACACCATTCATCACTTCTGCCGCTTTTTCACATTTACTCCCTGAGATCAGGCCGCCTCGTAACACTGCCGTTGGCCGGGTGGCAGTCACGGTGTGGTGGCCACTCACCACTTACCAACGCAGCTGTTTCTCCCTGTGGGTGACCCCTCCAAGAAACCGTCTCCCGTCACCTGCTGGCAAGATCCAGAAAGCAGCAGAGCAGGCAAGACCCCAGGTCTTTTGGGAGAGTGGCGTCAGGCAATGGGGCCCGAGGAGGACCAGCCCTGCCACAGACACCTCGGGGCCAAAGGGAATGGGAAGAGGTGGACTTGGACGTGGGAATGGCCACCACCTTCCCTTTCTGGCATTTTCGTTTCTCCGTGTGCACACAAAAATGACCCAGTCAATAAGCATGGGACTTCCCTGGCGGCGCAGTGGTTAAGAATCCGCCTGCCAATGCAGGGTACACGGGTTCGAGCCCTGGTCCGGGAAGATCCCACATGCCGCGGAGCAACTAAGCCCGTGCGCCACAACTACTGAGCCTGCGCTCCAGAGCCCGCAAGCCACAACTACAGAGCCCACGTGCCACAACTAATGAAGCCCACGTGCCTAGAGCCCGTGCTCCGCAGCAAGAGCAGCCCCTGCTCGTGGCAAGTAGAGGAAGCAATGAAGACCCAAAGCAGTCAAAATAATAAATTAAATGAAAAAAAACTAAGATTAAAAAAAAAATCAACAAGCATGAAACAAAAGGCTGAGCAATAAGGAAGCACAATTTCACGGCTTAGTTTTTGTTTCTTTTCTCACAATGATGACAAAATCCTGGTGCAACCTGATCCGGGATTTGACAGTGTGGTGTTGACCCCCATCTGTCGCACACACGTCACGTAATATTTCATTTCTTTCTTGCAACCTGGGAAGGTATCCCCACTTTCCAGAAGAGAGCACTGAGGCCGGGCAGGATGACCTCCCCCGGGTCAAGGGGCTGGTGTGGGACAGAGCTGGGCTGGGGGATACAGGCCTTCCTCCGTCACGCAGGCTGGCAGGCTCCACGTGTCAGGTGCTCAGTCTGAGTTCTCTCCGCTGCCTGACAAAAGGGGCTTCAAAAAGGAGCGGCCGTGGAGTCACTGCCGCCCTCGGTCCAGGCTGCCGGGCTCAGCAGGGCTGCTCTCCCCTGGGGTCCCTGTGTGCAGTCGGGTGGCGGGGGGGCTCTCTCACCTCCAAGCCCTTCGTGCTCGAGTGTCGGGAGGTTGATGCCGGCTTTGGCTGGGACCTCCGCGGGGCTGGTACATTTACACGTGGCTCCTGTGTTGCCCCGGTTCCTCCCAGCGTGGTGGCTGGCCCCCAAGGGCAAACGGTCACCCCAAGAGCCAGGCTGTGCTGAGCACCTGCTGTGGGCCAGGCCTGCTCTAGGTGTGGGGACACACAGCTACCTTCTGGTAGAGGAAACCAGACAGTGAACAGATAAATATCTATCTTCTAGAGATGTCAGACGTTGACCCTGGAGAAAAATCCATGTGGGCCGTGGGGACAGAGCCCCAAGTCTATGAGGCACTGCTGTTTAGGTAAGAAGCTCTCGGTAGGCCTCTCCGAGAAGCTGTGGGAATGCGGATCTGCTCCAGACGTTTCCCTGCAGAGGGAGCAGCGTGTGCAAAGGCCCTCAGGCTGGAGTGTGTGCTGTGCTAATGGAACAGTAGGAAGAGTGGTCTGTGGAGGTGAGAAGGTGGAGGAGGGGTGGGAGAGCAGGTGGGAAGGAAACTGGGCCGGACCTCAGAGGGAGAGCGATGAGGTGGACCATGTCCACGGCCCCCAGGGAACGCAAGGCCCACACCAGGTCAGAGACTCTCAGAACGGCTTGCAGAGCCTGTTAAAATGCAGGTCCCGCCCCACTCCTGACCGAAGGGGCTGTGGCCAGGCCTGGGGATGTGCATTGGATTCTCCCAGGACCCTCCCAGGAGCCCCCAGTTTGGCAGCCCCGTGAGCCTGAGGCCTGAGAATCTAGGAAGGCCAGGGCAGAGTGGGGGAAGGGCCTGTGCTGGTGCCTCGGGGGGCGGCGGGGGGGGCGGGGGCCTGTCGTGAGCTGGGTGGCAAGCTGGTTGCCAAGCACAAAACGGGGTCACTCGCCAGGCCTGTGAGCGGTCCTGACAGACCCCCGCACGCCGAGCCTGGCTGGCCGCACATTCCAGAAATAACCTGTCCTGCTCCCAGCTCCACAGCTCAGAGGCCAGGCCACTGAGGTCCCAACCTGTCTGTCTGGAGCAGCGTCAGGTCGCATTGGCTCCTGGCCTGGTGAGGCCCGGTCCTTTCTCTTCCCGAGACAGAGGCCGGCAGCCCTCCGGGAGGACGGCAGAGGGCCGGTGAGACAGCAGGACGGACGGATAGGCGGGCAGGTGGCCTGAAGCAGGGGCCAGGACCCAGGGGGTGGGTAAGCCTGAAAGGCCAGGGATGGTGGTGACAGAAGCACCCAACAGGGATGGGAGAGAACAGCAGAGCCCGGAAGTCTCTGGAAAAGTGACCAAGTCACAGGCAGGCCTGAGAGGGGCCAGGAAGAGACCAAGGGGCATCTGTGGGGTGGAGAGATCAGGGCAGAACCTCCAGCCCTGAGGGAGAGGGCACACCGGGCCCAGAGGGCAGCGGGTCAGACCCAGACCATCCAGAATAGACAGAGGCACACGGCACTGCCAGGGCTGGGACTCGGGGAGCTGGCAGCCAGCTCGGGGCCCATCAGGGGTGACATGACTCAGGTGTCCTCGGAGGGAGGGGCGGGGGCAGCCCAGCCCATCCAGGAGTCCCCACCCCAAGGCGCAGGGCCCAACCCAGGAGATTAAGAGGTGGAGGGACTGGGGGAGTTGGAGGGCACAGTGGTCCCTCTCCCCAGGGCTGGGCTGCACGTCTCCCCAGCCCAGGCAGGGGCCATGGCCTGGCCAGGGCATAGAGCGACCAGTATGGACAGTGGCTATGAATGAAGGGGGATAGGGGCCCCACTGGGCCCTCTCTGATCCCTGGCGCCACGGCCTCCCCTCCCCTGCCGGCCTGCAGGCCTGGACCTGCCTCCCCTCCCCTCCCGTCCACTGCTCCTCCCAGGTGACTGTCGAGTCCTGCCCTCCCCGCAGGGTGGGCTCCAGCCTCGGCGCTTGCATACTCCCAGGGACCAGGCGTTCACTACCTCCAGGCCACCCTGACCCTCAGGGTCCCGCGGATGGAGCCCAAGCCTGAGACCTCCTCCCAGTGTCCCCGGCATGGCAGGGACAGCTCTGTGAAGCCTGGAGGACAGGGTTGCCTCTCTCTGTCCAACTCACTCTGTCCAGCCTGAGGGCTTCCCTGTCCTGTCCCCTCCCCAGGACCACGGGGGTCCGAGTGTTCAGAGTTTGCAACCAGGGGCTTCCTGTACCTAGAGGGACGTTTCCCGGGAACAGAGAGGGTGGACATTGCAGGCAGGCATGAGGGGTGTCCAGGCCTGGCCCCTCGAACCAACCCCTCCAGCGAGGACACCGGACCCCAGTCCAGGCACCTGCTGAGGGGGACATGGCCATGCTCGGCTCTCCCCCCAACCCAGCCCTCTGCTCACACAGGCGCCTTGGTGACCCCATGGACACAGCCCAGGCCTACTTGCGGTGGTCATGGCCTCTACAGCCCCCACTGACCATCTCCTGGGTCCCTGTCCTGGGACTTGCTTCTAACCAACAGGATACAGCAGAAGAGACCACATGGCCTCCAAGATTAGGTCACAAAGGGCTCTGGCTCCGTGTCAGGCCTCTCACTCCCTCACTCTCCCTGAGGGAAGGCAGCAGGGGCTGCCCCCAGAGAGGCCCTTGGGGCAAGGAACGGACATGCAGCCTGCAGTGCGGGGGGCCAGGGTCAGGTCAGGAGCAAAGGCAGCCACAACGTGGGAGTCCTGGCCAGCTAGACCCTCCACAACCGAAGCCTCCCAGGAAACCCCTGGTGGCATAGAAGTCTTGATTTAGCCCAGTTTATGAACAGGGGGTGGGGCTCAGAGAGGCGGGGCTGTCCGACCCCCTTGCTAAGGTGAACAGGCTGGCCTCCTCTGCCCTGCAGTGTGGACCCAGGCCACCAGCACAGACTCAGGCCTCACAGTTTGCCCTACAGTCCACTCCTGAGGAGTCTGTGACTGACTGGGTCTGGGACATCAGAGAAGGCTTCCTGGAGGAGGGGGGGGGGGTCCCAGAAGGCCCAGGTGGGAGGGGAGATGAGATGGTTCTCCAGGCAGGACGTGATCCCGGAGCGCTCCCCAGTCCACCCAGCAAGGACCCTCCTGTGGTGGGAGGTCTCTACCTGCCTCCTAGGGAAGGGGACAGAGGGGGAGTCATCAGGCCGGAGAGCCAGGTCCCTTATGCAAACGCTGAGTTGTGACCCCAAGGAAGGGACCAATGCAGCACCTATGGCAGAGGTGGGGCTGCAGGAAACTGCTGACCTGGGCCTGGACAAGGGTGTCCCCGGGCTGGGTGGTGTGTCTGGGGGAGGTCACAGGCTGCGGGCCCAGGATGGCAGGGAGCGCGAGGGGGGGAAGCAGGTGTGAGAGGGGCCACCGGCTGGCAGGGCTCCCCGGGCGCCAGCCGCCGTCCCACCTGCTCACAGGGAGGGCAGGACCCTGACCCCAGGCCCATTTTCATTTCACAGCCCGGCGCCCAGCCACTCTCCCCAGCCCTGCCCTCGAGGGAGTGGTTGGGCAGCAAGGGCCAGGATCCATCTGTCTGGACTTGTCCCTGCAGGACAGTGGGGCCACCCCAAGAGGACAGGGTGGCAGAGGGGCGAGCATATGGCCAGTCGTCCATAGCTCCAGCAACTCCACGTGGATGAGAACGGGTCAGCACGGCCACTCTGCAAGCAGACAAGGGAGGGCCACCCAGCAAAGGGCCTGGGTGCCCCTTGGGCCCCAGACAGCTCTATCCACAGGCCCATTGCCTGGCACTGGTTTTTGGCAGAGAGTGTCAGCAGTGCCCCTCAAAGGTGCCACCCTGGTCACAGCACCGTGGCCATGGCTGGGCTTCCCCTGACCCCTGTGTCCAGGGCCCCGCAACACAGGTCCAGGGTTCAGCTGTGACTCAGGGCGGAGGTTGGGGGGGTCCAGGGGCCAGGACAAGTGCCCAGGCAGCCCCGTGAGAGGATGCCCGCAGCGCGCACAAGCCTGACCGGGTGACGATTCACTTCACCAAAGGAGTCCTTACTTATAAAGGACCTGCTCGGTGGGGCCGTGTCCGCTCTTGCTGGAACACAGGCCGAGAGCCGGCCCCGCTCCGAGGGCCTGTCCAGCCACAGGCGAGCAGGCCTCCAGGCAGCCCTTGGGGGTGAACGGGAGTAGGGTTTGCAGGACACACGCCGGGGACGCCCGCAGCCCAGCCTGGGTGGACGGCAGACCTTGGCAGGCAGGTCGCCGGCGGGGAAGTTTATGGCCACCTTGGGGAGCCCCCAGCCCGGCAGCTGGCCCGGGCCCTGCACCTGCCTCTGTGTTTGCACAAATCCCTTCCCTAATAGAGTTAATCACAGAGCTTTGATGACTGTGCCAGGGACCCATGGGGGCCCCCCTGGCTGTGGGGAACAAACACACCATTGTCTCCAGCCCCACCGCCTCCGGCCTGTTAATGGGTAAATGGGGAATGACGGTCCCTGCCTGAGGCCGGGGTGGGGAGCCACTGGGTATGGCCTGGGCGCACCACCCCCATCCCACCGGCTGCTGCCGTCTACACTGGGGCCCCCAGCCTGCAAAGAGCACATGATTCTCCCCTGCTCTGGAACCAGCCTTCAGAACTCTGGAGCCAGGACACAGGCCCAGGGGAGAGCAAGACAGCCACTCCAACGGCCCCATGATGGGGCTGGCAGACCCCACTCACTGCACACCTTGAGGCCCAGAGGAAGGAAGGGGACACGTGAGCAAACCTCACGCACCACAGGCGGGAGTGTAAACTGGCGCAAAACGGGGCAGTTCCGCGACCCCCCAGCAACTTCGCTCCAAGGCGCAGGCCCACGAGAATTGAAAGCGGGTCTCAAAGACACACTTGCTCACCTGAGTTCACAGCAGCCAGGCGGGGTAAGCAACCCAGCGTCCATCCGGGGATGAACAGATAAACACAACGTGGTCCAGCCATGCAAACAGTCTCATTCAGCCTTAACGAGGAAGGAGGTTCTGACACACATGACATCATGGGGGAACCTTAAGGAAACCGGGCACAAAAGACCACAAATGCAATTCGGTTTATATGAAACGTCCAGAAAAGAAAACTCGCAGACAGAAGGCAGACTGGAGGCTTGGGAGTTGGAATGGGGAGTGGGTGCTTATGGGTACCATTTCTTCTTGGGGTGATAGAAACATCCCGAGCAAGACACAGGTGATGGTTGCACAGTGCTGTGGATGGAATAAACGCTGCTGAATTGTGCCCTTTAAAATAGTTAATCTGGGGACGTCCGTGGCAGTCCAAGGGTTAAGACTCCACGCCTCCAATGCAAGGGGAGTGGGTTCAATCCCTGGTCAGGGAACCCACGTGCCGTGTGGTGCGCCCAAAAAAAAGGAAAAGAAAGAGAAAAGAAAATAGTTAATTTTATGCGATGTGAATTTCACCTCAGTTTTTGAAAGAACAACCCACTGAGACAGATGCACAGACAGCGGGTTCCGGAGCGTGGGAAACCCAGAGAGGCTCACGGTGGGAGGCGCGGAACGGGAGCCAGGACAGCCTGGCTCAGACCCCAGCTCTGCCTGTTACTGACTATGACCGTGGGCAGGTGACCTGGCTTCCCTGGGCCTGGGTGTCCCCGGCTGGGGCTCTGGGCCTCCCCGGACAGTCGGGAGAATAAGTCAGCCTTTGGGTGACGATGGTGCCCACGCAGAGTTAGCCGCAGCCTCAGGAGGGACCCTCCCCCGATGCCCTCCCCCGAGTTCCTTGACTCCTGTTCACTCATCCTTTTCCCCCGAAGACCTACTACGCGCCAGCCAATCGCCGGGAGCCAGGAGTGAGCAGGTGGCACAGAGCTCCCAGTTCTAGGGGAGATGGCACCGCCCCCTGAGGGCAGAGCTGCCCCATCCGCAGGAGCCAGTCGGCCCCACTCTCCCCTCCCGGGCCTGGGCTTGGTGCTGGGGTGGTGCCCCTGTCCCACGCCGACCCTGCCTCCAGCTGACCTCACCGCCAGTGGGAGCAGAGGTGTTCCTGGCGGGGCTGCCTCACCACCTGCAGCACCCCCCTGCCTCCTGGCTCCCCTCCCCTGGGGACCCCAACCCTGGACAGGGCCTCGCCTGCTTCCTGACTCTTCAGATACCCCCACAACTGGACCCAAGTCTACGGGATTGGTTGTTTTTTTTTTTTTACCTAATAGCCTTTTTTTTTTTTTTTTTACAGCAGTTTTAGGTTTACAGAAAACCGAGCAAAAAAGCGCAGAGTTCCCATATCCAGCCCTCATCCCCAAACAGTTTCCCCCGTTATTAGCATTTTGCATCGGTGGATACGTTTGTTACAACTGATGAACCAACAGCGATACATAAAAATAAATTTTATTGCGGTAAAATATACAAAACGTAGAATTTACCACCTTAACCACTTTTAAGTGTAAGGGGGCTTTAAGTGCACTCACACTGCTGTGCAACCACCACCTCTATCCGCCTCCAGAAATTCTTCATTGTCCCAAACTGACAATTGGTCCCCACTAAACTCCCCTGCCCCTGCCCCCGCCCCGGGGCCCCACCATCTCCTGTCTGTCTCTATGAATCTGACTCTTCCAGGGACCTCATGTGAGAGTTAATCCTTTGGAGTCTGGCTTATTTCACTGAGTGTCGTGTCTCCAAGGTTCATCCACGATGTGCCATGTGCCAAAATTTCCTTCCTTTTTAAGGCTGAATAATATTCCACTGTATGGATGGACCACATTTTGCTTATTCACACTAATAAATTATTAAAGGAAGCCCACAGCTGACGTCAGTGTTCATTCCCAGGTTGCACGTTCTATGGGTTTGGACAAACGTATGAGGACTTGTATCCGTATATTATCATCTTACGTGGAGTGTTTCACTGCCCTTAAAACTCTCTGTGCTCCCCCTTTCATCCCTCCCCAAGCCCTGATCTTTCCCTGTCTGCCTAGTGCTATGTTTTCCAGGACGTCGCAGGGTTGGAAACAGCCTGTGCCTCTTCAAATGGGCTGCTGTCACCAATGATGAGCGTTTACGTTTCCTGTGTGTCTCTTCCTGAACACATGGCTCATTTCTTTTGGACACGCCCAGTCCTCTCCCATCAGAAAGACCCCCTGCCCTGAAGGCTGCCCCTAAAACTCCCGCCAACCTCTTTACCTCGTGCTGTGGTCTCCCCTCCCCTTCCTCCCACCCGCTCTCAGCCTCTGCTAATGTGCCAGGCAACATGCACCTCTCTGTGATTAGAGGGCCCTGGGCCTCCCGAGGCTGACCAGGTGGCCCATGCCAACCCCAGCCCCTCTCTGTCCTCTGAAGGATGTGCCCAATGGGCCACAGGGCCCTGGCATGTGCTGCACCCCCACCGAGTGACCCTTGTTGAGCGCCGCTCCCTTGGGAAGCCTTCCCTAGCCTCCGAGCCAGGCCCTGTGCCCCTGGTCTTCACGCGTAGTTCACACACATGCCGGGCACTGCTCGGGCACGGGGGAACGTGAGGAATGAAACAGACCAAGTCCCGGCAGCAGTGAGGCCTCCATTCTGGTGGGAAGGAAGCAGAGGACGCACAAGTTAGTAAATATGTGTGTGTTCTCGGAGAGAAATTCCATGCAAAAGTAGAAGTCGGATTCCCATGGACGGCGTGGGAGGAACTCGAGGACCCTTGTCTGCGGGGGGGGGGGGGGGGGGGGCACCAGGCGCACGTTCCCAACAGGTTAGTTTTGAGAAGCATGTTGACCTTCACGGGGACGGGCCGGGGGCCAGGCAGCCGTGGTGGGGTTGGCGAGCCCTGCTCAGGGAGACGCCGAAGCTGGAGACGGAGGGCAGGCAGCGCTGCCTGCAAGGGGCACGGAAGTGGCGGGACGGGACGTGCACACCTGGGACGGGCACCCACGCAGGAGCCCCGGCCCCTCTACCCCGAGAGGCGGGCACTGAAGAGCAGCCTTCCACTCAGTGCCGGGCTGCTTTCCCGATGTCCCTGTCCCGCGTGGACCCCAAGCGCTGCTCGCTGATCCCCACCGTGCCAGCGCAGACGGCAGGTGCTGCATCAACGCGGCGAGGCTGCCAGATGCGGTTGGACTCGGTGGCTCTCTGGATGCCTCCCTGGAGGAGGACGGGGGCAGGGGAGCCTCCCCACATGAAACGCTTTGGAGTGGCAGCCACCGTGGTCCCCATTCACTGAGGACGACACCGGGCCTGCGGGCACAGGGCCTGGCCCGAGGCTAAGGTGACAGCCAGCTGCGGCTTAGGCCGCGCGTCTGTCTGAGCCCACACAGCACCTGGCTCAGCTTTGCCAGGACCCCGCCGGGCCAGGCCCGGGGTGGACGGTCCCGGGGGAGCTCTCAGTGGGGAGGGCTCAGGCAGGCAGGGCCTCCCGGCGTGGCGGGCGGGTTTTGAGGTGCCCCTTCGCCCTTCTTTCCTCCCTCCCCACTTCCCTTCAAGTCCCCAACGAGCGGAGGCAGGACACAAACACCCTCGCGCCCAGAGTGACCCACTGGGAGACGGACACCAGGCACCACCGGTCCCCTGACCGGGCTGCCTGCTTCCAGCTCCCGGGGGCACTGGCACCTGCCGGCACACGCAGGCACACACGGCACGCAGAGACACGTGCCCGGCCCCAGCAGGGGCACACGCACCCGCACCCGCGCCCGCGCCACGCCCGCTGGGACCCACCCTCTGCTCCCGCCGCCCGCCGGCAGTGACAACCACACAGGCGCCCAGGCACACGTCCTCACCCGCGTCCACCCAGGCCGGCAGGTTCAGGCACGTGCCGCGCACTTCAAAGCCCCAGGCAGCCCCTGTGCCGGGAGTCCGGCCTGCCTGGACAGGGAGACCTCCTCAGACGCGCAGACGCACACGACCCCGCCCGAGGCCAGGCCGCCTCGTGCGCTAGGAGGGGCCCTAGGGCCCCAGGCTGCCGGCACTCCCGCAGGCTCTCCCCATGTGCCTTGACCCTGGGACGGGGAAACCCCCTCCCTGCACCCATCTCGCAGCCACCCCCATTGGCTACTAGCTGCCCCCAGCCTCCTCTCCAGGGAATTGTTTCCAGGCACCAAGAGGCCGTGCCCAACCCCCATTGGGGGCAGCCCGGCCAGGCAGGGACCCCCAAGGATAGGAAGGACTTCAGCCTCAATTCCACTCTTGTGCACTTGCGTCTCCGGCGGGAGACCCCTCTTCGCTTATCTGTTTTCTCAGCCCCTCCCCTTCTCCCAGGGGCGCCCCCTCCCACAAATCCCAAGGAGAATCGCTGACTCTGCCTCTGGGGTTGGGCCAGAGAGGCGCTGAGAAGCCCACTGTGAGCCCAGGGCTCGGCCGTGAGGTCCCAAACGGGCCGTGCAAAGAGGGGGCCTGGAAGGGTGGGCAGGGCGCTGTTGCTGCACCCAACGCTGCTCGGAGCTGGGCTGGAGCCCCTAGCCGGTGCCATGTCTGCAGCACCTGAGAACCACAGGGAAAGCTGACCCAAGGGCAGGGGAGCAGGCGACTGGCTCAGATCTACGAATCTGCAGTTTACCGTCGAGTATGAGAGTCCCAGGACCTCCTGGCAGCACCAAGAGTCAGAGGTGGCAGGGCCGAGGCCGGGCCAGGAATGGGTTGTGGGGACTCCAGAGCTCTTGGGCAAGAGTCCGGACAAGGAAGCAAGACACCGTGAGACCCTCCCACCTGAGACATTTGAACCCGACGCCCCCAGCCTCCTGGGCCTGCGGGAAAGCCCCCTTTGGAAGTTGGAGGCCACACCTTGCTCAAAGACCATGCAGGGACCTAAGTGAGGCAGGCGCCTTACAGGGCAATGCCTGCCCTCCTGGGCATCCACCCTACCTCCCTGCCTGGCCCCCAGACTCATAGCTGGGGCCGAGCCTCAGCATGGCAGGTGGGGAAGGCTGGCCTTGAGAAGGGTGGTGAGGGGTTACACACCCAAGGAGCTGCAGGGCTGGCCAGCAGGGGCCTGGAGGAGGTCGGAGCAGCAGCAGAGCTCCCTGGAGGTGGGAGAACTTGTTTATACACAGGGCGCATTTCCTGAGACATGGGATCCGACCCCCTAGCGGGAACCCCGAATTCACTGCCGTGACGGCCCTCGGAAGTACAGGGAGAGCAGTGGCTCACAGTAAAGGAAGCACAGAGACCAGAGACGCACAGCAGACCTTGGAGGAAGAAAAAAGGCTTGGAAGAGCGACCATCCCAATCGGGTCTGTGTGTAAGGCCAGGAAACCAGCAGCCATGCTAGGGGGTGCCCCCAGCACGCTTTGCTTGCCAAGGAGGTAGGAGGGGACGGTAGGGGCACCAGCATAGCTGGGGCCTCAGCAGTGGTCAACCCCGGGGATGGGGACCGGTGGGCAGGGGGCCTGACACAGAACTGGGCTCCTGGGCAGCGACGGGTCAGAGAGAATCCCGGAATAGGGCAGGACAGGAGCAACACATACCTGCCAGCAGCAAGGTGGGCACCACCACATGATGGGCAATGTTACGGGCTGGACGGTGTCCCCAAAACTCACACACTGAAGTCCTGATCTCCAGCACCCAGAAGGTGCCTGTATTTGGAGCTGGGCCTTTAGAGAGGTGAGGAAGGTAAAATGAGGTCACTGGGGTGGGTCCTAACCCCACAGGACTGGGGTCCTTATACGAAGAGGAGGTCAGGACACAGACACACACAGAGGGACGACCCCGTGAGGACACAAGGAGAAGACGGCCGTCTACACGTCGAGGAGAGAGGCCTCAGGAGGACCCAGCCCTGCCCACACCTGGATCTGGGATTCCAGCCTCCAGGACTGGGGGCAGTGAGTGTCTGTTGTTTAAGGTGCCCAGGCTGTGGGCCTCTGTTATGGCACCCTGAGCAAACTCATACAGGCAGCAAAGTTGAAACGGCACCTGGGATCTATGAGGAGGTAAGGTGGGTGGGTAGCCACCAGGCCACCACTTACACCCATCAATGGGAGAGGAAGGCCACGTGACGCAGGGTGGAGGTCATCCTCCCCAGGCGGTCATGACCCTGACCACTTCACAGACTGAGGCGGTTCTCTGATCCAGACATCAGCCTGAGGGGAACCTGGATCCCTGTGAGAGGACGCACCACACGACCAAGGGCATCCAGGCTTGTGCCCCTCGGCCCCCCTCCCTAGGGACCTACAACCGCTGGGTCAGACTGTCTCCACAAGGACCCGAGGGACCCAGTCTCTGCAGGGCTACTGCACGCAGCGTCTGCGTTCCCACTGATGCTAACATGCCATCCCCAATATAGAAGCAGCACATGGGGTAGGTACCAGCTGACCCACCCGGGTCTGTCTTGCACGGGGACCCTGTGTCCACAGGCCCTTCCTGGTGAATAATCAACATGGACCCACTTGGCAGTGGCAGGCCTGCACATGGCCTCTTGACCATTCGTAACAGGCAAGAGCTGGTGGAGTCCCCAAACTGTCCCCCCCACCCCCTGCCCCAAAGTCAAGAGGACCTTCATCCACCTCTGGCCAAGATGGAGAAACAGAACTAGATTCCCCCTCACATAAAAAAATAAGCCAAAATATTAGCAACATCTGTGAAACAATGGTTTTCAAGACACTGGACACCAGGCAACGAATGACAGCTATCCACAAGTGATGGGGAAAAGACACAGTGACCCTGCAAAGCCCCTGCTCACTGCCTTGAGAGAGCGTCCAGGCCACAGCATCCAGGGGGGACCACGCAGCGCCCTGAGTCTTGAAGATGGAGCTGGGGGTCTGGGGAGACCAAGACAGCTAGGGTTTGCAGGACAGAGAAGGGAGAGCTGCATGGACCAAGGACCCCAGAGAGTGGCAGAGAGCCCCTCAAATATGCAGCAGAGAACTGACCAGCACAGGCTGGGGAAAGAGCCACCCAAGGGGATCAGGGCAACAGGCCCCACTGCCCACTCAGAGTAGGAACGGTGCCAGCACCCACCATCTGGGCCCGAGAGCCTCATGATGTGCGGGGCATCAGGTAGAGCAAAGGGTCTTGCCTCCGAGGTAGGGAATAATTAAGCCCCAGAGGGAGCAATGATCCAGACGTACCGAACACGTGGTAAAAGCAAGACCCAAAAGGAACAAACCATTCCAAAGTAACAGAACTGCGTCCTGGAATAAAGCACAGCAGCCGTAGACATGCCAACACACCCAGCATCCAGCAAGGAGAAACTCACACCAACCTCACGGATGAGAACCTGGGAGGCGTGCAAGGCAGCAGGAAAAGAGGACCCATAGGAAGGCGATGAACCCGTCAGCCGGAGCTCTCCAGCTGCTGGCCTCAGCAGGTGGGGACGGGACAACGGTGATCGCTTATCATGACGGCATCACACAAAGAGCCGAGACATGGAAGTCACACAAACAGGACGAGCGGAACTTCTAGACGTCAACACGACTGGGACGGAGGTGAGAACACACTGGCCGTGATCACTGAAGATGGACCAGGAGAGAACATTCCAAATGAAAGAGAGAAAAAATGGAAAAGCGTACCAGTGGGACATACCATATGTGTCATTAGAGTCCCCATAGGAGGGATGGACAGGGAAAGATATTTGGAAGAACAATGGATTTCTGTTTTCAGCTCCCACACATAAAGAGCTCTTATCCTTCTATAAGAAAAAGCCAAACCAAGTGAAAAATCATTAACTGTTCTCAGATCCATCAAAGGCCTGAGGTCACAAGGCAAAATGTCTCCCCTGGGGCTTCCCTGGTGGCGCAGTGGTTGAGAGTCCACCTGCCGATGCAGGGGACGTGGGTTCGTGCCCCGGCCCGGGAAGATCCCACATGCCGCGGAGCGGCTGGGCCCGTGAGCCATGGCCGCTGGGCCTGCGTGTCCAGAGCCTGTGCTCTGCAACGGGAGAGGCCACGGCAGTGAGAGGCCCGCGTAACGCAAAAAAAAAAAAAAAAAATGTCTCCCCTGAAGTCAGGAGAGACAGGCAGATCCGGTGAGTCACAGCTGAGATCTGCTTCCCAGGGACAGAGGCCACGAGACAGAAACAGGCAGAAACACTCACACGGTCACGGTGACCAGTTGCCGGGGGCTGAGGATGGACGATGGTGCGAGTGAGAGTCTCCTGGGGGACACAGTCTGAGGCCCCTGAACTTCCGTGGGTTCTCCTGGGGAGGAGTCCAGAAAGATCCGCCCTTGGCTTTGATGGTGTGGGGCGGGGGGAGGGAGCGAAGGGTAATCACTGAGTAATACACGCAGAGCCTCCTGCACGGCAGGCGGGCTCTCCAGGCGGAGGTCTGAAGCGGCCCATCCCACCTGGCAAGGGCATTTCCCCAACACCATATAGGACACTACGAAACACTGATGAACAAAAATTTAAGAGCTAAATAAATAGAGAAGTTGTCTGTACATGGGTTTGAAGACTCCATATTCATTCTTCCTCAGCTAATATATAGATTACATACACTCCTAGCCAAAATCCTAGCAAGATATTTTGTAAGTATCAACAAATGGATTCTAACGTTCATATGGAAAGAGGCAAAGGACCAAGAATAGCCAGCACAATGTTGAAGGACAAGGTTGAGGGACTCGCACCACCTGGTTTCAAAACTCCTATAAGACTACAGTGATCAGGCTTCCCTGGTGGCGCAGCGGTTGAGAGTCCACCTGCTAATGCAGGGGACACGGGTTCGAGCCCCGGTCTGGGAAGATCCCACATGCCGCGGAGCAACTAAGCCTGTGGGCCACAACTACTGAGCCCATGTGCCACAAGTACTGAGCCCATGTGCCACAACTACTGAAGCCTGCGCGCCTAAAGCCCCTGCTCCACCACAAGAGAAGCTACTGCAATGAGAAGCCCGCGCACTGCAACAAAGAGTAGCCCCCGCTCGCCGCAACTAGAGAAAGCCCACGCGCAGCAATGAAAGACCCAATGCAGAAAGAAAGAAAGAAAAGACGACAGTGATCAAGACAGCACAGTATGGGTGAAAGAATAAACACATAAATCAATGGGACGGAACAACAAGACCAGAAATAGACCAACACATACATAGTAACTGTGCTTTTCCAAAGGAAAAAAGGCAACTCATGGAGAAATAATAGTCATTTCAACAAACGGTGCTGGAATATTTGAATGTCCATGTGCAAAAAAAAAAAAAAAAGAACCTAGACACAGGCTTTATACCCTAAAAGCATTAATTCCAAACAGATCATAGACCTAAAGTTAAGCTGTAAAACTATAACATCTCTTGAAGAAAACATATGAAAGAATCTACATGACCTTGGGTTTGGTGCTGAATTTTTATTTTTATTTTTTTTATTATTATTATTTTTTTTGCGGTACGCGGGCCTCTCACTGTTGTGGCCTCTCCCGTTGCGGAGCACAGGCTCCGGACACGCAGGCTCAGCGGCCATGGCTCACGGGCCCAGCCGCTCCGCGGCATGTGGGATCCTCCCGGATCGGGACATGAACCCGTGTCCCCTGCATCAGCAGGCGGACTCTCAACCACTGCGCCACCAGGGAAGCCCGGTGCTGAGTTTTTAAACACAACATCAATAGCACAATCTATGAAACAGAAAGTTGGTAAGTTGGACTTTGTTAAAATGTAAAACTTTTGCTCTGTGAAAGACACTGTCAAGAGAATGGAAAGCCAAGCCACAGATTTGGGAGAAAATATTTTCAAAACACATAACTGACGAAAGACTTGTATCCGAACTTTACAAAGGAACCCTCAAGCATCAACAACAGTAAAACAAACAACCCAATTTAAAATATAAACACCACTTTTCATTCTTCATCCAAGTGAGAGAGATGGCAAATAAGTATATGAAAAGATACTTAATATCACTTGTTATTAAGGAATTAAAAACTAGAACAACAATGAGATGTCACTATGTAACTATTAGAATGGCTACAAGAAAAAAAAACAACCAAACTGATGACACCAACACGAATGGCAAGGTCGCAGAGCAACAGGAACTCTCACTCACTGCTGGTGGGAATACAAAAGGGCACAACCACGTTGGAAGACAGTTTGGTGGTTTCTTATAAAGCTAAATGGACTCTCACATATGATCCAGTAATCATACTCCTATGTACCCACACAAGTATTTACAGTAGCTTTATTCATAGTCACCAAAAATCTGGAAGCAACCAAGAAGTCCTTCACTAGGTGATGGATAAACAAACTGTGGTTCACCCATACCGTGAAATATTATTCAGTGATAAAAGGGAATGATCTATCAAGCCTCGAAGAGATATGCACATTGCTGAGGGAAAGGAGCCAATTTGAAACGGCTGCAGACCACATGATTCCAATACTGTGACATCCTGGAGAAGGCAAAATTATCGAGACGGTGAAAAGGTCAGTGGTTGCCAGGGGTTAATGGGGAAGGAGGGGTGACTAGGCAGAGCACAAGGGATTTTTAGGGCAGGGAAACTATCATTAATGATATTGCAATGGTGAATATAAGACATTAAGCATTTATCAAAACTCCTAAAATTTTACAACACAGAGTAAACCATACATATGCAAATTTATGTAATTTTTTTAGGTCAAGAGATCCCAGAATGGAATGTCGATTGTGACAAAATGATCTAAATGTATTACAAATGTAGGACACAACCTCACTGAAGGGTACTTCAGAATAAGGTGCCAACCTAAGTAATTTTGGGAATGAGTGGAATTTGTAAGACTAAAGGCATAGGCACTGTACACGAACACTGCAGTCTAGTTGATAAAGTTGTTTTTCACAGGGTGATGGGTTACCCATTCTGATACCTCTACACATGTGCAGTGCAACTGAACAATTAAGTGAATGGATGGTGGATGGTGGGAGCCAGGTTTCTCACTGTTGGAGAAGAAATGGAGAAGCAAGGAGAGGAGGCTAGAATAATCCATGTGGTCATAGAGTTGGATAAATCATCATGAATTCATATTTACCTTAACATATGGATGGTTACATAGAGAAGCATTTGTAGATAGGTATGGCTGCCCCAGTTAGTACACACACATATATCTCCTTGCTCTGTCTGCCGAGGGCCTAGAAGTAATGATGCTCTAACAGCAATAAGCACACCCAGCACCCGGATCTTGGTTTCTAATATCGTTCTCCAATAAAAGGAATCTTAGAAAGATGACTGATTCTTGAAATGAGCCAAGAAATATATAGGATGATCCTGGAGCATCTTGTAGTGCCAGAAAGTAAGAGAGCGCTCAAAAGAAGAAATCCAGCCTTGATGGGGATATGTCAAAGGGACACAGGAGCCAATTGAAAGAGCTCCCAATGGCCAAAGCTGGAATAATTTGAGCAAAAAATTATATGAAGTAATATTGGATTATAGCCCAAATGATAAAATAATTATCTATCAGTCCAAACCGATACAAAAAATGATTGAATAAACAAACAAACGGGGCTAATAGACAAAGTTTCTTGCAGAAGAATTTCACATAATTTATATAGCTACTCCATCTTTAAGAAAGTGGGGCATAACCCCCCACTCCTTAGGGTGGGTTGCACACCACAGTGGCTCCCTTCAAAGAGTATAATATTGAGAGGGAGAAAAAAAATAGTAAATCTGACCAACACCATCCCAAGCCAGGTGATCAAGGTTAATGTCAACTGTGATGTCATGTTGAGAGCATGTACCCTTGACAGGGTGTGATGAGAAGGGCACCCTACCTCTCTGGTCTTTCCCCTCAAAACGCATAACCCCAAATCTCATAACCATGAGAAAACCATCAAACAAAATCCAAATTGAGGAACATTCTAAAAAATACCTGACCAATACTCCTCAAAACTGTCAAGGTCATCAAAGGAGAGCAAAGGTCTGAGAAACTTACAACCAAAAGAATTCTGAGGAGACATCGTGACTCCATGTGATATGGTGACCTGGAAGGGGTCCTGGAAGACAAAAAGGACATTAGGGGAAAACTGAAAAAATCTGAGAAAAGTATAGACTTTAGTTAATTAAAAATGTATCAAGATTGGTTCATTAATTATGACAAATGTACCATACCAAATGTAAGATGCTAATCATCAGGGAAACTGGATGTGGGATGTGCCAGAACTCTCTGACCTCTGTCTGAACTCTCAGTTCACAATAATCCTGTAAATCTAAACTGTTCTATAAGTTAAAAGTTTGTTAAAACAATAGTAACAAAATTTCCAAATTTGAGGAGACACATAAACCCAAAGATTCAAGAATCTTTTTTTTTTCCAGAAGCAAATAGATTTATTCTGTATTCAAGAATCTTAATGAACCCCAGCACAAGAATGACTATGAAAACTACACCAAAGCAGATCACAATCAAATTTCTCAAAATCATTGTTAAAGAAAAACCTTAAAATATGCCAGAGGAAAAAACGACACATTCTGTATAGAGGAAAGAAGATAAGAGCGACTGGGATTTCTTATCAGAAATAATGTAAGAGATAAGACAATGGAACAGGATTGAAAGAAAAAGACACTGTCCACCTAGAAGTCCATATTCAATGAAAATATCTTTCCAAAATAAAAGTGAAATAAAGACATTTTCAGACATACCAAATCTATGAAAAATTAATTTTCAGCAGACTTTCACTACAAAAATGGGTTTTTTTAAAAAATTGGAGTATAATTGTTTTACAATGTTTTGTTAGTTTCTGCTGTACAAGGAAGTGTGTCAGCTATATGTAAACATATATCCCCTCCCTCTTGGACCTCCCTCCCACCCCCACCCCCATGCCACTCATCTAGGTTGTCACAGAGCACCGAGCTGAGCATCTCATGCTTTATAGCAGCAGTCCCCAACCTTTATGGCACCAGGGACCAGTTTCACGGAAGACAGTTTTTCCATGGATGGCAGCACGGTGAGGGGGGATGGTTCAGGTGGTAATGTGAGCAATGGAGAGCCATGGGGAGCGGCAGATGACGCTTTGCTCGCTAGCCCACAGCTCACCTCCTGCTGTGCAGCCCGGGGGTTGGGGACACCTGCTTTATAGAATGTTCCCACTAGCTATCTATTTCATGCATTGTAGCAGTATATATGTCATTCCTAATCCCCCAATTCGTCCCACCCTATCCTTCCCCACCTGTGTCCGCATATCTGTTCTCTACGTCTGCATCTCTATTCCTGCCCTGCAAATAGGTTCATCTGTGCCATTTTTCTAGATTCCACATATATGCATTAATATACGAAATTTGTTTTTCTCTTTCTGGCTTACTTCACTCTGTATGACAGACTCTAGGTCCATCCACAACTCTACAAATGACCCTATTTCGTTCCTTTTTATGGCTGAGTAATATTCCATTACATATATGTACCACATCTTCTTTATCCATTCATCTATCGTTTGATATTTAGGTTGTTTCCATGTCCTGGCTATTGTAAATAATGCTGCAATGAACATTGGGGTACATGTGTCCTTTTGAATTATGGCTTTCTCAGGATACATGCCCAGTAATGGGATTGCTGGGTCATATGGTAGTTCTATTTTTAGTTTTTTAAGGATCTGCCATACTGTTTTCCACAGTGGCTGTATCAATTTACATTCCCACGAACAGTGCAAGATGTTTCCGTTTTCTCCACACCCTCTCCAGCATTTATTCTTTGTTGATTTTTTGATGATGGCCATTCTGACTGGTGTGAGGTGATACCTCATTGTAGCTTTAATTTGCATTTCTCTAATAATTAGTGATGTTGAGCATCCTTTCATGTGCCCCTGGGCCATCTGTATGTCCTCCTTGGAGAGATGTCTATTTAGGTCTCCCACTCATTTTTTGATTGGGTTGTTTGTTTTTTTGATATTGAGCTCCATGAGCTGTTTGTATACTTTGGAGATTAATCATTTGTTGCTTCATTTGCAAATATTTTCTCCCATTCTGAGGGCTGTATTTTCATCTGTTTATGGTTTCCTTTGCTGTGCAAAAGCTTTTAAGTTGAATTTTGGCAAAAGCTTTTTCTGCATCTAATGAAAAGTAAAATAAAGACGTTTTCAGGGATTTCCCTGGTGGTGCAGTGGTTAAGAATCCACCAGCCAATGCAGGGACACAGGTTCAAGCCCTGGTCTGGGAAGATCCCACATGCCACAGAGCAACTAAGCCCATGTGCCACAACTACTGAGCCCACGTGCCACAACTACTGAAGCCCATGTGTCTAGAGCTCATGTTCTGCAACAAGAGAAGCCACCGCAATGAGAAGCCCATGCACCGCAACAAAGAGTAGCCCCCACTCACCACAACTAGAAAAAGCCCATGCGTGGCAACTAAGACCCAACACAGCCAAAAATATAAATAAATAAATTTATTTTTAAAAAGACATTTTCAGACATTCAAGAGATATGAAAAATTAATTTCCAGCAGCCATTCACTATAAAAATGTTAAAGGAAATTCTTCAGGCAGAAGAAAAGTGATATCAAGTAAACGTATGGATCTACTCAGAGTAACAACGAGCACAGAAATGGTAACTACATCAGTAAATACGTACTTTTCTATTATTTAAATATCTTTAAAATACAGCTGTATGCTGTGATAGATGTACCATAATAATGTAAGATGTTAAGAATGGGGAAACTGAGTGTGGAATACATGGGAACTCTGTACTGACTCTGAAAATTTTCTGAAAATCTAAAACTACTCTAGAATAAACATTTTATTTAAAATTTGATTAAAATAAAATTAATAACTGTATAGTGTGGGATTTATAGCATGTAAAAGTGAAATGGTAGTGTAAAGGTGAGGATAGGGAAAATGGAAATATACTATCATAATTTTCTTATGCTACATAGGATATGGTCTAATATCACTTGAAGACAGACTGTAATAACATAAATATGTGTACAAGACATCCTGAAACAACCACGAATATAGCAAAACCAATGACTACAGATAATAAGCCAACAAAGAAAATAAATAATATCATGAAAAACACTCAAATCAAAGATAAAACAAATAAAAAACAAATTGTAAGGGACTTCCCTGGTGGTCCGGTTGTTAAGAATCTGTGCTTCCACTGCAGGGGGCAAGGGTTCAATCTCTGGCTGGGGAACTAAGATCCCACGTGCTGTGTGGCGTGGCCAAAAATATAAAAAAGAAAGAAAGAAAGAAAGAAAGAAAACAAATTGTAAGATGATGAACTTAAATCCAAGCATATCAACAATCACATTAAATATAAATGGTCTAAATACCCACATTAACAGGTAGTGATTGTTGGAATGAATAAAAAAGCAAGACCCAACTATATGCTGTCTACCCCCAAAATGCACTTTTTTATGTATAAAGACACAGATAGGTTAAAAGTTAAAGGATGAAAAAGCACAAGCCAAGCTACCACTAATCAAAGAAAGCTGGGGTGGCAATATTAAAGTTAGAGAAGTAATAAGAGTAAAGAATATTATCAGGGATAAAGAAGGTCATTTCATAGCAATAAAAGGGTCATTTCTTCAAGAGGATATAACAATCCTAAATGTTTATGCACCTAATAATAGAGCCTCAAACAAATGAAGCAAAACTGATCAAATTACAAGGAGAAATAGACAAATTCATGTTATGGTAGGAGGTTCAGTATCCCACTTTGAATAATAGAAATACACAGAAAACTGATAAGATATAAAGGATTTAAACAAAATATTTGACTGACTTGACTTAACTAATAGAACACTCCACCTGACAACAGCAGAATAAGCATTCTATTTTTTAATATATTTTTTAAAGTATAGTTGATTTACAGTGTTGTGTTACTTTCAGGTATATAGCAAAGTGATTCAGTTATATATATATTATATAATATATTATATATAATATATATAATATATTATATAATATATATTATATATATATGCTTTTTCAGATTCTTTTACATTATATGTTATTACAAGATATTGACTCTAGTTCCCTGTGCTATACAGTCAGTCCTTGTTGGTTATCTGTTTTATGTATAGGAGTGTGTACCTGTTAATCCCAAACTCCTAATTTACCCCTCAAGCATTCTTTTCAAGTGTACAGAAAGCATTTACCAAGATGGACCACATTATGGCCATAAATTGAGTCTCAATGCATTCAAAAGGATTCAAGTCACACAAAGTACGTTTTCTGACCACAAAGAAAATTAAATTGGAAATTAAATTAAATCCAAAGTAAGCAGAACGAAGGAAATGATAAAAATCAGAGTAAATCAATGAAAGAAAAAATCAGTAAAACCAAAAGCTGGTTGTTTGAGAAAAATGAAGAAAACTGATAAACTTATAACCATATTAATCAGAGGAGAAAGGAAGAGAACACAAAAATTGGCAATTTCAGGAAGGAAGAGCCATTACAGATTCTGCGGATATCCAAGGATAATAATGGACTATTATGAACAACTTCATGACAATAAATTTAACAGCTTAGAAGAAATAGACAAATTCCTTGAAAGACCCAAACTACCAAAGCTTGTACTAGAAAAAAGTAGATAACCTGAAAATATATCCCTATATATATTTTTAAATCCAATTCGTAGTAAATATTCTATTCTACCAGAAAACTCCAGGCATAGACGGTTTCACTGGTGAATTCTACCAAACATTTAAAGAAGAAATGATATCAATTCCACACAAACTCTTCCCGAAAATCTAAGAGGAAGAAATATTTCCCAGCTCAGGCTATGAGACTAGCATTACCCTGGTATAATATATTAAAAGGTAATATGTCATGGTCAAACGAGGCTCAGGGATGCAAGGTTGATTTAACATTTGGAAATCAATTAATGTCATTTTCCATATTAACACACTAAGAAGGAAAAATGTATTATCATCTCTATATATGCTGAAAACGTATTTAATGACATATTAATACAATGTCCACTCCTGATTAAAAACTTGCAGCTTCAAGACAGTCTCAACTACCACCCAGCAACCTTTTGGTGGAGAATGTTAAGCTGATTTTTTAATTCATATGGAAATTAAAAAGACCTGTAACAGCCAAAACATCTTTGAAAAAGAACAACAAACTTGGAAGTCTAACACTGTCTGATTTCAAGACTGATTATAAAAGCTACAATAATCAACACAGGGTGGTATTGGCATAAGGATAGAGGAATAAATCCATGGAATCGATCAGAGAATCAATAAACAGACCCACACATATGAGGGCAACTGTTTTTGACAAAGGTGCAGAGGCGATTAAAAGAGAAAGCATAGTCTTTTCAACAAATGGCACTGGGACAATTGGATATCCACGTGCAGAAATTTAGTAAAGCAAGAACTTTGATCCATACCTCACACCATCTACAAAAATTAACTCATAATGAATTAGAGACCTAATATAAAACCTAAAACTATGAAACATCTAGAAGAAAACAAAGGAGAAAATCTTTGTGACCTCGGGTTAAGCACCAAAAGAATATGTTTTGGTGTTTGTCCCCAAAAGCAACTTCATAAAAGAAAAAAAAAAAGGATAAATTGGATTTCATAAAAAATTTAAATTTCCGCTCTTTGAAAGGAGGTATTAAGAGAATTAAAATACAAACCACAGACTGACAGAAAAAACTTGTAAATCATATTCTGACAAAAGACTTGTATTCAGAATATACAAAGAAATCTCAAAAATCAGTAATAAGAAAACAAACAACCCTGTAAAACTGGACAAAGAATTGAAAAAAAACACTTGACTAAAAAGATGGTAAGTAAGCCCAGGAAAACATGCTCAACATAATTAGTCATTAGAAAAACGCAAATTAAAATTATTAGCTACAACCACACAGCTATTAGAATGACTAAAATGTTTAAAAACTGATTATACCAAGTTTTGGTGAGAATATTAGAAACTAGATTCTCACACAGTACGTGTGGGAATGGAAAAGGGTACAGACACTTCGGAAAACAGTTGGGCTGTTTCTTAAAAGGTTAAACAGACACCTACCATATGACGCAGGCATTCCACTCCTAGGTATTTATTCAAGAGAAATGAAAGTATCCACACAAAGACTTGTACGTGAATGTGAACATTTACAGCATTGTTTGTAGCCCAAACTGAAACAACCCCAATGATCTTTAACAAGAAAATGTCTAAACAAAATATCCATTCATCTTAATCATCAGTAAAAATGCATGACCTATGGATGCATGGAACAATACTGACAAATCTCAAAGTAAGTATGCAGAGTGAGAGAAGCCTGACAAAAGAACACACACGGCAGGATTCCATGGACATAAAGCTCTAGAAAACGAAAACTCACCTACAGTGATGGAAAGCAGATCGGCGGTCACGAGTGTGTGGAGAAAAAGGAACCCTTGTACACTGTTGGTGTGAATATAAATTGGTGCAGCCACTATGGAGAACAGTATGGAGGTTCCTCAAAAAACTAAGAATAGAACTACCATATGATCCTGCAATCCCACTCCTGGACACATATCCAAAAAAAAAAAGAAAACACGAATTCAAAAAGATACATGCACCCCAATGTTCATAGCAGCAGTATTTACAATAGCCAAGATATGGAAACAACCTACATGTCTATCAACAGATGAATGGCTAAAGAAGGTGTGATATATATATATATATATATATATCACACCTTCTTTAGCCATTCATCTGTTGATATATATATACATATACAATAGAATACTACTCAGCCATCTAAAAAATGAAATTTTGCCATTTGCAGCAACATGGATGGACTTGGAGGGCGTTATGCTAAGTGAAATAAGTCAGACAGAAAAAGACAAATACTGTATGACATCACTTATATGTGGAAGCTATAAAATACAGCAAACTAGTGAATATAACAGAAAAGAAGCAGACTCACAGAAATACAGAACAAACTAGTGGTTACCAGTGGGGAAGGGGGGAGGGGAAATATAGGGGCAGGAGATTAAGAGGCACAAACTATTATGTGTAATAGTATTAGCTACAACTATTATGTATAATATGTATAAGCTACAAGGATATATTGTATAACACGGGGAATAAAGGTCATGTTTTATAACTACAAATGGAGTATAACCTTTAAAAATTGTGAATCAGTATACGGTACACCTGTAAGTTATATAATATTGTGCGTCAACTGTACTTCAATTTTTAAAAATTAGAAAAAAAAAAGAAAGCAGATCAGTATTATCTAAGGTCTGCAGGGAGGGGCAAGAGAAAGGGGATACAAAAGGCATAAAGAAACTTTAGGGGTGATGAATACATGCACTGTTTTGATTGTGGAGATGGTTTCACTGTTATACACGTAGGTCAAGACTTATCAGACTGCACTCTTTAACTGTGTGCAGTCTATTATATTTCAATCATGTTGCAATAAAGCTATAAAAGGTATAATTTCCCAGGGGAAATGGCAGAGACTGATGACACCTTCAAAGACTTAACACCAAGGTAGCACTCCCCATCATATCTCTGCTCCTATCACCACTCCGCCTTCTCCAGTGACTGGCTGAATTGTGGTGGGTGCCTGTGGACACCACACACTTAACCAAGTAGGGAGCAGCTCCAAGCGCAGGCCCTCACCAGATGAGACTGACAGAGCCTCGGGTGTGTGGCACGGAGGGGTTGTCCAATTCTTTTCAATTCCCATCAGGAGTCGCAGGAGCAGTTTGCATTCACATGGGATGGGCAACAGCATATATTCATGGTCTTACCCCAGGAATATGTTCATTCCCCTGCCCTCTGTCACACTATGGTCCGAAGGGAAAAGGACTTCTGGACATTCCATAGATATTCACTCTGGTTTTCTATGTGGAGGACATTGTGTTAATTGGATAATGATGAGCAAAAAGGGGCAAGTGCTCTGGAAGCTCCAAGTAAGACACGTGACCCCTACAGGATGGGAGATACACTCTATAAAGATCTAGGGATCTAATACTTTGCATAATCTTTACCATAAAATCCGGCAAGCACCATGGTGCTGGGGGCTCCTGCAATAGAGAAAGATACCATACATACAGAGCCATAGGAGAGACACAGCACAGACCCCTAGGGTTCTGGAGCGTGTCATGCAGAGAACCATACCACTTAGCAGAGACACAGTGCCTGACCACAGATATCAAGTAACCTCATGGTTATAAACGCCCATTATGAGCTGGCTTCTGCTGGACCCACCAAGTTGTAAGATCAGGCCAGCCCAGCAGTGATACATCGGGAAATGAACAGCTATGTCTGGAATTGGGTCCAAGCAGACGCTGGTCCAAAGGTCCTGGTTCCTGGGAGGGTGGGGGGAATGCCTCCAACACTATTAAACCTAAAGGAAGAACTGTCACCTGGTCACGGGGGCTCCTAGGCCAGCAAACCTGCAGGGGTGACGACGCTGAGCATCACAATGAGGTAGGGTGCTGTTAGCCCATGGGTGCGGGAAGGAGAGTTTCTGGGGCTCAGGGGATCCCCTGGGGCATTCTTGGAGCCCCCGTACCCACACTTTACTGCAAATGCCCAAGTCCCCCAGTCCAGCATGATAAGTCATGGCAGCTATGGATTACCAAGGAGGCAGGCCACCTAGAACAGGTGACAGCAGAGGGAGGCGATGGCATGGCTGGGATAGAGTGCTCCAAGGAGAATCAGAAACCTGACCCACCCCCCCCCCCCGACCCCCACCGCTGGCCCGACTGACCCCCAGACTGTCAGTAAGGCCCCATACGTCAGGCTCAATATCCCAGTCTGCCTGCACTTCCAGGGATGGGCCTTGGGGGCTACGGGCCCCAGGTGGCAACAGAGGCTCCCAGGAACAGGCATAAGAGGTGACCCCAGGAGAGGGCCAGGCTGGGGAGCACCCTAAAAGCAGTAGAAACTCCATAGTCCCAGACCACCCCAAGCGTCCCGCTTAGGACATGCCCCAGGCAGCTCCAGAACCTCCAAGTTGAGAGCGTGTCCTAGACATGGCTTGACCTCAACATAACAGAGTGTCTGGGGCTAGGTGCCCACCCCTTGGGTCCCTGGTTGCTCCATTTGGGCAAAGGGCTAAGGATGGGCGAGGGCCCCTCAGGAGGGCATGGCGAGCTCCCACGGGAAGGGGCTCCCTCAGAAGCAGAGGAGACTTCCAGCTTCCGCCTGGGATGTGGGATGCAGAAGTACCCCTCTCTCCACAACAATGACAACAACAAGAGGCACCAAACAACCTGAAATTCACATCCATGGAAACTGTCAGAGAGCTGGGGCCACAGGGGGAGACAGGCATGACCACCTGCTGACCTGGGACAGAGGACACCAGGGGAAGCACCGGCTAAAATTCGTGGTAGCTGAGAGAGGGCTCAGGAGAGGATAAAGAAGTCCTGGGGCTGCAGATAGAAGGGAAATGCACCCCCACTTGCAGGTCCCCATGGACCTTGGGGACACTCACAGAAATGGGTATGATTCACACAAATACATCGCTTGTGTGTGGGTCTGGGGCAGTGGAACGGCAGACACTGAAGAAAACCCCCCAGGCTACTCTTCCCCATCTCCCCTGTGGGGCACAAACCTTGAGATGCTGGGGCAAGTGCAAAGCACACTGTCACACTTAGCACACTGGTGAAAACCCACTGCATCTGGGGGAAAGAATCATAAGGATCCTGAACCCCCAGCAGAGAGATAAGATACATACCGCCCTGATTACAGCTGCAGGTGGGGCCGGAGCCCTGAGAAGGCTATAGCCACAAGACACAGGTTTAATCAGAAAAACAGAGAACAGTCCCAACCCCACGGCCAGGCTGACAAGTAGCAGGTGATGTTGGAATATCACTGGGAAAGTTCCAGGAGTGTCGAAAGACACACCGCCTGAGGCACAGCACAAAGTAATACTTGAGGCTGGAGGTGGATCTGACACTGGGAAAAACTATAACTATTTCCACCCTAAACACAAGGTGATGCTAGAGGAATTTGATGTGGGTGGTGGTGGTCTGAGGGTAACCATGGCAACAAAAAACCCAAACCCAGCTCCACTCTCAACTAGATTGACTGCAAACCCCACACTAAAAAACCAAAAACAGACAAACAACAACAACAAAAATGGCAAAAAGGAGGAGATCATCATTTTCAGACATAAAACTATTTACCCCAGTTTCTGCCATCCTCCAAAAGATGTCTGGATTTCAACAAGACTTATGAGGCTATTAAAATAAGCAAGAAAAAACAGCACACTTTCAAGACAAAGCCGTCAGAACAAGCAGACTGATTCATAGGACAGACGTTGAAACTGTCAGGACATTTTAAGTAACTGTGATAAATATGGTAAAGATTCTAATGGGAAGGAGGGCAAATTGAAAGATCAGATAGATTTCAGCAAAGAGATGGAAACTCGAAGGAAAAAATCAAGTGAAAACACTAGAGCAAAAAACACCGTAACAGAAGAGATGGATTCATCAGTAAAGTTGACCCAGCTGAGGAAAGAATCAGTGAAACTGAAGACGGGGCCACAGAAAATAACCAAACTGAAACGTAAGGAAGAAAAATAATGAAAGGAGAAGGAAAAAAGCAGAACAAAGGATCCAAGAGCTGTGGGGTAATGTTGAAGGATAGAGCACAGGCATAGCTGGAACCTCAGAAACAGAGGAGAGGAAGGATGGTGCAGAAGAAATAACTGAAGACATAACAGATGAGAATTTCACAGAATTATTGACAAACAATAAACCATACAGCCGAGAAACATGGAGAACGCCAAGCAAGATAAATACCATAAAAAAATAAACAACGGTATATTGTATTTAGATGCTGAAAACCTACCACAAAAAGCGAAATCTTGAAAGTAGCCAGAAAATGAAGGTATGTTCCATTCAGAGGAAGAAGATAAAACTAACAGCATACTTCTTATCAGAAACCAGGTAAACCAGGGCTGAAAGGGAAAAAAAGAGTCTTCACCCAGAAGTTAACACCCATCACAAATATCTTTCAAAAAAGGAAGAGAGGGCCTCCCTGGTGGTGCAGCTGTTGAGAGTCCGCCTGCCGATGCAGGGGACGCGGGTTTGTGCCCCGGTCTGGGAAGATCCCACGTGCCGCGGAGCGGCTGGGCCCGTGAGCCATGGCCGCTGAGCCTGCGCGTCCGGAGCCTGTGCTCCGCAACGAAGAGGCGACAACAGTGAGAGGCCCGTGTACCGCCAAAAAAAAAAATAAATAAATAAAGGAAGAGAAGTAAAGTCTTTATCAGAAAAGCAAAAACTGGATAATTCATTGCTGGAAAATCTTCTGTATAAAAAACGTTAAAGGAGCTTCTTTGGGCAGAAGGATTATGATGTCAGATAGAAACTTGGATCTGCACAAAGAAAGAAAGGGCGCTGGAAATGGAACAAATAAAAGTAAAGATAAAGTTTATTTCTTCCTCATTTTAATTGCTCTAGAAGATAACTGACCATCTAAAGAAAAAACTAGTGGTAATGTAGTGTATGTTTACAGCATAATGTAAAATATAATTTACGGAAACAATAGCACAAATAAGGCAAGAATTGAGAATATACAGTTGTAAATTCCTCACATGACACATAGAGCAATGTGATGTTATTTGGTACACGTCGATTGATGAAAGACATGTATCATAAAACTTAGGACAACTATTAATTTTTTTAAAAAGAGATTTAAACAATACGGCAATAGTGAAGATGAAATGGAATACTAACAGTCGGTTAATCCAAAAGAGGGCAGAAGAGGGAGAAAAACAAACAACAGATGGAACAAATAGAAAAGAGCTAACAAGATTGTAAAGCTTAATCCAAACATATAGATAATCCCATTCAATTTAAACGATCTCAACGAACCAATTAAAGAGATTGTCAAGTTGAAAAACAAAGAAGTCAAATCAAGAGATTGTCAAATTGAAAAACATACTAAATGGGGAAAGATTGGATGCTTTCTCCCAAGCTTGGGAAGAAGGCCTGGCTATCCTCTCTTACTGCTCCCATCCAGTGTTTTACTGGAGGCCTAGCCAGTGTAACAAGATGAGAAAAAGAAACAAATGACATACAGATTGGAAAGGAAAAAACAAAACCATTTCTATTCACAATGACATGAATGTTTGTATAGAAAATCCTCCCCAAAACTTCAGGAAACTAGAACTAGTAAGAGAGTTTAGCAAGATCTCAGTATAAATACAATATACAAAACTAATTTATTTCTGTATATTAGCAGTGAACAATTCAAATTCTAAATTTTAAAATGTAGCTCCACTTACAATAGCATCCCCAAAATGAAATACTTGGGTATAAATATATAACTAAAAATGTGTAGATACTTTATGCTGAAAACTACAAAACACTGATGAAAGAAATCAAATGCCTAAATAAACAGAAAGATAGTCTATGTTCATGGATTGGATGATTCAGTATTATTAGGAGGTCAACTCTCCCCAAATTGATCTAAAGATTTGCACGTCCAAGCATTTCCCCAGCAAATTTTTTTTGTAGATGGCAATAAGTTGATTCTAAAATTCATACGGAAATGCAAATAAGCTAGGATAGTTAAAACAATTTATAAGAAGAACAAAGTTGGAGGACTCACTCTACCTGATTTCACTTCACTTTACTATATATTTATTATTTACTGATTTTACTAAAAGCTACTGTAATCAAGACAGTGTGTTACAATGAAGGGAAAGACTCATAGATCAATGGGACAGAACAGAAAGTCCAGAAATAGATCCACACAAATGTGGTCAATTGAGTTTTGGCCAAGGTGCAAAGGCAATTCAGTGAAGTATAGTCTTTTCAATAAATGATACTGGATCAGCTGCACATCCAGGTGCAAAAAAATGAGACTTGGCACACATGTCTCACACCTTATATGAAAATTAACTCAAAATAAATCACATGCCTTTATGTAAAATATAAAGCTATAAAACATCTAGAAGAAAACATGGGAGAAAATCCTTGTGACCTGGCTAGCCAGGGCCTCCAGCCTCAGCACTACTGACAGCACTACTGACATTTGGGGCCAGAAAATTCTTTGTTGTGGGTGCTTGTCCTGCGTACTGTCGAATATTTAGCGAAATATTCGACAACGTGACAATGAAAAATGTCTCTCCAGACATTGCCAAATACCCTCCCCGGGGGGCAAAAGGACCCCTGGTTGAGAACCACTAGGTTAGGCAAAGATCTCTCAGACATGACACCATAAAAAAGAAACACAAACAAAAAAAATGGATACATTGGATTTCGTTAAATTTAAAACTTTTCCTCTGTAAAAGGCAATGTTAAGACATTCAAAGGCAAATGGCAGACTGGGAGCAAATACTTGCAAATCACGTCTCAGATACAGAACCTGTACCCAGAATAGACAAGGTTTGAGAATATACAAAGACACACATATATATACAAAGAATTCTCAAACCTCAGTAATAAGAAAACAAAGCAATTTAAAAATCAGCAATGCAGATCCGGGATGGCCAACAAGCACATGACAAGGTGCTCAGCACCATCAGTCACTGGGCAAATGCAAAGGAAAGCCGAGGACACTGGGACGTGCCGACCGCAAAGGCCAAGGATAAAAGCAAACAATAGAAACAGAAAGGACAGTCCCAGTGCTGGCGAGGGTTGGGTGGGTGGTGGCCTCACATTGCTGGAGGGCGGCCAGGCGGTGCTGGGGCAGCGCACCTGCGCTCCTGGGCAGCGGGGGCCTTCTGCACAGCTGGGGGGACTAGGAAGGCCGGGTGGGGGGCGCTGGGAGAGCAGAGGCGGCCTCGGGGTGCCCGGCTTCCTCACCCAGCCCAGGGAGGCTAAGGCCCTGTCGGCACAGCCCGAGAGCAGCAAGGCCACACCTCCTCCAGGTGTGTGTCTGTTTATGTATTTGTCTCTATGAGTGTGTGTCTGTGTGTGTGTATATGTCTCTATGAGTGTGTCTGTGTACATGTATGTCTCTGTGTGAGCACATGTGTGTGTCTGTGTCTGAGTGCGTGTGTGTATGTATACGTGTGTGTGTGTGTCTATATGTATGTGTCTCTGTGTATATGTGTCAGAGTGTTTGTGTGTCACTGTGTATACGTATGTATGTGTCTGAGTGTATGTCTGTGCGTGTGTATACAAGTATGTGTCTGTGTGCATATGTGTGCAATGTGTGTATCTTTGTGTGTCCCTCTGTGTGCGTGTGTACATGTTAGGGGGTGTGTGTGTGTGTGTGTGTGTGTGTGTGTGTAGGGGGGAGGGAGGGAGGAAGGGAGGGCTGAGGCTGGGCTGGGCGGAGGCTGTGGTTACGAGCCTTCAGATGAAGTGGAACAGGAAGAGAAAGCTGGAATCCATCCCCGGCGGCAGCGAGGCACTGCCCAGAACAGGTTGGACCTGACCGAGCACTGCCCGGCTGCCCTGGGGGCTGGGGCTGGGAGGGGAAGCAGGGGTGGTGGCAGTGGGGGCCCAGGCCTGGCTGCGTCCCTCCCCCTGAGGGAGCCCGATCCTGGATGCCCCATCTGCCTGAAGGTTCCCCGTCCTACAGTCCCCACCTCCTGGAAGCCCTCGCTGCCCACCCCGCCTACAGGGCTGTCCCCTTGGCCGACCTTTGACGCCCATGTCAGATCACCACCTAGCACCTACAAGGGCATCGGAGAGGCTGGGAACCCAGGTATCCAAGAGGAGAGGGTCCCAGAGACACTCGTCTACCCACTTCCCTTCCAGATCCCCACAGTCAGGGACTGAGGACCAGGGGGTGGGCCTGCCTAAGAAGGGAGGGTCCTCACCTCCCACTCACTCCCCAGCCCGAGCTAGCCCAGCCCAGGACCAGCGCCATGCAGGGGGTCCGACCGCAGGCAGTGGGCTGGTGTCTTTTTTTCACTTAAAATTGGTGCATCTATTAATTTTAATGACACCCTGCCTCCTTCCAAAAGGGATGTGAGGAGAAGAATCGGAAAGGGGCCTCCCTGAACACCCTGCAGGACAGAGATGAGGATGCTGAGCCCGTGAGGCGCGGGGAGAAGCCCAGTGTCCCCCCGGCACACGTGCACGTGGGCCTCGGCCCGAGCTGCCAGCCCCGCAGATGGAGGGCAAGGCCTGCGGCTCTCGGTCAGTGCAGCCCACTGGGCCTTGGGCAGCCACAAGACACAGATGCGGGTGATGCTGAGGCCTGGCCTGTCCCCTCCTGGCACGAGCACAGGACACACGAGAGCTCACATGTGCCAAGACACAGGCCCACAAAAGTCCCAGTGCGCTGACCGCCGCCAAAAGGAGCCAGGATAAAGCTGGACACCGAGGGTCTGTGCTGTGTGGTCGGGCTGACATGAAGTCCAGGGTCAAGCCGGTGCCCGGGGATCGAGGTCGGAGCAGGGGTGGGGGGCGGGGTCTGGGGACCACCTGCTGGGCTGGGACCGCTCCTCCTGGCGACCTGGGTGGAGGTTATACACATCTACACACATGCAAAATTAGTGAGCGGACACTTCAGGTTGGTGCACTTTAGATAAATTGTACCCCAGTTAGGAGAGGACAGCGTTGCTCACGCAGTGCCCTGCAGACCCACAGACCCTCCATCGGTGTCCTGGAAGGCAGAGGAGAAGAGGCCAGGGGACCCTGGGCACAGGGTGTCCACTGGATCCAGAGCAGTCCTCCACCCCAGACAGCCCCTGGGTGAAAAGCCTGGGAGCCAGGGGTGGAGCATCCCTGGGTGGGGGCTCCAAGGCTAGTCCCTCCAGCCCAGCACCCACCTCCAGGCTGCCTGCTCCCTCCCGACCCCACCTCCTCCTTCTGGCCAGAGAGGCAGCCAGGAGAGTGCGGGCTGTGCTACAGGGAGTTGGGCAGGGCTGGGTCACCAGCGCCCTGGGCAGCCCGGCTGGAATGGGAGATACGGGTCTGCGACCTGCCCCTCCACATTCCCTGGTTAGGGGCTGGTCCCTCCCGTCCACCCCACTCTGCCCCCAGGACCCACCCAGCCTCTGGGCCCCCTCCCGCGGGCTCCCCAGGTGCCCTCTGCCCTCGTGGCCCTCACTCCCTATTCCCCAGGAGAGGAGACCCAAGGATCCCCTGCAGGGCAGCCGTCTGGGAGCAGAATCCTGCTGCCGGGCTTTGCTCAAAAGACTAAGGTCCTAACTCCGAGCCCTCAGCTGCTGAACACCCACTGCCCTCTCTTCTCTGAAATCCCCCCACCTCTGCCCTCCTAAGTTTCTGGCCAAGCCCCAGGGCGCCCCGCACCCCAGCGAGGGCGGGCCAGGAACCAAGCGGTGTCGCTACAGGGGCAGGGAGCACACACAGGGCCCGGGTGAGTGGGGGCCTGCTGGGCTTCCCCTTCTTGGCTGCCTGCTCCCATCCCACCCACCTCTGTTCCCCTCTCCCAGAGGGAGAGCTGAAAGGAGGCCCTTGCTGGCCCTGCCCACTGAGACAGGTGAGGCAGGCCTGGAAGGCTTCCTGGAGGAGAGCCAGCGTCTGGGAGGAGAGGGCTCTGGAGGAGAGGGCGTGCGCGAGCTGAGGGGCAATTGAGGGTAAGGGAGTGACTGCCAGGGGCTGTGGGAAGGACACCCCACCCTAGCCAGCCTCACTGCCCTGAGCAAAGCCGCCCATGTGTGTCCTCTCCTTGGTAAGAGCTCTGGAGCCAGACAGCCCTGGCCGGATTCCCAGCCCTGGAAGCTTATCCCACATCCGAGAGTCTCAGTTTCCAAACCTGTAAAATAGGCACAACACACCAGGATGAGCTGAGCGATGCTGGGACACAGCCCAGGCCTGGGCTCTGTCACCAAGGGCAGTCAGACGGGGCTGGAGGGGTAAGGCACGCGCACACACAGCCACACACGCCCAGTGGTCCACCTCGGCCACGGGCTCACACCCACCCAGAGAAAGATGCACGCCTTCCTCTGAGGGACCACTCCACAACACCGCCTGTGGAGCTGGGCCCATCATGCCCGAGCTCCTGTGCGTCCCAACCCCAGTGCCGACGGGGAAGTGACCCCCAGCCTGCCAGCCGCTCCCACAGAACCCAGGACCCCGTCCCTCCCCTGGCCCCTGAAGGAGGGTGTGGGCAGCACAGAGACCCACTGGGGGAGGGGACTGTCAGGGCTGGGGGTTGGGAGGGGGTGGTCAGGGAGAGGCCATGGGGCCTGGGATGCCTTGCAGGGGGTGCGTGTAGGGTGGGTGAAGGAAGGTGAACTCGGCACAGCTCAGATCTCCCTAAACCTAGCGTGCCAGAGCCGGGCTTTGCCTGCTGGAGCCCCGCCCCCTTTCAAGCCCACAGAAGGCATTCAAACGCGAGACAAATATTTGAGGCTGAAGATAAAGTCCAGCCCAGCCTCCCTCTTCAGGCAGCCGAGCTGCTCCCAGGCCCTCATTTGGGTATTAATGGGACTTCGTTTAGAGATTTGCATGTTTATCAATGTGGGAAATGGCCAGCCACCACGGGCCAGGCCTGGACGGGGCCCCAGGGCTTGTAGGCAAATGTCAGGTGGGCAGTGGGGGGAAGGACTCAGGAGCCCTGGGTGGCGGCCAGCACCTCCTCAGTAATATCGGGTACTAAACCTGAGCTGCGGGGTGGCCACCCACGTGCGGCCTGGGCTGGGCTGCGGAGCTCGGAACCTGGGGCCGGGTCTGTACGCCATACAGAACCCCGGTGGGACAAGCAAGGGGAAGAAGGGGTCCTGAGGACGCCAACCACACCCTGACTCGGGCTACATCACCCCACCGAGGGGACAGCTGTCAGGACCGATGTCACAGGTAGTGGACACTCAGGGACCTTCCCTGGGAAGGCCTGGACCCTGTCCCACCCTTCTCAGGGCTCGCTGGGGCCCCAGGAGAGGCAGCTCGTCCAAGGCCAGCCAGGCCTCTGTCCTCAGTGGTGCCCACGGTGCCTAGTGGCCCGTGCCTCTCACCCGGCCGGCTCCACTCTGCATCAGGGGCCCGGAGAGGACAGTGCTTGACCCAAGGGATGAGGCTGTGGCAGTGGAGAATGTGCCCGTGGGGTCCTGGAGGCGGGGGTTACTGGAAAGCCCAGCCTGTGATGGGCTGAACTGTGTCCCCAAATCCCTATGTTGAAGCCGTAACCCCCAGCACCTCAGAATGTGGCTGTATTGGAGCTGGGCCTTTACAGAGGTGATGAAGGTAAAATGAGGTCACTAGGGTGGGGCCCTAATCCCATAGGACTGGTGGAGGTCAGGACACAGACACACATGGAGGGACGACCCCGTGAGGACACGGGGAGGAGACGGCCGTCTACACGCCGAGGAGAGAGGCCTCAGGAGGACCAGCCCTGCCCACACCTGGATCTGGGATTCCAGCCTCCAGGACTGGAGACAGGGACCGTCTGCGGTTTGAGTCACCGGCTGTGGTGTTGGTCACAGCGGCCCTGGCGGACGCATGCACCGCCCCTGCCAGCTGTCAGGGCCCCTGGGTTCTTGCTGCAGCTCTGCCAAGCCCACCCTGGGTACCTTAGCTCTGGGGCCTGGTTTTCCCCATCACTGTGGAGAAAGGGCCTTGCTGATGGCAGGCGGGCAGACAGGGGTTGGCTCGGAAACCCCACCATGCCCCCGGTTCGTGGCAGTGTGCGCAGAGCTGGCACCCACCCAGGCTTCTCCCTCCATTTGGTGTGTGGCCTTGGGCAGGGGCTGCTCTGGGGGTGGTGACCGGGGGAGCCCCTCAGCAGGCCCCTCCCTGCCTCTGAGAAGCTGGAGTTCAGACCTCCGGCGACAAAGGCCCACTTCAACGTGTAAGAGGAGGCTGTGGTGCCAGGCTCAGAAGGGGGCACCGCCGGGGGCAAGGTCGCCAGGCTGATGGCAGTCCCCTGTGGCGTCGGAGACAGATGCCTTGCCTGGCCCGCCCCTCCCAGCCGACAGACCTGCTGCAGCAGCTGGGGATGGGGGTTAGGGTGGGGCCGGAGGGGCTCCTGGGAGGCAGGAGGCGGGGAGGCCGCAGCTCCCCCATCCGTCTGCACCAGCCCAGGCCGAGGGGAAGCCGGAGGAGGGGGCAGAGCGCTTGGCCCCCAGTCCAGCTCCTCAGGAGACCCCAGGGCCCACACAGGCCTCTGCCCCCGCCCCTTCATCACGTGCGCCTCCCCAGGTCCCCCCAGTTGGAGGGCAGGCGTGTCCGGAGGCCTGAGCTGGCTTCCTGCTTCCTCTCCGTGTCCCCGCCTACTGACGAGACCCTCTCCCACAGTGTTCCCAGCAGAAGCACAGCAAAACGGTGCCCCTCCAGGCCCAGGGGAGGCGGCAGGGGGAGCTGTGCCGGAGGCTTCAGCTGCACTGCCGGCTCAGAACCCCAGCACCTCTGGGTACCTGTGGGCCTCGGGCAGCTCACTGAGCCTCCCTGGGCCTATCAGCGGGGTGAGACCCCTCGAGGGGGCTGGGAGAACGAGGGGCTTCCAGGAGACCTGGCCGCACCATCACTCTGAAATGCTCAGGGCTGACTCACGGCCCACAGGCTCGGGACGGCAGTGGGCAGGCGTTGGGCGGGCCCCAGGCCCACTCCCCCCATTTTCATGCAGCAAAGACGGAGGGTGTGACCTTGTCTTCCAGCCACCCGCCCTGGTGCAGCCCCCAGAGACGGCCACTCACCCCAACTGTCGCTGCTGGGAAAGGGTCCACGGGCCCTCCTGGACCCCTCCTTCCTCACCCATGAGCAGCCGCTCTGCCCCACCTGCAAAGCCTCTCAGGGTCGCCCCCCGGCCAGCACCCCCCCAACGCCATCGCTGTGGTTGGGACCCTTCTCCCGTCCCCCCGACGCTGACTCCAGCCTCCTCCTGCCCTCCCCCCAAACCCCCACGGGCTCCCTGCCCCCACCCAACAGCGGGGGTGGGGGGACTCCCTTCAACCCACGGGGCCCTAGCCCCGCCTGGAATCCCCCCACGCCACTCCCCGACCAGCAGAGCCTCAGCCTCTCAAAGTGCATTTGAGGCTCAACTTCTTCCTTCCACGAAGGGTCCTCTCCTGGTCTTCTGGTCTGTGGCCTCACAGCCCCGGGGGCCCTGGCAGCAGAGCGGCTGGCCCTCTCCCCAGGGCCCCACCCCATGGGGATTTAGGGACCTGGCGGGAACTAGAGCCGGGAAGGAAGGCAGGGCTGGCCCGGGAGATGGGTGTGGGAGCAGACACAGCCCCCTGACCTTATGCGGGCTACTCCACGCCAGCCCACAGGGAACCAGCCACCTGCCTGCCCCCCCCCCCCCCGAGCCCTCTAGGCCATACTGGACCACTCCCCTGCATTCTGGTGAGGACACAAGTGTCAGTGTCACTGAGGAGGAGTCTGCGTGGCTCCTCCCCTGGCCTCAATGCCCATCTATCCCCCAGCCTCTGCAGGAAGGGAAGGTGGGCGCATGGGCCCCGCAGCTGATGCCCTGCCCCTTCCGTGGTGGAGCGGGGCGGGCTCGCTCCCATTCCGGGGATCCTTTCCGTGGAGCCGGGTCCGGTGATGCGCTTCGTCCTGGCTGCCTCCCCACGTGGCCCCCCAACCCCAGCTTGGGAGGGGTGCTGCACCACGGCCGCCTTCCCAGCCGTTGGAGCTCGGTAGACACACATGCCCCGTGTTTGCCGGTCAAGGTTAACGCGAGAGCGGGGAGGCGCGTGCGCAGAGGAGATGCGCACCCCTTGCGCGTGCGCACCCCTTGCGCGTCCGCCCCCTCGCAGGAACCAGCTGTCGCGTGGACCGGCAACGCGCGAGCCCAGGGAGACCCGAGGCGTGTGTGTTGCATCCTCCACCCAGCAGTCGGGGCGCCCACAGCTCCAAGGGCCATGTTCTCACTCCAACCGGAACCTGCTCAAAGTGCAGAAAGAAGGCGTACCACGTGCACGCCCACGGGAACCATCGTCCCTCCTCCCTCAAGTGACTTCCTGCACCGGCCACCGCTTACGGGGAAAATGACCACAGAAGGAAAAGGGGAGATGGGTGAGTCCAGAGTTCCTTCCTTTCAGCTCTTCCTCAGACACAAGTTGAAGGGAGCGGGTGCAGGTAGAACGCTAGTAGCAAGGAGGGAAATAAAAACAGCGGTGAAAACAATAATAAAATAAAGCGAAATAAAATAATTGGTGCTAGTTTTGTGTGGCGTCTCGACTATTCCAATACCATAAGTAACGTACAAGTGAACATTGCAAAATACGAATGGCGTCATTTCGGTGATTCTGCATAGATATAGCAGGTAACGCTCTTACCTCTGCATTTAAGGCTGGCATCGCACAGTATAAAAATTCAAATAACTTAAACTGTTAATTTTTCTTTACTTAGAACGGCATTAAATAACAAGTTTAAAACACCATAAGTCAAGACATAGACCATGGAAAAAAGGAAAAAGCTTTCTATCTCAGCACCTTTAACATCACCTTTTCCCAATTTTGAACAAGGCTGCCTGGCCGTCATCTGGCCCCACAGGTGGCTGCGCAGATGCGGAAGCCGGCCCTGGGCGGGGAGGAGCTGGCAAGTTGATTCATTTGCTTCCAAGTGCCAGGGAGGCTTCAGAGGCAGACTGACAGGCTAGCTGCAAGCCCCGCCCACCCCCCCGCCACCCGCCACCAAAGCCAGAAGGAACAGACAGACGTCATCTTCCCAGTGGGGGCTATGGGTGCGTCCAGGAGGCAGTGAGGCTGCCCTGGAACAGGCAGGATCCACTGAGGTTTTGACTGCCCTTCTCGGGACCCACGTCCCACTGGTTCCAGCACACAGGACAGGCGACAGCCCTGTGAGGTCAGCCCTGTGAGGTCAGCACTGCAGCCTCTATTTCAGGGACATGGCTCAGAGATGCTGAGTGACCTGGACAACACCCCAGGACCCCTGTTGTTTCCCGCCTCCCCCCCCACCGCCCCGAACCGGTGTGTCTACCAAGGGCCAGACGGTACCTGTGTCCCCCCTAGAACAGAAGCTCCTTGAAGGCAGGGTTTCCCTCGGGCACTGATGCACCTGGAATACAGAGAAGGAGTCCGATAAAGGTTTCAGAATGAGTGGGTGTGGGACCCCAGCAGACCAGATAACGCGGGCCTGGACACAGGGACCCGTGCTGGGCCCCAGCCTCCAAGAGGGCGGTCCTGTGTCAGCAGGGCCCCCACGTGGGTGGCCACCGGGGACACATCATTCTCTGAGTGGGTGAGTTTCAGCCACAGAGACACTTCCGGGACTACAAAGCAGGGTTCCTTGGGGCACCTCCTGTCATGAATAGACAAGACAACGTGTGGACCCCCAGTAGCAAAGAACCCCCAGAGGCCCCCCCGGGGCTGTAGTCATCCAGACGGTGCTACCCCACCGCGCATCCACCCCAGCCCTACCTGATTCACAGTTGTAAAGATTCCCCTGGTCCCACCCAGCTTTACCCCAAGGCTGAAGCACCATTCCCCTCGCACCACAGCTGGGGTCCCCGACCCAACTCCACCGCTCAGCCCCTGGTCACCTTCTGTCTGCAATTGGCTTCCAACATCCAGATGGGGGCAAGGCTGGACCACAGGCTCCCAGGAGATCCCTGCTGACCCCACTGCAGAGCCGATGGCTGGCTGACCACCTGGCCAGGTGGGGATCCGTGCAGATGTGCCGACCTAGAACACGGAACTGCTAAGGTGTCCTCCCCAGGACAGCCCCAGGCAGCCCCACCCTCCTGGAATGGGACCACTGCAAGGACTTAGGAATGAAGCCATCCCAGGTTGGAATCCCAAGCCCCATCACCTTCAAGCTCTGTGACCTCAGGCACCTAATCTTTCAGAGCTGCCCTTTCCAATTATGTAAAATGGCGCGGTGAATGGCACCCAGTAAATGACAGCTGGTGGCGGAGGGGGGGCACTTTCTAACTAGAGTGAGCAGGCAGGCCGGTGTGCCTGGTGACACACCTGTCATTCTGCCTGATCAAACACAGCCCTTTCTTCTGTCAAAAATGAACCCGCTCGGACCCTCTGATCAAGTTGCCATAGGTGCGTCCTCATGGGATGTAGTGTCAGGGACACGGCACCACCTCTGAAGTGCAGGAACCAAAAACCAAACCAGAATGTGATCACGCATCTGCTTCCGACCCACCCGCTTCCAATTACAGAAACTACAGGCACAGACACTCAATAATATTAACACCTAGGGTGGTGCCGTCAGCAACACCCAGAACACAGATGACCTCATCTTCTCAGTAAGGGGACTGGGGAAGGGATGCTCACAAGAGTCTTTAATTCCGGCGCGGATCTGCATGAGAGTCTCATTCTGTAAAACCAACCGTGAGAAACGGAGGCAACCAGAGGGCTGTGCCGCCGCTGGGTGTTCACCGAAATGGAAGAGCTGTTGTTCATTTTGGGGGGGGACCCAGGTATGGGGTTTTCCCTTGGAGGCTCACACGGTGAATCTACAGGTGAAACCGCGTGATGCCTGGGATCTGCGTCAGAACCACGTGGGGGTGGGAGTGGTGGGGTGGATGGGTGGGAGAGGCCTGGTGTTAATAGTGTTTGGTGCTGGTGATGGGGGCTTCTCAGAGGCTTTTCCAGGGTCCGGCCCGTCCATCGTCGACAGGACCACACGTCTGATTCGACAGTGCCGCTCCGGGTTAGAGCCTGTATGCCCTGCTAGAACGTAGGCTCCGTGAGGGCACCGGTGCAGCCCCGGTGCCTGGTACAGAGGAGATGTCCGATAAAAGTTCTGGAACCTCCGCATGTGTTTGGAATTTTCCATAATGAAAAACAGGAGCACAAAAATGGCAGCTCTTATCCTTCGCAGAGCTTCATTGCGGGCCCCAGCTCCCCTCCGCCCGCTCCTCCCGTGCTTTCCTCCCCCACACCCAGGTGTGGTCCCACCCTGCCCACCTGGTACCACTCTGTGTCCTGGGGGCTGCAGGCCTTTGCCTGGGGTCAAGGTAAGGAGTCCCAGGAGAGCCCAGAGCCAGTGGCTCAGCGAGGTCACTGACTGTGGTGTGGATCCCTGGGAGAAGGCTGAGGGGTGGCGCTTGCTGGGTGGCCATGTCACATGCCTCCTTCTGTCCCTTGCATGAGGCTGGGTCGCTCGGCCCTGCAGCCCCCCAGCCACAGCTGCTCTGCTGACCCCCACCAAGTCTGAGCCTCATCAGATCCACCAACCCTGTCTCCATGGTTACCCAGGAGACATCTGCTCTGCCAGCACCCGGCGCCCCACCTCCCAGGGTTCCAATGGCTTTGACCCAACCACTCCCTGCCGGAGGAAGGGGTGCTTTCAGCATCCTAAAGCAGCACAGGGGATCCCTGTCAGCCTCACACCCATCCCTGCAATAAAAGAGAGCTTTGGGCACAGCGAGACTTCAAAGCTGCCGAGGCCCTGGTCAAAGGTAGAGCTGAGTAATTCACCTGCGGGCCCTCTGGGCTCAGGGAGCCTGGGGGGCCCTCCTCGTTCCCCTCAAGGGAGGCCCTCACAGCCCCCGCCCACAAACAGGCAGGCAGAGAGGCCTAGGCCTCTGCAGCCTGCAGGGCACAAGTGGCCTGGAAGCCACGGGCGCAGCAGCTGAGGGCCGAGTACAGGATGCTGGACCCTGCCGGACACCACTCCTTAAGTCCTCCCACAACTGTAGGTCACCCCCATTTGCAGATGGAGCAACTTGCCCGGGGTCACCCAGCTGGTGGTAGGCAGCGGAGATCTGAACCCAGCAGCCTGGACCCCGAGACAGAGGGTGGCCTGGGTCAAACCCCCTCAGGCCCAGCCCTACACTGGGCACTTGCCCTAGATCCCCGGGCCAGTCAGCAGCGTGCGGACCTCAGCTTCCCAACTGTGAAGTAGCCCTGCCGGGACCACCTGCCAGCCTGCTGCCACCTGCCAGGAGCTCGCAGCTCCACACAGCACCTGTGAATTGCTTTGGCACAGTGGCGACCAGGTTGGACTCCCAGACCTCACTTCTCTCCGCCCGCCCACCCTACAGAGGAGGGAGCGGAGTCCAAGGAGGTGCGACCACAGAGGTGGGGCCTGCTGGGTAGAGGGTCTAAGCCACCAACCTCCCACCCATACCGGGCCCTCACCTGGGAAATGGGGGGCCTCGGGGGTATGGAGTGGGCACCCCCAACACCACGGATACACAGCACCGATTTATTTATAAGATCCACCCTCCCTAAAACAGGCTTTCTGACACAGGTCTCTCGCCAGCTGGCAGCGCTGCAAGGGGACACCCGCCAGGGACCCTGCCCCTCAAGGGCTGCAGCATGTCCACATCTTGGCCAGGTTCAAAAATTCCAGGAAGAGGGAGTGGGCGGGAGTAGACAATCTTTATTGTGTTCCAAATCTAAGGATTCTTTGCACAAAAATAAGTGTTCATACTGTCAGCGTCCCTGGGCAGTTCAAGTTCATGCGTAAAAAACAGATTATCTGTGTCGGCATAAAATCCTCTCCCCTTCAAACCTCCAAGTGTTGGTGCCGCAGACCAGTTCCAGCGGAAGGCCTCTGGGGACAGGGTGGCTGGGGTCCAAGGAAGCTGCCGCCCGTTTGATGTCAGGCTGGGCCGCTAATACACTAGCCCTTGGCCAGGCTGGACGGCCGGGGAGGGTTGGCGGGATCCCCGGCTCGGTGGTGGCTTGGCCCGCGGGAACGGCGGGGACGGAAACGTGAGCCATTCCAACGCGCTGGCTCCCAGTGAGCCCGCTCGCGGCCGCTAGGAGGGGAGAGGGAATAGGCACGCGCGTTAGTGTGGGATCCGGCCCGGGAGACCCCGCCCAGCCCGGCCCTGCCCCCACCTCCCACAAGCGGAGCCGGCAGTTTCGTTTGCTCAGTGGATTTTGGAGCTCGGGTCCGTGGGTGCCTCGGTTTCGGAGTACGGCCCAGCCAGGGCGCGGGGCGGGGCGGGGCGAGCGCTCGGATCCGCAGTGAGTCAGGGATCCGCACCCCGCCGACTCATTTCTGCCACCTGGCCCGGCGCGCAATTTGCAATATGCAAAGTCCCTCCGCCTCCAAGCGCCCGAATCTGCCCCGGATCCGCGAGCCCTTGGGGCCTCACCCGCCCGAGAGCCGCCCCCCTCCGTCTCCCCGCTCCCACTTCGGCGGCGGAGCGGGGAGGGGGAAGTTTTGCAATCCCGGACAAACAAACGCTGGTCTTGCACAGGCTTGAAAAAGTTTGGGGGAAATGAAGAGTGAGCGAAATCCAGGCCATCGCCCGGGCCTGAGGCTGGGCTCCGCGGGCTCTCGGGGGCGCGAGCTGCGAGGCCGTTTGCTCCACCGCGCCAGGCAGCCCTGCCTCCGACCCTCCCTCTTCCCCGCCTCTCGGCGCTTACCTTGCTAGGACGAGAGCTCAGTAGCCCCCTAACCAGCTGGAGAAATCGAGAAGCTCGCGCTCCGCGGGGCTCAGCGCGCCCTCACAAGCGCTGTCGTCCGACGAGTAGGCGGAGCGCGGGGACGCGGGCTCCGAGCTGTGCTCGCGGCCCGGGGACGACAAGGCGCAGGAGGGCGAGGCGGCGGCGGCCCCGGGTGGCCCGCGGGGCAGTGGGTGGCGCGCGGCTGGCGCCAGCAGCCCCCGGGCCAGCGCGGCGCGCACGGCATCGTGCTCGGCGAGCAGGCGCTGCAGCGCGCGAATGTACTCCACCGCCGAGCGCAGCGTCTCCACCTTGCTCAGCTTCTTGCTGGCGCCGCCCTGAGGCACGTGCTGCCGCAGCGCCTGGAATCCTAAGTTCACCAGCTTCACTCGGTTGCGCTCCCGCTCGTTGCGCCGTGCCACGGCCGCCGCTCCACTCCCGGTCTCCACCGCGCCTGGCCGCCGCCGCCGGCTGCAGCGCAGCAGCTCTGGAGACTCCGGTCGCCGCCGAGCGGCGCAGCAGCCCGAGACACCAGGCGCAGGGGGCGCGGGCCGGGGCAGCGCGCCGCTGTCCATCGCGCCCGCATCCACTCGACCCGCGCCTCCTCCGAGTCCCTGCGCGCCGCAGGAAGGTGTGGGGCGAGGAACCGAGCGCGGAGGAACGACGGTCAAGCCTCAGCGACGATCTGGCACCGTGCTGCCAAACGACTACCCAGGGTACGTGGTGCCAGGTCGTCTGGGGTCCGGAGACAACGAGGCGCAGGAGGCCGAGAGGTGGCGGGCAGTGCGCACCGGGGAGCGTGGGGCGCTCGTGACTCGCGCGTGCTGTTGGACGCTCCCCAGGTCTTCCCCGCGCAGCGCAGGCGGCTCGTTTTTAAATGTATAGATAACCCTCCTCCGCGCCGCCGCCGCCTCCTTTCTCACGCCCTCCTTCCCTTGCCTCGCCCTCCCGCCACGCTTCGTCCAACCCCTGGTGCACACAGCCTGCAAAGACCAAGCCGTGAGCGCGACCGCACCCCGTCCCCCGGGGCACAGTCCGCAGGTCCCCAGTGGGTCCCGGCTCCCAGCAGGTGTCCAGTGCGCCCCCCAAGATGCGGTACGCAGGTCCCGTGTGCGCACCGACCCCCAAGCTGCTGTCCTCAGGTCCCTGGTGCGACCCCTGCCACGCTCGCCTTTGGGGGTATGGCAGGCCTAAGGCCACATTGCACCCATCCCTGGGGCGCGTGAGACCCCCGGGAGCAGCACCCGCCGACCAGCCTGCACCCGCGCCCCGCCCCCTGCGGCCGAGGGGCGGGGGCCGGGGTTTCAGCCAGTGGCGGGCCTCCCGTTTGGCCAATCGCGGTGGGCACCACCCCACGCCCGGCCCCTGGGAGGAAGCCTGTATGCCCGGCGCGTGGCTCCCGGGAGCGTCTCTAACAAAGCTCGGCGCCTGCGCGGCCCCGCCCGGCCCCTCCCGGCGACCAGGGTGGGCGCCGACTCCCACGCGCGCCTGTTCCTGGCCGGGCCCCCACCTGTTTATGACTCCACCGGGCCTGCGAGAGCGGAACGCAGCCCTCCGGGCGGGGCGGGGCTTGAGAGGTGGTGAAGACCTGGCGCGCTTGGGTAGGGCGTTCAGGTTCCTGGGGCGCTTTTCCCCAACATCCCCCCCCCCCACACCCACTCTCTGCGGGTGGTTGCCGTGCGCCCCGGGCCTTGGGGAGCCTTGAAGCGGAGCGCCTGGAGGTTTGCACAGACCGCTTCAGACGTCCGTGGCTGGCGGCCTGCCCCCCGCCCCCCGGCGCCCCCGCAACTTCCTCCGCTTTCCACGCTCCCGCCAAATCTTCCTCCCTCTTCCTGGTCCAGTTCCCCCCGGCCGCTCACCCGTCCTCGTGTACCTGCCGTCGTGGCCCTTCTTCCTCACTGCCATGCCTCCAGCACCATCCACCTACCCCCCCCGCACTGAGATTGGCCTGTGGGGGCAGGTGGCTGGGGCCGCGGCCTTTCCAGCGGCTCCCGGGGGAGGTGAGGCATCAAGAGACTTCTTCCCTGACCGATGAGGGTGCATTTTGGGGTATGAGGGGGCAGGGACTTTTGGAAGTGTGCAGAATACGCCGTTACTGGGAGAGTGTTGTCCTGCCCCGCGGCCCGGGAAGACCAGTCAAGGGGCTGTGCCCTCAGGAGGCCACATGCCCAGCAGGTTTTTCCCGAAAAGTGACCAGACCCTCCTGGGCCAGGACCTCTGGGAATGGAGGCGGGGGCGGGCGGGGGCGGGCGGGGGCGGGCGGGCCCAGCTTCCTGGAGCCGACTTACTGTTCTGGGGGCGGGGGCGGGGGACCCAGGACCCCTCCCAAGAAGTCCGCAGGGCACACGGGCGAGGATTTACTGCCCACCTCGTGGCGCCCACCGGCTCCCGTTACCCTGCACGATGCTCCTGGCAAGTCCGCTTGACTTTCCCGCTTTAGGAAGTTACCTGGAGGCCAGAACTTGCCAGGAGCAAGGGGCCCTGTTTGTCTTACGAGGAAGCTGTGACTCAGAAAGGACATGGAATGTGTCCACAGTCACACCTCTGGCCAGTGGAGCACTCAGGTAGGAATCGGGTCCCTGCCTGAGTCCAGGTGGCCCGATCTGTTTCCCTTCCAGAGCGCAAGGCCTGGCTCACCTCTGCATGCTCTCTCTGGTCAGAGCCCACCCTCTCCTTCCCTGAGGGTTATTTGGCAAACCCCAGCCAGATGCTTGTCTGTCCTTCCCTGCCCGTTGCCGAGGGTGCCAGGAAAAATCCCGGGGTCCTGCAAACAGGGCCCTGCCTGGGCTTGCGCTGGGCCTCCAGGCCCTGGACAGCCGTGGGTGCTGCCTCTTCTCCTGCCCCATCTCCTGGGCTCTGGCTTTGCTCCCTCCCGCCCGTCCACGGCCTCGAAGCAGGAGGGATGTTACGGAGACGAGTTGGATCATGCCTTGGCCCTGGGGGTGAAGCCCGGGACCCCTGCGCTCTGATGCCACATCAGCTGGAACCCTGCCCTGACCCGCCTGCCCTGTGCCCCACGCGGTGTGTCACCCATCACACCTGGGTGTCCATCGGAGGGCTCTGCACAGGCAGAAACGTGCCCTTCTCTGTGCCCACAGGACACCCGTGCCCGAGCCGTGCGTGATGCCGCTTCACTAAGGGGACCTCACATCCAGCACAGAGGATCAGGAGACGGCGTCACTGAAGCCACAGCCATTCGGGGGTCGGGAGGTGGCCGAGGGACGGAGGAACCCACAGTGTCCAGGCCCAGCTCTGCCACTGACACTGAGGGGCCCCGTAGCCCAGCGTCCTGCTGCCCAATAGGGGTATGCCAGCCTCGGCTCCAGGGGTGACCAAGGCTGAGCACTCATCAGCTCTGAAATCACCTCGGGCTCCATGGGACTGGGGTGCAGACCCCGGAAGCTTGGGGTGCCCCGGGGACACACAAGGTCCAGAAAGTGCTCTTCAGAGAGGCTCTGGGTCCCCTTCTTGAAGCGATGAGAGTTGTCTGGACCCTCTGGGGCCTCCCCCATGGCGGACTGGACCAGGGAGAGGCCGGGCAAGCTCCACGCCCAGGTGAGGGGGGCCAACTGCCGGCTGGCTTGGCCTGGGCTCTTCACTCTCTCTGCCTGTAGCCCAGGGCCTCTGCCAACCTCCCTCTCCTCCTCCCTCCAGGGCCTTCCTCACTGGCTTCCTAATTGCCTTCTCTGGGTCAGGTCACAGGTGGCAGGCGGAGAGCCCAGCTGGGCCGGCCCGGCACCTTCTCCAGGCCCACAGGTTGTGCTGCAGCCCTCGTGCGGGAGTCCCACCTGTGTGCCCAGGTCACTTGGGCGCCCAGAGCCTCCTGGAATCCAGCTGTGGAGAGGCAGGAGCCATGGGAAATGAGGTGTTTCCAGACATCAAGCTTCAGACCCACTGATGATAGGGTTCTCCAGAGAGACAGACAAACAGAATATATAGAAAGAGATTTATTATGAAGAACCAGCTCACATGATCTTGGAGGCTGGGAAGCCCCACGTCCACTGTCTGCACGCTACAGACCCAGAAAGCCTATTTGCTGGTGGAATCCAGTCCAAGCCTGGAGGCCTGAGAACCTGGGGAGCTGGTGGTGTAAATCCCAGTCCAGGGGCCGGAAACGATGAGGTGGGCTGTCCCAGCTCAAGCAGGTAGGCAGGAAGAGAAAAGGCAGATTCCTCCCTTCTGCACCTTTTGTTCTATTCAAGCCCTCAGTGAACTGGTTGATGCCCACCCACACTGGGAAGAGCATCTGCTGGACTGAGTCCACCAATTCTAACCCTATAACCTCATCCAGAAGCACCCGCCCCTGACACACCCAGAAATAAAATTTAATGTGAACACCCGTGGCCTGGTCCAGCTGATACGTAAAACTGACCAACACACATCCACCCCTTGCCACCTCAGCACCTGTACCCACCTCCTTAAACCGTACCTGATCCCCAAACAAAGACAACACAAAAGTCATAATTCTGCCTCACAACTGTCCTGCCTACGACCGAAAACGCACAAACCCCTTCCTCAGAGGAGGAGGTGAAGTGCCGCCTCTCCCCAGGGCTGACGTCCCGCAGCTTAAACGCTAGGGTGTAAATTCCCAGGACTAAATGCTGTGATGCGAAGTCAGTACATCTTACGCGACATGGCAAGGGGAGAAGAGAGGAAAGAAACAAAGATAACACACACACACACACATGTAACCGAGCAGGACCCTAGGGGGGCTTCCCAGAACAGACCCCCTCCATGTCCTCTGCTTGTCTTTTGTCTGTAGAAAAACTTTAGTCAAAGAATAATTTTAATCAGAGAAATGAGAAAATGCAGAAAGAAAACAGTCCAGCAAGACAAACTAATACTACTTTAGCCATTAAACAAAGTCAAGGACGTTTAGTTCCTCCTCCAGGGTTATAGATAATGTTCTGAGCCATGTCCTTGAGCTGTTTTGCAGATACTGAAACCCCATCAGGTGGAAGAAGTTAACTACATGCTGACCACCAGCACGTAGACCCCACACCGGTTGGAATCAGAAGGTGGTGATGTTGACTCCCGATGACCTCACCACCAACCAATCAGAAGAGCATCCACGAGCTGATCACACACCCCACAACCCGCCTCCCTCACCCTGTCTTTAAAAACCTTTGCCTGAAATCCATCGGGCAGTTCGGGCCTTTTGAGCACCAGCTGCCTGGACTCCTTGCTTGGTGCCTGCAATAAATGCTGCCCTTTCCTTCACCACGACCCGGTGTCAATACATTGGCTTTACTGCACATGGATGAGGAGACCCAAGTTTGGTTCCGTAACACTTATATCAAAGGAAGGAAATAAGTACGACAGTTACAGTCCTCATTTCCGTAACTGGTCTCGAGGTTGTAACTCATGTATATAACTATCCTCTCCCACCACCCACTGCATATCCCTGTCCCTTCGGTAAGCACCTCAGCTGGTTGTGGTTCTATACCTGGTAGTCAACCCAAACCTTCGTTCCTAAAGGGTCTGGGTCATCAGTGGTCCTGCCACGGGGATTGGGCTCTTGTCATGTTCCCTTGGCCTCAATCCCAGGGCATGGTAACACTAAGAGATGCCCTAAGGGATCTCCTGCGTCCCGCGTGCCCTTTCTTACCTCCGGTGTGGAGGGGGCGTCAGCCCAGTTTCCCCCTGGTGGTCAGGCTCAGTCACGCCGGCCAGCACAGTAAGTCCCTCTTTGCCTGCTGAGCCATGAGGAGCCCAAAGTGGCCAGTGAGTCTTAACTCGCAGTGCAGAGGAATCATTGCTGCGTTTCCTGGTGGAGGCGTCCGTCCCTCTGCAGCTAAGACCTCTAAGAGCACAAAGTCTCAGGAAGAGGAAGTAAAAGTTCTCCTGGTGTGTCACTAGGGTAATAGTCAGGGGTGCCACTGCCTTTTCCACCCATCGATTCCTGGACCCAGGAATCTTGGCTGGGAAACAGCGCCATATAGTGGACACGGACTCAAAGCATATACAACCTCCTGGAGAACCCTGCCCCAGCCCCGCAGGGTATTGCCACCTCGCTAGTGCCATAACTGGGTCTTCAAAAGGCTGTTCCACCACTGTTTCAAGCCAGCAGCTTCAGGATGGTGGGACATGGTGAGACCAGCGACTTCCACAGGCAGGGGCCCCTGCCACTCTCCCTTTGCTGCGAAGAGGGTTCCCTGATCAGAAGCAGTGCCGTGTGGAATACCAGGAGGGTGGTTAAGGCATTCTATAAGTCCACGGATGGTAGTTTTGGCACAAGTATTGCATGCAAAGAAGGCAAATCCGTATCGAGAGTAAGTGACTATTCCAGTAAGAACAAAACACTGCCCTTTCCATGATGGAAGCAGTCCTGTCCTGTCACTGAACCAAACTTGGGTCCCCTTTTGCCTGCACACAGTAAAGCCAATCTGCTGACACCATGTTGTGGGGAAGGAAAGTGCAGAAAGGGCAGCATTTATTGCAGGCGTCAAGCAAGAGGTCCAGGTAGCTAGAGCTTAAAAGGCCCAAACTCCCCAGAAACTTTCAGGGGAAGGATTTTTAAAGGTTTCTAAAGACAGGGTGAGGGAGAGGAGGTTGTGGGGTGTGTGATCAGCTCGTGGACGCTGTTCTGATGGGTTGGTGGTGAGGTAACAAGGAGTCAACATCATCAGCCTCCTGGTTCCAGCTGGTCTGGGGTCTACGTGCTCGTGGCAGCGTAGAGTTAACTTCTTCCACCTGGTGGGTGTTTCAGTATCTGCAAAACAGCTCAAGGACATGGCTCAGAATATGATCTATAGACCTTGAGGAGGAACGAAAGTCCTTGACCTTGTTTAATGGCTAAAGTATTATTATTTTTTCTTATCTGACTGTTTTCCTTTCTTACTGCATTTTCTCACTTCTGTGATTAATTCTACTCTTTGGAACTCGGGGAAGGTCTAGGAGGCTAAAGTTTCTCTACAGAGAAGAGGCAGGTGAAGGACATGGTGCGGGGGGTGGGTCTCTTCTGGGAAGACCCCATAACGTCCTGCTCGGTTACACTCTGGTGTAATTAACCAGCCACCACGTAGCTGGCTGGTCACCCCGGGAGATGGTCCCGTATCGGAGGTTCAGTGTTGCTCTCTGCTGCTGACAGACTGGATACTCAGCTTGGCGAGTGGAGCCCATGTTCCTGGGCCCATGCGTCACCTCCATCCCTGCCACCATGGCCGCTTTGATGATAAGCCCACTGGGCAATGACAGAGTGGCTGGGAAAGAGGCTGACCAGGAGCCACAGGACAGTTCTCCTGTCCACACTATTATTACAATCTTCTGCTGAGGTCACCCTTTGGTGAGCATTCACATGGGACACAAATATTTTCAGGGTTCTTGCCAATCCACACACCTCTTCCCCAAATCTCCTTGTCACCAATTTTCTAATCATGTTAATTCTAAGTCCCTGACCACCCAGCCAAGCCACTGGCCACAGCCCATGGATCTGGTTATAATCACTCATCTGGCCATTTCTCCTTCCAGTCAAAGTGCAAGGCAAGACCAGATGCACTGCCTGAAGCTCTGCCCACTGGGTCACCCTTCACTGTGTCCTTGAGGGGTGTCCCACCACTGGTGGGTGGAGCCTGCGTATCAATCAGGATCACCTATAACTAGACCTAGTCACCTCTTCCTCTATCAGTGGATCCTAGGAAACACCCCTGAGGCCATCAGTTAAGGCTGGGAGAGAAGGCAGTGTAGCAGGGGTGGGGGCCGTGGGCATTTGGGCCACTTCCTCAGGTAAAAACCTACCTGTGCTTTCAGGGCTTGCTCAGGCAGGCTCACCTATATGCCACTTCCATTGCATGGTGGAGTGTTTTTTTCCTCTACATGCCCAGCTTTATAGCTCAGTGGGTCAGATAAAGATAATACCCAGTTCATGATGGGCAGGTCATATGGTAACTCGGTGACCCATGGTTAAGTGTTCAGTTTCTGCTAAGGCTAGTAGCAGGCCCGGAGCTGTTTCTCAAGAGGAGAGTAGTTATCTGGGGTGGACGGCAGGGTCTTGCTCCAAAATCCTAAGGGTTTGCCCTGTGGTTCACCTCTAGGGACTGCCAAAGACTCAAAGAGCATCCCTCTCTGCCCTGACACTTCAGGCGCCACTGGGTCTGCTGGACCTTGTGGCCCCAGGGCAGCACAGCCTGGGTCCAGTGCAGAGCCTTCTCCTGTGTGGGCCCCACCCCAGACGAGCAGTTGTCCAGGTCCATCAGTCAATGGTCTGGAGTAACACACCCAAATGAGGACTAGGCTGTCTCCAGAATCCAAAAAGTCCCATTGGTGTTGGCCCCATGTTTTGGTTGCAGGAGGAGCCAGATCCAACAATCAATCCTTCACCTTAGAAGGGATATCTTGCCGCTTTACTGGACCCCCTAGAAATTTCACTGAGATAGAAGGCCCCTGAATTTTTTTTTTTTTTTTTTTTTTTTTTGCGGTACGCGGACCGCTCACTGTCGTGGCCTCTCCCGTTGCAGAGCACAGGCTCCGGACGCGCAGGCTCAGCGGCCATGGCTCACGGGCCCAGCCAACCCACGGCATGTGGGATCTTCCCGGACCGGGGCACGAACCCGTGTCCCCTGCATCGGCAGGCGGACCGTCAACCACTGCACCACCAGGGAAGCCCCCAGGCCCCTGAAGTTTTGTTGAATTTATTTCCTACCCTCTGACATGCAAATGTCATACCAATAAGGCTGGAGTAGTAGCTGCTTCTTGCTCAATAGGTCCAACCGGTATAATGTCATCAATGAAGTGGACAGTGTCGTGTCTTGTGGAAGGAAAAGGTGACCAAGATCGCTGTGAACTCAATTGTGACCAGGGCTGGAGATCTGACTTACCCCTGGGGTAGGACAGAGAGGTGTACTGCTGGCCTTGCCAGGTAAAAGGAAACGGATTCTGCTGGGCTTCATGGACAGGGATGGAGAAAAAGGCATCTGTCAAATCAAAACTTGCATGCTGGGTGCCAGGGGATGTGTGAATTTGCTCAAGCAATGAAACCACATCTGGCACAGCAGCTACAGTTGGAGTCACCACTTCATTAAGCTTATGAGAATCCACTGTCACTCCCCAAGACCCACCTGTCTTCTGCACAGGCCAAATAGAATGGGGATGTGGTGGGATCACCGCCCCTTCACCCTTCAAGTCCTAGATGGAGGCCCTAATCTCTGCAATCCAATCAGAAACGCTGGTTGTTTTACCATCTTCCTTGGTAGAGGCAGTTCTAGTGGCTTCCACTTGGCCTTTCCCATCATTAATATCCCTCACTCTGTGGGTCAGGGAACCAATGTGTGGATTCTGCCAGCTGCTGAGGATTTCTATTCTAGTTATGCCTTCTAGTGGGACTGCTGTGGATGGACCTGAGCTGGAGCTGCCCTGACCCCCTGGCCTCCAGGGGACCCTGTCTGACTGGGGGACCACGGGGAATTTTGGGGTGTCCTGGAATTGGTGTCAGTTCAGAGCCAGTGTCCAGGAGTCCCTGGAAAGCCTCATTATTTCCCCTTCCCCAGAGCACAGTCCCCCTGTAAGTGTCTGCAGGTCCTCTGGGTAAGGCTGGGAGAAAGACTGACAGCATCCATTTCCAAGGGTGTCCTGGGTCCTTCCTCAAGGGGACCCCGCCTCCCCTTCCTTCAAGCGTTCTGGGGTTGAAAACTGGCTCATGTCTGGGGATTGACTGAGTGGCCACGACCCTCTGATTTTACAATTCGGGATAGACGTTTGTTCACTGAACCTAGGACTTCTCCCTTATCCAAATGTGGAGAGAATCCAGCAGGCTTCCTGCCCAGTTCACGTCTAGGAAAACCAGGGTCAACCAGCCAAGGCCACGGGTCAACACGAGTCTGACTATTTTGACCTCTGCCTCTGCTCTGCCGTCCGTGCCGGTCACCACGCCCACCTCGCCTTTGGCAGTGAGTGCCCCCACTTGGCCCCCGCACCCTGGGATCCAGGGACCCCACTCACTTAGGTTTCCTAGTTGGGTGACTGCAGCTCCCACTGTGAGGTCTGGACAGCAGAGAATGGAGCCCTGTGAGAATGCGGTCTGAGGGGGTGCTGGGGCTCTCCATGGACGTACTCCCCGCAGTCGTGGTAAGAGGGTTTTCTGGGCCCTCCCGGGAGGGTGGGCAGAGCTTACACGACAAATCCACTCCGACATCCTCTATCCCTGAGCCTTTGACCAAGGTGGGTAGGCCATCTCCAGTTCACCCGTTATGGGCCATCTTTTGGTCCCTATTTCAGCCAAGCAGCTAAACCAACTGTAAGAGCCCTCCCTCACCCGCAGAGCTGCAACCTGAGATCCAGAATCCGTGCTCAGAGGGCTCATGTCAATAAATTCGGTCCGGCAAACTTCATCTTCCTTCCTCCCCTACCCCATACCTTCAGTTTCCATCTCACACATTCCCTTGGCTTTTGTCTGTATGCATTAGAAAACTCAACTCGTTCTTCTGGAACGCAGCACACCTCGCCATGAGTCACACTTTGCACATCACCTTTGAGGACCTGCTGGGACTTGAGTCTAGTTATGGGTCTAGAAGTAAAGGGGTGGTGAGGGTGGGTCCTGAGGAAAAGCAACAGAGTCTTCCATGGCAACTGCCTCTGGGGGGCTGTTAGCATCTCCCCAGGCAACGCACAGTTAACCCCTCCAAATGGAGGTGGGAAGGCTCCCTACCCATTAGGAGTGGGGAGCCCTCTTCCACTGGCAAAGGGGACTCATCAGAATTTAAGGGCTCAGCATCCCCCGCTCCTTCAGGGTCTTCCCACACATCCTCACCCCCACACACAGTCTTCCAATCCTCCTGCTTTAACCGTAGACACCCTGCAAGACTGGAAGTTCAATTTACATTGTGAGTCAGGATGAAAGTCTGCATTTGGTTGTCAGTAATCTCAGCCTTGCAGTGATAGGAGATAAGGCTTTCCTTGGCCACACACAGAAGTGCTCTTAGGTTATTTATGGGGCACTTGAGCTGGGAGTTCAAAACCCTGAACTCACCCTTTTCTTAAACCACTTTGTCCAGCAAAAACCAGGAGCCACCAGCCAATGTCATCATATTCTTCAGTTTTCCAAAGATGTTCAAAAGTATTCCATACAGAGTAATGCAGCTCCTGGCTTCGCATAAGTGGATTATGGGGAGGGTGCAGATACTGTGGACATCTCTCTTGGCAGATCCCGCGTGGACTGTCAGTGCTTTCTCTCTGGCTGGAAATAGAGTCATTGGCATCTTTAAATCCCATCGAATTAGAAAGCTGATTCCAGGAACCTGGAACCAACTCAGAAAATTCATTCTTAACATTCTTTACCCTCTGGAACCATGCTCAGTACCAAAATCTGTGTTAGTTGGGGTTCTCCGGAGAAAGAGAACCAATAAGAGATAGAGATTTGTCTTGGTAACTTGGCTCATGCAGTTATGGGGGCTGAGAAGTCCCACCATCTGCCGTCTGCAAGAGGGCCACCCAGGAAAGCTGGTGGTGCGATTCAGTCCAAGTCCAAAGGCCTTGGACCGCCAAGGACAGAAGGTCAATGTCCAGCTCGAGTAACCAGGCAGGAAGCAGAGAATTCCTCCTTCCTCCACCTTGTGTTCTATCGGGCCTCGCTGGACTCACCATCCACACGGGGAGGCCACCTGCTCTACTGCATCCATGATTCAATGCTAATCTCACCTGGAAACCTCCTCCCAGACACTCCAGAATCATGTTTAACCTGGGCACCCAGTGGTCAGTCACGTCAACTCAAAATTAATGATCCCAGCTGAGAGAACAGATTCAAAGCCTGCTCTGGAGAGAAGAGCCTGGGGTCCCCACGGGGAAGGGGTGTTGCTAGGCCCTTCCCACCTCCAGGGCTGTGAAGTCCCCATGTGAACACGTGTTGGTAAAGCCCCAGGCCTCCCAGGAGAAATAGAATGTGAACCTTAAATGTAACTGAATTATCTAATAGCCATGTTAAAAAAAAAAAAAAAAAAAAAAAAACTAACTAAAAAGGAGCAAAAGAAATGCATTTTCATGATATACCCAAATTACTAGCATTTCAACATGTAATTGATATAGAAATCATTAAGGAGATAGTTCACAATTTCTTTTCATACTAAGTTTTTGAAATCACACATGTATTTTTTTATACTTACAGCGCATCTCCATTAGGATTGGCCATTTCAAATGCTGAAAAACCATGTGTGGCTCATGATGACCACATTGGGCCACACAGATCTGGACAGAGGGATCATCACGCCTCATTGTAATACTACACTTTCTGCTCTGTATTTGGTACCTTGACATCTTGGGGCTGCGGGGACCCTGAAGAGACTGCCCTTTCCAGGACTGGCCAATCCCTAGAGATAAAGGCCAGGCTGCAGTGCTCCTTTCATAAGCAAACCACCCCCTGCAGAGCTCACCCCCACCACCTCCTCCACTGGCCTCTTACGCTCAGGACTGCCATCCCCTGCCCTTGTCCTCCCAGACTAGGTGCCAGAAAGCCAGGGACAGACCCTGTGCCCCAGAGCCCCTTGAAATGATTAAAACCAGCCTTGCCTCTTCCTTCCCACAGAAACCACGATAAAAGGTTCCTGCCCACGTTTCTCCCTTTCCCCATTCTCCTTCTGCCTCCTGACCCAGCCCAGTGCATCCCATCACCTGCCCCCTCCTCTCGGAAACTGTAACTGTCTTTTTAATGACATTCGTCTTCTGCTGTGTTGGTCTTGTTGTACCTGAATAATAACAAAACCTACATTTTAAAACACCCGTTGCCTCACGCGACAGACAAGCAAATGAGGCCTCTTGCCAAAGGCAGGCCAGCCAGTGGGAGGAGCGACTCAGCCATCCCATTGCTGAGTCCCTTTGATTTGGCCTCCTAAACATCCCTCCACCGCCCTGAAGCTGAGAGGGCTCCTGTGGTTGTGACCCTGAAGACCAGTCAAGCCCGCTTGGAAAGCAGCCACCCAGCCCACCGATAGGGGAGAGGTCTCCCCTCCACCAAGTCCACCTCGTGCTTCCATGAACAGAAAGCCAGGTGGATATTAGGCCAAGAGGAAAGTGCAGTGCAGTCATGACAAGACAAATCCTTCAGGCCACACTTTCTAACCACAGTGCAGTAAAGCTAGAAAGAAAACATCCCAAGTATAGTGACTAGCAGGGCAAAACAAAAAGAGAAAGCCTCTAAATAAATCTCAGCATAAAGAAGAAATCAAAACAGCAAGCATAGGGACTTCCGTGGTGGTCCAGTGGGTAAAACTCCGAGCTCCCAATACAGTGGGCCCAGGTTCGATCCCTGGTCAGGGAACTAGATCCCGCATGCAGGCCGCAACTAAGAGTCTGCATGCCGCAACTAAGAAGTCTGCATGCCACAGCTAAAGATCCCGCATGCCGCAAGGAAGATCCTACATGCTGCAACTAAGACCCAGCACAGCCAAAATTAACAAATAAATAATAAAATTTTTTAAAAACCTAGCAAGCATAAGCTTTTTGAAAACAGTCACGAGAACAATTTCTAATATCCCCAGAACAATCATATAGCTTTTGGTGGATTTCCTAGAAAACCAGAGAGATTGGGTGAGGATGGACAAAGCATTCAGCTCAGGAACATCAGGAAAAGAAAAATCCAAAACAAATACAAGAAGGAACAAGGCTAATTAATGGTGATAAGGGAAGAAATTAACAAGACAGAAAATAGTCAATAACTTAGTCAATAAAATGAAAAACTGATCTCTTAAAAGACCAACAAAGTAGGCAAATCAATTAAAATAAATAGAAGAAACATTTCTTAAAATAACAGAAATATGAAAGGTGACATAAGCACACATATGAAAAGATTAAAAATTAAAGACTTCCATTTCTGACCAAAATGGAATAAGAGGGACTGACTTTATCCTCCCCCTTCCCCTAAACAATAAAAAAGGGCCAAATTCAAGACGCTGGACAGCAGGCAACAGATAACAGTGGCCCTCGAGAGATGAGACACATATTGGGGCAGGGGCTGCAGCTGCCCTGCTGCTGCCCTGGCAGGGCATCCAGGCTGAGATGCAGAAGAGGTACCAGGCAGAGCCCAGTGGAATTTGGTTGAGGAGACAGAGCACAGAGCCCTAGAGGGCTGAAGCAGTTGGAGGGCTCAAGCCAGAGACCCTGAGAGGAGAGGGTTCCCCAGAGGTCTGCAGAAAGCCCCCGTCAAGACAGCAGAGAACTGCCCAGAGCACACAGGTGAGGAAACTACCAGAGGTGGGGCAAGAATTGCCCTAAACAACTAGAGAGTGGTGCCCACTCTCTCTCAGGTTGGAATAAGGCTTCTCTGTCAGCCAGGGTGGGAAACCTAGTAACTCATGGGGCATGCAGTAGAGTTCACAGTAGTCTCTTGCCTTACCAGTGGGGACAATTTTCCCTAAACTGAGCACAGCCCCAGTCCTGGCTGACCCGGAAGACTCAAATTGTTTCCAAGTACTTCAACTCTGTCCCAGTATAAAGCTAGAAAATAGGAAAACAAAAATAGGAAAACAAAAATAGGAAAAACAAAGAAAAAGGTAAAAGTTACAATGTCTAATATCGGATCACAAATGCCAAGCATGAAAAAAATCAGGAAAATATGACACATAATGAAGCGATAGATAAATAAATCAATACCCAGGACTGATAAAGATATTAACAAGGGCAAGGAAATAAACAGACCAGGATATTAAAACAATAATTATGACTGTATTTCATAAGCTGAAAAGTTGAGATATGAAAAAAGACCCAACATGAACTTCTACTGTGTCTGAGATGAAAACTGCACTGCATTGGATTAACAGCAAATTACATATTACAAAAGAAAAAATTAATGAACTTGAAGACATAGAAATATATGATATCTAAAATTAAGCATAAAGAGAAAAGAGATTTGTTTATGACTATAAAGTGCACCAAAGAGCATTGGACAATTCCAAGCGGTCTAATACACAAGTAGTAACTGAAGTCACTGAATAAAAGGAGGTAAAGGAGGGGACAGAAGGATGGCTAAAACTTTTCCAAATTTCATGAAAATGACAAACCCACAAATCCAAGAAGCCCAACAAACCCTACAAACAAGGAACGTAAAGAAAACAACACTAAGACACAACTTAATCAATGGTTCAAAACTATAGTAAAGAAAAAATAAATTTTAAGCAGCCAGAGGAAAAAGACACATTACACATGTACAGAGGAATAAGGTATGTACAAAGGTATTAAAATAAGGACAATACAGATTTCTCATCAGTAACAATGCAAGGAAAAGACAGTGAAGCATAACTTTTAAAGTACTGAGAGAAAAAAATCTGTCAACCTAGGATTCTATACCCAGTGAAAGTATCTTGCAAAAGCTAAGAGATACAGGGCTTCCCTTGTGGCACAGTGGTTGGGAGTCCACCTGCCGCTGCAGGGGACATGGGTTCGTGCCCTGGTCTGGGAGGATCCCACATACCATGGAGCGGCCAGGCCTGAGAGCCATGGCTGCTGAGCCTGCACGTCCGGAGCCTGTGCTCCTCAAGGGGAGAGGCCGCAACAGTGAGAGGCCCGCGTACTGCCAAAAAAAAAAAAAAAAAAAAAAAAAAAAGCTAAGAGATATAAAGATTTTTTTTCAGGCATTCAGAATCTGAAAGAATTCATCACCAGCAGACCTGCAGCTACAAAAATATTAAAGAAGGTCTTTCAGGAAGAAGGGAAATTATACGAGATGGAATTATAGATGTACAAAAAAGAATGAAGAGGACGAGAAATGGTAACTGTATGAGTAAATATATTTAAATTGTTGTTGTTGCTTAAATATTTTAAAAAGATAAGCCATTGTTTAAACAAAGATAATAACAACTTAGTGTGGGGTTGTGAGCATATGTAGAAGTAAATTGCATGACAACAATAGTACAAAGGCCGGGAGGGTGGAATGAAAGTAACTTTTGTAAAGTTCTTATACTATGTGTGAAGTTGTATAGTATCACCTGAAGGCAGACTATAAATTTAAGACATGAACTACAAACCCCAAAGTGACTACCAAAATAAGAAACCTAAGGGCTATAGTTAACAAGCCAATTAGGGAACTAATGGGGTCATTAAAAATTACAATATTCAATTAACTTTTTAAATCCAGAAAAAAAAAAATAAAAAGGAGCAAAGAGAAGATGGGTAAATAGGAAACAAAGAGTAAGATGACAGACCTAACCAAATCAATAATCACATTAAATGTAAATGGTCTAAATACACCAAGTAAAAGGCAGATACTGTCATACTGGACAAAAAAGCAAGATCTAACCCTATGCTGCCTTTTAGAAACCCACGTCAAATATAAAGACACAAATATGTTAAAAGTAAGGCAATACTCTGACAGGCAGTAGGTAAGGAAGCCCCGATTATCCTGGTAGTCACATCCAAGGCTGAGTCTAAGGTGAGATGAGTGAGGCACTTGCCTCAGTCAGTAAATTTAAGAATGCACCCCCCCCAAAAAACTCATCAATCAAGATAAATAATATCTTAATGCAGTATTTTTTAAATACAAATTTATGTAAAAATATTCCATGAAAACCAAAATATAAGTTTTAAATACAGGATTAATAATGGTACCATGCCATGCCAAGCCCTACTGGGGTCTGAGGCAAAGGGAAAAAGTTAGCCCTGTGGGAATCCTTGACCCAGAGGCACCCAGCTAAATCACCAGTTTTCTGGCCCACAGAAAACTGTAAGATAAAATATTTTTTATTGTTTTAAGTTTTGGGGTGTTTGTTATGGAACAATAAACAATTAGTACAGATTTCAAAAGCTATTCTGTGTCAAAACTAATCAAAAGAAACCTGGAGTCACATACATTAAGAAAAAAGAAAGATCTCAAAAAAAAAAAAATTCTAACATTACACCTCAAGGAACTAGAAAAAGAAAAACTAAGCCCTAAGTTAGCAAAAGGAATGGAATAGTGAAGATTAGAGCAGAAATAAATGAAATAGAGAATAGGAAAACAGTAGAAAAGATTAACAAAACTAAGCGTTTGTTCTTTGAAAACATAAAGAAATTGACAAAACTTTAGCTAGATTAACAAAGAAAAAAGAGACAATTCAAATAAATAAAATTATAAACGAAAGAGGAGACACTACAGCTAATACCACAGCAATACAAAGGATCATAAGAGACTACTATGAACAGTTATTCACCAATAAATTGGACAACCTAGAAGAAATGGATAAATTCCTAGAAACATTCAACCTACTGAGACTAAATCATGAAGAAATGAAAAATCTTAACAGACAAGTGAGTAAGGAGATTGAATCAAAAACCTCTCAACAGAGGACCAGATGGTTTCACTGATGGATTCTACTAAACTTTTAAAGAAAAATTAATGCAAATACTTCTCAAATTCTTCCAAAATTGAAGAGGAGGGAATACTCCCAAACTCATTTTACAAGATCAACATTACTCTGACACCAAAGCCAGATAAGAACACTACAAGAAAACTACAGACCAATATCCCTGATGAATATACAGACAAAAATTCTCAACAAAATACTAGCAAACCAAATTCAACAGCACATTAAAAAGATTATATGCTATGATCAAGTGGGATTCATCCCTGGGATGCAAGGATGGCTCAACATACACAAATCAATCAATGTGATACACCATATTAATAGAATGAAAGATAAAAATCATATGCTCATCTCAAGAGATGCAGAAAAAGCACTTGACAAAATGCAGCATTTTCCATGATAAAAACTCTTAACTAAGTAGGTATAGAAGGAACAAACCTCAAAATAATAGAGACCATATATGACAAGCCCATGGCTAACATCATATTCAATGGTGAAAAGCTGAGAGCTTTTCCTCTAAGATCAGGAAAAAGACAAGTGTGCTCACTGTTGCCACTCCTATTCAACAAAGCACTGAAAGTCTTAGCCAGAGCAATCGGGCAAGAAAAAGAAATAAAGGACATCCAAATCAGAAAGGAAGAAGTAAAATTGTCTCTTTTTGAAGATGACATGATCTTATATATAAGAAAATCCTAAAGATTCCACCAAAAAAAGAAAGAAAAAACCTGTTACTACTAATCAACACATTCAGTAAAATTGAAGGACAAAGTCAACATACAAAAACCAGTATGTTTCTACACACAAATAACAAACTATCTAAAAAAGAAATGAAGCAAACAATCCCATTTACGATAGCATCAAAAACAAGAAAATACTTAGGAATAAGTTTAGCCAAAGACTTGTACAGTGAAAACTATAAGACATTAATGAAAAAAATTGAAGAAGACACAAATAAATGGAAAGCTATCCCATGTTCATGTATATGAAAAAATAATATTGTGAAAATGTCTATACTACCCAAAGCCATCTATAGATTCTATGCAATCCCTATCAAAATTCTGATGGCATTTTAACAGAAGTAGAAAAAAATCCTAAAATTCTTAGGGAACCACAAAAGATCCTGAATAGCCAAAGCAATCTTGAGAATGGAGGCATCACACTTCCTGGTTTCAAACTATACTACAAATCTATAGTAATTAAAACAGTATGGTATTAGCATAAAAATGGGCAAAATGACTAATGAAACAGAATCAAGAGCCCCAAATAAACTCATGTGTATATGTAATATTTAACAAAGGATCCAAGAATGCTCAGTGGAGAAAAGATAATCTCTTCGGTAAATGGTGTTGAGAAAACTGGGCAGCCACATGCAAAAGAATGAAACGAACCCTACTTAATATCATTCACAAAAATTAACTCAAAATGAATTAAAGACTTATATGTAAGATTTGAAACCACAAAACTCCTAGAAGAAGAAAAAGGTGGTAAGCTCCTTAACACTGGCCTTCAAAATGATTTTTTGGGAATGACCCCAAAATCATAAGCAACAAAAGGAAAAGCAAACAAGTGAGACCACATCAAACTAAATGGCTTCTGCACAGCAAAAGAAACAATCAACAAAATGAAAAGACAACCGACAGAATGGGAGAAAATATTTGCAAACCATATATCTGGTAAGGGGTTAACATACAAAAGATATAAAGAACTCATAAAACTCAATAGCAGAAAACCCCCCAAACAATCCAATTAAACAATGGGCCAAGGGCCTGCATAGGCATCTTTCCAAGGAAGACATACAGATGGCCAGCAGATGTTGAAAAGATGCTCAACATCGCTAATCATCAGGGAAATGCAAATCAAAACCATAATGAGATATGACCTCACACCTGTTAGAATGGCTATCATCAAAAAGACAAGAGATAGCGAATTCTGGTGAATATGTGGGGAAAAAGGAGCCCTTGTTCATTGTTGGTGGGATTGTAAATTGGTACAGCCACTATGGAAAACAGCATGGAGGTTCCTCAAGAAATTAAAAATAGATTTACTATATGATCCAGCAATCCCATTTCTGGGTATATATCTGAAGGAGATAAAATCACTCCCTTGAAGAGTTATCTGTACCCCCATGTTCATTGCAGCATTATTTACAATAACCAAGGTGTGGAAACAGCCTAAGTGTCTGTCGGTGAATGAATGGATAAAGAAGATGTGGTATTCTAGAATTAATGGAATATTATTTAGCAGTGAAAAGGGGGATCCTGCCATTTGCAATGTAGGTGGAACTGGAGGGCATTATATTAAGTGAAATAAGTCAGGCAGAGAAAGACTAATACTGTATAATATTATTTATAAGAAGAATGTAAAGGAACCAAACTCATAAAAACAGAGTTGAATGGCTGTTGTCAGGGGCTGTGGGTTGGGGAAAATGGGAAGATGTTAGTTAGAGGAAACAGAATAAGTTCTGGGGAGCTTATGTACAGCATGATGACTGAACTTAACAAGACTGTACTATACACTTGAAAGCTGTTAAGAGAGTGGGTCTTAAAAGTTCTCACCACAAAAATGGTAAGTATGTGAGTTGATGGATGAATTAACTAACCTGATCATGGTAATTATTTTGCAGCATATAAGGATATCAAGTCATCATGTGCACCTAAACTTATCCAATGTTATATGTCAATTATATCTCAGTGAAGCTGGGGATAAAAGAAGAAAGAAAGCTGGAGTAGCTATTTTAATATCAGAAAAAGTATATTTCAGAGTAAAGAGTATTACCAGGGATAAAGAAGTTCATTTCACAATAACTAAGGGGTCAGTTAAGGAGATAAGAATCCTAAATGTTAATGCATTAAGCAAAACCTGATTGATCTACAGGGGGAACAGATAAATCTACTATTATAGTTGGAGACTTCAATACTCCTCCCTTCATACCTGGTAGAACATATAGACAGAAAATCCAAAAAATATAGAAAAGGTAAATAACGCTATCAACCAACTTGACCTAATTGACATTGATAGAAAATTCCACCCAATAACAGAAAAATATACGTTCTATTAAAATGCACATGAAACAGTTACCAAATTAAATTATCTTATGGACCATAAAACAAGTCTTGAAAAACGTAAAAGGGTTCAAGTTATACAAAGTATACTTGCTAGCCATAATAGAATTAAATTGCACTAATAAGTAGACTAATAATATATCTTATTATATCTGGAAAATCTCCAAACACCTGGAAGTAAAAAAATAGATCTAAATAGTCCATGATTCAAAAATAAATCAAAAGAGAAATTAGACACTACTTCGAACTGAATAAAAGTATAAACATAATACTTCAAAATTCGTGGAATGCAGTACTTAGAGGAAAATTTAAAGTGCCAACATGTATTAAAGCTGAATAAGGGCCTCAAATCCCAGCTTCCTTAAGTAATTAGAAAAAGAGGAGCAAAGTTAGCACAACATAAGTAAAAACAAATGTAAAAACAAGAATCACAGCAGAATCAGTGAAACTGAAAACAGAAAACAGTAGAGAAATCAGTGAAATCAAAAGCTGGTTCTTTGTAAAATTCACTGAAATCAACAGAAGCCGAAATGAGCAAGAAAAAAAGAGAAGACGCTAGTTACCAATGTCAGGAATGAGTGAACTGACATCAATACAGATTCTATAGGTATTTTAAAAATAAAAGAGAATGTTATAAACTTTATGCTAACAAACTCATCAGTGTAGGTGAAATAGACAAACTCCTTAAAAGACACAAACTACCAAAACTCATTCAAGAAGAAATAACCAAATAGCCTCATATCTATTTAGTAAATTAAATTTGTAGTAAAAAGCAAACATCAGAAAAAACTTCCTATTATTTTTCCTCCAGGCCTAGATAGAATAACTGGTGGATTTTTTTCAAATATTTAAGGAAGAAATAAAACCAATTCTACCTAAACTCATCAAGAATAATTAAAAAGGATGAAATACTTCCCAACTCATTCTATGAGATCAGCATTATACTGATACCAAAGCCAGACGAACACAACACGAGGAAAGAAAACTACAGATGCTCCTCAGCAACATACAGGCAAAAGTTCTAAAGAAAAGCTTAAAGCAAAGCAAATCCAACAATACAAGTGGGGTTTATTCTAGAAATGCAAGTTCATTCAACATTTTAAAAAATCAGCTCAATTAATTGACCATATTCAGTTTAAAAATAAAAGCCATATCATTATTTCAATAGATGCAGAAAAAGCATTTGACAAAATCCAATAGCCATTCATAATTTTAAAAATCCCAGCAAACTAGGAATCAAAGAAACTGTCTCAGCTTAATAAAGGGCCTCAAACCTAATGGTGGAAAACTGGCTGATTTCTCTGTATGATCAGGAACAAGACAAGGGTGTCTGTTTTCAAGATGTCTAGCTAACATTGCTCTGGAAGTTTCAGCCAGTGCAATATGGCAAGAAAAAGAAACCAAAGGCATTCAGATTGGAAAATAAGAGCAAAATGTTCTTATTCATAGAAAACATGATCATCTACGAAGGAAACCTGACCAAATCTGCAAAAACATTACTCTAATTAAAGTGAGTTAGCAAGGTTGCAAAACACAAGACCAATACAGAAAATCAGTTGTATTTCTATGCACCAGCAAAAAACAACTGGAAAAAGAGCTTTAAAGTGCCCTTTATAATAACATCAAAAATATTAAGGCTTCTCTGGTGGCGCAGTGGTTGAGAGTCCGCCTGCCGATGCAGGGGACACGGATTCGTGCCCCGGTCCGGGAAGATCCCACATGCCACGGAGCGGCTGCGCCCGTGAGCCATGGCCGCTAAGCCTGCGCGTCCGGAGCCTGGGCTCCTCAGTGGGAGAGGCTACAACAGTGAGAGACCCGCGTACCACAAAAAAAAAAAAAATTAAATACTTAGGTATAAATATGGCAAAAGATGTGCAAAACCTGTACACTGAAAACTACAGGACGTTGGTGAGAGAAACTAAAGACCTAACAGATGGAGAGATACACTCTGTTCATGCACTGGAAGACCCAATAGTAAGATACTAATTTTCCCAAAGCTGATCTAAGATTCAATGCAATCTCAATCAAAATCCCAGAAGATTTTTTTGTAGAAATTGACAAACTGACTTTTAAAATCCAGGTGTTCTTTATGACTCATATAAATTTATTTTCATGTCTCAATTGATATATTATTTTATCTGTGAACGTCTGGAAGTTATCAGGTTAGGATGGAACATATCATAATTTTTACCATTAATGGAAAAATTTTTCATTTAATGGCTTTTCACATCCCAGAAGAGCTCTCACAAACAAATTAATAGTTTTAAGCATGGAATCAATGTATACACGAGTCTGTCTCCAAGCTCTCTACTCTCTATCTTTAGTCCAACTTTGTCCTGGTGACAACCCCATGCGGTTTGGGGTTTCGTATTAGGCTCCATCAGGTGCCTTAACAGCAGACAGGGCAAGACCCTCTTTCTTGTCCGTTTTATTCAAAACTGATCTGCCTACTCATGGACTTGTATACTTCGATATCAGCATTAGGGTAAGTGACTTGGGCATTTCAGACCCCTAGCTGAGATGTGAGTTGGGGTGGCACTGGATATCTGGGTTAATCTGGGGAGGTTTGACGTCTTTGTCATATTAAGGCATTCCTACATGCAAAGTCTGTCTGTGCACTCCCAATGACCTCTACCAGGGTCCTTATTTGAGTCTAGAATGTATCACAGGGAGGCCTGGCATATTTCTGCTGCACAAATTTCTGGATGCTCTCAGTTTTGTTATGGTAATGGGTAGTGTCTTGTATGTTGTCATATTTTCTCGTTGGTGATTGCAGGGGTGGAGAGAAGATACTTGGTCTCTCCCACTTTCATATCTCTTACAGATCTCCCAGGATTTACTGATCTTACTGTTTGAGAACTTTGTTGGCAAAGTGGGTGTTACTGTGGCAAATATTGTAAATGCTCTGAGGCTTAGCGCCTCTGAAAGGGTTTTTATTCTGCTTTCACATTTAAATAATAATGATACCCTGGAAAGTCCTCTGTGCAAAGTTATTCATCCTCTGTGCTTTCTGAGTGTAACTTTTTCTCCTTGTATCCAGCGCTGCCCTTGAGAAGAATGATGTGACTCTCATCGTTTCAGGCAGTCTGTGGGTTACTCTAGAACAGTCTAGAACTTTGGTCTTTGTAAGTGGCACGATGACGGGTCCAGTTTCTTCCTTTTCTGTCCTGTTTGGCCCCTGAGCCCTTTTTCTCATGTTTCCTTCTGAGGTACTTAATTTGGTTACTTTTTCAAATATTTCCTCCTGTTTCTCTTTTCCTCTGTGACTCCTCTCATCCAATCAACGTATGTACTCTTTTCTCCCTACACGCTCAGCGTCCCCTTCCTGTTTTCTACCCCATTATTCTTCCTGAGCCCTTCTGAATTCCTGCACCTGATATTCCATTTCACAGCATCACAGTAAATGATTTATGTAGGCGCAAACCACCAAACGATGCTAAAGCCGTGAGTAAGTTTGAGGAGCAACAGGATATATACACAGTTTCAAAGTTCCTCCCCACAAAATATAAATTACAGAGGGCAAAATATTAACTTTACCCTGTAACTGCAAACCTGCCGCTTAACGACGTCAAGCAAATGTTCAAAGTTAACATCTCCAGGTTGTTCTCTCTTGGCCATGATATGGAGCAACCAGGACCACACTGACCTACTGTCAGCGCCCAGAGGACAGGACACAACACGTGGCACAGTGGTGTTCAAACACAGACAACAGGGAGTGAAGCATCCGTGAAAGAAGGGAAACAACCCAGGGGAACCCCGTGACTCTCCAGCTGAGCCCAAGGTCTCATGAACTTGGGGGAGTGGAGATCAGAGTTCAGGGAGGCTGAGGCAAGTAGAATTTGCAGGCAGATCCGTGGAGGGAGGGAAGGAGAGAGACAGAGAGGGACACATCGCATGCACACACACACACACACACACACACACACACACACACACACTGGGGCACCGCGGCCTTTAGTGTTCCTGGAAGTTTATCACGCTTGCTGATTTTTCCTCAGATCCGTCCCTCCCTCCAGGTTCTAGGGGCTGATTCTGGGTGTCCCCATCTAGCGGCCAATTCCGACGCTGCGATGGTCACTCCACCTCTCTCTGGAAATGAGAGTGGATGGGGGCGGGCAGGACCGGTGAGTCCAGCTGACGGATGTTGCAGTCAGATGAGCAAGGTCGTAGGCTGACGGCCACGAAGGAAAGAAGTACCGTCGTGTGAAATATGCTGGACGTTCTGCAAAGAAGCCAGACACAAAAGGACACGTCCTGGACGATTCAACAAATACGTCGGGTGTCACATGAGAGGACCAAATCTTACCTGATTCCACTCCCAGGAAGTCCCTGGAGGAGTCACACGCATAGGTGGAAGGTGGGACAGTGGGGGCCCGGGGCTGGGGGAGGGTGAGGGGCGTGAGTGTTTCATGCGGACAGAGCTTCAGTTTGGGAAGATGAGAAAGTTCTGGAGGCTGATGGTGGTGATGGCTGCACAACAACGTGAGGGCACTTAATGCCGCTGAACTGTGCACTTAGGGTTATGATGGTAAATTTTATGTTACGTGTATGGCACCACAATCTTAAAAAGGAGGAAGGCCTGGCACATGGCGCTCATGGACGGGGGGAGGGGGAGTCACAGCTGATTCAGGGTTTCTGCCTGGGGTGGGGCAGAAGGCTGGCCACAGGGGTGGGGGGAGGACTCAGGGGAAGGCGCAGGCTCCCTCTTGGACACGTGGAGTTTGGGATATCTGAGAAGTATCCACACAGAAACGGGAGGCGGGCCATTGAAATGCCAGCGTGGGACACAAAGAGAGGGGTGGCTGGAGAGTCCCCTGCATTCAGTGCCATTTAACCCCCAGGAGCTGATGATACCACCCAGGGAGCCAGAGGGAGAAGAGAAAGGGATGCAGACCCAAGGAACCCCAAGATTTCAGCCAGGGGGAGAGTGGAGGGGTCAGGAGGAGACTGAGAAGGGGCACTGACTTCAGTGCGAGAGAGGAGTGTCAGTGATGCTAAGAGACAAGGACTCCCCAGGGTCCGCAGCGCCACGGGCTGGGCTGCCCTAAGAGGACACCAAGGAGGACGGAACCATGTCTCTGGGTTTGGGAGCTCAGAGGTCACTGGCGGCGGGGGAGGGCAGCAGCCCGACGGCAGGCTCCCAACCGCATCCTCGCACCAACAGGACCCCGGGACTGATCTGGAATCTGGGTGTGACCCCCTACGACCGTGGTGTGGTTAATCAGAGCCCGAGCAGCCCTTGCCTCTGCCACGAGCTGGGGCTGCCGTCAGGGGGGCTGGGCAGCCTGGCCTGGAGCTGAGGGAGGGGACCAACCGGGCCAGAGGGCACGGTGGTTCCCTGAGCAAATCTCTGAGCATACGGAGAAAATGGTCACACGTCCCCTTTCACCGTCCACGGCTCGCACGGCTCACATGACCCAGACCCACCTGGCACCCAGCAGGGAGGGTAGTTCTGGGAAATTCACTTCCAGTTCAACTAAGGTGACACCCTGCCAATCCACCGTGGTGTCCCTCCCCTTGGCATCCCCAGGCAACCCTTCTCTTACAGAAACTCAGTGTTACTGAGATGTAACTCACACACCATGAAATTCGCTCTTGTAGTTACCAGTCCATGGCTGTCAGCGTCTTTGCAGCGTCCTGCAACTACCAGCACCATCTACATACGGCTAGAACTTTGTCACCCCCCCAAAAGGAAACCCTGTCCCTACCAGCAGTCACTCCCCAACCCCCTCCCAGCCCGTGCAGCCAAGACTCCACCTCCTGTTTCTGGATTTGCCTGTTCTGGATTTTTCATACAAATGAAGTCGTACAAAACCCCATGCACCTTTTTTGATTGTTCTCAACTTCCAAATAAAGAAAAAGTAAAATCATCCTTCCACCTAACGAGGTGTGACTATATGTGTACAACCAAAAGCATGCTCCCCTCCCGCCAAGGGAGAGGAGGTCCCTTTATCCACCCTGGGGTGGTGTCCTCTCCTCTTCCAGCCAAGTCACATTCCCACCCTGACGTCCCAGGATCCACCTGCTGGGGCAGAGTGACGGGCCATAAACCGTGGTCACATCCCCCAAGCTCTGTGGCTGGTCACGCGGCCGCAGCTGGTCGCTACAGCCACCTTCCCCCACGGCCCCCTCCCCATCCTCTTTGCCTCCACAGGCACCTTGGACGGTGGCTCCTTGCCTCGTGGGTCAGTTCAGGCCTCTTTCCTGAGAGGTCTGGGCCAATGGCTGTAACCCTCCCTTGATTCCCATCACGGGACCCGAATCTCATGTTGCAGGGGACTGTGGGCTTTCCACGTGGGTCCTGCCTCATCCCCACCATGGAGTGACCACCGGTTCCCACCTGAAGGGACAGGTCACTCCAGCCGTACAGTCACCTCTCTTTGCCTGTTGATCCTCTGGCACGAGGACCCCAAGGTGGCCGCGGTTAACGGACTCTTCGTGTATCCCTGGTGGGAACCCTCCTCCCTCAGGAACTCGAACATCTAGACCAAGAAGAGCTAGACTTCTGTGCAAAGACTGCACTGGGGGCGTTTCATTAGGGTAAGAGAGGTCATTGCCGTTTCTCCCTCGAGAGTCCCAGAGCCACAAATCTGAGCTAAGAGAGAAAATGCCGATTCAGAGCGTCCCAGCCCCACACAGTGTTGCCACCCAGCAGGTGCCATAGCCACGTCTTCAAAAGGCCATTGCACTGTCCCGTCAGGCCGGCTGCTTCAGGGTGACAGGGCACATCGTGAGGCCTGTGAGTCTGGGCCCACTGCCCCCAGCCCCCCACCGGCTGGGAAATGGGCTGCTTCGCTGGAAGAAACATTCCGCGAGACCCATCATGGGGGGTCAGGCACCCCACTGGGCACAGGTGGGGTGTCAGCAGACGCGTGTGGACAGGAGAGAGGATCTATACTCAGAGCATCTTTTCTAGGGAAGCCAAGTGGTGCCCCTCGGGAAGTGGAAGCAGCCTGCCTCACCCTCGCCCCCGGGATGCTGGTACGGCCCCTGGACCATATTTGGCCGTCAGCGTCGGTCTCTCATCCCCAGCTCGCGGACGGCCCTGGGGAGTGGAACCTGTGTGCTGAGCCCACCCATCACCTCCATCGCCGTGGCCACAGCGAGCCCTTTGGGTGGTGACGGAGATGGGGGAGGAGGCTGGCTGAGGTCCACAGAAGGGCCGGCGGTCTGCCTGGTAAGTGAGAGTCTCCCTGGCCGCGGTGGCAGCTCAGCATTCACACAGGCCCCAAATGCCTCCAGACTCCGTGCCCTGTGGGGAAGTCTAACCACACCCCTCTCTCCCAGACCTCCTGCCACCAGTTTTCCAATCGTGCCCCTTCCGAGTCCCTGACCATCTAGCCAAACTGTTAGCAGCTATGATCGGTGTAGACCTGTAACTCCGACCTATCCTTCCCGGCAAAATCAGACGAAGAGGCACTGTTGGAATTCCTGGCCCAGCGGGCGCACTTCCCCTCGCCCCTGTCCTCAGCGGGGTTGGAGCTCCGGGCCTTCCACCTTCGGGTGATGCCCCTACATGGCTCAGAACCGCGGGGAAGCCAGGCCCAGACTCCTCCTTCCTCGATCACCGGGTCACAGGGAAGATCCCATGAAGCCAGAGGCGACACAACAGGGGGTGGGCACAACAGGCTTTCCAGCCACTTCTTCACGAGACCGACCTGTGCCCTCAGAACCTGCTCGGAGCCCGTATTGTATACACCCCTTCTCTGATGGTGGAATACAACTGTGCATGCCCAACTTCACGGCGTAAAAGCGTGTAAGCCCAGCTGCATGGTCTGGTCTGGTCTCCTTGGTGGGTCAGATGACACCCATTCCTGATGGACAATTCAGGTCTCATGGTAACTTGGCAGCCCGTGGTCACACGTTCAGTCTCCACTGAGGCCCAGAAGCAAGCCAGGATCTGTTTCTCCAAAGGACAGTTACATCCTCAGAGGATGGTGGGGCTTTGCTCCAATCCTAAGGGCGCTGGGCTGTGATCTACCTACAGGAGCTGCTCATGGCTCCAAAGAGCGTCCTCACCTGCCACAGACCCCTCAAGCTCCCTGGATCTGCTAGTTATACGTATAAGGCCCTTGGGGTACCTCGGCTGGCACAGAAGCCTGTGCCACAGAGGCTTCTCTCGCTCTGAGCCACACTCAACACAGGCAGCTTTCCAGATCATTCGATTAACGGGTCTCATGTCTGCGCGGCCTCCAGAACCCGAAGAGGCCCACGGGGCATCACGCGTCCTCTTAAGCAGTAGGAAGGGCCAGATGTGGATCTCGACACACCGCAGACACGCCCCAGACCACAGGACCCCTCGAGTGTCACCTAGGTAGCAGGCGCCCAGTTCTGTGGGACTGGTTTCCCATCTCCACCACGGCCTGTGGTAGCATGGTGTCCGAATGATCGACAACCAGTCCAACCAGCATGACGTCGTCAAGGCAATGGACCAGCATGGTGTCCTGTGGACGGGAAAGCTGGTCGAGAACACCAGAGCTCACACGGTTGACCAGACATAAGACAACTGGGAAGAGAAACCTCCCCACTCGCCCAGGGCTCAGGAGACGCTGCCCAGGGCGGACATGTCTGGGCGGCTGGGACAATGTCAGAATCAGGGCGAAGGGCAGAGAGGAAGCCAGAGGCTGAATTCAGGGTCTCCTCCCGGCCCTGAGCCCCACCTGAGGAGGGTGACCCAGCCGGCAGGGCCCCACACGAAGGGCTGCGATGTGGTGATGCGCTCACTGGCGGCCTAGGTGCTCCTCCCTGGCTGGGAGGGGCCGTGTCACCGCCCCCGTGAGGCCTGCAGGGTCTCCTCTGATGGAAGAGAAGGGGGGACCTGTCCCTGGCCTCCCTCTGGGCAGCTGTTAGGAAGCAGGGTGGAGGCTGCCACCTCCTAGCCCAGGGGAAGTAGCCTCACTGTAGGAGGGGCCCGCCTCAGCGCCAACACCCCCTCCCGCATCCCCAGAGGTCACTGCCCAGGTAAACTGAGGTGGCCGGCAGAGAGCAGGCTGGAGCAAGGGAGCAAGTGAAGAGTGAATGAAGGGTGGATGGGGGAAGGAGCAGGTGGGCAGGTGAGCATGGGGACACGTGGGCAGGTGAGTAGGGGGACACGTGGGCAGGTGAGCAGGGGGACACGAGGGCAGGTGAGCAGGGGGACAGGTGGGCAGGAGAGCAGGGGACAGGTGGGTAGGTGGGCAAGTGAGCAAGGGAACAGGTGGGCAGGAGAGCAGGGGGACAGGTGGGCAGGTAAGCAGGAGGAGAGGTGGGCAGGAGAGCAGGGGGACAGGAGGGCAGGTGGTAGGTCGTCAGGGGGGCAAGTGAGCAGGGGGACGTGTGGGTAGGTGAGCAGGTGGTAGGTGAGCAGATGGGTAGATGAGCAGAGGGACAGGTGGGCAGGAGAGCAGGGGGCAGGTGAGCAGGAGAGCAGGGAGCCAGGCAGGTGGGCAGGTGGGCAGGTAAGCAGGGGAACAGGTGGGCAGGAGAGCAGGGGGCAGGTGGGTAGGTGGGCAGGTAAGCAGGGGGACAGGTGGGCAGGAGAGCACGGGGCAGGTGGGTAGGTGGGCAGGTGAGCAGGGGAACAGGTGGGCAGGAGAGCAGGGGGCAGGTGAGCAGGGGAACGGGTGGGCAGGAGAGCAGGGGGCAGGTGGGCAGGTGGACAGGTAAGCAGGGAGACAAGTGGGCAGGAGAGCAGGGGGAAGGTGGGTAGGTGGGCAGGTGAGCAGGTAAGCAGGGGGACAGGAGGGCAGGTGGTAGGTCGGCAGGGGGGCAAGTGAGCAGGGGGACGTGTGGGTAGGTGAGCAGGTGGTACGTGGGCAGGGGGGCAGGGGGCCAGGTGACATCACTGAGTAAGTGAACATCTTGGAGACAAGCAGTTAATGGAGTGGAGCTCGGGCCAGCATGGGGCCAAGAGTTGACGACCCAGTGAGTGGACGGGCAGAGGCGACACCATGCTGCCTGTGCCCCTCTGTGCCGTGACACTGGGCTGGCAGCCCGAACCATGTTTTTAAATAAAACTCATCTGAGAACAGTTTGGGATTTACAGAAGAGAGCTGCAAAGATAGTGCAGCGAGTTCGCCTGTACTACCCCACCCGCAGTGTCCCCTAATACCAACGTCTGACATGAGTATGGGACATTTGTCCCAATGATTCAATTCATATGGATCCATTATTATTGACTGAAGCTCACACTTTATTCAGGTTTCTTTAGTCTGTACCTGCTTTGCTTTTTCTCTTCTGGGACCCCATCCAGGATCGCACACGAATCTGGTCATCACACCTCCTTCAGCTCCTCTGGGCTGTGGCAGTTTTGATGGCCTTGACAGTGTGAAGGAGAACTCCCGGGTGTGTAGCAGGACGGCCCTCTGTTGGGGTTTGTCTGGTGTTTGTGCCATGACTGGACTAGGGCTGTGGGTTTGGGCAGCAAGACCACAGGGGTGAAGGGCCCACCCGTCCCATCCCATCAGGGCACACGTCCTCAACACGGCTTACCTCTGCGATGCTGTCGGCGCTCACCTGGCTGAGGTGTGCTTGTCAGAACCGGAAGGGGGACCAGGAGGAGGCTGCTACATGCAGCCACACCTGACGGCTGGGAGTGAGGATCCCAGCCCTGGCAGGAGAGAATCCACACACATTATTTGGAATTCTCCTGCACGGACCATTTCTCTTCTGCCCCAGTGGTTCATTCAATCCTTTATTTGGACCACCATGGATTCCTGGATGTTTGCTTAATATCGTGGGTTGTCATCCGATGCGTTATTTGTTCTGTTGCTCAAACCATCCCAGCCTTGGCCACTGGGAGCTCTGTCCGTTGGTTTCCCTGACAAAACAGTTTTCTATTAACCAAGTAATTATTAAATGAGGGCGGAGAAGAGGGAGAAAAAGGAGGTCACTGGCCAGCAACGAACACTACACGAACACACGTGGGTGCACACAAATGCACAGGCACACACGTGCACACACGTCTTCCGTGGACACAGAGAAAGGAGGCAGCCTAGCCGGCTCACAGAGGGGCCTGGCCCTCAGCACAGGGTCCGTGCGGGGTGGGGGTCTGCGCCCTGGCCCAGCTCCTCCGGACAGAAGCTGCCACTTCAGGCCCCCTTTGGACAGCTGTGCCCTCACGAGGGGGTGGCCACCCCAGGTGCCAGAGGGGATGGGCGAGTGGCTGAGGGTCAGGCAGCCGGGCAGGGCCAGTGGCTTCCCCTCCAGATGCCACTTCCTCTCGCAGACAGGCTGTTGAAGTGGGAAGGTGAGGTTCAGCCACGGAAAGGGGTTCCCGGGGGCAAGTGCGGACGGTGCCCGACATAGGCCAGGCTCCCTGCCCAGCCGGTGGGCACGGGGCAAAGGGGCCATGGTCGGGGGCTGAGGTCAGAAGCCTGGTCTTTACGGGGTCTGACCCGGGTTCAGTCCCCACCAGGCCAGTCATCAAGCCTCATTTCCTGCCCACAGAGGGGTCTGGTGCCGCTTTGGGAAAACACAGCTAGGTCATCTGTGCCAGGTGCATGGCGCAGGGTAGGTGCTCCACAGGGCTAGGTCAAGAAGCCAGGCCAGGCCCTGCTCCAAAAGAGTTGCCCCAAAAAAGTCAGAGAAAGACAGTGCCAGAAGTGAGGCAGGCACGGTGACCTGTGGCTCATCTCTGCTGGAGGGAGGGCCCAGGTGGCCAGCTCCCCAGCCCACGGCCCTGCTGCCCCTGGATCCCGGACTTTCGCTCTCGCTGCGCCCCCTTGGGCCACTCCTGGGCTCCACCGGAGCGACCCACAGGTGGTGACATGGGGGACCCCTCCTGCCCCTGCAGACCCAGGGCAGGGATTCCTGGGCGCTAGGGGGCACACGGCGGGCACTGGGATAGATGAGGGGTCCTGGCTGGCCCCTGCTCTGGGCAAGGAGGTGGCGGAGCTGACAGCCAGCACAAAGCCCCATTCTGCAGGTTTCTAGAAGGCCAACCATCACCACGCCCACGGCTATCTGGGGCACTCATCCTCCCCGGCTGAGGTCCCACAGTGTCCAGAGGACCCACATTACGAGACACTGAATGGGGGCCACTCCAGCATGAGAGGTGAGCCGTGCACAGGTGGCCAGCCCTGGAGGACCACAGCAGGGGCCCTAGTGGTTCCAGCTGGCCCAGGCGGGACCCAGCGAGCGCCTTCACCACGTGTCCCCTCCGGGCCCACGTTGGGCCCAGTGGCCCAGTTAGCACAGCCCCACGTTCATTTGGGTTTGCAGCCGTGCCCCATCCCCGGGTCCACGTGGTTTAGTTTGATTACAGATTCGGGTTTTGACAGAGCCTCAGTGTGGGTACCGGTGAGGGCCCAGCACCCCCCAACCCCCCGCGCCCTCCAGATGGCTCGGCCCTAAATTACTCATTTGTGCCGCTGAGGCATCAAAAATCAAGTTGCTTTTTCAAAACTTTTGATGTCACAGAACATTTCAAAAGATGTTTCGTAAGACAATGCTTCAATAAGGACGTCCGGATCAGACCTTCTCTCCCCAAGTCCTCCAAGGACGATGGCCCCAGGCAGGACTTAACGGGAGGTCCAGCCTCTGCTCGCACACTCCAGAGACGGGAAGCTCTGTCACCCCGCGCATGTGCCCTCTCCCACTTGCCCACCTCCACCCAGGGTCCTCTGCAGCCACGCCAGGAGCACCTTTGGGAGAGGCCTCGTTTATCTGCAAGCATCCTGGGGTCTTGGGCCAGGGGCGGGGGCAGCAGGGGGCAGAAGATGTGCTCGCCACCCCTCGCCTTCCTGCCTGCCTTCTTCTGGGGTCCCCAGAGGCTCAGTTCCTGGTGTGCTGGCAAACAGACAGACAGACGGGTGACCGACGTAACCCAGCTCCTGGGCAGGCAGCTGTGGTCTGAGGCCCCCGCCCAGTTGGAAACCACAGTGGGAGGGGAGGGGAAGGAAGAGAAAGGCAGGGGAGAGCAGAGGAGAGGAAAGGAGAGCAGAGGAGACCTCCATGGGGCCTTGGAGTCGAGTCAGGGTGGCCAAATGCCAGATGCTGGTCACCAGCCTCTTTGTCTTGGTAACAGGCAGGCTGGGCAGGGGCAGGAGGCGGTGGGGGGGGGGGCGGTTTTGCTGAGCTGCGTTCCCGGACCTCTGGAACTGCGGTCCCCACCCCGACCACACCAGCCCTGCAGCCCTGGCGGACATGCACCTGGGGCTCTGGTGGCGGACTCCTGGCAGCAGAAGGATGCCCCGTGAGCAGTGCCTGTCCTACTGCCGGGCGGCACGGGCCCTAGAGAAGGCCTGAGGGCCTTGGGGGGCTGGTGAACCGGGCTCGGAGGGGCTTTCCCTGGGGGAGCAGGGCGGGGGCTGGCCTCCCGCTCTGGAAGGTGCTCTCATGGCAGGCGGAGAGGGGCGGGCTGAGAAGGGCTGGGTGGGTCCGTTCCCTGCTCCACAAATGGAATGATGCAAGGTTCTAGGCCCTTGGAGATGGACAGCGGGTGTGCGTGTTGCAGGGGAGGGGGGATGTGAGTGTGAGTGTGTGTGCTGGGGTGTCTTGTGTGAGTGTGTCTGTGTGTCTGTGTGTGTGGGGGGCTGTCTGTGTCGGGGAGTGTCTGGAGCAAAGATCTCCCTGAGACCACCCCCAGAAACACCCAGAGGCCCCGCAGCCGATCCTGTCTCCCGTGAGACCCGGAAGCTGGAGGGAGGCTGGCAGGGGGACGGGTCAGTGCCCAGCCCTGCCCCACACGCTGGGTCTACCCGACCCCCAGCTGCTGGGCCTCGCTATGGCCACCACGGCAGTGCTCACCTACTTCGGGCCTCACTTTGCTGTCATCAGCCACGCATCCTCAGAGAGGACCCCCTACGAAGCTTTGCACCTCTGGGGTAAGTGAGGCTCTGGCGGCGCAGCCACTATTGGGGAGGAGGCTTCAGGAGCAAAGGTGGCTGGGGAGCAGCCCCAGGCTGGCGTGAGGTCTCCCGAGTGGAGCCGGGCTGGGGCAGGCAGTGGGGTCAGAGGCAGAAAGGGCCACCCGGCAGTCCCAGCTCCACTGGGCAGAGCCTGGGGTCTGCCCAGGTCTCCCGCCCTGGGACCCCGGGGACAGCGTGGGCGTGTCGGGTGGTATCCGGACCCTGTCCTCTGTGTCCAGGAAGGGGTGCTCACCCATGATGAGGGCTTGAGCATCAGAGATGGCATCCTGTCCCCCCTACCCTGCCGCCGGGGGGCTTGGCCTCCAGAGAGAGCACACTGGAGGCCAGGGAGGGCGGCTGTGGGGGAAGCTGAGGCTCAGGGGGTTGGGGCTGGTGGTCCCCACCCCAGGCCTCCTGGTGGCTGCAGGCCCCATGTTTTTACCCTGAGCCCTGAACCCCAGACTCCCTAGAGCAGGAAGCCTGGGGCCAAGCCTGGACTGATAAGATTACAGCCACCTGCCAGTAGGGCCTGGGGGCAGGGATGTGGGCTCTAAGATAGCCCCGGGGTTGGGGGCACAGGGGGGACAGGAAGCTAGGAGGGAGGGCGGGGCCGGCAGGGAGGCGGATGGGTGGTGGGAGGTACACCCTTCCCTGACCAGACAAGGCCCATCCAGAGCTCCCCAAAGTCCAGCACCCCAAGTTGACTCTCAGGTTGGATTTCAGACCTTGGCTCTGTGCACATGGGACCCCTGCCCTGGGCACGCTGACACCCGTCTCTCTCCACTCTCAGCCTTCTCCGCAGGAATCACCCTGGCCGCGCTCCTGACCCTGGGGGCTGTGCTGAGTGCCGCAGCCACTGTGAGAGAGGCGGGGGGCCTCATGGCTGGGGTGAGTTCTCTGTGTCCCCAGCTCCCCCAGATGGGATCTAGCAGGGCTGTGAGCCCACGGAGCCTGCCTCTCCCCTGTGTCCTGACAGAAACTGAGGCTCCAGGGATGTGGGCCAGCCAGGGCCCCTCCACCCGGGACAGCCAGGGCCTCTCCACCAGGTGCCTCTCTCGCCCCATCACCCATGGGGGCCTGCAAAGGCAGGGCTGATCCCCCCAGGCCCGGGCGCTATTTCAAAGGCCCAGGGAGGGTCTGGTTCTGTGACACTGGAGTCGCTGCGTACGTGGTTTGGGTGAATTCCATCCCTTTACCAGGAGGCCAGGCCCAATCGATCACCTGTAGGCCAGGACTGGGCAGTGGCCCCGAGGCGGCCTGCAGCCGGGCTCCTCCTGAGCAGCACACCCTCCCCTGCAGCCACCAGCAGTGGGGTCTCCCCACCCCTCGAGGTCCCACAAGCCTCTGACCTTGCCCCACAGCAGTGGCCCTGTGTTGCCCCCATACCTGTTCCTCCATGTGGCCCTATCTTGGTGCCCACCGGCCTGTCCTGTTGCTCCACCTGCCAGCCCCGTCTCCCCAGGGACCACGGGCCTGCCCGCTCTGGGCTCAGGCCCCTCCCCTCACCTGAACTGGGGCCTCAGCTCCTGGCTGGTGCCCTGTGCTGTCACCTGATGCACACCACCCCCCAGAGCCTTCTCAGGCTTCCTGAGGTGCGTGAGACCAAGTCCAGCCTCCCTGTGCCTCCACGGGTCCCTCTGGCCTCCCGCTTTCCTGTCCCCAGCCCTCTGCTCCGGCAAAACCCCCCCCTTCCCCTGGGAGTGGTTTGTGGGGCTGACAACCCCTGGGAGCTCAGACCGGGGCTATGTTTCCCCGGGTGGCCTCTGAGGCCGGCAACCCTGGGCTCCCTGAGGACAGCCTTCTGGGTCCCCAGGCCTGGCGGGGCTCTCGGCCCAGCCTGTGTCAGCAAATGTTGGTTGAATGACTCCTGCGTTGTAAACATCTCCAAGGCCAGGGACAGAGTCACCTCCTGGAGCCGGGCCCCGGCCCTGGGTGTGCTTGCGGAGTAGAGGGGCATCCGGCAGCGCGAGCCCTAACCACGACCCCGCAGGAGCGTGGGCAGGGCAGTGCTGCGTGGGCGCACTAAGGCCCGGGCCTGTGCAGTCTGGCTGGGGTATGGGGGGAGGGAAGGAGGCCCCAGTGGCAGCTGACCAGGCAGGTGCACTGTCCTCCCAAAGGGGAGCCCTGAGGCGTGGGGCTTGCCAGAGGGCCTCAGGGCTGGAGGTCAAGGCTGCTGGCGGGGCCAGACCCAGGGGTCCTGGCGAGGGCGGCCCGGAGAGGCCGGCGCCGAGGCTGCAGCATCGGCCACCAGGGGGCGCCATGGTGCTGGGCTCAGAGCCGAGGCGGGAAGATGCCAAAGGCTCCTGTTCCCAAGGTTCCTGGCTCAACGGTTCTCGGCCCAGCCGGTCACCAGGGCCTTCCCCAGCTCCCGACCGCCCCAGCTCTGCACCCTGATCTGGGGGCAGGGGCCAGGGAGCACCAGGGTCTCGGTTCCGCGTCCCTCCCCGTTACTTGGGTCGGGCCCCACGGCCGCCCGCCTGCTGCACCCCAACCTCCCGCCCTGGGCCCCCAGCCTGGACGGCAAGCCCAGCACGGCCCCGCGGGGGCTGGGAGACCTCACTCCCCTCCTGCCCGGCTGAGCCACGGCCGTGCGTGTGCAGCTCAGCGTGCGGGTCGCGTCCGGCATGTGTCTGGCGCGCCTGGCCTGTGTGCGCCCACGTGGAGGGCCAGGGGGCGGAGATCTTTCCCATCCGCCGCCTCCCCGCCGCTTCCGGCCCCCCCCAGCCCCCTCCCGCACCAGCGTCACACACAGGAAATGAGAGGCTCGCAGGCTCGGAGCAGGGTTGGCAGCAGCGCCGAGGCAGCCATTTTGATTTATGTATGTGGTTTTGTTCAGAATAGGGAGAAAGAAACCGGTAGGGATTGGGCCCGGCCGCACCAGCGCCTCAGCCCCGCAGAGGGCCTGGGGGGCCCGGCGGGCCCATCGCCGCCCAGGACCCTCCATGCAGGCGGGCTGGCGGCGGGAGGGAAGGGAGTGATGCTCGCTTTCCTGAGGAATGAGCCGGTTCCTGGAAAATGCTGGTCCCCTGAGCTGGCGCTGGGCCTCCAGCCTGCTAGGCAGCGCTGAGCAATGGCTTCCAGATGGGGAAGGCGGCCCTCGGCCAGCCCGGGGGGGGGGGGGGGTGCGGGGAGGAGGGAGAGAGGGGAGGAGGCAGCAGCTCCGGGCCGTCCTGAGACGGAGGCCTTGCAGACCCCTGGGCAGGCAGGAGGGAACATGGGGTGAAGGCCGGTGGGCCGCCCGCCCCTGAGAAGAGCCGGAGGTCCCTGTGCCTGCACTGAGTCTGGGCGTTGGCGGGGTGGCCCACTCTCATGGAGCCTGGTGGGCGCCCACCCCCGTGTGGACTGTTTCTTCAGCCCCATCCAGCCCGGGCGGCGTATGTGTCCATCTGCATCTGGGGTGTTGCCTCCATTCCATTCCAGGTGCCACCCTGAGTTCGGCCCCTAGGTTGGGAGAGCCTGGCCGCAGCCTGCCCCCGACCACGGACAGCCCGGGGTGACTGAGGTGGGGCGGTGACACCAGGCCGCCGGACGCCCCGGGCCGTGTGGTCAGCAGGCGAATTGACTGTCCAGGGCTCCAGAAGGAGCCTCAGCCCGAGACCCGAATCACAGGGTCACCAGCACAAAGTGACAAGTCAGACTATGGGTGGGGGCATGTCCCCAAGGCAGCACACGGGCCAGGGTTCCTAGTCTGGGCTGACCCTCTGAAACGACCCACAAAAGAGCTTTGGGGGCATATGTACATTTTGTGGGGAGGGACCGTAAAGTTCATCAGCATCAGAACCCCCCTGAGAGACAGACGGGCCACCAAAGCCCTGGGGCCCAGGGGGAAGGCTGGGCCATGGGGACAGAGCAGGGTGGGAAGAAGGGGGTGGGGCTTCTCCGCGGGAGTCACCCCGTCTCTCCGTCTCTCCGTCTCGGGGTGTCCTGGCCACGCTCTCGCCGAACGCAGGCTCTGAATCCCCGGGAGGCATGTTTCAGAAAACAAAAGCAAAGCAGCAGCCCCTCCTCCAAAGGCCCTCCCTGTTCAGGGGGGGCCGGCAGCCCCTGAGCCACCCCTCCTGCCCAGACTTAAAAGGGGTTCGTTTCTTCTCCGGGATCCGAATCTCAGGCTCGGCAAGGCGCTGCCTGGCCTTTCCGGGGTCAGTGCCCTTCCCGGCAGCAGCCGCAGAGGGCAGGACTCTCCCTCGTCCCAGGTACTGCCTGCCTGCGTCCCTGGGGCAGGGGCTGTGGCACTGCCATCAAGGCCCTCACGGGAGCTAAAACCAGCAATAGGGGGTCTCCCGAGAAGGGCCAAAAGAAGGGATGGGGACCAGTGTGCCCGCCGCTCTGCCCCGGACTCACGGCCCCTCCTCTGCCCCAGGCCCTCCTGTGCTTTGCCCTGGTGTTCTGCGCCCTGGTGCAGGTGGCCTACTGGGGGTTCCACAACCCCACGCAGGTGAGCGCCCCGGCCCGCCCCCATCCCGCCGGGGAGGGTCCCTCAGGTATGAGAAAGTCGGTTCCGTGCTTCCTCTCACCTGCCGGTCACCAGGGGAGACAGGCCGGGTGTGGAAGGACCACTGTGGGGACATTCTCTGCCTGGGGGTGAGGTGGGGACGCAGAGACCAGAGGGCTGGTCCTCTCCTGGGCTGGGGACAGTGGATCCCCAGAGAAGGAGGGGAAAAGCAGGTACAGGCCTCGGACACCCCCTTCTCACTAAGGCCCCCCCGGGCCCAGAAGATGGGACCTGGGGGGTTGGAGGGAGGCCCCCCAGCTGGCCTGAGGGATTGATTAGTGGGCGTCGGTTCCAGAAAATGCACTGGGGGCTGCTCGCCTGACGGGGGTCGGGCCAGGCAGGGAGAGGCCTTGTCCGGGCGTGGGCGCTGCAGGACAGTGGAGGGGACGGCCAGGCCTCCTCCACAGGACGACAGCGGCCCTGCAGCCCAGGACTCGAGCTGCCCGGAGGTGGGACCGTTCACGTGACCCTACTCCTTCCACTTTGACTGTGGGCTTTTCCCAGGGACGTGCATGTTGGTGGTGACTCTGGTAGTGGTGGGTGTGGGTCCCCATAGCAGGGGGCTCCTTTGTTTCTTCCTTCCTTCATCCGTTCATCCGTCCCTCTGTCCTCTGGGTGCCGCTGGTTCAGTGGGGCTCTGCGGCAGCTCAGGGCTGGGAGGCAGGGATGCCCCAGCTCTGGGGTAACACGGTCACGCAGGGCCCCGGCCCCCAGAGAGCAGGGCTCGACGACTGCAGGCCACGGGTCTAGGGTGGGCGCTGACCCCAGGGAGCAGGGCAGGACCACAGCTTGGGTGGGACTGCTCCCAAGGGACAGGGGGGCTGGGGCAGCCTGGCCCTGCAGAAATTCTGTCTGAACTCTGGGTCCTGAGACGGAGCTGTGAGCCTGCCTGGGAAATGGGGCTGGCCAAGTTCATGAGCAGAGCTGATCCCTCCCAGACCAGGGCTGGGGGTCAAGGCCAGACCCCGCTCTGGCCGGGCAGAGGAAATGGGTGCCCAAGAGGCTCAGGGAGAGGGGCAGCGATCCCGGACGGGCTCATGTGTAGGGCCCGGGGACTAGTGGGGGCCAGGAGGGTCCACAGTTGGCTGAGGAGGGGACACCGGTGGCTCCAGTTGGCCAGTACCAGGCCAGGGCACAGAGCGAGGCCGGCCAACGCCACTGCCCTCCAGCACCCTGTGCCCATGGCCCCGACAGGATCAGACTTCCCTCCCCAGCTGAGCTGCAAGCCTGCAGTGCAGCCCCCGGGGCGCCCTCCCCAAAGGGCCCTCTCCCCGCCCCCCCCCACCCCGTGCTTCTCAGCATCTGTCCCAGGCCTCAGGCCCCTGCTCCTCCCCGGCTGAGAGGGGCCGGGGAGCAGCCTCCCCCCATCCGCAGCAATGCACACGACCCAGGCAGCAGGACTCAGGCCCCAGCCTTCACCTGTGAGAGCCCAGCCCCAGGCAAGACCCCGAGGCAGCCCCCCAGGGAGCTGCGGGGCCAGCGGGTAGGGCCACAGAGAGGGACGGGAGAGTCCAGCCCCACAGGCCCCATCCGGCTGGACTCCCTGATATCCTGATCAGTCCTGTCTCCTCTCACTGGGACTCAGTTTCCCCATGCACTCTGTAAGGACCAGGGAAAACGAAGCCAGTCCAGCTGGAGTATACCCAGTTTCTGGGCAAAACCCTGTGCAAGCAGGTGACCAGCAATGAGTTTCTGCCTGTGTGTCAGGAGTCCCAGAGGCCCCAACTCCCTTGTTGCCCAGGCACCCCCCACCCCAGATGTTCACGCAAGATGCAGCCAGGTAGGAGGCTGAGCTCGTGCTGTGTGCTTTTAGGTGTGTGATTACCCAGTCTGGTCTTACCTGCAGTAATGGGCCTAGTTTCTGCTCCCTGCCCTCTGCCTGCCCCAGTGCTCCTTGGAGTTGATGAGGCCGTCACCAGACCTTCCAGGTGGCCATCCCCTTGGTCTGCAGATGGAGGGACTCAGGCCCACGGCGGTGGAGGGGGGGGAGGGCAAGTGCACCCTGGCAGAGGCAGGGCAGGAGGGGTCCACCATCCAGGGCTCTTTGCCCTGACTCAACGCCTTTTTACCCTTCCCTGCCCAAGGGTCACCCCAAACTGTTCACCGCCACCTTGGCATCATCTGGGGTCACCCAGATGGAATGCCAGATGGAAAACGGGCGTTTCCTCTGGCTCTGGAGGGCTCGGGGCCTGGCAAGGCAGCCTCGGCTCTCGGTGACCCGGGAGCGCTGGGCTCGGCTGGTGCTTTGGCCTCACATTTCCCATCCACCGAGAAGCCCGGGCGAGGTCTGGGTCACTGCGTGGGTGGTCCCGGCCAAGACAGCTGCCAGGGTGCCCTGGGCCCCCCCTGCAGCTCTCCTGGGGGGCGGCTGCAGCCCATCCTTTCTGCCCTGACACTGTGTGTTTACAGCTCTGAGCCCAGGATTTGCACTTCTGCAGGGGAGGGGCCATGCAGTGGCCACAGGCCATAATCTGGCTGGGGTCCCCGCTCCGGGAAGGGGAGGGTGCAAAAGCGGATGGCTCGCAGCTGGCCTCTTCCGTGTCCCAGCCCCTGCCGCCATCCCCGACAGAAACCTTCCTGTCTGGTCCGCGCTCCAGCTGGCCTTCAGGGTCCAGCTCTCGGGGTCCTGCCTGACCCCAGTCGGGATTGGGGCTTCCTCCGTGTCCAGGCCCACGTGGGCCCACAGGAGGCCAGGGTGGGGCAGCTCTGGCTTCAAAGTCTGGGGTCAGCCTCTCACCCGGTGCCCTTGGGATCAGCTAGCCTTCCTGGGCCTCGGTTTCCTCATCTGTAAAAGGAGCATAGAACCCCGATGAGGGGGCGGCTGAGTGGTGGGAGTGAACCAGTGGGACCCACCTGCACCCCCTGAGCCCAGGTCTGTCCTCCATCACTGGGGCCAGTGCAGAGCTGGGCACTGGCCAGGGCACGGGCCCCGAGCAGCAGGGGCAGGACAAGCCACCCGTCCTGTGCCCCCCAACCCCGGGAACCTGGGCAGGTGCCTTGGCATCAGGGCCAACCTGGGCCAGACAGATCCCAGCCCCGCTCCTTCCTTCCACGAGATCCTCCTGGAGGCCCAGGGAGCAGAGAAGCACAAAGGGCCAAGCTGTTTGCTCCAGGGGATCTGTTCACCCCCATTTCTCCCCCTGCACCTCCCCTGAGTGACCCCCTAAGATATCCTGAAACATGGGGTCAAGATGGGCCATCTAGGGCAACCCTACAAATGGGAAACCTGGGGACAAGGAGAGGACAGGGACCGGCCACGACTCCTCGTGGCCCAGAAGCCAGGCCGCAGACCCTGGAGGCAGGGGGCACCTCCCCGCTTCCCCCGCCACTCACTCCCCCGCACCCTGGGGCGCTCACTCCCTCGGGGCCCTGGTAGGCGCCCTGAAGCCGGGAGGGCCGGCAATGCAGGGACTGGGTGGCCGTGCTATGAATACAGAGCATGAGGACTATTAATTATGTTCCTGCGGGAGCCTGAAAGCCACTCTGCCACAGTGCCCTGTCCCCAGACGGGCTGCGGGGCAATGAATTGCCTGGCTCCACTTAATAATTCATGCACGGATTAAGTACAGCACTGCCGGGAGCCCCAGAGAAAGGCTGTCTGTCCTCTAGCTCCCAGGTCTGGGCCCCTCCCCTCGAGGCCACTCCCCTCCCCCATAGTCCAGTGGCCACGAGAACCAGCCCTGGGGCACGAGGCCCTGGTCTGCAGACCACCTGCAGCTCCCACGGGCCACCCCCTCCGCAGCTATTCTCCCCCGCCCCCCGCACCCGCCCCTGCAGGTTTAGCAGACAATGGGGAGGCAGAGGTCAATGGCAGGGTGGGGAGCCGGGCTGGCAGGGACACCCCAGGCACTCCCGTCCTGAGGGGTGCCCCCTGGAGCCCTGGAAGATGGGGCTTAAAGATTGGGGCACCCTGGCAGGGAGCACCCCGGTATCAGGGCCCAAGGGCCTCTGAGACCTCCCAGCCCACCCCCAGTTTTCTCCTGGAGAAACACAGCCCCTGAACCTCATGATGGGGGGGCAGACGGTAGAGCACCACCCACGCACCCAGGCCTCGGGAGAGTCAGCCTGGCCCCCCGGTGCCGGGCCCAGGGGCCCCGGGCAGGGGCGTGGCTTTGCCAGGTCTGCTTGTTCATCTGGAGGAGAAACTCGCGCCCCACTTCTGGGGTCACGGGGAGAGACGCGCAGCTCAGCCACCAGCGGGTTTGTTCTTCCCGCTCATGTTTCAGTAGCAACACCTCCAGAGGGGCCGGGGTCTCCCTGGGCCCTAGTGGGCCTTGGGAGTGGGGATGGAACTCCGAGGGGGGGCTGAGCTGGCCTCCCTGCCCCGGGCCTCTTGCACCACCGACTCTGGGCCAGCTCTGCTATAGCTCCTCAGTCCTCACCAGGACCCCCTCCCACGAGGACACAGTACAGCCTGGCAGGTCTCCACCCCCATGTCACTCGGGGAAACGAAGGCCAAGAGAGAGCCCCCAGCCAGGTCTCCCGCAGTGGTGGCCAGCCTGGCGCCTGGCCTCCAGCCCAGGACGCCGCCCACCTCCCACTGGGTGGGGAGCAAAGCAGCTGGCCGACTCTGTGGGCAAGGTCTCAACCGGGAGGGTTAATGAGCCCTGGGAGCGGTGTTCAGGGTGGAAATCGGTCTGGTTCCTACTGGACAGCACTGGGCGAGACCGCCCCCTGCCCACCTGCCCCCAAGTCCTCCAGGCTGGGAGTGGGGAAGCCGCCCTTCCTTTCTGGAGGGTGGGGCTGAGTGGCCAGAGCAGGGCACCCCTGAGCGCCTGTCAGCCTGTCCCCGCTGTCAGCACAGCATGGGGATGGGAAGGGAAGCAGGGCGTAGGGTCTCTGAGGTGGGAAAAGAGGCAACAGAGGGCAAGGGAGCTCAGAGGCCTTGCCCATGCCAGAGGCCAGCGACCCCAGTGCAGTCACAGAAGCCTTCCTGGAGGAGGCAAGATTCCAGTTTGTCTCTGATGAAATCACTTGGCAAGGGGAGGGCATTTCGGTCTGGGGGCAGCACGAGCAAAGGCACAGAAGGGGTGCTTAGCTGGGCAGAGGCAATGAGGCCTGGGTGAGGTGTGAAGGCAGAGCCGGCCAGGCCCCTGTTGCTACCCTTCTCCTTCGTCTGCCCCCAAGGGGCCTCGTCTGCCCCGGGTGCCCTTGGCCAACTCTGGGTAGCTGCCTGGGCTTTTCAGAACCTACCGATGGTTCTGGGCAAAGACCTGGAGCATCCCTGGGGAGCTGAGCTCCCGGCACGAGGCCACTCCTGGCGGTCTACCCCCAGGGCCCACCGGTGGCTTTCCCTCCCCACTGCCTGTTTCTAGAGCAACAGAAGCAGGTGGACACTTCGGCCAGGGCCTCCTCCCACTGTAAGACAAGAGCTGGGGGGTGGGTGGCCAAGCTCGGGCCTCTGGTTTATGCTGCAGGACCCCCCAGGGGCAAGAGTGGCATTAACGGCCGTTCTTGGGGGGAGGTCCCCACAAGTATGGGGACCCCTGTGACAGGCCAACCCAGGGGACCCAGTCTCCGCTTCCAGGGAGCTCTGCCCCGTGGAAGGAGAAGGAAGGGGCCAGCTGGACATCACTCAGCACCCGAGGGCCAGGCCCCGCCTTCGGGGGGCCCCATCGGGGGAGGGGCTTCACCGGCACAGGGGCCTTCCCGTGATGCTCTCGGGACAGGTGGAGGACGCCGTGTTGGACGCCTACGATCAGGTGTACGAGCAGGTGGTGAAGAGCTCGTCAGGAGTCTGGCGGCAGGAGCTGGTGGCCATCCAGGACATGGTGAGCGTGGTGGGGGAGGCCCCCTTCCTGGGCAGCCCTGGACTGGTCAGCCTCCCCAGGTGGGCTGTGATCTAGAAAATGGGCAGAGGTAGCCCCCCAGAGCCAGCCGGCGGGGGGCCAGGTGCTGAGCAGAAGGTCCCAGGACACAGGTTATCAGTGCCCCTTGGGGGGAGGGGGTGGAGACAGAGAGGTCCTGTCCTCCGTCTGCCCTGGAAGGGCAGCTACCTCCAGAATTTGCGGGGCCCAGAGCAGAGTGCGAGACCCCTTGTCCAAAAGTGACAAAGAATTTCAGGATGGTGATGGCACAGCACTCGCTGGGGCCCCAGTGACTGCTGGCCAGGCTGCCCGGAGCCCGGCACCCCCTGCAGAGTCAGCAGCCTCGCCCTGAGCCCCGGTCCTGGCCTCTGGGGGCGGGGGGGGTGTGCCCTTCGTGCCTCAGTTTCCCCATCTGTCTGACAGGGATCCTGGGGTTCTCAGAGCGAACTGCCTCCCTCTTCTGTCCCTGCAGTTTCAGTGCTGTGGTAAGAGCAACCCCCTCGGCCTCCCGGAGGGCTCCGAGGCTGACCTGTGTCGGGGGCAGGAGACCGCCAGGCAGGTGAGGGGATAGGGCCTGCAGAGACCCCTGGGGGCTCAGCCGCAGAGCAGGGCCACTCCCACACCTTGACCCTGGGGGCTGCGCTGGGCTGGGGGGAGTTGACGGACACGGGCCCGGGTCCTCTCCAGGCCCCAGCCACTGCCTCACCCCTTCACACAGTTCCCAGCTTGGGGGCTCCCCACGGCCAGGCACAGTGTCAGGCACTGAGACCACCCCCCATCGGAAGCCTCTAGGAGGCGGGTGGGCAGCTCTGCCTGCGTTGGGCCGGGGGCAGGTGTTCGAGGGCCCCTGAAGGCCAGAAGGGCATTTGCCAGAGGGTCAGCCTAGGCCAGAGTCTGGCCACAAGAGACAGAGGCAGGGACGCTATTCTTCAGGATGACGGTGGCCCCCCTCCCCCCACCCCGCCTCCTCAGCTCCCCTCCCCCGCTGTCCGGGAAGCAAACACCCCTATCTCTGGCAAGAGGCTCCTGGCCACCCTCCAAGAAACGGACAGGAGGATGCGAATGGCTGGAGGCCCAGCCAGGGACGGAGCCAGCACAGCGCCCTGGGCTCTCACGCTGGGAGCGGGGAGGGCAGAGGAGGGCCCTGCATATGCAGGGAAGGGGGGGTCGGGAGGCCTGTTCACGCCACCCAGGGAGAGGCCTCAGGTCCCCGTCTGCAAAGTGGGAGCAAAGTCTGGTTTCTTGTACCTTCTGGGGTGGTGGGGGCCACGGGGAGACTGTAAAGGCCGTGTGGGTGGGGACACCTGGGGGAGGGAGCAGGAGGGCGGGGACGTTGTCCTAGATGGTGGTCTGACCCCGGGCTGCCTTCCAAGAGGAAGTGGGACCACGCTGGGGGACCAGACCCGATCAAGGGAATTCATGGACAGATGGACGGACAGTCAGACACCAAGCCGGCCTCCTTTCCCGCCCTCCGGCATCCCAGCCTTGACAATCGAACCCTGCATGTCCCACAGCACATCCTTCCCCAGCGTGCCCCCAAATGCCGGGTCCGTCCCCAAAACCAAATGCCACCATCAGAGTGGTTCAGAGTTGATACCGTCACCCTTCCCCAGCGTGCCCCCAAACGCCAGGTCCGTCCCCAACACCAAATGCCACCATCAGAGGGGTTCAGAGTTGAGACCAGCACCTCCCGTTTCCTTGGAGACAGAGAGCCTCTGCGGATGCCACGTCCTGGAGAGGCTGTGGAAGTTCAGGATGGAGCCAGGACAGCCCGGGGACACCCATGCCCCACCCTGTTAGCCAGTGTCCTCTCCTCACCCAGGCTCTGTGTCCCACCCTGGATGGGGTTTGGGAGGGCCCAACACAGGCAGCTCAGGGGACGCCCAGAGGAAGGCACCCACTGGACCCCTGGGGGCCCCACGGTCCCCGCAGAGGTGGGCTCCACCCTGCTTGTTTTTGCCTGTTTTCAGTGCCAGTCCCCAGAGCTCGGGGTGGTTTTCCCTGGGGTGTGCCGCACCCCGGCTTTCCATCTCCCTAGCATTTGTCCTAGGTGGGCGCTGCAGCTCCATGCCTTGGTGGAGGTGCCTCGCCCTGGGCTGGGAGGGGCGGTCAGGGGGCCCACGCGAGCTGCCCTCCGTGCAGGACTGCCTGCAGGGGATCAGGAGCTTCCTGAGGATGCACAGGAGCATCGCCTCCACCCTGATCAGCCTCGGCCTCGCCTCCATGGTACCCTCTCACCCCCACCCCCGCCCCTTCCCCACCTGCCTGTGCCCCCGCCCCCGCCACCTCAGATGGAAGGGCAGGGCTGGGCAGCCCCAGGTCAGATCGCGGGTCTGGGGGACCAGCAAGGCTTGCCCTGCACGGGGAGCCGGGAGGAGCAGGCCTGCGGGGTGACAGGGTCTCCCCGACTCCCTTCCTTAGACGGCTGGGAACCCTGCACAGCCCAGTGACCTCCTCGGGGGGCGCTGAGCCCCCTGCCCTGGAGCTGCTGGTGCAGGTGCCTCCGCCCCCCCAGGTGTACGTGATGCCACTCAGCGCCTTCCTGTGGTCCGCCATCCGCTCGGGCAAATACACCCTGAGCCCACGGTAGGCCCTCCCGCCCCTCCGCACCTCCCCAGAGGGGTCCTACAGCCCTGCAGCTGGAGGTGGGCAGGCAGAGAGCACGCCCCACCCCCACCCCGCTCCCAAGATCTCTGCCTCTGCCCAGCGAGCGGGACCCCTGGACCACGGGCCAGACCAATTCTCCAGAGGAGGTGCTTTGGGGGAGGCTGGGCCCACTGAGGGAGGGGCAGCACGCACTCCACCCTGCAGCCCCCATCCTGCCCGAGACCTGGCCTCACAGCTGCCAACTCCACCGACATCGAGAGACGGTGCTTCTGGGGCCCCCGGCCAGGACCTCCCATGAGCAGGGAGCAGAGAGGACCCGGTCCCAGCGGCCGAGCAGCACCCCACCACCCCTCAGCGCTCACAGCGTCCCTGCCTGCCACCTCCTTCACTCCCTGACTCAACCACTCTGCCCTGGCCACCTGGGCGCCCTCCCTGCCCAGGCATCCCGCCCGGCCCCTCTGCATCCTCCAATGGCCTCACGGCCCCTCTGCCCCTCAGGGCCCGTGGCTGCCACCCCCAGGAGCCCAGCTTATACAGACGCTGCCCGGAGGGGCCCGCCCCTCATCACCCATCTGAAGCAGATGCTCTCAGGGGCCATCAGGGTCCAAGCAGTCGCTCGGGTCACCCTCCGCCGCTCCAGGACACCCACCCGCCTACACACAGGAGCAACAGAGACGCTCCAGCCTCGGCCCGCACGCAATCCTTCCCAGGAGGGGATGAGCTGTTTTCCTCCACGTGGTGGCGGGATGGGGAGGGAGGGGACCCCACCAGACAAGCAACCTGCATGTAAGCAGACGGGGGACGGGGGGTCGTTTGCAGACTCTGGGAACAGGCTGGGAGGTGAGTGAGGACAGAGGAGGCAGAGGGTAGCTTGGCTGGGCTCTGCTTTGAGTCCCACAGGGTCAAACCTGGGGCTGGGCCGGGCTGGGCTGGGCTGGGCTGCCCCCGCAGGCTCTGGGGAGGACCCCCTCCAGGCTGGGTCAGGCTGTTGCCAGAGTTCGGTTCTGTGCGGCTGTGGGACTGAGGTCCCTTCCTTGCCCGCCGTCTGCGGGGCCGCTGTGCTCCCCAAGACCCCTACCCCTCCATCCTCAAGTCAGCACAGCAGGTGGGTTCCTGCTCCTGCTGGGAATTCCTCTAACTCTCCTCAAGGCTGGAGGACAGTCCGCTTTCAAAGGCTCAAGTGTGTAGATGAGGGCCACCCGGGTAAACTTCCTGCCGTACAGAGAAATCACATTTGTGGTGATACTGTGTTCACGGGTTCTGGGGAATGCATTTGAGAAATCCCGCCTGCCACGGCCTCTCCCCGTGGCCGTCCAACTACCCGGCTGGTGAGTTCTCGCTAACGAACCGTCCCTGACGATTTGCATCCTTGGCTCGAAACCAAAGTCCTGGGTGGGACGCCAGACTGGCCCAGCCTAGGCCGAGGCCCCAGCGTAACTGACAAGGGAGAAGTGACTGTGCGGCCCTTTTAACTTGCATAGAGCTCAGCCCTGCCCCCTCCCTGAAACCAACAAAGTCAGGTGCCTCCCCAGTAAGAAGCGATCCTCTGTGATGGGCAACCAGAAAGGGACAAAGTGACCAGTGCCTGCTGCAGTCTACCCCTTGTGTTTCCAATCACACACACAGACACACACACACACACACACACACACACTCTTCCCACACTTACACCTCCAAAAACAAGACGGTGCTCAGCCAGGATAAAGCGAATAGCTCTCCTACAACTGAAGGCGCACAGGCCTTGCCCCCAAGGAATGTGCCGGAAGTCCAATGGCATCCAGGGCACCCGGGGATGTGCGCGCCTCTCCTGGTCCCGTTCTACTCATCAGACAAAATAAACTTTAAAGAAGAGCCAGCTACATTGCTGTGTGTACAGCAGCGGTGGAAAGAAAAGGGGATGTAGTTAAATTCTGTAGAAATGTACATGACACCGCAGGAGGAAGGGTTTTGCCGGAAGCTGTAAACAGTTCTCCTTTCTGCAGCGGCCACAAGACTGTGACCGACCTTCGGGCTTCCCTGCTCCACCACCCTGTCCACGACCTCTCACGGGTCCGAGCGCTTCTCCTGCTGGCTGAGCCCACTCTTCGTCGGGGACGGAGCTGGGAAGGAAAGTCTCCATCCTGTGGTCACCTCTGCCACCGTCTCTCGTCACCAGATACGCAGGATGAGGAGAGACCCGGGGAACCCCTCAGCCCCCCACACTCAGTAGCAGCACCTTGTTTCCTGTTGATAGGATCACCCAGCCATCCCCGTGGCCCCCCTCGTGGCCTCTTAACCCAGTGGTAGAGGAGCCCCGGGTGGGCCAGGTGGAACCCCCCCCACCCAGCTTCCAACTCAAGGACACTATTGTTTTGTCCAAAGCATTCCTTTGCTGGTCGCTAAAATGGCTAAACCAGGAGAGCAGGGACCAACAGGGCCGAGAGACACACGTTTGTGAGTGGCTCAGTCGGTCGAATCACAGGAAGGGTGCCGCCCCCCACCCCTACCTCCCCCCCCCACAATGCATCCTGATTCAGGGGAAAAGGCGCTGCTGGCTAGCATGTCCTGCAGGACACAGCGTCAGTGTCCCCGCACCGTCCCCCGGCCGCGGTCCTCCTGCAGGACACAGCATCAGTGTCCCCGCACCGTCCCCCGGCCGCGGTCCTAAATGATGCCCAAGACTAGGCCACCATCCCTCAGGGGCACCTCCTTTGAGGAGCAGGGTACGTGGTGGCCCTCGGGAAGCCCATGGGCACCTCCCATTGCCTTGTTTCTTTGACTGTAAAGTCAGGTCCTTGGCAGAAACAATGACACGTGAGGAACCAGGACAGCAAATAAGGCTTTAAGTAAGTAAATAAGGAAAGTGCTGGTGCACGCAGGGGAGAAAAGCCAAATCCAGAACGAAGCCCAAGGCCAGTGGGAACAGTCGCTGTCCTCCCCCACAAGGGAGGGGCCCATGATGTCTACGGGCTGTGGCAACGTGACCGGCCCCGGGCGCCTGGGTGGGACATTACTTCTGGGGGAGTCTGCGGGGGGTGTTTCCAGGTGAGATCAGCATTGAATCGCGGATGCACGAGAGCAGGTGGGAGGGCACCATCTGGTCCCCGAGGCCTGAACAGAACACAAGGCAGGGGAGGGAGAATGTGCCCTTTTCTGGCCCCACCCCTTGAGCTGGGACAGCTCCTGTCACCTCCTCCTGCCCTTAGACTGCGGTTTACACCATCCGCTCCCCTGGCTCTCAGGCCTCCAGACTCAGACTGGATGACATCACCAAACTGGCCTTCCTGGGCCGCCAGTGTGCAGACGGCAGGTCATTCCCAGCCCACCTGAGCCAATTCCTCATAATCATATCTTTTTATAGAGAGGTAGGTAGGTAAATAGATAGATGATAGGTGGATGGGTGGATGGATGGGTGGGTGGATGGATAGAAGGATGGGTGGGTGGATGGATGGATGGGTGGATGGATGGATGGATGGGTGGGTGGATGGATGGGTGGGTGGATGGATGGATGGATGGATGGATGGATGGGTGGATGGATGGATGGGTGGATGGATGGAAGGATGGGTGGGTGGATGGATGCATGGATGGATGGGTGGATGGATGAATGGATGGGTGGGTGGATGGATGGGTGAGTGGATGGATGGATGGAGGGGTGGATGGATGGATGGGTGGATGGATGGGTGGATGGATGGGTGGGTGGATGGGTGGGTGGGTGGATGGATGGATGGATGGATGGATGGATGGATTGGTGGATGGATGGATGGGTGGATGGATGGAAGGATGGGTGGGTGGTTGGATGGATGGATGGATGGGTGGATGGATGAATGGATGGGTGGATGGATGAATGGATGGGTGGGTGGATGGATGGGTGGATGGATGGAAGGATGGGTGGGTGGTTGGATGGATGGATGGATGGGTGGATGGATGAATGGATGGGTGGATGGATGAATGGATGGGTGGGTGGATGGATGGGTGGGTGGATGGATGGGTGGGTGGATGGATGGATGGATGAATGGATGGGTGGGTGGATGGATGGGTGGGTGGATGGATGGATGGATGGGTGGATGGAGGATGGATGGATATAGAGACAGATATCCTACTGGTGCAGTTTCTCTGGAGCATCTTGACCAATACGGTGTCCAAAGTCAATGAACCTGCTACAGGTGGCAGGCTGGTCTCCCATGAAGATACTGCATTGCAGTGCAGAGTTGGACGCCGCTGTAACAAACGGAGCATCCGGCTGTAGAGGTGGCCAGGTGAGGCTCGGCAGCTGGACCACGGGCGGCTCCCCCGCCTACCCTCTGTCTGCTTTTCACGAGGCCACCGGGCAGCGCGGGGCTGGCTAGGGAAGAAGCTATCTGCCCCACGGGTTCCAAGAACCTTACAGAGTCCAGACACCCAGCCCCACCGGGTGGTGCGGAGCTGCTGGGCCTGGCCAGCTACGCGACCCAGTGGGCAGATGACACCCACTTCAGGATGGGCGGTTCAGGTCGCCCTGCTGTCCCACGGAGGGGATGGCGCCAAGATTCCCCATCTCAGCTTCCACAGCAGCCGCTGGGGCCATAGGGTCCCCGGGTCACAAGGACCAAGCCGTGTGGCCACCGGGGCACCTCCGCTGCTCCGCACCTCGCTCAGAGCCAGCAGCTCAACACGCCACCTGGGTGCCGGTGAAAGCAAAGCCGATGCCCAAACATGGCTTCCTCCACCTGTGCACAGGTGACCAAGGCTGCAGAGGGGACATGCTTGTGTCCACTGGACCCAGCGAGGACCTGTGTTTTCCCAGGGTTTACTCTCACTCTGCCAGGTGCAGTTTTCACCGAAGTGACCAGACATTTCTCCTCCAGATCTCATCAGCACAGGATCTCGGGGGTGGGGGGGGACACATGGTCAAGATCCCTGTGGATACAGCTGTGGCTGAGACCCCGAGTGTCTGTGTGGTCCTGAGGCAAGACCGCAGTCCTGCCCTTCCAGGTGAAAGCAAACAGCCTCTGGTTTTCTGCATCTCTGGACAAACCTAAAAATGCAAAAACAAAACCGGGGATTCACTGGCCGAGCAGCTGCATGTCAGGGGGCGGCCCCTTGCATCGATTTGCACCGATTAAGAACACCTGAAGCTACGGCTGCGCTTATGTCACCACCTGATTTCAAGATCCCACCCCCACCCCCGGCCCTGCCCCCGATAGGGCACAGATCACAATCCGACGACTTGATGCAGGGTTCCATCCAGAGGCGGGGGTGCCGAATCACTGCGCGTGCACAGGCCCACCCTCAGGAGCATCGCCCAGCGGTCCTCTGACTGCTCGCTCCAATTTCAGTGCTTGCAGCAACGCACACGTGTTCTTGCCCACAAACTTAAAACTTCTGTCCTTCTAGTAGGTATTAAGTGGTATCACATTATGGCTCTAATCTCCTATCCCTGTTTCCTGTTTTCATGATCGTTGGCCATTTCTGTTTTGTATTCTGCCAAATGTCTGTTCATGTCTTTTGCCCATTTTGTAAATTGGATCCTATGTCTCTTCTGATGCATGGGGAAGTTTCTATGTATTACTGGGTAGAAATCATGTGTTACTTATATGTATTGTAAATATTGTCTCATATTTGTGACTGACTTTCACTTTCTTTATAGTGACTTCTGTGAACAAATGTTCTTTGTTTTTTACCTTTTAACGAAAGCTTTAATACAGAAAAGAAGTAGAAAGAGTAATGCAGTGAACACACCTATATCCCCTGGACAGCTCATTTTATGTGTCATCTCAGCAGGGCCTTGGTGTCCAGCTGTTTGGTCCAACCAACAGCTGGCTGTTGCCCTAAAGATATTTTTAGATGAAATGAACATTTAAATCAGAAGACTTGGAGTAAAGCAGGTCACCTGCCATCGAGTGGATGGGCCTCGTCCAATCAGTCAAAGGCCTTAAGAGCAAAGACTGAGGTTTCCCAGAAAAGAAGGATTTCAACCTCAAGACTGCAACATACAGAGCCTGCCTGGGTTCCTGCCTGCCCACCTGCGCAGGGAGTTCAGATGTGCCCCTCTTCCAACTGCATGGACCAATTCCTTAGAATAAATATCTCATTTTCTCTCTCTTTCACTCTGTCTGTCTGTCTCTCTCTATGTCTGTCTCTCTCTTTATATATAGACATGCATACATATACGCACACATATATTTACTTTAAGATGTATGTATTGATATATGTAAGTTTCTAAAAATCAATTCCATTGATTGACACTTCAAACCAGAAATGGAATACATAAGCAGTTCAGCATTCATCTCCAAAAATGGGAGACATCCCCAGCAGACCTACAATCCCATTATCATGGAGCTAAGCTAACAATAATTCCGTAATAGCATTGAAAAACCTAATCCATATTCCATTTCCACCATGTCCCCCATCAGCTTTTATTGCTGGTTTGTTTACTCCAAGATTCCATCAAACCCCGTGCTTTGGGTATGTCTCCAGTCTTTTCTAATTTACAGCAGTTTCCTCCCGCCCCCAGTATTTTTCCCCACGCCACTAACTCATTTCAGGAGCCCAGCTCAGGTGCCCGAAGGTCCCAGTTCTGGAGGTGACATCCTCACGGTGCCATTTTACGTGTCCCTCCCTCCCCTGTTTTTCCTGCAACTGGAGGTCAGCACTAAAGGCTCGGTTGTATGGCAGCTGGACCACTTTGGCAGGATCCCTGCACAGGTGAGGCGTGGTGCTCCTTGCTGCCCGTGCCCGGGGAGCATGGTGCCTGCTTGTCCCATGTTAGTGAGGCTAAGTTTGATCACTGGGGACACCAGATATTTCCACTGTAAAGTTGTAGCTCTGGACGTCCTGGTGATAACCGGGTCCCCGGCAAGCATCCTCCTCCTGGTTGTAGCATCTGTGGATCGCCCTTGTCTGAATCGATTATTTCACCAGGTGCGGCAAGGTGGCAAGTTGCTGATTGTGGGAGTCAGCATTGAAATTAGCCCGAGACCCTGCGGTATCTGTCTAACTACACAAATCTGCAACTGTTTGCAAAAGGAGCCATCTATCATAACACAGAGGAGTAGCCGTGGGTGTATTTCAATAAAGCTTTATTTATATTTGACTTGCAGGTCCTAGTTTGCTGACCACTGGCTTACAGCACTGTTTTCACATAAGATACAAATGTCAGAGTATAATGGGGTTTGTTTTGTTTTGTTTTGTTTTGTTTTTGTGGTACACGGGCCTCTCACGGTTGCGGCCTCTCCCGTTATGGAGCACAGGCTTTGGACGCGCAGGCTCAGCGGCCGTGGCTCATGGGCCCCACGGCCCATGGGCCCAGCTACTCCACGGCATGTGGGATCTTCCCAGACTGGGGCACAAACCCGTGTCCCCTGCATCGGCAGGTGGACTCTCAACCACTGCGCCACCAGGGAAGCCCCAGAGTATAACGTTTTAGTGTAAAACTTCATTACTTACGACTGACCAGTAAAATTCAATAGTTAGAGCTTAAGATAAATTCATTCTCTCCTATTAAATAAGAGCTTGCATTTGACTTAATGAACATTTATTAAAGTTTAATTTTTTAACACACACACACACACACACACACACACACACACATTAGCCCCAGAGAGCCCTTCCTCCTGCTATAGTCATTCCCCCCTGTGCAACCCCTTTGCCTAGAGTGTGGGCTGATCTAGTGAGTGACTTACTTCCAATACCTGAATGAGGTAAAAGTGATGGGGTGTCTCCAGAGACCACACCAGCTTCCGTCCTCTTACCCTCTCTTGCTCGCTCTACGGGGAGCAGCAGCTGTATTGAGGACTGCCCTGTAAAGGAGGGCAGAGTCCAACCAACGGCCAGCAAGGATGAATCCTGCCCACAACCAGTAAGTGAGTTTGGACAGGGACACTGCTCAGTCATGCCTTCAGATGAGACTGCAGCCCAGCCACTGAGGGCCACCTCGTGAGACACCATGCAGTGCACCCTGGGGCTTATCCTGTGAGAGACCCTGACCCACAAGACTCAGCACCCACAGAAACTGAGATAATAAGTGTTTGTTATTTTATTTTATTATTATGATTTTGGCCATATGCCACATGGCTCACGGGATCTTATTTCCCGAACCAAGGATTGAATCTGGGCCCTCAGCAGTGAAAGCGTGGAGTCGTAACCGCTGGACCGCCACGGAATTCCCATAAGTGTTTATTATTTTAAGCTGCTACATTCGGGGCTAACTGGCTACTCAGCCATAGATGGCTAATGTGCTGATTTTGCCACATTCCTTCCGTGTCCCTTGGATGGCTCTTCTTTGGAAAGACACGCATTCCTTCAGCAACTGAGACTTACTTGAGAACCTGGGAGAGTCTTACTTTTATTTCTTCTTGAGTCAACTTGGTCCGTTCATAATTTTCTATCAAAGTTTTCGTTTCATTGAAGTTTTCATATGTCATGGCACAACTTTCTTGTGACACTCTATTTTGGAATAATTGTATGTTTACAGGAAGTTGCAAAGAAGTGTACAGGGAGCTCCCATGCACCCTTCACCCCTCCTCCAGGAAGCCTGATGGGAGACCCTGCTGTCTCATCTTTCCTGAATGGGTCTTACAGACACTACACAAAGCATAAGTAACTAACAAAAAAATGGGGAAAGGGACATGCAGAGTCAAGGAACTCCTCCTAGCAGGGTGGAAATCTTTAGGTCGTTATTAAAAAATGGATTAATAGGGCTTCCCTGGTGGCGCAGTGGTTGAGAGTCCGCCTGCCGATGCAGGGGACACGGGTTCGTGCCCCGGGTCAGGGAAGGTCCCACATGCTGCGGAGCAGCTAGGCTCATGAGGCACGGCCGCTGAGCCTGCGCGCCCGGAGCCTGTGCTCCGCAACGGGAGAGGCCACAACAGCGAGAGGCCCGCATACCACAAAAAAAAAAAAAAAAAAAAAAAGGATTAATAAAAGGGACATTGATGGGGCAAAACAAAGGTCTTAATACAGCCCTCTCAAGGGTGGGTGGGACAAAGGGACCTCCTACTGAACCCCTAACATTAAAGGGCTTCCAATAAGTCTGGTCTGTTTCCCCCAGTTTGGAGGAGTGCAAGAAACAGGAAGGCAGAGGTGACAATGAGAAAGCAGACCTGGAACCTCCCGGGGACAATGATAGGGCAGCTTAATCAAGATAAAAGTTGACTATTTACAATAGCCAGGATAAGGAAGCAACCTAAAAGTCCATCAAGAGAGGAATGGATAAAGAAGATGTGGTACACACACACACACACACACACACACACACACACACGCTGGAACACTACTCAGCTATAAAAGAAGAATGAAATAATGCTATTTGCAGCAACATGGATTGGATTATCATACGAAGTGAAGTAAGTCAGAAAGAGAAAGACAGGGCTTCCCTTGGTGGTGCAGTGGTTGAGAGTCCGCCTGCCGATGCAGGGGACGCGGGTTCGTGCCCCGGTCCGGGAAGATCCCACATGCCGCGGAGCGGCTGGGCCCGTGAGCCATGGCCGCTGAGCCTGCACATCCGGAGCCTGTGCTCCGCAATGGGAGAGGCCACAACAGTGACAGGCCCGCGTACCACAAAAAAAAAAAAGAGAGAAAGACAAATACTATATGATATCACTTATATGTGGAATCTAAAAAAAAATGGTAAAAATGAACTTATCTACAAAACAGAAATAGAGTCACAGATGTAGCAAATAAACTTATGGTTACGGGGGTGGGGGTAGTAAGGCGGGGAGGGGAGGGATAAATTGGGAGATTGGCATTGACACAAACACACCACTATACATAAAATAGATAACTAACAAGGACCTACTGTATAGCACAGGGAACGCTACTCATTACCCTGTAATGTCCTATATGGGAAAAGAATCTAAAAAAGAGTGGAAATATGTATATGTATAACTGATTCACTTTACTGTACAGCAGAAACTAATACAACACTGTAAATCAACTGTACTCCAATTAAAAAAAAAAAAGATAAAAGTTGACAAAAGGGTCCCTTGGCTAAACCCCCTGCTGGGGACCCAGAGCCTTGTGCACAGAGTGGGCCCCCGGGTCAGGGGTGGAGAGACATGGTCCAAGACTCCTTGATGCCTGAGCCCCGCGCGTGGTAGTACCAAAACCAGCTGGTGCAGCCAACTATCAGAACGATGGGGTGGGGAGAGTACAGGGGCGCCGGAGACGGTAGAATGATGGCAGCTGGGACGTTTGAACAGGCTTTCGGTAAAGAAGTCGTGCCTCCCTTACCTAATGTTGTATGACATGGATATTATGTCGTAGTGGGGGACGTGTCCCCTACCTAGCATTGTGAAACCAAATCCTGTAGATGAAACCCCAGTGCAGGTCACCACGAAGAAAGTCAGGGTCAAGGGAAGCAAGGTCAAAATTTGGAGGAGCATTGGGATGTTTGAACAGGCTTTATGTGATGCGACTGCACCTCTCCTACCTGATTGCATTGGGGGGATGGACATGGTGCCCGACTAGGGGGCGTTCCTCCTGCCTGAGCCAGTAAAACAGGCATGTGACTCCGCCTTCAAGCTGTGTTCACCAGACATGCTAAGTGGGAACCAGTAAGACGACCTGAGCCACGTAGTGGGGAGGGTAAGCTGGGGCGCTGGGCGGGCAGGTCCTTGTGCGATGGTCCTGCGTGAGGCCGAGACGGGGGCTCAGGGCAGAAGACTGCAGGCACCTCCCAGTAACACCCGCAGGCACTTCGGACGAGAGAACTTCCGTTTGGGTGGACTTATTACCTTGGTATCAGACACCCACTGGAGCTACCCCAGTAGTCGCAGGACGTAAAATGATCATGAATCCTGAAATACCCGTAAACTCCAGGGTGATGTGGGGAAAATGCTCTCACGGGGGCGGTGCTACCCAGAAGAGCTCTATGATGACATGGAAACACTTTATACTGGGTCGTGCAGCCTGGGAAATGTGAGGTGAGACCCTCCCGGGCGGGAAACCTCTTCTGGCCCAGGACTGGCTCCCCTAGGACGGACCGAGTAAAGAGCTCCTAGATTCTGCTCACTCGGACAGTGCCCTACAAACAGCTCTCGACTGACCGACCAAGAGCTGCTCGGTGTGCGGACGGCAGCAGCATCCTGTTTGGAAGGCCTCCAGCCTGGCCGAGGAGGGTGCAAACAGCTCAGCCCGGCGTCCTGCAGGCTTCCGTGTGCTGTCCTAGCAGCGGGGGAAGGGCCGAGTGTTGGGAAAAGTCCCGACGTTCGGGTTTTTACTGACAACGTGGGCAGCAGCCAGCGACCCGACCATATGGTCAGACAGGAGGGCCGTGGAAAAGTGGCCTGTCACAGGGATGCCCACGCGAGACGTGGTCCCATGGAAATCTCCATGGGAATCTGGGGGGTGCGTTCAGGTAGGCACACCCTCAGAGGCACAACATGCCAAGGAGAGCTGCTCTGCCACCAACAAGAGACCGAGGTGGCCAATGACCATGTGGCCGTTGCCGGGGGCAAGGCCCTGATCACAGCTGGGAGGTGAGACTGAGGCTGGGTTCCCAGGGTCTGCAAAGGGGTCCCGACAGGAACAGACGCTCACTCGGGATGGGGCCTGGCTGACTCCATCTGATCTGAGGTGTAGACGCTCAGAGCCGTAAGAAACTGGAACAGAAATGTTGCACCAATCTGGGCAGCCAACTGCCATTTCATCAGAACAAGGAACTCACTCTAGATAAGGCCCAGGATGTCCAGCATGGGCAGAGCTCCCCTCCTCAGAGCACAGGTTTGCGGGCGGAGGGACCAGCCAGGCATTGAAGCACAGGGAGATGAAAGCATGAGGGCGCGCGATCTGCGTGGGTGGGCTGGTGGGGTGATCCCACTGGACAGATGCTCCTGTTTTCTCTGGTGGAGCTGGGGCAGCGGGGGTGGAGGAGGGTACTGGTATGACTGTGCAATTCCTTCAGGGCCGGTGCGGGGTGCCCTTTTTTCTTTCTTCCCCACGTCACCTCAATTTTTTTCCCCTAATTGTTGCAGTGGTCACAGGGCCAAATCTGCAACTACAAGTGCCAGAAGCAGGGATGATTCCTACGCGAGAGACTGCAAGTGGGGTATTTCCCTGGTGGTCCAGTGGTTAAGAATCCGCCTTCTGATCCAGGGGACGCGGGTTCGATCCCTGGTTGGGGAACTAAGATCCCACGTGCCGCAGGGCAGCTAAGCCCACGCCCTGCGGCTACTGAGCCCGTGTGCTCTGGAGCCCATGCACCGCAACTGGAAAGAAGCCCGCACGCCAAAACAAAGAGCCCGCGTGCTGCAACTAAGACCTGACACAGCCAGATTAATTAATTAATTTTAAAAACTGGTTAAGATGGCAAATTTAAAAAAGAAAAAAAGAAATTGTAACTATGTTTTTAAACCTGATGTCAGAATTCCCGTAGAGGCCAGTGGTGACATCGCCCCATCTGGCAAACGGGGGGCTGATAGCGGATGCTGCCGTGCGGCCGGGGGCTGGAGAGCCCACTGGCCCTGCACCTGCGTGGACGGGAGTGGACTGGGGAGAGGACAGTTGGGGCTCGTATCCTGGCCTGAGATCTAGACCAGGTTGTCTGGGTACCAGCGGAAGGAAGGCGGAACGGCAGCTGAGGGTGAAGGGATGAATCACTGGGTTCTGTGATGTCAGGAAGGAAACCCGGTACTACACCGACACCTGAGAAAGGCCCGGAGGAAGGCGGTGGCAGTCCTTCGCTCAGACTCAATGACACCAGAGGCCTGAAAGGTGAGGCCGTGGGGACAGGGCCACTCCTGTTTTGGAACCTGACCAGATCGGATGGAGGCCTGCAGTCCTGAGAGGTCTCACCCTGGCGGATATTCCCACCTGATATGACTATTGACCAGGCCGATTCTGGCAAGGTGCCAATATCTTTTGACTTTTATGATCGCTTTGCTGTAAGGGGTGCAGTCAGAGACCGGAGGGTGGCCTGTGATATAAGAAAATATAAATATTTGGTCTTTGTTCTGGTTCCTGGCACGCAGTCCTAAAACCCTTGGCATTTCTTGGGACTTCCCCGGCGGTCCAGTGTTTAAGACTGCACTCCCAGTGCAGGGGCCACAGGTTCAATCCCCGGTCGGGCAACTAAGATCCCTCATGCTGCACGGTGCAGCCTAAAACAATAAATAAATAAGAAATTTAAAAAATAAAATAAAACCCTTGGCGTCTCCGGAGTAATGAGCGTCCTTTTGTGAGCTGAGATGAAGGGTATCTGGGGGCCCCTAGATCGCTTCAGGATGAGCCCTGGTCTCCAAAAAGACCAGGCGTGATTAGAGGGTTGCAACCGTCAGCCCACCCGCCTTGACCTCTGGGGAGGGGAGAGGGGCTGGAGGCCGAGTTAGTCCCTGTGGCGGTGATTTAATCAGCCATGCCTATGACCGGAACCTCCATAAAAGCCCCAAACCGACGGGGTTTGGTTGGTGGACAGTGGAGGTGCCAGGAGAGGTGATGCACCCAGAGGGGTATGGAAGCTCCTCCCCCACCCCCCCCACCTGGTCCCAAGCATCTCTTCCATCTGGCTGTCCCTGAGTTGCATCTTTTATAATAAACGGGTGATAGTAAGTACAGCACTTTCCTGAGTTCTGGAAGCCATTTTAGGAAATTATCAAACCTGAGGAGTGGGTGGTGAGAACCCCCGGCTCCCAGCTGGTCAGTCAGAAGTAGGGGTGGCCCTGGACTTGCGGCTGGCGTGGGGACCATCTTGTGGGGGTGAGCCCTTAACCTGGGGGTCTGACACTAACTCCAGGCCGACGGCGTCAGAATAGACTTGGATCCCCCACTGGTGTCCAGAGACTCAGAGAACTGGATGTGGGTGTTGGGAAACACCCGCAAGGGGCTATGATAAGTAAAGCTGCTATGGACACCTGTGTACAGTTTTTTGAGTGGACGCAAATTTTCATTTCTTTTGGAGAAATGCCCAAGACTGTCATCACTGGGTTGTGTGGTAGTTGCATGCTTAGTTTTATTGAAAAATAAACAAATAAAAACCTGCCAACGTCATCAAACACCCTCTCACTATCATTTTAATCTCCTGCTGAGTCTGTTGGTAGGTCCCTTTTTACCTTCCTAACATTTTTTCCTTGTCTGTGTCCTTTCATGCTCCAATTCGCCAGACTTTGTTAATTGCATTCGTCTTTTCAGGGAAGCTTTTGGCTATCAACCCTCTCTCCTGTATCCACCCCCGCCCCCATTTCGTTATTTTCTGCTCTTCCAAGGTATTGTTAGGTATTGTTAACTTCCCACAACGGTTTCCTCCTTTGGCTCTTCGTTGTCTGGGGTAAATGTTTTAAACTATCTTGTTCCTGGCTTCTGGCCTCCTGAGTCCTTGGCCTTCATGGAGACGGTCTCGTGGCCGACAGTGGAGGGACGGGCTCCAGGGGCACCCTGCGCCGGGCCCCACGTCCGCTGTCCTCAGAGCGCCCTGGCGAGGCTGGCCCGGCTCGGCTTGGTCCTTGGCCTGTCCTGACCATGTGACAATGAGCGCCCCTTCCCCCCACCCAGGGTCAGCCGGGGACACTCACCCCACAGCAGGCTCCTGAGACAGGCTCAGGAGGCTGTCCTGCTGCCGGCCACAGTCCTGCCACGTTATCTGGTCCCACTGCTGCCCTTCTAATGGTCGCAGGCCTCCCAGGCCTTCCTTGTGAGCCCCCCTGACCCCCCAGAGCGGGTTCTCACAGACTTTCCAGGAGCTGCAGGAGGATGGTGGTCAGAGGCTCCACTTGACTTCCATCCCAGGGCAGCCAGGCCTCTTCCTTCCCCGTCTGGTATGTGCCGGCCACTCAAGTTTTCAGCGCTGGACACTCAACCCCCAGGGGTTCCCTGGCAGATGACATGCAATGTGCTGGCAGCGGCCTACTGCTTCGCTGGGGCACTGCTGTCTGTCTTGTCACCTGCATATTGACACACCCTTCCGTATATGTGAAAACATTTCAGTTTCACAAATGTACACCATGACGGCGGAGGCCCAGCAGCGCCCCCTGACCCCGCCAGCCCCAGGGCCCCAGGGATGGTAGGGGTCCCCGAAGTCACGCGGCAACCTCCACCCCCAGCGCTGGTCTGGGCACTTGTCAGGTACTGACTCGTTCCGGCCCAGAAGGGCCCAGGCCGTCCTTCATCACATGGACTCGGTGCCCAGCAGTAGGAGAACTCCCTCCCCGCATCTGCAGCACTCGCTCCGGGGGGAGGGCAGTGAGGGGCGGAAAGGCTGACATCCACTGTCAGGGTGCAGTGCTGGGGGTCCTGGCCGGTGGCAGCAAGGGGCAACCCCCCACCGGGGGTTCTCCGGCCCCGCCGTGCCCACGGCCGACAGCCCTCCCTCCTGCCGGCACTCAGCCCGCTGGGTCCGGGGCACCTCTCCAGATGGGTCAGGGTGACCTGAGAGGACAAACATCCCAGCTCTCAGACCAGAGGGGATTGCAAGAACTCACCACTCGGGAGGGTGAGGGGTGGGCACCGGTGGTTTCTGTCCCTCTGGCCCAAGGGATCAGAAAGCACCCAATCCAGGGGACAAGTGCAGCAAGGGAGACCCCCCCACCCCAGGCCCCAGGCCCGGGTCAGAGGCCCTGCTAGGCCTTGGGGGCAGAGGTCATGCAGCAGTCCCCGCAGCCAGGCCCTGGGTGTCCATCCATCCACGTGGCCGGCGGTGTCTGCCTCCCCTCCCCTCCAGGAGCCGGGAGACCTCAGGGGGGAATGAGAGTTCTCACCCTGCCCCACTGGCTGTCGGGCACCTCCGGGCGGCTCTGCGGATGGCGAGGTGCCGGTTGTCAGGCACTGTGTCCGTGAGGACACACGTCCAGGGGGTCGAGGGTCTTGGTGGGCAAGGTCTGGAGAGCCCCCGGGAGCTGGAGTCTGCTGTGCAGGGACCCCGTGCCTCCCACCGGCAGCTTCAGGGTTCCCACCCCCGCATCCAAGGCCGAGTCCCTTCCAGGCTGCCAGGACCCAGGTTCAAAGACGCTGGAGGGGGCCTGGGAGGATCGGGTGGCACAGAGGAACAGCTACTGGGCTGCTCAAGGTCAGAAGCCGGGATTCGCCGGCTGAGTCCTCTGCCCCAGCCTCAGCCCCAGAGCTGGAGGCTCCAGTAAAGCCGGGGCTGGGGCCCCGCAGGGCCCCCCGGGGTTGCCCGGTGTCCACGTGTCGGCAGCCTCTCTCTGGGCCACGGAGCTCACTCTCAGGTCCACCGCCTGAGGGGTGTCCCAGGGCTCCCCGGGGTCAGGCCTGACCCCACACACCAGCCGCAGCAACAGCACTGGAGGCCACGGTCAGCCCCTCCCTTGTCCACTCAGCTGTGCCTTCCTCTGCCCACTGGACCACGACCTGCTGAGCCCACCCCGGGCACCGGGACACGGCTCGGAGCTGGCAACACCGGCGGTGACACAGGAAGACCCGCCAATGGGCCACAAGCCCATGGGGTGATCAGCGAGATGGAGGAAGGAAGACGGGGCGGGGCGGGAGCCACAGGGGGCGCCGCAAGGGTCTCAGCCCAGCTGGTGGGAGAGCTCCAAGCTGAGACCCGAAAGGCCAGGGGGATGAAGACGTGTGTGCCTGTGTGTGCACATACGTGGATGTGTGTGAGTGTGGGCATGCTTGTGTACATGTGGGTGTGTGTATGCGCACGCGTGTGTGTGCATCTGGCTGTGTGTGCGTGTGCACGTGTGTGTCGGGCAGGGTGGGGGGGAAATTCCAAGCAGAGGAAACCAAATGTCCAGCTGCTCAGTGGTGAGGGCCCTGTGTCAGGAGCCACAAAAGCTGGACGTCCAGGGTGGTGAGCGGCGACGGGACGACGGGACGGCTGCCGGCCCCAGACAGGCCCGCTGAACGCGCCAGTGTGCTCACTCCTCTCTGCACCCGATGGCCGCTGCCGGGGCTCTCGGGCGCTGACGTGCGCCTGACCCTCCCTCTGACCTTTGCCTCGCTTGCCCTGACTCAGACGTTGTTCCGGGCCTCTGTCACCAAGCTTCTAAAATCCCAACGCTGGAAGCAGCTGGCTTTCCAACTTTGCCAACTTCTGAATTCCTGGATCCGTGTCCGTGTTCACTTTCATTTCCGTTCACAAAGTGGGCCTTCTTCTCGACCTCAGCTCCTCCTTGTACACATGAGGCCAAGGGCACCCAACACACACACAGCACCCCCGCACACACACAGAGCACACTTGCACACACAGCACCCCCGCACACAGAGCACACTTACACACACAGCACCCCTGCACACACACAGAGCACACTTACACAGCACACTTGCACACACAGAGCACACTTACACAGCACACTTGCACACACAGAGCACACTCGCACACACAGCACCCCCGCACACACACAGAGCACACTTGCACACACAGAACCCCTGCACACACACAGAGCACACTTACACACACAGCACACCCGCACACACACAGAGCACACTTACACACACAGCACCCCTGCACACTTACACAGCACACTTGCACACACAGAGCACACTTGCACACACAGCACCCCCGCACACACACAGAGCACACTTACACAGCACACTTGCACACACAGAGCACACTTACTTGCACACACGCATCATTCTGTTTTCCGACATCTGCCCTTGGCTACTGGCTCAGCGCCTTCACAGTCCCCCTGCGAAGTGACCACGGGCGACTTTTACCAAATGCAGAGCCTCAGCATCACGTGGACCCCACCCACCACCGTCGTTCCAGCCTCTGCTGTCGGCTCCCATGGCCAGTGTAACAGAGCAGGACTCCCCATCCATGTCCCCTGCCTGCCTTTTGTTCGTAAAAATCTTTAGTCAAAGAATAAATTTAATCAGAGAAGTGAGAAAATGTAGAAAGAAAGAAAAACAGTCAAATAAGATAAAATAATAATAATTTAGCCACTGAACAAAGTCAAGGACCTTTAGCTCCTCCTCCAGGGCTGTAGATCATATTCTGAGCCATGTCCTTGAGCTGTTTGGCAGATACCGAAACCCCCACCAGGTGGAAGAAGTTAACTCTACGCTGCCCACGAGCACGGAGACCCCAGACCAGCCGGAACCAGGAGGCTGATGATGTTGACTCCCGATTACCTCACCACCAACCAAGCAGAAGAGCATCCACGAGCTGATCACACACCCCACAACCTCCCCTCCCTCACCCTGTCTTTAAAAATCCTTCCCTGAGGACTTCCCTGGGGGTCCAGTGGTAAAGAATCCGCCTTCCAATGCAGGGGACTTGGGTTCGATCCCTGGTCAGGGAACAAAGATCCCACATGTTGCGGGGCAGCTAAGCCCGTGCGACACAAGTACTGAGCTCGGGTGCCTGAATGAGAGGGCCCGTGTGCCGCAAAACTACAGAGCCCAGGTGCCCTGGAGTCCACGTGCCACAACTAGAGAGAGAAGACCCGCACACCACAGCTAGAGAGAAGCCTGCACGCCTCAACGAAGACCCTGCATGCCGCAACTAAGACGCAACACACACAAAAAATAAAGAAAAAAAAAATCCTTCCCTGAAAGCCTTTGGGGAGTTCAGGCCTTTTAAGCACTAGTTCCCCGGACTCCTTGCTTGACGCCTGCAATCAACGCTGCGCTTTCCTTTTCCACAACCTGAGGTCAGGAGACTGGTTTTACTGCGTGAGTGCGCAGACCCAAGCTTGGTTCTGTATCACCAGCAGCCTGTCTGCTAAGCCAGCGCCACGTCATTTTAGTCTAGGGCTTATTTGTTACCACAGCATAACCTGGTCTATCCTGACTAACAGAGAAGAAGGTTCTTTGGAGTAGGGTACTGCCATAACAAAACACCTAAATTAACCAGTATCCACACGTCACTGTGACACCAGGCAGTACACTTTGCAGCACATGAGGTGGGGCTCCGCCTGCCGTGTCAGGACGTTGGCTGTCATGCCCAGACCTTGGCTGGCTCTACGCCATGTGTCTCACCCTCAAGAAGGCTGGCCTGGGTGTATTGTCTTGATGAGAGCAAACGCGAGTCACGTGACTAAGACCATCGTCAAGGAGCATAGTTCCTGAACCACGGTGGGAGGACACCCCAAAGTCCCATAGCAAGAGCGTGGGCACAGGTAAGGGTGAGGCCTGAGGACGCGGATACGATCTGTCAGCTTTTAAAGTCAGGAGCGGCAGGTCCAGGAGGAGGCTCCCCCACACCTGTTGTGTTACCACCTGGAGATTCGGACCTGGGGGGTGGATGCCATAGCCAGAGGGCTCTGGGGAGGAAGAGGATGCGTTCTGTGTGTGAGAAGCTGTCTGGTGAGCAGAGGGGCCCTGGTGGAAGGGGGGGAACTGGGTGCTGGGCAAACAGGTAGCCTGCAATTCCCAGCCTCCCGTACTGGTCAGTGCGGTCACTCAGCATCACATGACTGCATTCCGACCAGTGGGATTCGAGGGGAAGGGGAGTGAGCTAATTCCCACGTGGTCCCCCCTTTCCAGGTGACCTTGGAAGCCACAGTTTCCAAAAACCGTTAGAAGATGAGGCAGACGTGCTCAGCCCACGAGACCGCGTGTGGCAGAACAAAGAACCCTGAGGCTTCAGAGGCTGTATATTTGTTACCGCAACGTAGCCTAGTGTCAGAGTGTGATGGCTGGACCAGCAGAAAGCCCTGAACGGGGTAGAAATGCAGATCCTCAGGCCCACCCTGGAACTTCTGACTCAGGAATGCTGAAGCAATCATGTCCTAACAAGGCCCCCCAGGGAGCGTGGTGTCCATTCCGACTAAAAGGAGTCACAGGCACTGAAACCCCAGGAAGACCCTGTGGGGCTCCTGGGCAGGAAGCCTCGCAAACCATTGCTGATCAGGGAAGGGAGGGGATGCAGAGACAAGGGTGGAGCAGTCGGGAAATAATAGCGCAGCCCTGGAGCAGGGTCCTGGGTCCCCCCCTCAAGGGATGCACAGAACAATATCTTTGAGCTCTTCTGCAGAACTAAAACCCACAGCAAACGGAAGATGTTACCATTCCTCATTCCAGAGAACCGCATCAAGAGACCACCCGAGCCCAGATTAAAGGAGGGCAGGCCCTGCACACACCCTGATCTTATTGGCACCCCCACCCTTGAACCACTGCTCTAAACTCCTCAACAAATCCTCCCGGGGTTGGGACACTTGGTTTTCAGGGTGGGGGGTGGGGCCGGGGGTGGAGCTCACTGTGCCCCCCTTTGCCTGGCAAAGCAATAAAGCTATTCTCTTCCACTTCACCCAAAACTCCGTCTCTGAGATTGGATTCGGCACCGCTGCACAGAGGCCGGATTTTCGGCATCAACACGAGCAAGGGCACGATTAGTGTGAAAGATGGCTGTTGTAGGCTGGTGGCTAAGATGTGAAGACAGGAACGGCAGGAAAGCAGGTGCTCAAGACGAAGCAGGTATGAGATAAACACAGGGCAAGTGCAAGGATGGAAGCGAGGCACCTGGGATCTTCAGTCTCAAGGGTGAGGCAGTTCCGAGGCTGATGACACCCAAGGGGTGACAGTGGGCTTGCAGGTGGAGTGGAGGTCAGTGGCGTTGAGTGCGTTGTCCCACCTGCGATGGACACAGGGCTGGGCTGGAGAAGAGGACCCTGAGCTGGTCCTCTGCAGATCCAGCACACCCGGCTCCTAGGATGGAGATTCAGTCCCCTGCTGACATCAGACTCTTGGAACAGCTCCAAAGACACAGCATATTCATCAGGGCTCTCGAGAGACACAGAACCGGTAGACTGTGTGTGTACATAGAAGGAGACTGATTGCAAGGAATTGCCTCATGCCATCAGGGAGGCTGGGGAGTCCCCGGACCTGCAGTTGGCGAGTGTGAGAAGCAGGTGGGCAGCTGGTGTCAGTTCTAGTCCAAAAGCCAGTGGGCTCGAGACGGGGCAAGGGTCCACATTTCAGTCTGAGTCTTGAAGGCGGGAGAAGGCTGTGGCCCAACTCCTCCATCAGGCTGCGTGGGGGGGTGCTCCCTCTCACTCAGCCTTTTGGTCTATTCGGGCCCTCACCTGACTGGACAAGGCCCACCGCTGGGAAGGGCCACCTGCTTTATCCAGTCTATACATTCCAATGCTAAGCTCCTCCAGAAAGAGGGACACACCCAGCATAAGGTTTGGCCAAAAGTCTAGGTCCCCCGTGACCCGGTCAGGACCAGACGCAGAGGAAGCTACAGGACCTCTTCAGGGGCTGCGAGAGGCCGGGTCCTGAGCAGGCCGCCCCAGGGCGAAGGGATACCAAGTTGAGTTAAGTGTGTGGATATTGAACCCTCCCTGTGACACGGGATTTAACTTCCTGCAAGGCTCCTGGAAGACAGCGCTAAAACAACGCCAGATTGGCCCTTGGATGCCTGGGCACAAAAAAAGAACCAAATCTAAGTGTCGTCGTCATCGGGAGCTGTGTAACAGGACACCACAGCCTGGGCGAAGTGGACAACAGAGGTTTACCCTCTCACAGCCTGGAGGCGGGAAGTCCAAGGTCAAGGTGAGGGCTTGGCGGGTTCCTCTGAGGGCTGTGATGGAGGATCTGGTCCGGGCCCCGCTCCCAGCTCCTAGCGGCTTGCTGGAGAGAGGTGGGGCTCCTTGGCTGGAGGAAGGCCCCCCCGGCCTCTGGCTTCATCTTCACATGGCCTTTTCCCTGTGTCTGCGTCCAATCTCCCCATGACTTTCTCTTATAAGAACAATTGTCCCTGGATTTAGGGTCCACTCTAAATGCGGGGTGATCGCCTCTTGAGATCGAAAACTTAATTTCCTCTGTAAAGGCCCTGTTTCCAAATACGGTCACATTCTGAGGTACTGGGGGTTATGACGTCAACATATGAGTTTGTTGGGGACACAGTTCAAGCCATAACATCACCCCTCCCACAGAGGAAGCAGACCAGCAGGTGTGATGCAGGGTGGGCTGGCTGGAGGGGGATGGGGGCAGACACCCCCCGGCTTGACCTGGTGGCTCAGGGAGGGTCAGCAGCATGAAGAAGTACTGGTGCTCCATCAGGAATCCAGCCCTGGGCCTCCCAGCCCAGGCCCTGCCCAGGGGCCTGTGCACAGCCTCTGCAGGGGTCGGACCAAGGCCCGTCCTTATGCGTAGATGTCCGTGTTCTGTCCCTCACGACCTTGGACCTCCGGGGCCCCTGCAGAGCATCAGGGTCTGGCCAGCATCCTTTGACCTGGCCAAGGGTGGAAACAATAACAGCCGATGAGCCATTGGGTGCCCGTCTCTGGAATCTGAGCAGAGAGTGTGGGGAAAACTCAACAGTTAGAAGAAAAGAACTGGAGGTACTTCAAGATGGACGCCAGCTCTGCACGGGCTCCTGTGGCCCAGGGGCCATGATGCCCCAGGAGGAAGTGGGCGTCACCGTGTCCTGGACTTCTCGGGTCTGTCTCCCGCCCTGCACCCCGTGATCGGAGGTCTGTCCCTGTAACCACACCGTCCTCCCAGCTCCCTCACCACCAAAATCAGGTTCCCTGGTGATTTGCAGAAAACATTTTGGACATACTAAAATAAACAGGCAGAGAGGACTCGGGAACCCTGGAGGTGGGGTGCAGGCAAGGCGTCACCCAGGGAGGATGAAAACTTCCACAGACGGCTCCATGTTGCCCCAGAGCCAAGCACAGGGCAGAGGCAGGAGCAGGGTCGAGGCCTGCGCTCCCGGACCTGGTGTGTGGCGGGACCTGGGTGTGGCGTGCAGGGAGGCAGGATGCCCCGCCTGCCCTGGGAGGTGACTCTTGAGAGGCTGGCAGAGCCCCGGTGAGGAGGGGCTCCATGGATGGCCCAGCAGGGGGCTCCGAACTGGACGGATGGCGACACCTGCAGACACCTGCAGGTCTGCAGCTCCATTCTGGCCTCTCCACCTTACACACCCCTATGCACTTCGGGGATGGGGGTGGGGGAGGGGAACATGGAGTCTGGAGTTACAAACGGAGACACAGTAGACCCCCACCCCAAAGGGTGCTGCGTCCCCACCCTGGCACCCTGTACAGAGGGGCTACAGGAAAATGAGACGGGGGTGAAACAGGGTGGAGCTCCATGCTGGCGGCCCAGGAGCATGGCAGACTGACCGGCAGTGACCTGGCGGCCTCAGCACCGAGATGGGCCACGTCTGGGGCAGGAGATGGCTCCTCCAGCTTATCCTACCCCGTGGGCTCTGTGAGGTGAGGGAGCAGGGAGGGGCGTGTGGCCCGGGGCGGGGTCTGAGGGAAGCCGGCCACCCAGCCCAGCACTGAGTGGTCAGTTACCCAGTGTCACGCCCTCCCGCCCCACCAGCCAGGCCAGGAGGGTGGGGGGCTGTGGGCTTTGCTCAGTCATTTACATATGTTGGTTGAAGCCCTATAGTCCATACCAGGCAACATAAATGGGGGCCATTCATGGCCCCCAGGATGCAGCAGGGCCCAGGTCGGGCACAGATGCTGGCCCCGAGGCTGACGCTCTGGGGAGGCTAGGCGTGGGGGCCTCCCCAGGACTCCCCTCTTCCCCTGCTCCCGCTCTGGGCACAGCGGGGAGGGGTGCAGCCTCCGCTCTCCCCAGCCCCAAGCTCGGGGGTTCGGAGCCCTTCCCCATCACCCACCCCACCTGAGCGCTGGGTCTGCTGGGGTCCTTGCTCTGTCCACCTGGGGTCAAGGCTCCAAGTCCCTATGGGAGGCTGGCCCTAGTGGGGCCCCCATTCCAGTGTTCCCGAGACTCAGGAGTTCTTGGGCTCGGTGTGACCAGGCTTTGTGGTGTGAGGGGGGCCGGGCGAGTTCAGAGGTGGGGAGGGGAGGAGGGGCAGCAAGAGAATGGGGGCCTGGAAGAGATGCGAGGGGGGCCCAGAGGGTGCGCAGGGCACAGGGCCGGGAAGCCAGAGCCCCACTGCCCAGGGCTAGTTTCAGCGAGGCCAGTGGTGCCGAGAGCTCAGCCTCCACCGGACTCACGTGCTGCCCAGACCCCCACGGCCAGCGGGAGTGGAGGCACTCTGGCCAGGGCCTCAGCTCTAAGGGGACTTAGAGTAGCACCTGGCCCAAAAGGGTAATGGGGACCGGCCCCCAGGGAGTCCCCAAGGAGAAGGGCTGCGGGACTCACTGCCCCCATCCACCTGCCTGGCCAGCTGAGCCTGTTGTTTGAGGTCAAAGGGCCCCCAGCTGCACCCAGACGCTGGGATCTGTCCAGGTACAGCACCTCAGGCTGGGCATCCAGTGCCCCCAGTCCCCTGCCTGCCCCCGCCCGCCTTCCGAGAGCCCCTGGTGTGTAATCCGGGGAGAGGGATGGACAGAGGGGAGGGGGAGCCTCGTCTCACCTGCCTGCTGAGACCCCCCGGCCCCCCCAGACACAGACCCTCTCCACCCTCCCCTGCACCTGTACCCCCACGGGAAACAGCCTCTCCACTCCCACAAGGCAGCCAAGGGTGCCCCATCCCTCAGTGCCCCTCCTGCAAGTCCCTTGGCCTGTCCCTCCGGTAGTCATGCTGTCACTCCATCCGGCTTCCTCATCGCCCACTTGGGCCCCTGGTGGACCCTCCCCACACACGCATTTTGAATCCATCCTCAGAGTTGCCACCAAAGGCATCCAAACACTGGAGAGTGTCCCACCCTCCTCTGAGTCCTCCCTGGGGCCCCACTGCCCGAGGTCAGATATCAGCTCCTTGCGGGGCCTTCGAGACCCCAGGACCTCTGCCCGCCTCTCATCCGCTGCTGCCCTCCCACCTCCCTTGGCTGGTATCGATTTTAAATGTTCTCTCCCAGTTATTTGATTATTTGGTATTGATCTGGAAACCAGAGCTGAGTCCTTCGGTAAAGCAGAGAGTAGGCAGCGTTGATTGCTATTTGTTTTCCTTACAATCGTTAAGAACGGAAACCCCATTACCCCACACCACCACAGTTTGGATGCCGAGGACCCCGCCTCTTCTCCCCAGCCTACGTCTCCATCTGCACGACCCGGCCTCGTCCACAGGAGGCTGTTCAGGGGCCTCGGGCCTCCCTCCAGAGAGACCCACCAGCTCCTCAACGGGAAGCACCAATGGTTTAAGACTCCGACCCCACTCTCAGCTGCACCCACCAGATGGGATCCCTGGAGCCTGGGCGATCCCGGTCCCAGTGTTGAAAGATCCCACTTCGACCAAACTTCCCATTCTCAGTAGACCCGACCTGACCCCCACTCCGGGCCCATCATGACGTGGGGCCCCCTCCCCGCCCACGTGGGAGCCGGTACTGGACAGTGGATCGTGAATCCCTTCCTTTCTGGGCACCGCCCGTTTCTGTCAGTTCTCACCAGGGCGACCAGGATGCAGAGTTCCTCTCCGTGGTCCTAATCATGTAGGCGTAAACAAGGCAATGGTATCAGAGCTTGTTCGAGGGAGAAACGCCCTGGGAGCCTCTTGCTGGGGGCCTGGGCGCCCAGGGGCAAGTTTAAGGGGCCCCGTGACTCCCTCAGCCTGAGGCTCCCCCACCCCGCAAGCCAGGACCATCTCTGTCCTTCTCCCTGGGGCAGGGACTCCTCCAGCTGCCCTCGGCTAAGATTTCCAGCGGTCTGGAGGCTAAGCGGTAACCAGACGCCAGGCCGCCCTCAGGCCTCAGATGGTGGCCAGGAGGAGCACCCCTGTGAATAGTGAGTGCACGTGGCTGTGCGGCTCTGGGGGGTCCCATGGCGGGTGGGGGGTCGGGGTGCGGGAACTCTGATGTCCATCCTGGGCCTTGGAGCCCCACCAGCCTCAGTGCAGCCAGGGTCACAGCCTCCAGGTCTCTTTTCCTGTCTGGGCCCAGGGCCCCTCACCCCTCCTCGTACGCAGAGCAAGGCTGAAGGGGAGGCCAGGGGACCCCCGAAACGCCTGACCGGGCCCCGCACCATCACCGCAAACTGCCCCAGAGGGATAGATTCCACACCTTGGGGGTCTCCTGAGAGACATCTCACTGTGCCCTTAATCACGCCCCGACCCCTCCCTGCACGAACCCGAAACTATCCCTCACCCTCTGGTGGCTGGCCTGTCCTCCCTCCCTTGATCCCCAAGACACAGGGAGGCCCTCCTGGCCTGAGACCCCTTGTCCATCTCTGCCCCTCATCCTGCACAGTCAGCGCTGGCCTGGACTCCTGCAGTTACTGAGCCCTTGGCCGCCCCACTTTCCAAAACACACCTGCCAGCCCCCCAGGGTTCCCTGGCCTGCCACCGCCCTCGGAAGAACCCTAGACCCCCAGCCCTCCCCTCTCCCAGCTCATTCCCCTGCGGCACTCTACGGCCTGGGGTCTCTGCTCTCCCCCGGGCCAAGAGGCCCCCAGAGGGCTTGTCCTGTCCCATCACCTCAGCCGCTCCTGAGCTCCTGTCACGACTCTCAATTCTCTAGTTTATGAAGTGGGAGCTCCAGGAGGGCAGGGCCCCCAGGTTGAGAGCCGGGCCGAGAAGTTCAGTGGAGATAACCCTACCGCGCCATGCCTCTCACACCCGATGTAGCGCATTCTTTATCCCTATTTTAGACTCACGGAGCAAGAGGCTGACTATGCAAAGGACAAGGACAGACCACACATGACAGCAAGGTCTGACCCACGTGAGAAGTCCAAGAAGACCAAACACAACCTCTGCAGAAATCGGCCCAGAGGGTCAGGCCATGGCCAGGACCGCTGGCTTCCCTATTTTTGTTCCCAACCCAGGACCGCCCAGAGCAAGCCAAATAGCCCCCAGGCCACTCCCACGGGCCGCCTGGCTGGTTAGCTACCTCCATCTCCCCCAGGGCTGACAGCCTCTCATCGGCACAGAGTGAAGCTTCCCTTCTCTTTCAGCTTTACTGAGATGTAATTCACATATCATCAAATTCACTCCTTTAAAATGTACAGTTCAGGTGTTTTTATATGCTCGCAGAGCTGTGCCACCATCAGCAGCACCTAATTTCACATTTCAACACCCCAAGAAGAGACCCCGCAGGTACACATTAGTACTCACTCCCTCCACCCCCCGCCCCACCGTAGCCCCAGGCAACTGCTAATCTGCTTTCTATCTGTGCATTGGCCCGTTCCGGACACTTCCCCAAAACGGACATTTCCCATAAACAGAAATATAACACGTGGCCTTCTGTGACTGGTTTCTTTCACTCAGCCTCATGGTTTCAGGGTCACCCACATTGTAGCCTGTGTCGGTCCTTCCTTCCTCTTCACGGTTGAATGGTACTTCACGGTACGGCTACTCTATATTTTGTGTATCTATTCAGCCGTCAGTGGGCACGTGGGCTGTTTCTACCCGTTAGCTGTCGTGAACAGTGCTGGACACATTTTTGAGAGGACGTACGGTTTCATTTCTCTAGGGAATGTACCTAAGAGGCATTGCCGGGTGACGTGATAACTCCATTTAGCATTTTGAGGAACTGCCAGACCGTCCTCCAAAGTGATTGCATCACTTTACATTCCCACCAGCAATGTTTGAGGGCTCCAGCCTCTCCACATCCTTCTAAACACTTGTTATTTTCTGTCTTTTTTGTGATAGCCATCCTAGTGGGTGTGAAGTGATTGCTTATGGTGGTTTTGATTTGCATTTTTCCCTGATGATTAGTGATGTTGAGATCTTTCCATGTGCTTCTTGGCTAACATCTATCTTCTTTGGAAACTGTTTATTCGGGGACGTCCCTGGCAGTCAAATGGTTAGGGCTCTGCGCTTTCACTGCCGAGCGCGTGGGTTTGATCCCTGGTCGCGGAACTAAGCTCCTGCAAGCCGCCGGCCGTAAAAAAAAAAAAAAAAAAGAAGAGAAAAATGTTTATTCAGATCCCGTGTCCATTTTTAAGTTGGGTTGTTCGCCTTTTTGTTGTTAAGAGCTCTTTACGTGTTCAGGATACTAGTCTCTTACCAGATATCTGATGTGTAAATATTGTCTCCCATTTCATGGGCTGTCTCTCCACTTTCTTGATGATATATGTTTTGTTGAAGGGGGCGGCAGATCATGCTCAGAGACTGAGATTGTCTTTGCCAATACTTTATTGAACACAGGTTCACGGCGGGAGTTATAATAACATCACAAGCATACAGGATAATGTCTCTTAATAAGCTAATACAGAAATAACATACTCCAAACAAATGATAGATTAATTACCCCTTTGTTCAAGCCAAGGGGAAGTATAAGGAATAAAGTCCACATTCAGTTGAGATGTACCTTTTGTACAAAGTTTTGGTTTCTCGGGGGAGCGCATGTCCCGCTGCCCGCGCAAAAATAAAAGTACCCCGTTGCTAGAGCGCGTTGCTAGGGAACCACGGTGCTGGTGTTGGCCGGCTGGCTGATCTCCTTGGAGAGAAGGCTGCACCGTTTGTCACCACTGCGCATAAAGGAATCACCTTTACCAGGGCGGGAGCTAATGCCCCAAGGGCTTCGGAGAGCTAGATCAGCGGCCTCGCCTGGTCCTCACAGACTCTTGGTATTTACAGCCCTAATGTCTGGCACCAGAGCTGCTTTCTTCACACGGTTCTTACTGATAAGCCCCCAGGGAGCCCTGAGCTGCTGAGCTCTGATAATAACATAACATCCTGACACGGTTCATTCTTAAATCAAAACAACTTTACTTCTATTTTGTTTGTTTTGTCTTTAATTGTAATTTTAGACTGGAGTATAGTTCATTAACAATGTTGTGTTAGTTTGGGGCGTGCAGCAAAGTGATTCGATTATACGTACACGTATATCTATTCTTTTTCAGATTCTCTTCCCATATAGGTTATTACAGCGTATTGAGCAGATTTCCCTGTGCTCTACAGTAGATCCTTGTTGATCAGCTCTCTTGTATATAGTAGTGTGTATGTGTTAATCCCAACCTCCTAATTTATCCCTCCTCCCCAAAACAACTTTACTTCTAAAAACAACTTCTTTTTTCTGTCTTTGCCATAACCAAGTGGATTAAAACAACTTCACTTAAATCATCAAGTGGATTTGAAATCATATCAATCAATACACAATATCCTTTGACACACAAAAGTTTAAAATTTGACCAAGTCCAATTTACCTATTTTTTCCTTTCTTTCTTTCTTTCTTTTTTTTTTTGGCCGAGCCATGTGGCTTGTGGGATCTTAGTTCCCTGACCAGGGATTGACCTTGGGCCACTGCAGTGAAAGCACCGAGTCCTAACCACTGGACCACCAGGGATTTCCCTACTTATTTTTTTCTCATTTCGCTTGTGCTCTGGGAGTTGTATATAAGAAACCATTGTCTAACACCAGGTCACAAAGGTTTTTGATTTTCTCTAAGAGTTTTATAGTTTCCGCTCTTACATTGAGGTCCATGATCCATTTTGAGTTAATGTTTGTGTACAGCGTGAGGTAGGGCCCCAACTTCATTCTTTTGCCTGTGGATATCCAGCTGTCCCAGCCCCAGCTGTGGAAAAGACTGTTCTTTTCCTCATCGAATTGTCTCGGTGTCCTTGTGGCAACCCACCGTGAATGTGAGGGTTTATTTCTGGACTCTCAATTCTATTCCACGGATCTGTTCTTCTGTCCTTAACGCCAGTGCCACACTGCCTTGACCTCTGTAGTTTTGCAGTAAGTTTGAATGGGGAAGTGTGAATCCAACAACTTTCTTCTTATTTTTCTAGTTTCGTTTGGCTCTTCTGGGGCCCTTGCATTCCCATATGAATATTAGGATCAGGCTGTACGAAGCCACCTGGGATTTTGATAGGGATTTCACTGAAGCTGCAGATCTGTCTGGGGGAGGGTATTGGCACCATAAACAGATTAAGTCTTCTGATCCATGAACACCAGTTATCTTCTCACGTAGTCAGATGCTCTTTAATTCCTCCTGACAACGTTTTGTGGTTTGCAGTGAACAAGTCTTATGCTTCATTTGCCCCGTGTATTCCGAGGTATTTTGTTCGTTTGCTGCTGTTACACGTGGCATTGTCACCGTAATTCCACGTTTGGATTTGCTCATTGCTAGGTAGAGAAATAAAATTGATTTTTGTATATTGATCTTGTATTCTGCCAATTGTTGAACACACTTATTCGTTTTAATTTTGTGTGTGTGGGTCTCTTAGGATCTTCCATCCACAACGTCAGGTCATCTGCAGATAGAGATAGTTCAAGCCTTCCTTTCTAATATGGGTGCCTTTTCACTCCTTCTTCTGGCCTCAGTGCTCTGGCCAGAACCCCCAAGACAATGTTGAACAGAAGTGGCAGGAGTATACAGCAACACGGATGGACCGAGAGATGATCCTACTGAGTGAAGTAAGTCAGAAAGAGAAAGACAAATAGCATAGGATAGCACTTATATGTGGCATCTAAAATATGACACAGATGAACGTGTCTACGAAACAGAAACAGACTCAAGGACACAGAGAACAGAATAGACTTATGGCTGCCAAGGGAGAGGTAGAGTGGGGGAGGGATGGATTGGGAGTTTGGGATTTATTTATTTATTTAGGCTGCACCAGGTCTTAGTTGTGGCATGCGGGATCTTCAGTTGCAGCATGCATACTTCTTAGTTGCGGCATGCATGCGGGATCTAGTTCCCCCACCAGGGATCGAACCCGGGCCCCCTGCATTGGGAGCACGGAGTCTTACCCACTGGACCACCAGGGAAGTCGGGAGTTTGGGATTACACATGCAAACTATTATATATAGAATGGACAAACAACAAGGTCCTACTGTATAGCACAGGGAACTATATTCAATATCCTGTGATGAGCCATAATGGGAAAGAATATGAAAAAGAATATATATGTATAACTGAGTCACTTTGCTGTACAGCAGAAATCAACACAAAGATAGTGGCAGGATATGGGGTCCTTGTCTCGTTCCTGATCTTAGGTGGGATGCTCTCAGACTTTTAACACTAGGTGTGAGGTCAGCTGTGGGTATTTTTAGACTCCCCTTATTGGATGGAGGACATTCCCTTCTATTTTGAGTGTGCTGAGTGTTTTCACCATGAAAGAATATTGGGTTTGTTTTCGTTTGTTTGTTTGTTTTTGCCGTACGCAGGCCTCTCACTGCTGTGGCCTCTCCCGTTGCGGAGCACAGGCTCCGGACGCGCAGGCTCAGCGGCCATGGCTCACGGGCCCAGCCGCTCCGCGGCATGTGGGATCTTCCCGGACCGGGGCACCAACCCATGTCCCCTGCATCGGCAGGCGGACTCTCAACCACTGCGCCACCAGGGAAGCCCGAATATTGGGTTTTGTTAGATGCTCTTCCTACATCCATTGAGATGATCACATAATTTCTGTCCTTTATTCTATTGAAATGGTGTAGTACATTTTTCAGATGTTAAACTCCTCCTTTTTTTGTGTGTGTTTTTCAACATAAACCTGTCTCCCTTGGGGGTGGCCTTCGAGTCCCTGCCAAATGCAGCGAGGGTGGCCGATTCCCTTGTATGTAGCAGGCTCTGCAGATACAGCCGGTTTGTCTCATTTAGGTGGTCTTTGTTTATTTCCACAGGAAATGATGGCAAAGAGGCGGGGTTCAGTGATTCACCGACTCCCCCCTGACAGACCATGTGCCCCAGGAGAGCAGTGAGTCACCAGCTATGGGCAGAGAAGCCTCTCCATCAGACAAGCTGAAAGGAGGCCCTGGCGTGCTGCCTCCCATGGGCCAGGCCTTGCTCACGTGCCTGGGCCTGTGGTCATGTTCCATTGCAGACAGGGACACGGTGGAACCAGCCCGAAGTCACTGGGAGGGGAAGACTCAGGGCAAACCCAGCTGGGCAGCAAAGCCTGCTGGTCCTGCCAAGCTGCCAGCTGTATCCCCATCAGCTCCCCTTCCTAGGGCAGTCAGGGCTGCAGGGCAAGGGAAGCACAGGGAGGGGGTCTCCTATCCCAGGCATAGCCGCGTCTCCCTCATTCTCTAACGCAGCCCCTCTGGGAGCTTGTCCATGCGTCCTGGAGCTGGGATGGAAAGCGCTGCAGTCCAGCCAACAACGGGAGCCTTCCCCAGGACATCCCCGCTGGGCGCCCCCTGCCCCCGATCACACTGGCACACACATCATGTCACCGTTCCCTGTGATATGTACTGTTGTGTCAACATGACCGGCCCCAGGCTCCCAGGTGGGACATTACTTCAGGGGGAGTCTGGGGGGGTGTTTCCAGGTGAGATCAGCATTGAATCGCGGATGCAGGAGAGCAGGTGGGAGGGCACCATCTGGTCCCCGAGGCCTGAACAGAACACAAGGCAGGGGAGGGAGAATGTGCCCTTTTCTGGCCCCACCCCTTGAGCTGGGACAGCTCCTGTCACCTCCTCCTGCCCTTAGACTGCGGTTTACACCATCCGCTCCCCTGGCTCTCAGGCCTCCAGACTCAGACTGGACGACATCACCAAACTGGCCTTCCTGGGCCGCCAGTGTGCAGACGGCAGGTCATTCCCAGCCCCCATAACCACGCGAGCTACCTCACAGGGGCAAGGCCTGAGGCTCCCCTGTGGAATACCCCCAGTCACTCCAACTGGGGCCAGAATCCAGTGCAGCTCCACTATGGCCTTCAGGCCCAAGAGCCAGCCCACCTGGCCCCTGACCTCACCGCTGGCCCCAACCTCAGACCTCAAGTCCAGCCCTTCCCACATCCTCTGCGCCCACCCCACCAGCTTCCTTTCCATTCCTCCAAGCTACCCCTCTGCCTGGAAACCTCCCCCCAGCACCCCTCAGGGTTGGCTCCATGGCTGATTCCTTCCAGGACCCACGGGGAGGAGTGTCACCCCCCACCTGTCACACATCCTCAGAACTCCCCCCCTTTGCAGCACTGACATGATCATCGCTGGGTGACATCTGTCACCCTCACCAGGGCCGACGGTCCTCAAGCGAAGGGGTCCTGGCTGTCCAGCTCCTCACAGCGAGTGCCTGGAATAGCGCCTGGCACACGGCTGGCACCCACGAAATGCAGGACTGAAGCAGAGGACAGAGCGAGCTGACCAGGCGTGACCCACTTTGGGGGACGGCGGGCCGAGGACGCAGGCGCATGGCTTTGCCGCTCCCTGAGGGGGGCTCTCTGCCCCCACCACCCCCTTCCCCAGAGGGCCCGGGGAAGGGACAGCCCACACCTTTGGCAGGAAATGTCCCCATCACTGTGGGCAGCAGGGAGCTGATGGGAGGGCAGGGTGCCCAGGGCACCTAGACAAGCAATTCTTCACACCGAAGACCTGTTCTACCTCCACTTCAACAGAAAAGAGTCTGGGCAGACCCCCAAAGATGTTACTTCTGTTGTAACATCCCTTCGACACCCACAAACCCCACAGTTGTGCTTGTGGCTCTTACACAAGCGTGAAGCCAAAACAAACTTTACAATAAGCCACCAAGAAAACTACAAAACTACCAGAGTCCCGAAGAGTAAGACAGCACTGCTCTGGCCGCCCACTGCTATTGAAATTCAAACCACTGTACAATGAACAAAATGAAAACTTCAGTCCCCAGCGGTGGCACTGGCCACCTTGCAAGTGGTCAGTAGTCACTCGTGCCAGGGTTACTGCAGGCGCAGAGCTCTCATCTCTCCAGCTGCACGTCACCTTGCTGTCACCTGGGGAGAAAGCTTGATGAGTCGCCTCTCTGCCTCCTTAGCCCTCGGGAGTCAGCAGGAGTGTGGGGCCGACCCCCTGCGGTACTGGCGCCACCAGGCTGTGCATGAAATACACAACACCTGCAGGTTCCATAAGCGGCTTGGGCCTCTTGGACACAACACTGGCCTGGGGGACACCCTATCTGTGACCTTTCCAGCACAGACTCTTCCAACAGCCCTCAGGGACTCCCCCTTCCATGGGACAAGGGCTTGGCGGCCTAGGCTCGCCTTCCGGGATCTTCAGGCCAGGGCCGCATCAACCGCCACCCGGGTTCCTATCCCGGGAGGGCTGTGAACCAAGCGCGCTGCTATCTCGGCAGAGCTGACGCCCGTGCATCACCTCCTCCGCGGGGCCTGCTACCAGAGTCCCAGGCGCCTGAGTTTTCCCCGCCTGCAGGCCTGTCCTCCGGCGCGGCCCCTTAGGGGAATCCGAGCGCGCCTGCAGCCCAGGGACGCGTGCCGCGCCTGGCACTCTGTGCCCAGGCCCCGGAGTCCTGACTGCACCGGGTCCGACACCCTGATGTGTGTGAGCGAGGGGGGGAAGGGACGTGCGCCCCGCCCCCCGGGGGCTGGGCTGGGGGCTGCGGCTGCTGCCTCTCCGCGCTCGGGCGGCAGGGGCGGGGGCGGGGCCTCGGGGGCGTGGCCTCTGCGCCCTATAAGTGACGGAGTGGGGCGCGCGCACGGGCAGAAAGCGAGCGCGCAACGGCGGCAAAGACACAGGCGCGTCTCGGCCCAGCCTCCAGCGCCCTTCTTGCCCCGCGTCCGCGCGTCGCAGCCGCCCGCCAGGCCACCGGCTGCCAATCAGGCGCCCAGGCCCCGCGCCCGCCGCCCAGGACCGGCCCGCGCCCCGCAGGCCGCCCGCCGCCCGCGCCGCCATGGGGGTGGAGGGCTGCACCAAGTGCATCAAGTACCTGCTCTTCGTCTTCAATTTCGTCTTCTGGGTGAGCCCGGAGCCGCGGGTGGGAGGGCGCTCCCCGAGCCTGGCAGGCCGCGCCCCGCTAGGCCCTGCCAAGGGGGCGCAACCGGGCCGCCAAGTTGCAGGGCCACCTGTGTGCGCCGAGCGCGTGGTGGGGGGTCCTAGGCCGGTGGGTCGCAGCGGTGGGGCTCGTCCGGGGCCGCCGTGCCCCTCGAGGGCGGGGCGGGGGACTCCAAGACGGGTTTCGGGCCTCTGCGCGTCGGGACCCCAGAGCCCCGCGGCCGGGCCGGGCCGTTTGGGGACCTGGGGCCTGTTCCCGGTTGGTGATGGTGGTGGTGCGGTGGGTGCGCGCTCCGAACCCAGTACCCGGCCACTGCTTCAGCCCTCCTGGCCGCTGTTTCTGGGACCACCCTGCTTCACGGGGACTGAGGGGCTCGAGGGCGGGGCTCCAGACGCCCCGCCCCCATGAGCTCATCGGGGCCACCGCCCCTAGATGGGCGGCCCAGTGCGGTGGCGAGGGCGGGGGTGGGGGGGGGGGCGACGCACACTCTGCCAGAGTCTTGGGGACCGTCCACCCCATCCTGGGCCCAGTCCGGTTCACCCTCCTGCCTGCTGTCGCCACCCTGAGGGTCGTATGGGGGTCCGGGCCGGGGCGAAGCGCAGAGGGGAAGCGCCCTGGGCCCCAGGTGGTCCGCGTGCTGGGGTGCCTCCCCCCTGGTGTCCCCAGCTTGGGGAGCCCCATCCTCCTCCCCTCCTCACCCAGCCTGACCTTCCAGCCCGTCCTCCCCCTGGGGCGCTGTGAAGGCTGTGAGGGGCAAGGGGCTGGGCGGGTGTTCTGAGTTGGCACAGGCAGGGAGCCTGGAGACCTGGGGTTTCCGAGCCCCAGGGGTGCCGGCGCTGGGTGGATGTCCAGGTCTGGGCTTGGGAGGCCGCTTTGGAAAGAGGAGCTCACGGGTTGGACGTCTCAGGGTGCGGGAGGGTCTCCTGGGGTCTGTGGGCTGCTGGCCTGGGTTGTGTTTCCTCATCCGTCTTCACTGCTAGCCTGGGACTAACGAAGCTTCGGCTTTTGTTTCCATTTCCTGTCAGTGTTGGAATTAGGGGGTGGAGATCTCCTCCTGGCCCAGAGGGACCAGGAATGGTTGTCAGGAGCCCCTCTCACAGCTGTGCCCTGCGTCCCCTGCGGTCCCCTGGGCAGAGTGACTCGGGCCCCCTCCTGGCCCCTTCTTGCTTCTCCGCCACCCCAGGCCACTCACCCCTTGTCACGGAGGACCAGGACAACGTCGGGTGGGTGCTTTCTTAAGTTGACACTGGGAGGGTAAACTTTTAAAATGGCTCCTGGAAAAGTGTGTGGGCCTGGGGACATCTGTTTGCCATCTGGACGGCCAAGGGTCCCAGGGTGGACCTCGAGGCACTGAGGTATTTGGGGTGGGGAGTGCAGGGACTGGACATGGAGTGGAGGTGTCACATCCTCCCTGCAGGGGCACTGGTGGGGGTCCTGTAGCCAGCAGCCTCTGCCCTGGGGGTGGGAGCGGTTAGGCCGTCAGGATGGGCCAGGGTGGGCCGGGCAGCCTTTGCTGAAGGGGTGGTCTTGGCAAGGGGTGTCACCGGGACACCCCTCTGCCAGCCCCTGAGCCTGTCTGTACCCACAGAGCCTGGGAGGGCCCTGGTGGGAGGGGGAGGGGGGCGGAGGAAGGGGACTTAGCAGGAGTGGATTCTTGCCTTTGGACTGAGTGTAGGGGCGAGGTGAGTCCCTCCCACCTGCATAGCCTGAGAGGTCTCCAGGGCAGGCTCCCCCCACCCACCCGACCCCCAGCTCAGCCTGGGTACCTCTGGTAATTTCCCAGGCAGCAGGGGTGGAGGCCTGACACATCCCCACCCCGACCCTGGGCCACTTTGTGTTCTGGCTTAAGGAATTGTTTCTGAGGCCTCTCCCCTTCCCTCCCTCCCTGGGCATGCCCAGCAGGCCAGAGGAGCATTTGCTTCCAGTGGCAGCAAGGCCCCACCCACCCATGCTGGGCTGCTCCCTGTGGTGGGTTGCCACGCTGAGCCAAGCGTGGGGGGGGGGCAGGGGGTGCCTCTCTGTGCATCCCCTCCCCCAGCATTGCTTGGCCAAGAGCATGGTGCCAGGGGTTTGGACCTCGGTGGAGTCTCCACCCTGCTGCTCTGGTCCTGGGCTTCCTCCCTGCTGAAGTGGGGGGTCCTTCCCCTGGGGTTGTTGTCGGATTAGTTCAGGAAATGGGTGTTGGGCATGGTGGCTGGTAGGAAAGACCGCATTCCTTGGCCAGTGTAGGCAGTGACTTGGGGAAGGGGCTTAGATGCCTGGGTTCCTGGGAGGCCCCCGCAGGGTCCAGTGGGTGAGGGAGGGCTCCTGGTGCCCAGCCCCACCCACTCACCGTGCACCTGGCCACAGTGCAGTAGGGGGTGCTGGGGGTGGGAGCTGCACCTGGCCACAATGCAGTAAGGGGTGCTGGGGGTGGGAGCTGGGTCAAGCGGGGCTTTCTCTGGTTGCGGTGCGCGGGCTTCTCATTGCAGTGGCTTTTCTTGTCGTGGGGCACGGGCTCTAGGTTTGCGGGCTTCAGTAGTTGTGGCTCACGGGCTCTAGAGCGCAGGCTCAGTAGTCGTCGCGCACGGGCTTAGTTGCTCTGCGGCACGTGGGATCTTCCCGGACCAGGGCTCGAACCCGTGTCCCCTGCATTGACGGGCGGATTCTCAACCACTGCGCCACCGGGATCTGGGCAGGAGCCAGTCCCTGGATCTGGGCACTTTTTAAAGTTTCATTTCAGAGAGTAAAGCCTTCCCCCGTGGGCAGCAGAGTCGGAGGCAGGCTGGCATGCTGTCTGAGAAGGAGCCGGTCACCATGCACGCCCACACACACCAGCACACACACTTGCTGTCCCACCTCTCGGCGCCAGACCCCGGGGCCCAGGCTGTGTGCACTCAGCACGCCTGACCCCAGCCTGCTTTGGGGCCCCCTGGCCAGGCGGGCCCGGAGGTGTGAGGTGGGGCATGGCAGGAAGAGCAGTGGCCTGGCCCGAGCTAGGGAGACGGTGCAGATGCTCCCCCAAGGGCATGGAATTCCCGTGGGTGGGTGGGCCCTGGAGCTTCCTGGCAAGGTGACTGGGGCTTGGCCCTGCTGCTGGAGCAGCTCAGGATGAGCAGAGGCGCCTGCCCCTGCTTCCCTGCTCACACCGCTCGAGCGGGCGACCTGGGGCGACCTGGGGCGGGCACACGCCCCGTGTGAGCCCTGCTCGCCTCATCTGTGAAATGGGTGCGATCACAGCCTCTCCTCTGCAGGGGCAGCAGCAGTGGCCCCGCCTGGGGACTGGCGGCTCCTCCAGCCGGACGCAGTCAGGGCTTCCTTCCAGAGGTAGCAGGGGCAGCGCGGCCAGACCTGGCTGGGAATGGGGCTGATGGGAAGTCCTGCTAACTGGCTTTAAATTCTTGCTTCCGGAGAGCACATGGCTGCCTATCACTTAGTGGTTCTGTCGCCTTCCTTCTCGGAGAGGGGATGTGACCCAGGCGGGCTCTGGCTGGCGGCAGGAATTTCCTCTTCCTGGTTTCAGTGGGAGGGCAGGTGAGCTCCCCTGGTGCCCCTGGGCATCTGGCTGCCACGCTCTGGGGAAATGGCCGTTGGGCCAGGGCCTGCTGAGAAGAGGAAATCTGTGGTCTGTGCCCAGGATGGGCTGGCCCCAGGGAGAGTGTCTGGGCATTACGGGGTGCAGAGCTGGAGCCAGAAGTGGGGAGCCTGGGACCCTGGCCGGCTCTGCTCCAGTGCCCATGCGGTGCCCACCCTGTGGGGTTCCCTCCCCCACCCCCAGCTCAGTGTGCCTCCGGAAATTGAGTTCACCCCCAACCCCTAACTCATACTGCTTCCAAGTCCAGACAGGGAGATGGGCCCCCCAAAGCACCCCCCTCGCATATAATCTACCCCCCCACCCCCCGCCTTCATTTCAGCGCCTGAAATCCCATGACAGGGGAAAGCCATGAAAATCAATAAGGTGTACAGTCCGGCCGCCCGTGGGAGGGGCAGACGTCACCTTTGCACTTGTGCAGCGTTTTGGAGAGGGCCCCAGGTAGGGGTGGGGGAGAAATGCGGGGACCCTGGCTCTGCCCGCCCCCCGAGACTCAGGCCGGGCCCGCAGCCAGGGCTGGGGGTTTCGCCTTGCAGCACGGCCCCATGGCCGGGACTCCTCATGCTGCGTGGAGCACCAAGCTCACTTTGAATCGGCCCTTCCCAGGTGTCCGGCAGGTGTGGTGCGACCCGCCTCTGGACTTCGGTGCCCCTCCCCCGCCCCACACCTTGTACTGTGGGGCCCGGCCTAAGTGCTGCTTCACGCAAGGCCACCTGGGGCTCTAGGTGGGCCCCCAGGTGCTGGGGGAATCCCCACAGGCGGGCAGGGGTCCTGGCCCCAGGGGTGGCCGATCAGCTGGCAGTAGGTCTCCCTTCCCTGGCCGGCCAGCAGCGCGTGGTCGCAGGGGTGCCTGTTGGCGCGTAGCCGCCCTCCCTGGGCTCGAGGGCTGCGGGGCTCGGCGGGCAGGGCGGCACCTTAGCACTGGGGCTCGGTGCGTGGTGGGGGAGGGTGCCGAGGGCAGGGTGGTCGAGAGCCCGGTCATGGGGGTCCGAACGCCACAGAGGCCTGGGGACAGGGCAGCCGCCTTGTCCCCTTCTTTGAAGCCATGCCCCTTCTAACTTTGGAAGGTTAGCCCTCCCCCTGCCCCCAGTTGCTGGTGTAAGAGGATGATTGTGGAGAAGGTGAAGGACCGGAAGGTGGGACCATGCGGAGTGGGGGGCGGGGGCGGGGCCCTGGCATCCCGAGCCGTCACACGGGAGTCTTCTGTACCAACTCCCACACGCAGGCCAGCCTGGGTCATAACTCTCCCTCGGGGAATGTCTAACGGCGCCCTGTAACCCGCCTTACCTGTCACGTCACCTGCAGCTGGGCGTTGAGTTTGGTAGCCAGCAGCCAGCTCCTGGCGGGGATGTGGAGGTCAGGCCGTAACCCCCGGGGCTGCAGGGGAACAGAAGGGAGGACCTCGGGCCGCCCGCCTTCCTGGTCTCCAGTCCCAGGTGCTGGGAGGCCTGAGCCCCAGAGCTTGATGGCATTGGTCTCGGGGGTGCTCGGCGGGTTTGGGAAGCACCCTGTGCAGTCCTGCCCGCCCCCGGAGCTCACGGGGAGTCTCCCTCTCACACGGGCCAGGCCCTCTCTGCTCCCCATCCCAGGGGCTCGGCCACCCATCTGCTGGACGGACAGTCTTCCCCTCTGTCCCCGAGATAACAGCTCGGACACACACGAAGTCCCACTCCCCCGTGCCAGGCGGGCACTGGGCTGGAGCCATGCCCTTTGCCTCCAGCTGGCCCACTGGAGTGATAAGGAGACCGAGGTTCCGAGTGCCCACACGAGGAAGTGGTGGAGGCAGACGAAACCAGGGCCGGTCCTTCAACCACTGTGGTTTGTGGCCTGCATGGCTCCAGGCAGGCGCCAGGGCATCCCTAAGGGTGGGGGGCCGTGCCTGGGTTTGTGCAGGGAGAACCCGGCCTGCCCCGGGGCCCCTCCACTCACCTCTGGCCCCTGTCTGGGCCCACCCACCTCCTGTCTTCCGCCCAGTGTTTCCCCAGCCTACCCAGATCCTCCTTGTCTGACGTGTGCGCCCCGCTGCAGCCCCTCGAGTGCCCTTTGCTGGCAGGTGGCTGGGACATCTGTGTCCACACGCCCCTCGCTGCAGGGGCTGAGGGGACAGAGGGACATCCCACAGGAGGGGCCCTTTCAGCCAGTGGGGTGGGTGTAGGGCCTGGGAGCAGGCCGCTTCCCGGCCTCCCCTCCTGCAGTGGGTGGTAGGTAGGCTCGGGGACAGGCCCAGGAGGCAGGCGGGCCCTGCGGGTTCCCCAGGTGCACTCCGCTGTGCCCAGAGAGGTGGCAGGGTGTCCTCGGGGGCCTGCACTCCCCTCCCGGCGACGAGGGGCTCCTGCATCCTGCAGCTGGTGGGGCCCAGGAGGGCCAGTGTCCTCTTCCGCCCCCGCGGCTATTCTTAGAGGCCAGTCCAGGCGGCTTCCTGATGTCGAGGGGCCTGGAGGGTGGTTTCCGCTTCCTGGCTGAGGCGAGGGTCCCTGCTCCTCTCTCTGTACTTCTTTCCCGCCTTGAGCTGGGTGGCTGTGTTCCCGGAGGGCACGACAGGGCCGTAGGGTCGCTGCCCACCCCCCGGGAAGGCTGAGTCGGGCCCCGCGTCACCCTGTTCTCATGGTGGGTGGAGATGGAGGGTGAGCCTCCAAGGACCCAGGTCCCCGCCCAGCCCAAGGGTGGTGCCTTCTGCCCCCACTGACCCTCCACATCCCATCCTCAGGGTCTTTGCTGCACCTCTTTCCTCTGACTTATCCCGGTGTCTGCAAGGGCGTTTCCTGCCTGTGGCCTTCACTGCCCTCCTGGGGAGGGTCTCCAGGCCCCCAGGACCTCCTGGTTGCCGAGCTGCACGGGCACTTCGTGGCACATTTTCCCAGCAAGAGTGTGCACCCCTTGCGGTGGCGGGTTAGGGAGCAGAGCGGCTCAGAGCCAAGGCCCTTCCCGGGTCACGTCGGAGCTGCCCCCTCTATCATCTGTCTCTGAGAGCGTCAGAGCTGCTAAGTAAGGGAGCACGTTGATGCGTGGGTGTCCCTGTCACTCCTGGAACGCGTGGGCAGGACTTGGGGTGACCACTGGGCCAGCACGTGTGGGTGGGGAGGGAGGGATGGAAGACAGATCCCAGCTCAGCTCCCACCCGGGGCCTGGCAGGAGCCGGCGGGGGTGGGGCGCAGGTTGCCCCAGGCCTGCCCGGGCAGCACCCACTCCTGCGCCCTTTCAGCTGCTGCTTGGAAACGCAGACAGGTCAGGCAGGAACCCAATGTACTTGGCAGCCCCCCTCCCCCCGCCGTTTTAGTTGACGCCATTATTTATTAATTCTCAGAAAGGAGGAGGAAAGAAACAGAAACTGCATCTTTCATAGGATTACAAACAGTCCGCGACGTCCCCTGGTGTGGAACCCTTCAGTAATCCCAACAGGTTAGGGGCTCCTTCCTGAGCTGCTCGCCAGCCCCAACCAAGCAGGAGCACCTCAGGACGCAGGAGCATCTCAGGACGCAGGAGCATCTCAGGACGCAGGAGCAGGTGGCAGCGGCACTTCCGCCAGGCCAGCTAGCAGGAGAGGGGGAGGGGTGAGTGGAGATGTGTCAGACTCTGCCACTGAGCAGCCTGCCTGGAAACTGCCGAGGGTGGTCACAGTAACCGCCAGCGCTGTTGAACGCTCTCTGTGTACAGTGGCATCATCTGAGCGCTCTGCGTACGTCAGCTTGTGTACTTTTTTTATTTTTTGAATTTTATTTTTTATACAGCAGGCTCTTATTAGTTATCTGTTTTATACACATCAGTGTATACATGTCAATCCCGATCTCCCAATTCATCCCAGCACCACCCCACCCCCCCTTCCACTCTCCCCCGCTGGTGTCCATACGTTTGTTCTCTACGTCTGTGTCTCTATTTCTGCCTTGCAAACCCTTTCATCCGTACCATTTTTCTAGATTCCACATATATGCGTTATTATACGATATTTGTTTTTTTCTTTCTGACTTACTTCACTCTGTATGACAGTCTCTAGATGCATCCACGTCTCTACAAATGACCCAATTTCGTTCCTTTTTATGGCTGAGTAATACTCCATTGTATATATGTACCACATCTTTTCAGCTTGTGTACTTTTAGTTCCTCATTATACACACAAGGATATTGGAGGCACAAAGGTGCCGAGATGGTCCTGAGATGACCCAGCAGCCAGAGGCTCTGGAGGCCCTTGGCTGCCACACTCTGATTCCCACCCAGTGCGAGGACTAAGTGCTTTCCGTTAAGTCTGGACTCCGTTTTATAGCGGGCATAAGTGTTCCTTAGTTTATCCAGTCCCTTTTTTGACCCTAAAACCTCAATTTTGTGGACAAGTCTTCAACGTTTCCAGATGCTTGCTGTTGGCTGCTAGAAGCCTGGGGGTCCTCACCTTGGTGGACAGTTGGCACGAAGACAGCAAGCTGGATCCTTTGGGACCAGAAGAAACCTTTACCCCTAAAGGCTTTGCTGCTTAGAAGTTCAGTGGACGGGGATTTGGGTGTGTGTGGTTTTTAAAACAGCTTTGTTTGACATAGCGTCAACTGCACGTTTAAAATGTACAACTTGGTAGGTTTTGACGTTAAGGAGGCACCTGTGAGACCTGGAGGGTGGTCCACCAGGAGAGAATGTATCCGTCACCTGCAGAGGTGTCCCCGGGGCCTTGGGACCCCTCCTCCCCATCCCAGGCCCCCTGCCGGCCTGTCCTCTGTGCCCGTGATGGGCATTTCCTGTACTTTTTATGTGAACGGAATCGGAAGGTGGTGGTTTTTCCTCTTGGTCTGGATCAGCGGGGTTATCTGGAGATTTCACTCTGGTGGTTGTGTCAGTAGTTCCAGTAGTTTCTTCCCTTCCCCTGCTGGTGGGCATCCATCCACTCACCGCTTGAAGGGCATCGGGTTGTCCCCGGTTTGGGGGTGTTACCAGGAAAGCTGCTGGCACGTCTGTGTGGGCACGAGCTTCCACGCCCCTGGGGCAGTACTGGGGGTGCAGAGGCTGGGTGCGTGGCGGGTGGAGGGGTGGAGAATGTGCCGAGGACCTGAGCTCTGTCTCCTGTGTCCCTGCTGCTCCCCACCCTCGCCTGGGGGTCTTCTCACTTCAGCCCATCCCATAGGTGCTTGGGGGTGTCTCACTGTGGTTTAATTTGCATCTCCCTGTGACCAATGACTGCGCGTCTTTCCATGCGTTTATTTGCTGTGCACATTTCTTCTTTGGCGAAGTGTCCAATTTTTTTTTTTCTTTGGCCCGTTTTTTAAAAATTGGTTGTTTGTTTTCTTGTCATTAGAGTTTTGCAAGTTCTTTATAAATTTCGGATACGGGTCCTTTGTTAGCCATTTGCAAGCCCCAGTCTGTGGGTTATCTTTTGAAGAGCAGGCTTCTTTCAGACCTCTGCTGCTTCTGGGGCCCCCGCCCTGCCCTGGGCACCCCCTCCCTGCAGAGGCACGGGTCCACCCCACCCTCTGCCTTTCCTCATGGCCTGGGTGGGGGTATTGCGGGGGGGACTCTCAGTGCCGCCTCTGCCCTTCCTCTGTAGGTGACCTTAGGTGAATGCCCATCCCAGCCCCCGAAACTGGGGGTGGCCACTGCCACCATTGCCTTCATCCAGGCCCACCCCAGCGGGTCTGTGCGGGGCCTGGAATGACTGAGGGCCAGCTGAGGAGGGTACACTTAAGCGCCAGGCTCTCCCCTGCCTGGAGGCGGGACTGCCTTCCCTGTTCACCCTTCAGGAGGTGGGCTGGAGCCACAGGGGAGTCTGGAGGCTGCTGTCCCCCCTCTGCCCCTGCCCCCCGCACATCCTGGGATCTGCAGTGGAAAGCCCTTCCCGAGGCAGGAGAGATGGGGACTTTGCCTGCCACCCCACGGTTAGCATCTGGGTGCTGGGAAAAAACATTACCCTCACAGCATTTGTTAGGACCAAGTGCCCTAGATGGGCTTGTCCCCTTGGCTTCTGAGGTGAGGGGCTGCGTGGGGAAGATGGGAGTGGTCCCAGCCCAGCCAGGGGGGCGGGAGGTGCCACTCCACGCTCAGCTCTCCTTACCGATGGGGATACTGAGGCTGAGTCAGGGCTTGGGGCCAGGCCTCTGTGACTGCAAGGGAGGCCCAGGACAGGGCTCCCCCTGCCCCACCCCCTCCGTCCTGGAACGTCTCACAAAGCGGTCTCTGGACCACAATTTCAAAACAGAATAAGTGGCGGTTTCTAGCCAGAGTTACCACGGCAACCCTCAGCCTCACCACCGCTGCCCGCCTGCCCAGGAGCTGCAGACGCCTGCCCAGGAGCTGCGGACGGCAGCCAGAGGAGCGGGACTCCCTCTGGAGCCTACCTGCCCCGTCCCCGCCCTCCCCCTCCCCCTGCCCCATCCCCGCCCCCCCACCCCACCCCTGTCCCGTCCTGTCCCCGCCCTCCCCCTGCCCCTGCCCCTGCCCCTGCCCCGTCCCCCGGGCCCTCCCACCCGCTTGTGGGTGTGACAGGCACCAGGAGCAGCCACGGGACGCGGGGAGTTCGGCACTGCCCTTCCAGGGGTGCGCAGGGGGGGCCCGGGGGCCCCAGAGGGGCCCTGTCGGTCCCACTGCATGTGTTCTGGGAAGGGGGAGAGCAAGCGTGCTGCCATGGGTGTGGGGAGTGGAGTCCCTAGTTGAACGTGTGGAAGAGGGGGTCAGAGAGGGTGCCGTCCCGCCCTGGGGGGGGCGGTGTTGACAGCACCACCTTTGGGGTCAACCCGGCTGCTGCCGGGCGCCGGCGGTCCCCAGCGGTCCCCACCAGCCTCACCGTCCACGGAGCCCAGCGTAGGAGGGCCTGGGCTGGGGCCGCGGGGCTCCTGGCCTCCCCGCCCCCCGTCAGCGCCCTAGCGTCACCTGCCTGGAGATCCCTGGAGATCCCTGGAGATGCTTGGGGCTTTCCTTGGGGCAGCCCCTGGTGCTGGGGCTTCGAGTCTCACACGCTCTACTGAGCCTGTCTCAGGGCCGCGCTCCCTGGCCAGGGCCTTGGGGACAGGCACTGGGCCAGCCAGGTGGTCTTCTTGGGGTCCGCTTTTCGGTTTCTCTTCCTCATTGGACACGTAGCTAACGGTCTGTGTAGGAGCTGGTGCTTGTAGCTCCGGGGACAGTTACTGCCTCGGGGAGCAGCCCAGGGAGGAGGCTGGGGTGTGGGGGCCAGCTTGCCTGGGTGGGTCAGATGCTCAGGTGTGGGCCTGCTGGGCCCGGTCTGGGCTCACCCTCAAGGACAGACCCCACCTAGCCCTGAGCCACTGTGCTCGCAGGGGCATGAGTCAGCCGGAAGCCCGCGCCCCCCGTGCCAGGCTCTGAGCGGAGCCCCCTCTCCTGCCCGCCGCTCAGCGCAGCCTCCGCCTTGCAGTCTCTCTGGCGAGCACCACGAGCTCCCTTGCTTTCCCGGCAGTTTCCCGTCTCTGTGATGGCAGGGAGTTACCCCACAAAGCCCCGGCCCTGTGGCTTCCTGGCTGCCACTGGCCCCAGCAGCCTCTGTCATCCACACCAGGGCCCCCGTGGCATCAAGTGCCCACCCCCTCCTCAAAGAAGTATTTGTTGTCTGTCTGAATGCAGATTAACCAGGTGTCCTGCATCTTATCTGGTAACCTGTCTGGGAGTCTCACTCCAGTGGTGCTGGCGGGAGGGTTGGGGACCAGCCACATGGTCCCCCATGCCCAGGTCCCCCGGGGCATCTTGACAACCAAGGCAGCAGATCAGACATTTGGAGCCAGCAGCAGCCCAGACCCCAGGGCCTAGTGAGTCCTGCCTGGAGGGAAGCCCTTCACGCAGACCCAGCGGACAGGAGGGTTCTGCACCCTCCCCTGTGTGTGCGTGTGTGTAGTGTGGTGGATTCACGCTTACCACTGCTGGGCTCCGGGCCACGAGTGACACCATGCCCTGCTCTTTCCACAGCTGGCTGGAGGTGTGATCCTAGGCGTGGCCCTGTGGCTTCGCCATGACCCTCAGACCACCAACCTCCTCTACCTGGAGCTCGGAGATAGGCCTGCACCCAACACCTTCTACGTAGGTAAGTGGCAGAGGACGGGCTGAGGACCCCGGCTAGCTCTGGGCTGGGGGCCGGCAGGAACGGGCCACTGGGGTGTGTGATCATAAGCTCAGTAAAGCCTCAGACAGGCTGTCAGGGAGGGCTTCCAGGAGGAAGCGGGGGCTGAGCCAGCTCAGCGGGGCTGGCTTCTTGCTGGGGCAGGGAGGAGGCCAGCCAGGAAGGGCTCTTCTGGCCAGAGGGTGAGACGGAACCAGGGAGCAGGTGGGGTTATGTAAGCCTGGGGGCCTTGAGGGTCCCCTCTGGAGTTGGTGCAGTGCCTGCCTGGGCCGGGGGTGCTCCCAGGGAGAGCTGGAACTGGGGGCGGGGTGTGTGTGTGTGGCTTTTTGGGACCCCACCCGATCACCTCCGGGGGAGAGGGGGGCGGAGCAGGAGAGCGGCAGCTGGGTGGGGCGGGGGCAGAGGGGTGTTCGGGAGGCCCGGCACAGGGGCGCTGCTGGGCAGCACAGAGGTCCCTTCCAGTGGGGGACCAGGAATGTCGAGTGGCGTGGCGAGTGGCGTGGCGTTGAGGCTGGGCCGCGCCTGCCCCCTTCCCCTGAGCTCCCCTGTGTCATATGGTGGGTGTTTCAGGGGAGGCTTCCTGGGAGGGTGGGGCTGGAGCCCAGAGCCCCCCCGGATGGAGACTCAGGGCCTGCATGACTCAGCCCTGCAGCCACACCTATAGCCGCTGTGTTAGGCTGCGAGTCTGCCTCCTGGGCGCCCGTGGTGGCCCCTTCGGGGCGTCCGTCAGGCTGGGGGGCAGGGAGCTTGGGCCAGTGTGCCCGGGGGGAGGAGCGACGGAGGGGCGAGAGGGGAGAAGGGGTGCCCCCCGCCTCCTGCTGGGCCCCCTCTCCCCATCAGGGAAGGTGGGGCCTGGTCCTTGTGGAGCTGTGGGATTGTTTGTTGAGATGCTTCTGTCCTTTAAAGGACTGGCTCCCGGGCCGGCCCCTCTCGCTCCCACAGGCGAACAGCAGGGCAGGAACCTTCGGGCTCAGGGCGCCCTGAGGGGCCAGCAGCCACCCAGGGTCTCGGTGGGAGTGGCCCACACACTCACCTCCCGCCCCGGGGCCGTGGGTGGTGCCTGCCCCCTCCCTGCCCGTGGCCCTCTGGGCCGTATGCTGGGAGGACTGGGTTCCGGGGGGCCATGGACGGGGGGGCAGAGACCGGAGCCTGGGGTTCTGGCGGCGGGGCTCCCGGGGCCAGCCGTCCCGGGGAGGGTCCTGAGCCGTCTTCCACAGGTTCCTGGGCTCCCCCCGCCTGTGGGGCCCCTCACAGGTTTGAGTCTCAGGGGCAGAGGGTGAGTCCGCCTCCCGAGAGGGCACAAGGGGTCCATGACCCGGGGCCCCCCGCACACGCACCAGGCCCCCTCAGAAGCAAAGCAGTCAGCGGGGCCCACACGTCTGAGGACACGGGAGTGTCCTCTGGGCCTTCGAGGGTCTGAGGATGCAGGAGTGTCATCTGGGCCCTCAAGGGGTGTTTCTCTCCCGCGGGGCTCCTCCCAGGCCTCTCCTTTCCCTCTCAGAGCCGCCGCAGGGATCTGAGCCAGCATGTGGCCGGGGCTTCTGTCCCAACGTGGGAAGGGCTGCTGCCATCTCTCCATCCCCCTCTGTGGGACCTTGGGTGCAGTGGGCGTGGGCTCTGCCAATGGCAGAGTTGAGCCGGCCCCAGGGTGAGCAGTCTGGGAAGGGGGGTCCCTCCCAAATTGCTGGGGCCAGGGCCGCCAGCCTCGTGGCTGGGGCAGCTCCTGCCGTCAGCCCAGCGTCCGGCCCAGGAGGCAGGAGAGGAGCTGAAAGCTCCCCTGCTTCAGGCCAGGATTAGGCAAGAGCGGCGACGGGCTGCAGGCTTGGGTTAGGGACACAGTCCGGGCCGGCGCACAGACGTCTGGGGGGACCTTGGCGGGAGAATGGAGGCGGCGGGGCTGTGCTCAGGCTCTGGCGGGGAAGGGGTCCCACGGGAGAGGCTCGTCGAGGGCAGGCTGGCGTTGGAGCAGGTGTCCCCCGGGTCCACTCACTGGGGGCCGCACGTCACCTGGGGCCTGACCCTGGCTCCTCCTAGCTCTGGAGAATCCTGCCCTTGGGGAAGCAGTGTTAGCTGCTGCACCACCCGGCAGGCTGGGTGCCAGCCCCTGGACCTTCTGCTGTGTCCCCATGGGCGGGGGCCTCTCAGAGCCCCGCTGGCCACAGAGTTCCTGCCCACCCAGGGCCGGCCGTCTGGAGCCTCTTGCTGGCTCCGATGCAGACTGGGCCTGCCAGGGAGCTGGAGGAGCAGACGTGGGCCCTGACAAGGGCTGTTTGTCCAGTGCCAGGCAGCGGGGGAGGGTGAGCTGGGCTGGCTTAGCACCCCAGGCAATGCTGCAGGGCCCAGGGGGGTCCTGGACCTCACTGGCCAGAGAGCCAGGCCGAGGGCTCTAGGTGGAAACCCGGCACCGTGGGGGGCTTGGGGCTGGGCCTGGGGGGGTGGGTGGGTCAGGTACCGCCTCTGGGTCTCCCAGCCTCTCGCAGGACCCTCCAGAGCCCGGAACGCCAAGGTGCCCCTCCCTGGCGCCCTATGCCATCTCGCTGAACCTCAGGTAGTGATGTGGGGATGGGGGTCTCAGGACCTGAGCAGAGGACACCTGGTTCAAGGGTGCTGTGCCCGAGTGAGGAGCCCCCGAGGGCAGGCCTGGCAGGAGGCTCCGTCTGTCCAGAGGGGAGGCCCCGGGCGTTTTCTGAGCGCAGCAGTGGGTCCTGGCCCCCAGGTTCCTTCTCCAAAGCCTGGCCAGGCAGGGGCGACGGGCCCTTGGCACCAGAGCCCTGGGACCCATTGTCCTAGCACTGTGGAGGGGGCTTGGGCTGCCTGCCCACTGCGTAACCATGGAGACTGGGGGGGGGGGGCCAGGTCTGCTGGTAGGACTAAGGTTGTGGGAGGTCCTTGGAGAGACGTGGTCTGTGTTTCAAGGGGCACGGGCCCCGCCTGGGTGAACTGTGGATGCAGAGAAGGGCCGCATGACCAGCAGTGGGTGCTGGGCAGGCCAGGGGGACAGACTGACCCCGTGTGCCATCCTTGATCTGTCCCAGCCGCCAGGCCTCTGTGTCCAGCAGGCTCCAGCCCCCGGGGTCAGGGCCTCAGAAGCCAGGTAGAGCCCCCTCCTCTGATCAGAGCAGCCGGACTCGAGCCCCCGCCTGAGAGAGCACAAGTGAAGTGGAGTCGCCAGACCCCTGGACTCACCTCCACCCCACCCCACGGGCCAGTAGCTGGGTCCTCTGCGCCAAGACGGGGGTGGTCCTCCACGGCGCCCCCAAATCCTGGAGACTGAGGGAACCAGAGAGGGTCCGGGTTGTGGCGTCGCACTGAGTTCTGTGAATACTCACCACGGGCCGTTCGGTCCTGGCCTCGGCAACGCCGGTCTCCACCCACGTCACAGAGGAGGAAACTGAGGCCTGGGGAGGGGCCCACACGGCCCCGCCGGGCTGCCAAGACCTTGCAGCTCCTCTCCAAGCCTCCAGGCATCTGATGTCCTCCCAGCAGGGCGGGCGTCAGCGCCTCGTGGCCCCTGCAGAGGCCTGGGCAGTGGGATGTGTGTGTACGCAGCTGGGGATGAGGGCTTCCGGGGGCATCTGTCCTGCCTCTTTGGGATGTCAGGGCACTGAGGGCAGCCGTCTCTCCCCTGCAGGCATCTACATCCTCATTGCCGTAGGTGCTGTGATGATGTTTGTTGGGTTTCTGGGCTGCTACGGAGCCATCCAGGAGTCCCAGTGCTTGCTGGGGACGGTAAGGCCCTGGGCCGGGGCCGGGCTGAGGGTGAGGGTTGCGGGGCCGGCCGGGGGCAGAACCGGGAGCTCCGGTGGGGACAGAGCGCCTTTAGTCCCCGACATGGGGCCTGGTCCCCCCCCGGCCAGTCTGACCCTGCGGACCTCCCCAGAATGCCAGCTCTCCGGTTTCCCCCATCAGGTCTCAAATCTCTCCGAGGTGGACTACCGTTACGTCTAGTTCTTTGTCTAGTTCCCACTGAGTTCCAAAGTCACTTTTTCTCTTTCTTACTTCTTAAAAAAAGCCACAGATATAATAGGGAGTGAGTCCCAGTCCCAGAGCCAGCCTCAGGTGCCCCTGGGCATGTCACCCACCGACGGGAAGTGGAGGCCTGGCTGTGCTGCCCAGGGCCTGGCGTCTGGGAGACGTGGGCTGCAGGAGGCTGTGCCTGTGTCTCCAGTGGGCGAGCCCAGGCATACCACGGCGACCCCCTTCCCGTGGGCTTTGCCTCCCTGCCCTTTCCGACCCGCCCAGAACCAACCGTGTCCTCCCCTCCCACACCCACCCCATCCTGTGGAGCCTGGCCCCTCAGGGATGATGAGAACATTGGCATCTCGCGGCTGGGCCGAGTCCTAGATTCTGCTTCTCGGCCCCGCGCCTCTCATCCCCTGTCGGGTCCTGGGTGGGTGGATACCACCGGCCACCCCGCGCATGCCGGCCGGTCACTGGGGCCTCAGGAAGGCCCGGGCACTCTCTGGCCGGCTCTGACCTGCCCTCTCCACCCTCCCCTTTTCAGTTCTTCACCTGCCTGGTGATCCTCTTCGCCTGTGAAGTGGCCGCCGGCATCTGGGGTTTTGTCAACAAGGACCAGGTGAGGCAGCGTCCGTGGGGAGGGGCAGGGGGGCTGCTGGTGGGGAGGGGCTCGGGACTCGGGCTGCGGGGGAGGGGACGGACTGCAGGGTGCTTTGGGAGGGCTCTTCCCAGTAGGAAGCCCACAGAGGGCTTCCTGGAAGAGGCAGCATGGCGACCTAGTGGAAGGCAGGGTCACCTTCTCTAGGGCTCAGTGGCGGGCAGGTCTGTCCTGGGAGTGATACCTTCTGGGAGAGCCAGGTGAGGGCACATCTCGCGGGGGCAGTCCTGCTGTGCTGTGACCGCCTCCCTCCCCAGATCGCCAAGGACGTGAAGCAGTTCTACGACCAGGCCTTGCAGCAGGCAATAATGGACGATGACGCCAACAATGCCAAGGCTGTGGTGAAGACCTTCCACGAGACGGTACAGGGGGTCCAGGGGGAGGTGGGGAGGGTGTCCATGGGAGCCGGGGGACCGAGGGAGAGGTGGGGGCCGGGGAGGGGGTCCAGGGGGGCCGGCGGACCAGGGGAGAGGCGGGGGCCGGGGAGGGCGTCCAGGGGGGCCAGCAGACCAGGGGAGAAGCGGGGGCCGGGGAGGGCGTCCAGGGGGGCCGGCAGACCAGGGGAGAGGCGGGGGCCAGGGAGGACGTCCAGGGCCCTGGGATTTTGTCCTCTCAGTGAGACCTCAGCCAGGAGCGGGAGGGGCATTGGAACCTGGGGAGATTCTGAGGGACCTGGGGGTCCCCGGTGGGAACTAGATGAGCCAAGGCAGCTGGGGTGCAGGGGTCTCTGCGCAGCACAGGTAAGTGGGAGGAGGGAGCGGAGTGGGGCTTCTGGGCTCCGTTCTCCCCCTGGAGGGGACCCGCCCAGCCCCCCACCCCCACGCCTGGCCGGCGCAGCTCCTGGGGCCTCTGTAGCCTGCGGGCCACGTGTCCAGGGCTGACGGCGGGCGCCCTCCATCTCTGCAGCTTAACTGCTGTGGCTCCAACGCGCTGACCACAGTGACCACCTCTGTGTTCAAGAACAGCCTGTGTCCCTCGGGCGGCAACGTCGTCAGTAACTTGCTAAAGGTGTGTGGTGATGGGTGACGCCTCCCAGGGTGGGGTGGGGTGGGGCCCGCCTGCTCCCCCATTTGGCTGCCACCCCTGGTGGGTCCTTGGCCGTGGCTGGCCCTCTCGGGGCTCCCGCTGGCAAGGGCAAGGACACGGCCGTACTGGGCAGTGCTGTGGCTGGAGTTGGGGCTGCTCTGCCTGGGTGCCGGCCGGCCCATGGGGAGGCGAGTCTCTGGCCCAGGTTCCCGATGGGGGAGCTCTCTGAACCTGGCATGGAGGCGCCCTGACCTCCTGGGTCAGCCCCGTCGCGGCGGTGCTTCCCAGTCTCTTGAGTGCAAGAGGGCGCACACGGCACACTCGCCATTTCCGTGTTTGTTTAAAACGGATGTGAGGTAAAACCTGGCAGAGACCAGGCCCTGTTCACACCTCTGCTGAGGGCTCCTGGGGGGCAGGGCTGTGCCCCCCTGTGCTCCTTCCGCAATGACCCTGGGCCACGGCCTCACGGGGGGCTGAGGACAGGCACCTCTGACCACCATCTGACTGCCCCCGCAGGAGGACTGCCACGGGAAGATCGACGAGCTCTTCTCGGGGAAGCTGTACCTCATCGGCATCGCCGCCATCGTGGTGGCTGTGATCATGGTGAGTGGGGCGGGCCGGGCGTCCGCTCAGGGCCCCTCCGCGGGTCTCCGGGCGCTGACCCACCTGCTCGCCCCCACCCCCTTCTCCGCAGATCTTCGAGATGATCCTGAGCATGGTGCTTTGCTGTGGCATCCGGAGCAGCTCGGTGTACTGAGGCCGAGGCCACAGGGAGGGCCGCTGGGACCCCTGCAGGGCCCCCAGAGCGACCCGGACACTTCTGAGAAGGGGCCATCACCACCTGTGTATATAACCTCCTGGTATCACTGCTACACTTATCAGCCTTTTTACTTTTGAGGTTTTGTTCTTGTCCTGAAGTTCCCTGTTGCTTTCGGGGCTGATGTCGCCTATAGGTGGCATGTGAGTGGCCTTGGGGACTGCAGGGCAGGGGCCCCCCCTCTGCTTTTGGGGCTGCTCGGGGGTTCTGCTGGCTCAGCCGGGCCTCTTCTCGGGGCCACGAAGGGCCGTCCGGCCAAGCTGCACCCTCCTACCCACCCGTCCCCACGGGTGGCACACGCTCAGCCTTTTTTAATCCTTGTTCCTTTCCGGCCACCTGTCTCTAGAGCCGGGTCCACGAGCAGCCTTATGCCTTCAACGCACCCCTCCTTTCTAACGCGTCACCTTCAATTGTAATTACATCTTGAAAGTCATTCAATAAAGAAGGAAAAATCAGGCATGCTACCACGATGTCCGGCCCCTTCCTGTGCCCGTGGTGTCTGAGACCCAGGGGCAGCCCAAGGAGCCTGGCGCAGGCGGTGCTCAGCTCTTTGGACCTCGCTGGGCCCAGGCTGTGCTGCCGACCCTGTTGGTGGGTGTCTGTGGGGCGCCCAGAAGGACTCCGCGGAGGGAGTGCCCCTTTGTTGGGCCTTGTGCCACCTGGAGCAGCCTCCACCCCCACTCCTTGTGCACCACTGCCCAGCAGGGTCTGTGCGGGGCAGGCAGGCGGCTAAGAATGTGGTACAGGATGTGGGGCCCCTGCAAGACTCCCCGCCCTCCCGAGGGCCAGCTCAGGAGGATGGGCACACTGCTCCCTCCCAAAGGTCTGAGGGGCTCTTCTCTGACCTTCTAATTGCTTGCAGACGTCCCGTCAAGGGGCTGGGTGCCCACATCTTGCAGGGGCTGGAGGGCAAGGCCTCAGCCACTACCTGGGGGAGCCTACCTGGCCCACCACCGTGGACTGAGGCCCAGCCACCTCTTGGGTAGGCTGCTGCCCCCAACGGGAATGCTGGGTGATGTCACCATTAGCTGCATGCATGTACCCCCCTGCATGTACATTAACTTGACCTCTTGAGACAAGTCCCTGGCTGGGATTCATACGTCAAGGGCTCCCTGGGGCCTCCTTGGGGGGCTGATTTTGGAAACTAACCCCAGCCCTGCATTGGGGGGTCACAGGGCCTCAGCGGGCCTGCCCTTCCACAGTCCAGGGGGGTGCTGGTGGGTTGGGAAAACTGGATGGCCCAAGAAACCCGCTCCTTTTTACTTCTCCCTGTGCTGCGAAGCCCTGGGAACATCCTGGCCGAGGCCTGGGTGTCACCCCTGCTAGCTGCGGTGTGAACTAGCTGCCTGCGGTGGCCTGGACTTCGCATTCCTGGTGAGGCCCTGCATGGGGGTGGCCTTAGGGATGATCAGAACGGGCTTTGTTTCCTCTCTGGGTCCCTGGGCTAGGCCGCAGCATGGCCTGAACGCTGGATTCCGGGGCTGCAGCCCTGGGCGAGGGAGCGCGCTCTGGCCGTCCAGCAGGCGAGGCGCCAGCAGGGAAAGGGCGCCGGCCGCCTGGGCCCCGGGCCGAGGTACGTGCGGCCCGCCCAGGGGAGACTGGGATCTGCCCTGCGCTTCCGGGCAGAAATAACCAGCCAGGCCATCGACCATCGGCAGGAATAGGTAACGGCGCCTCTCCCAGGAGGGCTGCCGCACGGCGGGCCCCGGCAGTCGGGAGGTTGGCACGAGCGCGCAACGTGAGGCACGCCCCGCTGCCCGGCTCCCGGAACCCAAGAGGGCGTGGCCGGCCGCTCTAGGCCAGGACCGGAAGTGCCCGGGAACAGCGCCGCACGCGTCGATGCACTTCCGGTCCTCGCGGCTTCCGGCAAGTGGCGCTGCGGCCCCGGGAACGCGGCGCTGGCCGTTAGTCCTCGAGCATTCTGGGAGTCGTAGTTCGGCCTCCCAGCCTCCCTCCTGGCCTTAGTCAATTCCGGTCTCTTCGCGAGAGAGCGCCGTTTCCGGGAGGGAAGACAGCGAATGCGCAGAGACCACACTCCCGATAGGCCTCGGGAGTATCGGCCCAGTGACTTGTGGGAAATGTAGTTCTTCAGGCGCGGAAGCCGCGGCCCTCGGCCGGCAGAGGACTCAGTTTCCCAGAGGGCCGAGCGCGGCGCAAGATGGAGGCAGCCTGGCCGAGGTGAGCCGGTAGGTTTGTGGTGGGGAGGACGGCGCTGCTGGGCGGTCGGGCTTCGGGAGGCTGCTGTCCGCAGTTTGCTGCGCCGAGCAGGGAGGCCCTCGTGAGGCCCGGACCCTTGGCCCATCCACCCGAGTTGGCCCCAGAACTTAAGCCCCCGACACGGAGAACCTGTTGGGCACGGGCCGAGGCCCTGGGCGCGTGGAGTGGAGAAAGTCAAGGGTTCGCCTCCCAGGGGAGCGAGACGACCGGCAAAGAAGCCAGTGTTCTCTGGGACCTGGCCTGCCCGGACCCCGGCCCTGAGAAAACCCCGCCTCCGAGCCCCCCAGGCCCTCAGCCTGTACTCAGTTCTGCCCTGCGCTGAGCTCGGGAAGTTCTCAGAGAACTCCGATGCAGACCTCGCATTCCCTGTCTTGGGGTGCGATCCCCGTCTCCCCGCGGCGTGTCCCACTCACCACGGGCGTTCCCGTGATTCCAGGGGACGGGGTTGCAAATTTAGGAAGCCGGCGTCCGGTTTGAACTCCAGCTTTGCCTGCAACGTACTGTATGACGGGCAAATCCTTCCCCGCTCCGGTCCTGCCAGTTCTAAAACAGACACCATTGGCGTTTACTTCGTGTCCCCTTTCCTGGAGTTGTGCCTTCATTTTGGGAGTCACGCGAGGCCCAGAGGAATGGAGATCTTGCCTGTGTTTGACCTGGTGCCGGGCACTCAGAGACACTCCTGGTCTGCCTGGCCTGGTCCTCGGTGGGTGCACGAGCAACGGGTCACCCTGGGCCAGGGAGGCTTGGTGGGAAGAGGGAGTTGGTGGACGGATGGCTGTGCGGAGGGGGAGACTGGGCTGTCCTCTGAGCCCGGAAACAAGCTTCAGGGTGCCTGGTGACACTGGAACACTAACCAGGTGTTGGCAGCACTTCTCTGCTCAGCTGGGAAAGTGAGGGATGTGCGGAGGAGCACAGGACGAATGCCCCAGGAGCTGTGGGGCTGGCCTCTGCGGAGCAAGGCTACTTTGGCTTCCTGAGCGCTTGACCCGCAGATGCCAAGGATGCGTCTGCAGACTCCTCTGGAGCTCCAGGGCATCTCACAGCGGTCAGGAGCACACCTCCTCCCCACGGAGCAGGCAGGCGACCCGGCCTTTGTGGAGTACTCGCTGCCTGCCACGCAGCGTGCTTGGCTGAGAGAGGGAGTGCAGAGCAGCGGTTGCTGTCGGCCCTGGGTTCAAGCCCTGGCTGGCTGCTTACTACCAGACCCCCCGCCCCCTCCCCCGCTGCAGCAGGCCTCCTAGTGGCTTTAGTCAGACTGGCTGGAGAGGATTGAATGAGGTGACACGTCAGAAGGACCAGCTCCTGGGCCTGGCTGTGTCAGGGGCTCTGTAAACCCAGGCCCACTCCCGGGGCGGTGGCTCCACTCCTGCATGTCTCCCGTCCGGTCTGAGGGCTGCCTCTCCCTCCCTGCCCTCAGCCAGCCACTGAGCCACTGAGCAGAGCCGTGCCTGGCGGGGGCCGTTGCGACCAAGAACGTTGTCCAGCGCTCGGCCCACCAGCCATCCAGCACAGGCGCCCAGCAGCCAGGGAGGTAAGAGGAGGGCTTTCGGGGTGGGGCCGTTCCTCTTCGGACACAGCTCTTGCTGCTGACCCTTACCCGGGGTGGTGGGTCTGCAGGAGGGCCTTGTTCTGAGCTTGTGTTGTCCCCAGTGACCGACTCCCCGGGCTGCTTTGGTGCAGGTGTGGCGTGGCTGGGGGACGCATGGCTGAGGCAGGGGACGGCCAGCACTCCCCTGGCTCTGGGGGCGCCGCTCTGTCTCCCAACCCCGTCTGCCTCAGCGACTCGGACTCCGACCTCAGCCTGCTCGATGATGCCGAAGTGGAAGCTCTGTCTCCAGGGGGGCTGCCGGGGGAGGCCCCGGGGGATTCGGGCCCCGATGAGCCCCCGTCGCCCCCCAGGAGCTTCCCCACAGCGGCGGTGCAGCCCTTCCACCTGAGAGGCATGAGCCCCACCTTCTCCCAGCGCAGCCATGACATCTTCGACGGCCTGGAGCGGGCAGCCAGGCGGGCTCCACCCTCTGCGGCCCCAGCCGGCCCTGGTGACAGTGGGGGCTTCCGGCAGCCGCTAGCACTCTCCAGCCGGCCTCCAGCCGGGGGCCCGAGCAGGGCCACTGGGAATCCCGCTCCCCTGAGGGTGCCCCCCGTTCCTGACTACGTGGCCCACCCCGAGCGCTGGACCAAGTACAGCCTGGAGGACGTGGCTGAGGCCAGCAAACAGAGCAACCGGGCTGCCGCCCTGGCCTTCCTGGGCCCCCAGAGCCCGGCCACCCCCAGCGACTACGTTCCCTCCTTCAACCAGGACCCCTCCAGCTGTGGGGAGGGCCGGCTCATCTTCTCCAAACCGGTCCGAACCGGCGAGGCCCGGCTTGAGAAGAGGAGGGTCCCGAGGAAGCCAGGGGAGCCGGGTGGGAGCACCCGCGGGATCCCGGGGGCGGCAGGGGGCAAGGGCCCCGTGGAGCTGGCCCACCTGGCCAGGCCCGGGAGCCCGGAGGCCGAGGAGTGGAGCAGACCCCGGGGGCGCCTGCAGGAGATGGGTGCACCCGAGGGGGAGGCCCTCGCAGGGTCTGGGGCCAGCGCCCTGCCAGGGGAGGCGGTGGGCTTCCACAGCAGCAAGAAGCGGAGCAGGGACCACTTCCGGAGCAAGGGCAGCAGCCCCGAGGCCCCAGGCGCGGAGGTCTGAGCGGGGAAACAGCCTGGCCGCCTGGCTGAGCTGGAGGGACGGCCACCACTGTCCCACTCTCCCCCCGGGGTGGCTTCAGGGGTGGAGCAGGCCTGGGGCCCCACCCGCAGGGAAGGGAGCCAGCGGGCTGCCTGTCGGTGGCACCAGCAGCCAGGGTAGAGACCTTGCTGAGGATGTGGGCCAGGGGATGGCGGAAGCCCTGACCCACCCCGTGCCCAGGGGGACAGTAAAGGCTCTGGGTGTTCCTCAGGCTCCGTGTCTCTTTGTCAGCCCCCCTCCGCCTGGGACTGTGGCCAGGGCCCTCTCTGCTCTCCAGACACCCCATCACCCTGTTCCCACATTGGAGCCTCCCAACTTAGCGTCAGGGGGCTCTGAAGATTTCTAAATCAAGCCTGTGTTCCTCAGTGGCACGTCTTACCAGCCTAGCTAAGGTGACCCCCTCCTCAGTCCAGAGCAAGAGGTGGAGACCCCAGACCCATCCAGAGGTGGGCTCACAGCCGTTGATATGCAGCCCTTGCCTCCAGCATGTGCCTGTAGACCCCAGGACCGGGAGCGGGGAAGTGGCCAGCTGAGCGGGCGCCCTCTCCAGCCCTGGCCAAGCTCGCCCTTGACTCTGTCCTACTCAGGCTGTGTGAAGACGACCCCTGTCCTGGGACAGTGTCGCCAGGACTGCTGAGCTGCTGTGCAGGGCTATGAGGAGGGTCCCCAGAGGGTGCTGGGGAGGTAGCCGGGAGTGGGCGTGGCTCTCCTGTGACAGCACTTGGGGTTGGCCAGCCCATCGTGCTGCTGAGCCCCGGGCCTGGCCCTGGCCCTGCCCCTGCTGCCCCTACCTCAGGGCTCCAGGTCCCTAAGGGAAGGAGAGACCGGCCTGGCTGGCCACTCAGCTGGGCAAGCTCAGGAGCCCAGACCCCATCCCTGCAGGGCAGGAAATCCCTGTCCCCCCGCAGTGCTTTACTGACCGCCTGACACCTCCCAGACACCCCCCAGGGTCCACTCTCATGTGGGGCTGCAGCCCAAGGTGTGGGTGTACTTTCCAGGCTCCATTTAAGATAAAGCAGCTTTGGGGGCGGGTCCTCTTGGGGAGGTGACCCGCAGCCGCTGCCCAGGCTGGACAGCCCAGCACTCACTGTGCGAGCTGTCGGGGACGTGCGGTGGCAGCCGACATACACAGTCTTGGGTCTTAAAGGACAGAAATTCTAAGTGCAAGCGTTTCAGAAAAAGACCAGTCTCTTGGTGGGCGACACAGGTTGGGCATGGACTCCAAGGCAGCTAGCTGCCCACCTAACGGGAGGTGCCCCGCACAGGGCACTCAACAAGTGTCTGCTCTCCTGGGCCTGGCTGGTTGGTTCTGGTCAGGGTCCTGGGGGCTCTGCCTGTCAGGGGGGGCCCACGACACTGCTGCATCACGGGCCCAGGACATCCAGGGAAGGTGCCGGGCAGGGCAGCGAGTGGTTCCTTTTGGCAAAGCCCTGAGCCACATCCTGCTGGGGGTCTCCACTGGAGGTGGGGGCAGGCCGGCGCGTCCATGGGGCCCGGGGCTTTGGGAGAGGTGGGCCCCGCGTGCAGACGGTCCAAGTGGCTCAGGTGTTCGAGGGCAGCCGGCCGGCCTCGGGGTGTTCCCTGCTGCCCAGGCCCCCTCCATGGTCAGCAGAGGCCTGTGGGTTCCTGCCACTAAAGTTCGGGAGTTTGGTGGGGGAAGGGAGGCTCCTCAGCTGCTGGGCGCCCAGTGGGGCAGCCGGGGAAGGGAGAGGTGGCCCTGGCCGGGGTGGGGGTGGGGTGGGCAGCAGCCCAGTGGGGCCAGGCAGAGGCTCTGGAGTCTGGGTGGCCACGCCCTCACACCCTGGCTGGGTCGGTGGGCTTTGTCAGTGGGCCCCTACCCACCCTGAAGACTGTGGTCAGCCAAAGGCCATCAGAGACGTAGGCCGGGCCCCTCCCAGGACAGGTGGGAAGCAGAGGCCCAGGTCAGCGGGCTGGCGGTGGGTTGCTCGCACCCACCCTGCCCCAAGCCCACCCAGGACGTGTGGGGACAGCCACACCTATTCCAGTAGCTGTTACTGCGGGCCAGCGTGGAGAGGAGCGCCATGCAGTAGTCGACCTGCAAAAGGGAGGCGTGCCGGGGACCTGCAAAAGGGAGGCGTGCCGGGAGCTCCCGGGCCACACCGTGTCCGCCTCCCCTGCCCACCGGCGCCCGTACTGCTCTGTGACCCTCCTCTGGTGGCTGCCTCTCAGAGGAGGCGGGGGCGGGCCCTCCGGCACTGTGATGTGGGGAGTAGACGGTGAGGGGTCTTAAATGCAGGACCCCCCTGGGGAGAGTTGCAGGGTCTCCCCCTCAGGGAAGGGTGGATACAAGTACAAAGCCCCAGGACCTCCCTGCCCTGCCTCTGCCCTGACTGCTAAGCCCTGCGGCCGGGCCTCTGCTCCAGAAGAGAAGGGCGCCCTGGTGTGCCTGCCTACCTGAGACTCCAGACACTGGACCGGCTTCTCCTGCTCTCTCAGGCCCCCGAGGTACTTGGCTACGAAGTCCACCCTGGGATAGGAGCAGGCAGGCAGCAGGCCGCTGAGCGCGGGGCGGGGTGGGCACCCAGATTGGGAAATCTTCCCGTCCTCCCCCATCCTGTGGCCCAGGCCCTTCGGGTGGGTTTGGGGGTCACTGAGCTTCTGTGGGCGCCTGAGTTCAAGGTGCTCTGGCCCTTCGGACCTGGGTGCAGAGCTCTGCTGCACCCTCCCTGCAGGCACAGGGCGGGGGTGGGGTTCGGTCCAGCAGTGGTGGGCAGGGCTGTCCCCACCCCCTCACCCGCAGGCAGGACCAGGCACGTGGGTCTGAGGGAGGGCTGGGGACGGACCTCTCTGGGAAGACCTGGAGACCCCAGAGCAGAGAACACCATGAGTATTGGCCCCATCCCCCAAATGCAGGGCAGGCAAGGCCCCAGCAGAGCTCTGTCCAGGGTCGGGAGGGAGGCCGTGTGCTGGACCGGGCCACATCCCTGCCCCTCTCAGCCCGTTTCCCCACCTCAGACCCTGTGACGTGAGAGCCCACACCAGCTGTAAGGCAGCCTGATGCCCAACAGTGATCCTGGTAAAGACCTCACAGCCCCCAGTCCCATGGCGTGAGATCCGGCCCCTCACCAGCTCTGCCGGCGCCTCTACTTACCGGCACCCTGCAGGGGAGACGGCCAGCGCTCCAGGCTGGGCCCTTGCCCCTGTAAGCCGCCCCGTGGGCTCAGCACCCCAGGCCGTCTGCCACGCCCACCCAGGTGGGTGGGGCGGAGCGGGGCCGGTCCCCGCCCCTGTGGGCCGTCTTCCGCGGCAGCTCCTCCCCTCTGTCCTTCCTCCGCCTCTCCAGCTCGCTCAGGAAGTTCTCCTTCTGCACCGCCTCCCAGGTGACCATCTTCTGGTCCAGGGGCTCCGGCAGGTCCCTCTCTGGGAAGGCCAGGCAGCCTCAGGGGCAGAGCCAGGCGGGAGGAGCCCTCCCTGTGGTGCGCCAGCCTGCAGGGTCACTGCAGACGGGGCCAGGGCGCGCTGCCCCTCCGCAGGCCCAGGGCCCCCCGCACCCCCGCCCCCCACCTCGGTCCGGGCAGCTGAGTCCAGCCCAAGCCTCACCCAGGCGCGCCCCCTTCTGGTGGGCCTCCTTCCGGAAGAACCTCTCGAGCACCAGGTTCAGGTGGCCGAGGAGGATGAAGGGCGGGGCCGGGGCGGGGCGCTCGTGGTACTCCACGATGAGGTCGTAGCGCTGGAACTTCCAGAAAGTGTCCGCGTTGCCCTGCACCACCTGGAACGTGTAGCTGTGGATGCGTGTGGGCGGCGGTGGGCACACGGCCCGGCTCCCTGCGCTGTTCCCGGAGTCCCAAGGGCTCCGCCCGCCTCGCCGTCCCCTCCTCCTGTGACCTCTCTCCACTCCTCTGGGGTCTTCCACTGCCCCGTCTGCTGCAGCCTTCGCAGACCCGGGCCCTACTCCCTGGGGGGCGGGGGCCTGGGAAAGCATCGTCACTCCACCCACACGCACGCATCTGCCCTGCCCTGCACCGCCTCCTAGGTGCCCTGACCTCCAGGCCCAACCCGAAGGGGAGCCACAGTTTTGGGTGACACCCCATTTCCAGGCCCCTCTTGGGGGCAGAGAGGTGAATGCAGCTTGAGGTCCGGAGGGCCAGGCAGGTCTGGGCCAGAGACGCTGGAACTAAGGGCCCCCTGACGTGGAGGGAGCAAGGAGGCAGGGCGGGCACCTGAGCACGGCGGTGGGCGAGTTCATTAGCAGCACGTTGGTGACCAGCAGAAAGGTGACCGGCCAGTTGGCGTAGAGGTTGGGGCAGGAGGACGAGTCCTCCAGCAGCAGGGGGTGCACGGAGCAGTTCACGCGGGCTTCTGAAAGGGGAGTGGGCTCGGTGCAGCCGGTGTGGGGCTGAGCTGCAAATGCCCTCAGGTATCGAGAGCTCGGCCCCGCAGTCGGGGCCACCCTGGGACAGAGGGCCCTGGTTAGGCGGCCAACTCTTGTGGTTTCTTGGGGATCATCTGGGCTTCGGCGCTGAGTTCCTGTCGTGGGACACTCCAGTCCCGGGTGGCTGGCCTAGCGGTGCTGGCCCCACTTCCCCACTGCTGCTGGACCGAGCTCACAGCCAGACCGCAGGCTTTGGAGGCAGCGCCAAGGCCGTGTGGAGGACCCCGGTTTCTGCTGGTTGCTTCATGGGTCACCCCCAAGCACCACCACCACCGCCAAAGGCTCTGCTCAGAGCCAGTGTGGGGAGAGCTGGCCTCGGCAAGGGGAGGTGGAGTCTCCCCTGCAGGACTTCTCAGGGCCTTTATGGCTCTGCTGCCTATCACAGGACTCTGAGCTGGGGGGCAGGTCTGCACCATTTCCAAAGCCTATGGTGGCAGAACACCCTTGACACGGATCACTGTGGGCATGGGGACAAGCCAGCCTGAAAAGTGCCCTCTGGGTGGGGCAGCCCCTCCCCTGCCTGCCTCTACCCCTGCAGGGCCAGCTTGGACCCCCACCCCATCCCAGGAGATGGGAGGAAGGTGCAGAGGAAGTGGGGGGAGTGCGCCTGCCCATCAGGAGGGCTTGTGGCTCCAGGTGGTGACCTCCACAGGCCGTGCGCATGCGTGCGTGCGTTTGCGTGGACCCGGACACACGCCTGCACGTAGACCTGTTTCTGTGACTGCCCCTTCCAGTCTTCATGCTGTGACTGAGTCCGGGGGGCACTGGGGGCCTCTGGCTCTGTGTGTGCCTGTGTCCCCGCCTTCCTGCTTGCGTGTCAGGCTGGCAGGGCCTGTTTCCGTGTGCGCGTGTCTGCCTCACGGGGGCGAGTCCCTCCTGAGTGAGTTACTGTGATGGGGGTTGGTGCGTCCCCACATGAGTTCCCTCCCCGCCCGCAGATCTGCCCGGCGCTGATGGGTGACCCTCCGCCCTCCCTCCGGCACCCCGAGAGGTGGGCCAGGGCCAGGCCTGGAAAGCGTTTCTGAGAAGCTGTAAACCTGTCTGATGGAAGCGTCTCCGTGGTCACGAGACCCCTGCGTCTCCCCCATAACTCTCAAAGGCGCCACCAGGCTAGGCGGGGAAATGCGTTGTCCTCGTCTCTGACCTCCTAGAGCCCAGAGACGGAGCTCTGCCCTGGACGCTCAGCCCCCCGGCTCCCGCGGGCGCATGTGGGGCAGGGAGGGCAGGGTGGCCACTGGGGAGCCCCGCGGGCTGCCTTCCCTCTCGGCCCGTAAGTGAGGGAATTACTCTTGGCTGCACCACTGTGGGCTCACAGGGAGGGGCCGGGGGCGGGCGGGGGTGGGGGCGGGTGAACAGAGACAGGGAGGGAGACAGGGACCTGCCCGGGACCCTCCGTGCCAGCCCAGGCCTGGCCCCGGTCACGGACTTTCCACTGTGGAACTCAGCCTGGCAGCCACAGCAGCACTTCAGGCTGGATCCCCGGGGAGTCTACACTTCCTCCGTCCTGCCCAGGTGGCCCCAGGCTCCTGGGGACCCCGAACCATGTCAGAGTTCCCTTGTACCACTGTGTGGCCGTGGGGGCAGGAGTGACCCCTCCCACCCCTGCCTGGTCCTGGGGGTGCCCACCTCACTCCCCTCCTTCCGAGGGGCCCCGTGGGGCTGGGGCAGTGTTGGGGGTCATGGTAGCATCCGCCAGCAGGGGCCATATGGTGCGGGCGGGGAGGGCTGGAGGGCGGGCAGGGCCTCGTTAAACTAATGGCCTGGAAACTGGTGCCCACGGATGAGCAAACACCAGACCCAGTGCCGGGGGCTGGGGGACTAAGAAAACAGCCGAGGAAATGAGCCTGCGGAACACCCTGATTAGGAGGCAACTCCCATGACGGCCCGGCCCCGCCGCCGCCCCATCCTGGAGGCCTGTTTGCTTCGGTCACGTCCGCATCCCATTGGCAAATATTTACCAGGTCGTGGGGCGCTGACCTTGCGTCATTAGCTGCAGTGGCCACGGTCAGGCCTCAGGGACAGTGTGCCCGTGATTGCCCGGTGGGCCCCAGGAGGCCTCAGTCTGACACCAGCCTGAGCGAAATGATCCCTCCGCCCCCCTCCTCACGCCAGGAGTGCCCGGCAGGGCAGGTGCCCTGGGCCCTCACACTGGCCCCTGGCTGCTGGCCCACCTTGCTTGAGGGGCTGGTCCCCCCCTCCCCCTCCCCCTCCCCCTCACTGAGTCCCAGCCATCCCAGAGCCTGTACAGGCATCCCCGCCGCCAGCCCAGGTCTCCCTGAGCCCCCATGGCTGAGCCACTCTGCCCCCCACACTGTGCTGACTTGTGGGAAGTTCTCAGAGCCTCCACCAGCCCCAGCGCCCCCAACTCCCCATACAGGGGCCGCCCTGGAGACACCCCTCAGACAGACCACACACATCCGGCCGGAGATCAGGCACACACGTTGGGTGGGTTCCCAGAAGCACAGATGCCATCAGGAGCGGCTTCCTAGCTAAGTGCCTTTCCAGCAGCAGGTGGGCCCGGGGCTGGGTGCGGGGCCGGGTAGGTGGGGGCTGACAGGAGACCTGATGCCCACTGGGGACATGCCGGGGGGGCAGGGCAGCTGGAGGGCCCAGACCCCAGGTGACCTGTAGTGCCTACCCATCCCCGCTCCCAGCAAGCCTCCCGCCACCCCACCCAGCCTGCTCTCTCTCCCTGCAGCCCCGTCTCCATCTCCAGCCCGAGGCCCGAGTTGGGGCCTCCGCAGCTGACACACATCAGCCCGGAGCTGTCCCCTGCCGGACGTGGCCCTGTGTGGGTGGGCAGGGCCTGCAGGGCCAGCCTCGGGGACCGCCCCGCTCTCCGCCACTCCAGGCGGGGGTCTCCTGTGACCCTCCAACACCCCTCTCAAGGGCCACATGTCCAGAGTCTTACAAAAGGAACGTTCATAACTGGACTCGGTTCAGCCGCACCTCGGGGTGGGGGTCCCACGTAGAGTGGGCACAGAGGACCCCCCACGCCCACCCCCAGGCTGCGTGCTGACCGTCGATCTCGTCCAGTGGGGTCTGCCCGAAGATCTGTAGGTACGGCCGGTAGAGCACATGGCGGAAGATCCACTGCAGGCGCCCGTCACGGGGGTGCAGCAGCGCCCGGCTGGTCACGCCGTAGAGGCCACAAGCCGCACGCTCAGGAGGAAGAGGAATCAGAAGGCGTCCTTCATCTCCACGGCGGGCAGGCGAGTGGGGAGGGAAGCACCAGCCCCGCCCGGCGGCCGGCCTCGGGCTCACCATCCACTCCACAATGATGATCTTGGGGCCCAGCTGCTTGTGGATGGCAAAGTTGCGGAGGAGCCGCAGCGTGAGCAGCATGAAGCCGATGGCGAGGATCGTGCGGCCGGCCTCAGACACCGAGGGCAGCATCCTGGGAGGGCGGGGGGAAGGCAGGCTGGACGGCTGCTGGTGCCCAGAGAGGGCAGGGGCTTCCCCCAGGACACACAGCACGGGACATACAAACACACGGTTTCCGGGGCCTGAGCAGACCCACCCCACACGGATGCTGGATGCGGCGGGGGCCGGCACTGGGGACATGCCGCCACCAGCCCCAGTGAAGCCCAAGGCCCCCCAGCCGCTCTGTCCCGACAGACCTGAAGGTGATGAGGTTGGTGTACACGAGGGCCGGGCAGCAGAAGGCACCCAGCAGCCGCAGGATGGGCATGCCCGAGGCCATGTCCCTCCACCAGATCTCGGTCAGGAAGGCCTGAAATAAAGACACGGTTGCCCCCCCACCGCCCGCCCCCGCCTCCACGCCTCTGCCCCGCGGTGCCCGCGGCAGGCCTGCCCTTCCAGGTACAGCGGAAGCATTGCCCCTCCCAGCCCCGTGGCTCCTGGAGTTCCCTGGAGCCTCCATCCTGCTGGGGAAGGAAGACCCTTCGATGAGGGAGGCCAGGCTCGGGAGTCCGGGAGGGCTGAGCTGAGGAAGTGGGGTCTCTGCAGAGACCGGAGGTGGAGAAAGGGCTGGACGTGGGGGGAGTGGCCAGCTGAGGGACCCCCCCACCCCCATGGCCGGGACACAGGCTGGGGGAGGCACGTGGGGGGGTCTGCCCAGCCCCTCGCCCCACAGCCCTCCCCGGGGCTCACCTGCACCCCGTCGTGAGCAGAGAAGGCCTCGGTGTCGGCCTCAGTGGCCACAGGTGCAGACACGTGGCCCTGCTCCATAAGCGGTTCCGGCGCACCAGCAGGGCGTTACGGTAGCACTCGGAGAAGAGGTCTGCTCGAGGGCGCGGCCGCTGCCACGATGCCCAGGCCCAGCCCGCCTGCCCTCCTCCTCTGGCCGGCCCTCTGCCCTGTGCCTGCCTCCCAGGGGGCTGGTGAGGCCCGGGAGAGGCCGGCCACGCAGAGGCTGCCCATCCCGGCCCAGCCTGCCTGTCGGGATCGTGGGGGCCTCCCTCTCCCCGAGTGTCCCCGCCCGCCTGGCCACAAGGCCCAGCTGGCCCGAGCCTTGGAGCCGCGTCCTCGTCAGCCGTGTACCCGTCTGCCCCCATTAGGGTTTTAGGGGGCAGCCCAGGGGCCCCGAGGAGCGCAGGGTCACTGCAGCCCCCACTGCCGCGGCTGCTTACCCAGAGCCGCTGCTTGTATTTGGCCTCACGCAGAGCGCAGCCCACCTTGGCCCCCGTCTCCAGGTGGGACATCTCTTTGAGGATCTTGCGGGCAGCCAGAGCGGCTGCCACGCCCTCCTGGCCCTGGGAGGCCAGGTCTGAGGATGCGGCTGCCTCCCCGCCTCTCCCCAGGGACCCGGCCCCTCCCCAGAGTCCTCACCATGGCCCAGAAGTAGATAGCCATCTCGTGGCGGTTCTGCAGCGCTGCCCACAGGAACAGGTCCCTCCAGGGGCTCTCGCTCCTCTGGTTCAGGTCTAGCAGCCCCTTCTGGCCCGTGGGCCGCCGGGCCGGGCCCTGCTCCTGGAGGACGGGGGTGTCAGCCCGCAGCCATGGCCCCACCGGCGCCCTCACCCCCACCCCGCTGCCCGCTCACAGCTCACCACCTGGTAGAGCCCACAGCAGGCGTCGTGCAGGAAGTCCCTGAGCACCCGCGAAACCTCTTGCAGGGAGAAGGCGGGCGGCTCCCGGGCCTGCTGGGGGCCCAGCCCGGCCCGCATCAGCCGCCTTCCTCGTGCTTGCGCTGCAGCAGGTCGAAGAGCAGGGGCTCTTGTGGGGCACCGAGCGGTAGAGCTACTGCAGCCGCCGGTACGTCAGAAGTCCGCCACGTCGGTGCCACTGTCCACGAAGAGGTGCACGAACTGGGGCTTGCTGCTCACCAACGCGTCCGTCATCACCTCCTCCAGGTCGCGGGACTGGGCGGAGAGTGAGAGGGAGCCGGTGGGGCGGGGCGTGCGGACCCTCGGCAAGGCCCCCCCGCCTGTCCCGCTGCTCCGGGTGGCCCACATCCGCTGCAGTTCAGCCCATCCTGCCTTGGGGGGCAGACGAGTGAGGCAGCAGCAGCGCCCCCGGCCCACGCAGCCACAGCTGGGCCAGGATGGACCCGGACACCACCTGCCCCAGCCGTCCACGCGTCCCCGCCCGGAGCTGGCCACAGTCGGGCGGCACCTTCCACTGCACGTCCCCATTGAAGATCTCGCTCCTGGCGATGTCCACGTGGTCCCGGGCCACGGGCAGTTCAGCTCATCCGGGTAGTCCTGCGCCTCCTGGCTGCAGCTCTTGCGGGCTGCGGTGGGGGGGAGGGCGAACCTAGGCGCCGGCAGAGCCGCTGGGCACAGGGTCCCTCAAGGTGACTCTCCTAGACGCACAGCCACGGGAATGGCGTCCTGGTTCGCTCCACACCCTCTAGATTTACAAGACATCCCAAGACCCCCAGGAGCCAATGCTGGGAGCGCCAGGACCCCAAGGGGACCCCAGGGGTGAACGGAAGAGCGGGGAGCCAGCGGCCTGTCTGGAGGAGACTCCCCTCCCTCAAGGGTGTCCCGGCCCCCTGCCCCGCACAGCCCCTCCCTGCCTGGGCCTGTGTCTCCCACCAGCGGTCAGCCCCTCCACAGGTGTTTCTGTCCAAGACGAAGCACATCAGGTGACAGCTAGAAAGTGGAGACAACCCGAGTGTCCACCAACAGAGGGACAGAGACACAAAATGTGGAATAGTACTCCACCCGAAAAAGGAGTGAAGCCCTGACACAGGCTACAACGTGGACAACCCCCAAAACATCGTGCTCAGCGAAGGAAAGACGCCAGTGGCCACAAAGTGTGTGATCCCGTTCGTAGGAAATGCCACAAGTATGCAAATTCTTAGACACGGCAGATTCGTGGTCGCGGGGGCTGGGGGAGATGGGGAAGCAGGGCTCTTCTGGGTGGTGGAAACGCTCTGGAATCGGTATTAATGGTGCACAACCTTATGGAAACACTAAAACTCCCTGAATCAATTGAACACTAGTTTTTTAAATTGTGATAAAATATAGTAACATAAAACTTGCCAAAGGCAGGACTTTGTACGGATTTGCACGTCATCCTTGCACGGAGGCCTTGGTAGGCTCTGTATTCCTCCAGTTTTGTTACACGTGCTGCCACCGCCGAAGCGAGCAGTGGCCGGTACACACGCCCACACACTAGCACACTCGCTCACACACCCACACGCTCACACACACACAGCAGAGTGCAGCCGTGCCAGGGGTCCCTCCCGGCCACTGACAGCCCCCAGGCGGCGGCCCTGCCCCTGGAGGCCAAGACCCAGGACGGGGCAGGGGCCGGCAGCCGCCCCTTACCAGGCTGGTCAGCCATCTGCCTCTGCCCGGTGCCCTCCGCAGGCCTCCCAGCGGGCGCGGCTAGGCCTCACCTTTCACCAGCGCCTTGAGGATGGACAAAGGCCCCGAGGTGGCGCCTCGGGCCGGGCACGTGGTATACGACCCCACGTCCCCCCGTGAGAATGCCAGCCCTCTGCCCGCCGGGCCCAGGGCAGCCCCACCCACAGACCAAGGCTCCGCCCCCAGGCGTGAGGGCCTGAAGTAGGGGTGAGCACGGCGGGGTGGGGTAGCTCTGCAGCCACAGGGGCCGGGCGTGGGCACTGCAGGGGGTGGGGTCCGGGGTAGGGACCAGCGCTTGGCCCTCCTGACTGCGGTCTCGGCCGGCGCATACCAGTTCTGTCCAGTGCACGATGTCCTCCCAGGAGAAGTTCTCACTGGGAAACTTCTCTCTAAACTGCTTCTCGGCCTCCTGGGGCACCAGGAGGTGGGGCTGGTTCATCAGGGCAGCGAGCACGTCGGCGACGCCCCCCGAGCCCGCCAGGATCGGCCATGGGCCGGCGTGCTCCACGGCCCTGAAAATCCTGTGAGGCGGGCAGGGAGGGCCAGCAGGCCGCGTCAGCTCCAGGTCCATCCCTGCCCTGGTGGGGGGCCCTGCAGGAGGCCCCCACCTGCCACCGCTGCCTACCTCCAGGGTGCTGGGGTCACTGTTGACCAGCAGACAGAGGACGGGGATCTCAGTGCCGCTGGTGCAGACGCAGCACAAGGTCCACCCAGGTGCCCGGGCGAGCGGAGGGCCTGGGACCCTCCCCATGGGGTGACCACCACGGCCTCAGACCATCAACTTGCCACATTTTCTGGGCAAACTCCAGCCAAGAGGCTTTTTCTAGAGAAGTGCGGGCTCCAGGCTGCCCCGTCACCTGGGGAAAGGATGCCAGTTCCGCACCTCACTATGTGATGTGGCTGCTTCGTGGCTATTTAAACCTCAAGTTGAATATTCAGTTCCTGGCTGCACCAGCCACCTTCCAAGGGCCTGGCATCTCCCCGCATCAGGGCAGAAAGATCTGTTGACCACCTGCCAGGTCATCTGAGGCCCACGGAGCACATCGAAGAGGTAAAGTAGGGGTGCTGGTCAGTTTTTTCCCCAAACAAACCAGAAATGAGACTTTTGAAGGTGAAACCTCAGAGAAGCCTGGACCTGCTGGGTAGGCTGTGTGGGAGGAGCCCGGCAAACTGCTGGGAGGACTCCAGGCAGACGGGATCGTCCCCCCCCGCCCTACCCCCAGCAGGGTCAACTCCTAAGGTGCCTCCTGAATGAATGTGGGGGATACTTGGGTTGTGTGGGCCGCCAGGCGTCAGGAACACAGGGCTCAGTGCTGCACCCACATGGTGATGGTTTAAACACAGCTTCGGTTGTGTTTTCATTAAAGAGTGCTCAGTTGACAGGTGTTTCACATTGCTTAGAAATATTGTAAGCAGTTATACATACCTTGTTTATAAATATTAGTCGTGCACTAGTGTTAGCAAATCCAGCTTTCGAACCCGCCACTGGCCACAGCGGTGCCCAGGCCTTGGACAACACTGCCCCCTGGTGGCACCTTACCTCGGGCCAGTGGAGGGAAATAGGCTTCTTGAAACTCGGAAATCTCTTTTTCTTTCCAAAGCTTGGAGCCCACAGCCAGAGCCTCTAGCCAGGGGACCCCCACTGGAAAGCGACCTACAGCCACTGTGCCGACTGGTGGGAATGTCGCTGCCCGGCAGGGCTACTCCCCACAGCTGTGTCCCCTGCCGCCGTGGCTGGCAGCCCCACCTCCCAGGTCTTCCCAGTGGCCTGAGTCTCAGCACCGTGGCACGCTTTGTGCCTTCGGCCAGGAATGCCCTTCCCTGTCCGCCCTGGTGGCCCTTCCAGCCCTGTCCACACGCTGTGACCACCCCCGCCCCGTGTTCCCTGGCAGCCTCCCTGGGCAGCCAGGCAGGCCTCACCCCCGTAGCTGGTCCTTTGCTCCGAGATGTGCTTCCCCAGCATCAGCCACAGCTCTGCGGGCTCGCTGGCCTTCCCAGGGGTGCCCGGGTCCACCAGGTTGTAGTGGGAGTGGTTGTTTTCTGGGGGCGGAGGGGGCCCTGGTTGCCACCATCGTCCATGGGGTAGTGGACACGGCTGTCCTCCTGGGTCCCCCATGCACATCATGAGGCCTGGGCAAGGCTTCTGTCCAGGGCCCCCGCCCTCCAGATGGAGGGAGGGCTGGCTGCGGTTTCAGGGGGCCCAGAGGCAGGCACAGGGAGGGCACCCTCTAGACAGAGCCCAGCGCTGGGGGGAGCTTCTCTCACAGGGCTGCCTGGGCCTCCTTTGGACCTGCCTCAGACCCCTCCCCCAGGGTGGGAGCAGAGGCCACTTGCCCAGGGTCACCCAAACTTGTAGGGCGGTGGCCAAGCCAGGCATTTGGGCACCGATTTGTGTGGGATCCTTGGAGCCCAGGTCCCCCTGCCAGGTCTGGGCGGGCTGGGAGCCTGGCAGCCCCCTCCCCATGCCATTCCCTGGGCGATGCTGCCACCTGCTGGCCACATCCTGGGCACGCGGCTCCCAGCTCCCCCCCACCCCGTCCCTCCCCCTTCCTGCCCTCCCCCCTTCTGCCCTCCCCCTCCCCTGGCTCTGAGTCATTTCACTGCCTCAGTCCTTCAGAGCAGCCTCGCTCCCCCCACCACGCCCAGGCCCGTGAACCCCCGAGGTCAGGGGCTGGTCTGTCCACTGCTGGCCTGTCCACTGTGGGGAGACTCAGTCACAGGTGGAGGGCTGTGGTCAGCTGCGAGGCTGCCTTGGTGACCGCCATGAGGCATGCCCTCCTGCCCTGGGGGGTGGCCGATATTCGGGGGCCTCCCAGGCCCACCGTGTCCCAAGGCCACGGTGCCCCGAGCCCGACACTCACCTGGGCGTCGCCCAGAAGCTGACGGTGCAGCACACGGCCCAGTGAGGCCATGCTGACGGCCACCACGTGGGCCTTGGTGGACATGCTGGCCAGTGAGTGGTCATGCACAGCCTGTCCGACGTGCCGGGCAAGGCCCACACGGAGTGCACTGGGCAGGGTCCAGGCACCTGCAGGCCTGGGAGTCACCGCGCCCAGTGGCCCCAGGGCCTCCCGAGTGGCCCCCACCCCAGGGCCCCCTCCTGCCTTTGGGGCATCTGCTGGGAGCTGGCCCCCCCAGATGCCACCTGGACAGAACAGGCCACGACTCTGTCCCGTGGCCTGTGCTGGGCCAGAACCCAGGAAGGTCTTTCCAGATTACAAAGCCTTCAGCCCAGTGGGTGCACAGACCGGGCTTTTTGTCTTTTCTACAATCAGTCATTTCTGGGGTGAAGGAGACCAGAGACCCCACGTCCTTGACTGGGTTTTCTGAAGGCCCAGCTGGCCTGAAAATAAAGCCCAGCAGTTTGATTCTGACCCAGCGACTGGTCAGGTTCCTCCCCCGAGGGAGGCAGAGGGGGCAAAGGGGACCCACCCACGGGCAGCGGGGTGTGGGAGCTGGCGCTGCCCCCGGGTGTCTCGCTGAGGCCTGCGGGCCCCACGGGGTGGCCGGACCCTCCTGGGGAAGAGGCGCCTCTGCTGCGTCCCCGGGGCTGCTCCCACCGCCACCGTGGCACTGTCGGGGAAGGGTGACCGTGGGGCTAGCGGGCTGTGGGGCCGAGGCCCTGGCCCGGGGCCTCACGTGTGCTCTGAGCCGCCTTCACCAGCCCCTTGCACAGGACGTCCCTCAGCCACGGCTTCAGGGCGAAGGGCTGCTCCTCGCCCACCAGCGACATGAGTGTGTTGGGCATGGGGTTATTCTGAGTATGGGGGTGCTGGGCACGGGGGTACTGAGTATGGGGGTGCTGGGAATGAGGGTGCTGAGTATGGGGGTGCTGGGTAAGGGGGCCCTGGGCACAGGGGAGGGCTGGGCTCCACGGGGTCAGGGGGCAGGGTCGCAGCCAGAGGCCAGGGCTCCCGCAGGCCCCGTCTTGACCTGCTGTGTGACCTGGGCGTCCCCATCCCCTCAGGAGAGGCTGAGGCTGGAGAGAGGACGGTTCTGGACACGCCGTGCCTGGGGATAGGAGGCAGGGGCCGGAGGGCGCCGCCAGCTCCACAGCTGTCTCCGCCTGGGGCTCTGAACAGCCCCCGTGCACCTGCCACCCCCACTGTGGGAGAGTGGGCGCCGGGGCTCAGTGCTGCAGGGAGGACGTGGGGTGCGGGCAGCCTCCCCCCTTGCCTTGCTTCTTCCCAGACCCTCCGAATTCGATCTCACCCCGGCACAGGCCCGGCCCCTGTTGGTCGCCAGCACCCCCGTGGCTGCCAGGATGGGAGCCCCCGGAACCCTGCAGGGGGCCCTGTCTGCAGGGACAGAGCCCACTCCTGAGGGCGCGAGAGGCCAGCGCTGCCGCCTTCCTGCCAGAGGCCGGGGCCGCCTTCACTAGGGAAGCCCCTCTCCCCAGACGCCGCTCTGGCAGCAATGGCGGGCCACCAAGAGGGTGTCCGGCCTGGTGCCCTTCCCGCTGGCCGGCCCTCCTGAAGCCCCACTGTGTGGGCTCCGTCTCCCCCTTCCCCAGCCCCGCCTCCTGGCCCAACGCCCACGCCCCACTATGCTCCCACTCGCCCCACCCTGGGAGCAGCCGCCGGCCACGCGCGTCGCCACGTCTGCAGAGGCTTTGGCTGGGGGGTTCCTGGAAACCCCAAAAGGCTCAGTGGAAGCCTCGCAGCCCACCCGCCCCATACCCCTGTCAGCCCGGGACACGGATGGGACCCTGGGTGTGCCTGGCACCCAGGCAGAAAGCTGGTGGAAGGCAAGCAGGTGAGGCCTGTGCACACAGCTCAGGTGCGGGGGGACCTGGGGGGCTGGGCGGGAGCCAGGTGGGCCCAGGAGGCCCAGGGAGGGAAGGCTGTAGCCGCCCCCCGCCCCTCCCACCACCCAGGGACCTTCCCACCGAGCCCTCACCCCTGGCCCAGCGCTGCCCACATGCCTGGCAGGGTTGGCACATTAGCAGAGACTCGGGAGCCACGCCAGGGTCCCAGGAGAGGCCCGAGTGACAAGGACCTGGGTCCCATCAACCTGCCTGACAGCAAGCACCCCCAGCGCCTCCCGGACCCACTGCCGATGGCTGCCAGCCAGGGCCCAGCCCGGCCCCCCACCACCTGCCCACGGCTCCCCACGGCCCCCACTGCCTGTCTCCAGTGGCTCCTCTGCGGGCTCAGAGGGGAGAGCACGCCCGCCCTGCCCCGCCTTTCCAGAGCATGGGGCCAGAACACAGGAGGGGCAAAGGTCTTCTCAGAGCCGGTGGGACCCCAGGTCCCAGGAGACCTGAGAGGCCCACCCTGTGAAGCTCCGTCTCCCTGGTCACCCCATCCATCATGGGTGTCGGCCGTGCCCCGTTCGGCTGGGGTATTTTCCCAGCTTCTCAGGGTCAGCCCCACGCCCCGGACGGAGGGAGCCCTTTGGGAGAGGAGAATGAATCTCTCGCTAAAACGCTTTCCTAAGGCGGCTCCGGTTCTCAAGGCCGGGCCAGCCCTTTGTTTCTTGGAGAGGGGCCACCTGGGTCCACAGGAGGGGCCGGTGGGGGGGCACCTGCCGGCATGACATGGTCCTCCCACCGTGTCCCCCAAAATCATGTGTCCAAGCCCTAGCTCCTGGTGCCTGTGAATGCGTCTTTTGTAGAAATGAGCTCTTTGCGGGTATGATCAGTTTAAGGGGAGGTCGCTAGGATGGGCCCTCATCCCGTGGCTTGAGTGGCCTTATTAGACGGAAGGAGCCCAGTGAGGATGGAGACAGAGGGTCGGGGGGCGCGGCCACAGCCCAGGGACGCCTGGACATCCAGAAGTGGAAGAGGCTGGCAGGAGCCTGCGCTGGAGCCGCTGGGGGGCTCGTTGGTGCAGCCCAGGCCGCTCGTACGGCCCATATCTTGTCCCCTCCCCCCTGCCCACACCCAGACCCTGTCCCCAGACACTAGCCTCCAGCATCAAAAACCCATAATCACCAGCCTGGAAAGGACATATTCAAATCCCACCCCTCTGCACTCCCTGCTCTGGGGGTGGGATGCGGGAGGGTTTGCATCCGGCCCCGCCCCCCAGGGCTGGGCCTCTTGCTGTTGGTACCAAGAGCCTCTGAGGCCCGGCCCTGCCAAGACACGGAGGGGAGTGGGGAGACCTGCACGCGACCACACAGCCGGGGGGAGGCTAGACCTGGCCTGGGCTTGGGCACCGGCCAACGCTCACCCCCTTGGCACTGCCACCCTCTGGGTTATAACCGCAGGGGTGTCCCAGGGCGGCTGTAACGAGCGACCACCAACCGGGCATCTTAAAACAACAGGCGTTGATTCTCTCGTGGTTCTGGAGGCCAGAAATCCCAAAACAAGGTGTCGCAGGGCCGAGCTCCCTCCAGAGGCTCTAGGGGAGGGCCCTCCCTGCCTCTGGCAGCTCTGGGGGCTCCAGGCATCCCTGGGCTTGTGGCCGCATCCCTCCAGCCTCTGCCTCCGTCTCCAAGTCCCTGTCCAAGCCTCCCTCTCCTTATAAGGACACCGGTCATTGCATGAGGGCCTCCCTACTCCACTATGACCTCATCGTAACTAACTGCTTCGGCAAAGGCCCTCTTTCCAAATAAGGTCACGTTCTGAGGTTCTGGGTGGATGTGAATTTGGGGGTACACTCTTCAACCCCAAAGCACGGGCAGCGACATGGGATGTGTTCGCATCATGCGGGGAGGGGGCGCTGAGCAGGGGCCCGGGGCCTGGCACCCCTCCCACCGCTGGATGCACCCCCGGCCCAGGCTGTGTGCGGAGACTGGGCAGCACTGCTGTGCTCATAGACCGAGAGCCTCGGGTTTGCTCCACCAGGGAGGGGGAACTGGAGGGGACGGCGGGGGGAGGGTGCTGTGGGGCTCCCTGCCCCCTAGCCCATGTCGCCCCTTCCTCGTTGACAAGGCAGGCCGTCCACACCGTCCCTGGGACCACGACCAGCACCCCTCACCCCACGCCCTGAAGGCCTTGGCCTGACCCCTGGCTTCCCAGCCACGGGGGGCCAAGGGGGCATTGGGGTCCTGTGCTGAGAGCTGGGGGGGCACTGGGCCAGACGCCAGGCAAATGGGGCCACCAAGCGGGAAGGACATGCAAAGGGTGCATTTGCATGAACAGCCATCCGGACGGCCCTGTTCCTGGAAGGGGCGGGGGGGTGGGGGGTGGGTCTGGGCAGCTGGGGGACCTGCGTCACCCCCCGCTGGAATCCACCCCCCTCACCACGGCCGACAGGGAGAACAGAGGCAGGATGGAGGGCTCTCACTTGGGGGGCAGACGGCCGCCCCTGGTCAGAGGCCACCAGGGAAACGGCCCCAGCGCAGGCAGAGCCAGGCAGCCAGGCCCCGGGGGTCCCACACTCAGCAGGCGGCGGTCAGCACGGCAGCCCCCAGCCCCCAGTGACGACACGGGTGTCCCAGGCCAGGAGCAGAGGGCACGGCTCAGGGAGGGGGCAGAGCGTGTTCACAGCTGCCCACGTGCTTGTGAGCTCCCCAGCAGGACAGGCACTGGCTCTGAGCCCTGGCTCCCTGAGTCTGGCCCCCAGGGCTGCGGAGCCAACCCCCTGCCCAGACCCACCCCGAGCCCCCCTCGCCTGCAGAGGGACCGTCTGGAAGGCCGGGCTCTTCCCAGGCTCCAGAGAAGGAGACGGAGACGAGAGGCAGCCCGTGGCCAGGGAGGAGGGTGCCCCCACTCACGCTCCCTGCTGGGGGCTGGCGGCCAGGGCGCCTACCTGCCTGCTTTCTCCCCGGGCCCGGATACGCGGCTGCTGGTCAAGGAGCGGGTGGAGGTGCCCAAAGCCTGGCGCCCGCCTTTCCTACCCCCGGCCACCACGCCTGGCACCTGGGCAGCCAATGCCGTGACCAGCGCCGGGCGCCCCCGATCTCTACCCCACCCAGCCCACAGGCCTGCTGTGGCCAAAGCCACAGGGCGCGAGGGCCAGCTTGACGGGCCCCGTGACCCCCTTGGGCGTGACCAGTCTCCTGGTGCCAAGAGGTGGCCCCGTGTGGGGCTGGCTGCTGTCCCTCCCTCCCTCCGTGGCCTGGGGGGCGGGGAGGGGACGGCTGTGCCACACCCGTGTCTCTACCTCCCAAAGGCCCCCAGTTTATCGCTGCAGCAGGTGGGAATGGTCGCCTCCAGGGGGTGTGGCCAGCCGTCCCGTGGAGGACGCGTGGGCAGAGACTGGGCCCACAAAGCGGAGAGGCGCGAGTGCCCCGTGTGCGCTGTCCTGGAGGGTGGCACGGCTGGGCCAGCTGTCAGGTTGTCAGCACGGCAGGCTCCGCACAGACACTGTCCCTTCGAGCAAAGGCAGGACAGGCCAGCACGGGGGTGGTCCTGGAGCCCCACAGTCCTGGCTCACACCCTGCCAATCCTTCGGGCTCCTTAACTCTGAGCCTCAGTTTCTCTGAGAAAATGGGGATCTGAGTAGCCCGGCTTCAGGGAGCTTGCGGGTAACACGTGAGAACAGACGACACTTCTGTGTGCCCCTTCCCCAGAGACCCCAGGACCCCTTCCCAGGGACCCCTCATCCCCTGAGCTCTGGAATGGTGGGGGAGGCCCTGTCCAGGCCCTGTGCTCTGGGACCCCTGGTGGCCTCTCAGGTCTGGCCCATTGGCCGCCAGGGGGCACCCCAGGACCGCAGGATGGTGGAGGTGGCCCGGCCGGTGGAGACCACTTTGCCCCAAACACAAGGGCTCTGTCCTGGGCTGGGCATGTCCCATCGATGGGCCTGGAGCCCACTCAGGGAGGAGAGGGGCCGCCTGACGATCCCTCAGGAAAGACTGGATTCCAGGTAAGTGGGGCTCCAGGGCAGGGACCCCCACAAACCCTCGGGGCCTGAGACCCTGTGGACCAGATTCTGAGGGGGAGATGCAAATCTTGGGGTTCCTGGGCGAGGGCCAGCCCCAGCCCAACTGAAAGACCAGCCTGGGTCCACACCCCCTGCTGGCCTGGGGCCTGGCCCCACTGTGGGTCCTGCCAGCATCAGGGGTATATGTAGAGTGAGGGGATCTCCCCAGAGCTTCCGAGCCCGGGGGGCGGGAGGCACACGGTCCTTGGCCGCCTCCCATCCTCTGTTCCAGGCCTGCCGTCTACCCCGGCCTCCTGGACGCTCCTTTCCGGCCACCCCCAGCCCAGTACCAGGCTGTGCTCCTTCCCTGCCTACAACCCTCCGTGGCTCCCTATTACTCCACAATAACACCCCACCACGAGCCCGCAGCCCTGCCCCGCCCATTGCCCACCTCTCCAGCCGTCTGGCCTCCCCCTTGCTCTCTCGTCCAGCCTCAGAGCCTCCCCTTCTGCCCACCCCCGTCCCCCTCGTCCCCCCCCACCCCCCACCAGCCACATCAGCTCACGGGCCTCCCTGGGTCTCTCTCTCCACGTTACCCGGCATCACTTTCCAGTGAGACTGACCCTCTGAAGGGACCTTTCATTCACTCGTGTGCTGTCTGTCTGCTTCCTGCCTGGAGTTCCTGGCCACTGAGCCTCCTGGGCCCAGAACAGGAGCTGCTGGGAGGACGCACAGTGAGCAAGTGCATGTGGGGTGTGGACGTGCGTCTATGCAGGGAAGCCTTGTGACTGAGGGGCTGCGGCCAGCGTGGGCTCTGTTCGGGCGGGGCGCCACCAAAGGGAGGAGGTGCCCGGGGCCCCCTGCACCCGCTGCCGCTGTCGGGGGGACGTCCCCAGTTCTGCCTTCTGCTCCATTTCCAGCTGCCTCCACCCCCTTTCCTACAACTGGGTCCAGGGCCAGAGCCACTCGGGACAGGACTGAGTTCACACAACGACGCTTGCTTTGGGGGAGAGGCCACGCCTGGCAGAGCACACGCCAGCCCCCAGGCCTCTGTCCATGGGCCCACCGTCTTCTGTCCCCCGCTGAGGCCTGGGAGGGAGGGACATACGCATACGCCCTGCCCCCGACAGAGGCCCAGCCCCCCCCGCCCGTCCCCTTGCAGGCTGGGTGCCTCGTGGGGCTTAATTTGCAGGAAGACTCAGCCTCCTGAGCCACCTCTGGTCTTTGTCTCCCAGGACAGGAGCCACGACTCAGAAAGGGGCCTGGCCGGCCCTGGGTCTCCCTGCCGGCCTGGGGGCCTCCTCCGACCCGGTGCCTCCCTCGGGTCTGCGTGAGGGCGAGACTCAGGCCCCCCGACAAGAAGCGCCCTGCCCTGGTCCTTGGGGGCGGGGAACGCCACCTCTGGCCACTCCTGGTGGCAGAGGGCAAGGCGGGCTCCGCGGGATGGGCCCCCGTCCGCCGCCTCTGGACCGCCCCGGGAGTCCGCGGCGGAGGCTGAGAGGCTGGCGCTTCAGGCCGTCGAAGGGTCGTCCACGCCGAGTAGCCCAGACTTGCCCCCCACCTTGCTGACCACACACATGCCCAGGTTTCTGTAGCACCGCCCCCCGCGCGGGACTCGGGGGACCTGCAGGCCCTGCTTCCCACGGGGACGCCCACAGCTCTGAAGCGGTGCCTCATGGGCCCTCACCGCCCCCCCCCCCCGCCCGCCCCGAGCCGTGGCCAGTATCCTCCCCCTGCTGCCATCACAGACGCAGGGAGAGAGGGCGGAGAGACCCAGCCGGGGCTGAGCCGGGACTCGGGCATGGTCACGGGCCCAGGCTCACGCCCTCTCCCTCCCACCATCCTGTCCCGGAGTCTTTTGGAGTCCAGGAAGGAGACACCCCCAGCCCACTCCCCTCTTCCCCTTGGCGCCTGGTGGTAAACGCAGACCTATAAATACGGGAGCGCCTCCTGTCCCACCCATCACCAAGGAGCAGCCGTCCACTTCAGCCCCGAGAGCAGGTGCCACCATGGAGCGCTGGGCAGACTGCTGGCCCGGTCTGCGTGAGGGGCGGCCCCCGCTGAGTCTCTGGACTGCTGTGGGTCCAGGTCCTGATGTGAAGTGGGACGGTGATCCCACTGCTTCACAGGGCCTGTGTGGGAGGGAGAGCGCTTGGAACAGAGCCGGCCTTAGAGCTCCCGGCAAGAGTCCCGTGCAAGGACCAGTGTGTGCGTGTGCGTGTGCATGTACACAGCGTGTGTAAGTGTGAGGATACCCCGCCTGCGTGTGTGTGTGCATGTCTGTGGACGCACAGGCTCTTGCCCTGCAGGTGCAGCTGGAGCACGTGGGCATCGGGCCAGGGGGACCACAGCTCCACCAGGCCTCAGCTGCCCCTCTGTCCCCTTTTTCTTGGCCCCCGAGGAGGCCGAGAAACTGATTCTCCCTCCCTGGGGGTCAGTTAAGGCTCAAACCACAGGCCTCTGTGGACCCCCACCCCGTTCTCCCAAGCACACCGTACACCCGCCTTGCCCTCGACCGTCGTGTCACCCGCCAGCTCGTCCAGTCATTCAACACAGACTTGCTGAGCAATATGTAGGCGCCAAGACTGTGCTGGGGGTCAGGTGACATGCAGACAATGAACAAAGAAGCAAGTAAGAAGCAAATTCTAAAAAAGAAATGACTAAAATGGTTGTGGAGAAACATAAAGCAGGCGAGGACCTGGATGGAGGATGGATGGATGGTTGGGGGATTTTATTTTTAAATGACCAAGGGATACCTCATTGGGAAGGTGACATTTGTGCAAATAATTGAAGGAAGGGTGGTTCATCTGCCCATCATCTTTCACTTACCCACCCCTCTCCATCCACCCTGTCCGTCCATCCCTCCATCCACCCACACATCCATCCATCTCTCCATGCATCCACGCCTCTCTCCAGTCACCCACTCAGCCTTTGTTAACTTCTCCTGGGCGCCTGGACTCAGAGGTGGGTGAGTCAGCCTCAGCCCTCAGGGGCCTACACGCGACGGGGAGGGCAGCTCTCCCCCCGCCCCCGGCGGGCTCTGGCAGCTGTCGGGGGAGGAGGTGGTGGTTGGGCGAAGCACTCCACCACATGGCACGTGAGTTCCTCGTGCGGCTTCTCCCCGGTCTGTGTGTCTCACAGAAAACCTCACCATCCCCTGTGGGCAGGGCCTGACCTTCTGCTCCTCTGGCCTCCCCCAAGCAAGGCTGGGAACTCAGTAGGCACCCCATAAACATCGGCAGGTTGGCTGAATCCTCCCTGCCTCTTCCTCCTCCGTGCACCCCTGTTTTGCTGTTGGCCCTTCACCCGGCCTCCCTGCCTCCCTCCCTCCCCGGCCCAACCGGCTCACCTGCCCTCCAAGTCCACTCTTGGCTCAGGCCCTGCATGGGCTCTGGTTCTGCGGGGTGGACAGCATAGCTCCAGAGGGCCAGCCCCATCGGCCGAAGAGCCAGGTCGGCAGCACCAGCAAGGTGGACAAGGGCCCTGGCTGGGAAACGGCTACCGCGGCCTCACAGGATCCAACCCAGGTCTCCCACTTCCCTTCTCCCAGCGGCCGGGGACACCCGGCCACTCTCTAGTAAGGAAAAGCTTACTGGCTTATCAGATGACCCAGCACAGACACTGCCTGGGCTCCTGGAGCACACGGAAGCCCCCAAAGGGTCAGCTGAGGGCAGTGGGCGATGGGCAGGTGCCCCGGGACGGTGGGGACGTCTCAAGTCCCGGTGATCAGAATTGGGGCATGTCGGGCCCCAGTCCTCACTCCCCAGGCTACGTGGGCCAGGCACGTGTCCCCAAGGGTCCCACGAGGCTCGGAGGTCCCTGACTTCACCCCATCAGGTCACACAGGAAGCTGAAGGATCAGGGTGAGTGTCTAAGGGTGCACATTTTAGGGGTGATTTCACCAAAGAGGGCCCCAGATGGTGACAGTGCATCCTTGCAACAGTTGGACTGGCAGGCTGAAATAAACTCAAGTCAATTTCACAAGCCGATGATGCAATTTCCCAGCAAAGATACTACAAGGTGGCCCTGCCGGCTGGAAGCTGACCTGAAACCCCAAACTTGATTTTTCTGCCCAGCGTTACTGCTACTCAGGGCTCCTGTGAAGGTGACCCTACCAAGTGCCAGCTGCCCCGGGGCCTGGTCACTGGGCTGTGGATTCTCGGGCTGGTCCCTAAGATGTCCCCTTGGAAGGGGAGGGGGAGGCTCAGGGGCCGGTGGGAGGGGACCTCGGGGTGCTTGCAGCTCTGGCCACAATGCCCTTCACTGAAGCCGAGCCCCTCCATGCCGCCGCCCCAGCACAAAGCAAGTGCCGGGGGCCCCAAACTTTCCCGAATCTTTTGCTTAATTTGGAGGACAGGCATTGAGCCCCAGAGAGCATCCACAAGGGCCTTCTGTCAGCTGGGCCAGCCCTGATGGCTATCTGGGAACTTGTGAGAACAGGGTGCATGAGACCAGGTTGGGTGCTGTCAGGTGACCTAACCTCAGATCAAAGGAAACACGCAGGCAGTGCCCCGCTCTCTGACCGGGCCAGCCAGACCTGGATCCCGGGCTGGGAGGGGTGAGTGAGGGGACGAGGCTCTGTGGGCAGGGCCCAGCCACCGAGTGACCCGCAGAGCCGGCCAGCTGGGGCGGAGGCACGGCCCCCAGGGGATGGCTGCCTGCCCCCGAATCTGCCCCCAGCTGGCCTCCCTTCTGAGAGCCCTGCTGCCAGCCCCCAGGTCCCATTGCTCTAGGGCTGCCCTTAGGAGCGGGGACGGAGTGTCCACTTTCCCTGTGTGGTTACAAAAAGGCTTGTGTGCACACACACACGGACCATGTACCGCCGTACACACATACGCAATACATGTGTGCACCGTATCCTCCAAAACCTGCCCACACACCATACCGTGTACACATGCACCCAGAGCTGTGCCCCGTGCACGGCCAGCCCTCAGCCTTCCTGGCCTGCCCCCAGCGCGGCACCTGGGGGAGGAGGGCGGGCGCTGACAGCCCTGGGACATCCTGTGGCGCTGGAGCCCCCACTGAGGCAGGCTCGGCTCAGTCTGTCCTGCCCCGTGAGACTGGCTGCGGCTTGTTCCCCGTGCCGGCTAACTGTGGAGTGACCGTCCAGCAGCCCATGGCGGCAGAGATGGAGTCAAGTCAGAGCCAGAGGATGCCCCTCGGCCTCTGTCCTGGAGCGGTGCCCAAACTCGGGGTCCTCAGTGCCCCCCGCCCGCGAGGGAGGGAGAGGAGTTGGCTAAAACGCAGAGTCCTGGGAGGGTGGGCCCTGCCGCAGCACAGATCACCCCCTGCCACCTGCCCTGCCCTCGTCCCCTAGTTTTCTTCATCTCACTCATCCCCCTGCTGACCCTGGGCCCTAAGAAGGCCGGCCTCGCGCACACGGCTCTACGGCCAGGGCGGAGCAGTGCCCGGCGCACGGCAGGTGCTCAGGGGGACGTGGGTAGTGAATGGGTGAGTGGGCAACTCAGCGGTGGGGCTGGAAGTGGCCGCCAGCCAGGAAGCCTCTGGAGGCGCAGCCCCGGCCTGGACCCTGTCCTCTTGGGAGCCGCACAGCCCTCCCTCCCCAGCCTCAGTTTCCCCCTGTGTTCGTGACAACCTCCGGGCTCCTCCCACGGCTGGCCTGGCATGGGTCTGGGGTGCCGAGGGGTCTTGGCAAAGTGCTGCTGAAGGAAGGTGAGTGTGGTGCTTCCAGAATGTTCTGAGGCCTGGAGACAGCCCATGGGCCTGAAAAGCAGGAAGGCGGCCCCCCGGTCCACGCACGTCCAGGTAGATCCACATCTGCCTGTGCGTCCAGGACCCCAGGGTGTGACAGGAGCACCCCGAGTGACCGAGGGGCAGGTCCTGGGGAGGGAGGGGTCTTTCCGGGGGTGGGGCCTGGAGGGCAGCTGGGGAGCCAGTGACCGGCTCAGGCCCACTTCCCACCTTTGAGCAGAGGCCCTGGAGGCCCTTCGGCCTGTGCTCCTACTCCTGCGTGCTGGCCCTGCCCCCCTGACCCCCCGCCAGCCCTCTGCCCTCACTCTGGGCCCTTCCTCACTGGAGCCCCAGCCCCACTTCACTGCACCTGGCTTCACTGCCCCCCACCCAGCTCTCCCATCCTCCCCCAGGCCCCCCAACCAGCTCCCTTGAGCTTTCAGGGAACTTGCAGCCACCCCTTGTTGTCTGGCCTCCCATTCATTGCAGCGTCCCTGTGCCAGGGCCAGGACCCCCAGAGCTGGCTCCTGCACAGCTCAGCCCCTGAACCCTCAGGTGCTTGGGTGGCTACTTATTATAATTTTTAAAATACAGAAACTTACACAAAAGTAAAGCACACGGTATCAAGACTGTGTCCGCCTGCTGGCTCAACAATGACCAATTCAGAGCAGGTTGGTTGAATCTCCACCCCAGCCACTGCCCCTCCCTCCTGATTATTTCCAAGCAATTCCCCAAAGTCGCATCATCCATCCGGAAACACTTCAATACATACCTACGGCACGTGTGGCCTCTTGTTACCCTGAAGTTCAGTGCGAACAGAGAAGGCAGGACAAACGCTTGACTCTGTCCTTTTTAAATTTATTTTACTCCTTTTCAGAATGATGAGCCCTAGCCTCCGACAACAGGCCAGTGAAGACTTTTTAGTATCATTTTGAAGGAATGGATAAAGATATTTGGTATGTTCTAATCCACACTTCTTTTGGATGCAACAACTTTTCAGCAGACAGAGCTAGAAAGTGTTCTTGTTTTAAGAAAACAAAATATGCGAACGTGTGTACGTGTATAACTGATTCACTTTGTTATAAAGTAAAACCGACACACCATCGTAAAGCAATTATACCCCAATAAAGATGTTAAAAAAAAGAAAAAAGAAAAGAAAACAGCTGAGGAGTTTATGCTAACATTCCCAATTCAAATGTAAGGATTGATTTGCCCTTTGATTTTATATTTGTATCTCTTTTCTCTTGTCCTGAAAATCCAGGTTCCTGAGGCATTTAACACGATTATATATAATATATGACACATATCACATGTATATATCATTTCAAGGCAACAATACCGATATCAATACTAATGATATGACTCTTTGGGTTCCTTTTGTCCTCTGAGTGTTAGTGATAATATTGATAACATTGTGAGCTGTACCAAAGCATGATTCAGCTAACTGAGGGACGTCCTGGCTGTTTCTAGCCTTTTGCTAATACAAATAATGTCGTAACAAACAGCCTTATGTGTATATTATCTCCTGTATTCCCCACGTATCTTTGGGCCAGTTCCTGGAAGTGGAACTAACTAGCCAGGCTAAATGATACGAGTGCTTTTTCCCTAAGGCCACCAGGACCCCCTCCCCACTGACGATGTGCCAAGAACACCTGCTTTCCCTCGGCCCTGCCCGTGGAAACTGCCATCCGACGTCTGGATTTTCGCCAATCAGATAGGTGAGCAATGGTCTCTCAGTGTACTTTCAAATTTGCATTTTTCTTGTTGAGCATTTTTTCCTAAGTGTAAAGATCATGAGTCCCTTTTCCCGTGAGCTGTTCATGCCTTTCGCCCGCTTGTCCACAGGGTCGTCTGTCATTTTCTTCTCAGTTTTAGGTGTTCTTCATGTACCAGTGCTATTAATCCTCTGCCTGTGCAAATTCTGGTCTGTTTTGTTGGTTTCAGCTATTGTCTCTGGATTTCAGCCACAGCTGGAGCTGTTTTCCCTACCTAGAGTTTGCGGAGAGACTCACCCATGGCTTCATTTCAGCGTTTACATTAAAGCCTCGGATCCATTCGAAATTTATTCTCGTGTGTTGTGTGCAAGATGGACCAACTCTTTTCTCCCTCCTCTTTGACTCTCCCGTTGTGCGTTGGCACTGCCTGCTAAAAGTTCTTCTTACTCCTGCTGATTGGGGTGTGGATGTGCCGACACTTCATTCACGCATGCCTTCATTCAGAAAGTATTGACTGAATGCCTGCAGGTGCCCTGGCTGTCCCCCAGGCCCTGCGGAGGCGGACTCCCCACCTTCTTCTGGCTTTCTGCCCATTTGTATCCTAAGTGATGCGCTTCCCAGCAAAGTTCCATTGTCTCAGCCGCCCTGAGTCTCCACAGTACCTGGCACAGGCTGGGACCCACTTCATTCATTCTTTCTGCACATACCAACTGTGCCAGCTCTGTACAGGCACCATCCGAGGTGTGGGGAGTCAGGGGTGAAGGGCCGAGCTGCACTCGGTCCAACAACAAGAGCTGACTTTCTGATAAGGGAGTACGTGAAATAAATCAGCCCAGGGTGCTCAGTCAAGACCTAGGACGTGTCTCCTAGGTTATGGGTCCCTGAGGTGGCAGGCAGTTATCCCCCTGCCCAGGGCAATGTCCTGAGAGAGGCCAGTTTTTTTCTGCTCGACACCCTTTCTCCACCCTGATGTCAGGTCGTTGTGCAGGGACCCAAATGCCAGTGCAGGGTAGGGGACCCGTGCAATCCTTCTGACCCTGTCACCCACCTCTACATCACCCCCACCCAGGGAAACCTCCGGGACACAGCATCAGCCCTGTCCAGAGCGTGAGGAGGACAAAGCCTCTCCCCTGACCTGCCCAGGGAGCCCCTTCTGCCGCGCCCCTCTCCAGACCCCCGAGGCATCGCCTCCAGGAGCCCCCGCATCCTCCCCACGCACACGGCTCCCCACTGGGCCAGCCCTGACCGACGATGGCCCCGATGGCCCTGTCTGGCCTCCTGAGTCCGACGGCCCGATGGGTACCAACCCGACCACACTCTGCCCGCAGCACGCGCGCTCGCTCGGGCGCTCGGGCACCCAGGGGGCGCTCGGATTGTTTGCGGGGCTAACCGCCATCCTCCTGACGTGCCCCGCCTTCCCCCTTCACTCCCACCCTCTTCTGAGTAACTCAGAGCGGGTGAAGCGGCTGTCTGCGCCCCACCCCGTCCTCCTGCCCGGGCAGTTCGTGGTCCCTGCACCTGCCGACCCCGCGCCTTCCTTCCTGGCTTGGCTGCGGGCTTCTTGCAGGCCTAGCAGGTGGGCTTGGGGACGGCGAGCACGTGGGCGTAGGCGGGGCGGAGCGAGGAGCGCAGAATGGGGCGGACCGAGCAGACGGGGCGGGCGGGGCCGAGGAGGTGAAGGCTAAAGGGGCGGACCCAACAGGTGCGCGCAGACGGGGGAGGGACCGACCAAGCAGGTGAGCGCGGTCGGGGCTCAGCCTACCGCGCCCCGTGCGCCGACGTTGGTTGGGGGCGGGGCGTCCGGCCCGGGGCGGGGCTCGCCACCCCCCCGGGACCCGCCCGCGGCCACCGCCCCCTCCCGGCCCCGCCCCCGCGCCCTGGCGGGGCGGGCAGCGGACCCGCGGCCCGGCTGGCAGCAGCGGCCGCCCGCACTGCGCCCCGGCGGCCGACTTCGCCGCAGCTCTTCGTGCCGCCGCCCGGCCGGCCCCCGCGGGCCCTGCCTGGCCATGGCCGCGGCCACCTCCCCTCCCAGGGCCGAGAGAAAGCGCTGGGGCGGGGGCCGCCTGCCGGGCGCCCGGCGGGGCAGCGCGGGCCTGGCCAAGAAGTGCCCCTTCTCGCTGGAGCTGGCCGAGGGCGGCCCGGCGGGCGGCGCGCTCTACGCGCCCATCGCTCCGCCAGGCGCCCCGGGGCCCGCGTCCCCCGCCGCGCCCGCCGCGCCCCCCGCCGCCGCCGCCGCCGACCTTGGCCCGCGGCCGCCGGTGAGCCTCGACCCGCGCGTCTCCATCTACAGCGCGCGCCGCCCGCTGCTCGCGCGCACTCACATCCAGGGCCGCGTCTACAACTTCCTGGAGCGCCCCACCGGCTGGAAGTGCTTCGTCTACCACTTTGCCGTGTGAGTACCGCCGCCGGCCGGGACTGGGAGCTTTCCGCGGGGCCGGGGAGGGCGTGGGCGGAGCGCTGTCCCTGTGCCACCTGCTGCCGCCCGGACCTGGTCGGAGCTGCGGCTCAGATCAGCCGGGAGGTAAGGAAGGGGTTAACGGGAAAAAACAGGAGCAGAGGGGAGCTGGTGAAGTTCAGGGACGCGCGGGTCTGACCCCGTGGGGGCGGGAAGCTCCCCGCCGGCGCTGCCCAGGCATGAGTGGGGGCAGCCAGCTGGGAGGAGTGCGCTGCCCGAGCAGGCCCGCTCCTCCCTGGAGGGAAGGTCCAGGTGTTAGTCCTTCCGCGGGAGGGCGGGGGCAGGGGAGAGAGTTCCCCGGGCGGGGCAGGGGGGCAAGAGAGGGCAGGGCCCGGTGCCCCCGCGGGTGCAGCGACGGCTCAGACCCTCCCCGGTCCAGGCGGGCCCTGCGGGGCGTCTCCAGGGCAAGCCGGAGCAGGGTTGCCCCACAGGGTGGCAGGCATCGTGGTGTAGCCTGAGGTGTCAGCATGGCCGTGGGGAGTGCCCACGGCGCCGCAGGAACCCAACCAGGCTCTGGAAACCCTGGGTTGAAGCAGAGGAGCCTGGAGGGGACACACAGGCTGGCGGGGAGGAGAGAGGCCGGGCCTCTGACTCCACTGGTCGATCAGAGGAAGCTGTGCGCCGGGCGAAAGCAGCGCCCTATAGGCAGCACCTGCCCGTGCTGCTTCTCAGGTGGTTCTGATGCCAGCCTCCGCTGCGCGTGCCTGTGTGGGGCAGGGCAGGGCGCGCTGGGACGGGGCCACGTGGAGCCCTCCCCCACCGCTCGCGGCCCCGCTTCCTCGCTGCCTGGCCAGCGAGCCTCGGCTTGGCCATCCCCGGGCTGACCTCGGAGGCTGCTCTGGGGGCTGCGCGGGTGACCTCCCTCTGGCTTCCCGTTGGTAGGGGCAGGTGCTCGTCCCTGCCCCCTCGGCGGGCCTGGAGCTGGGAGAGACCTGGCTGGGGGGTGTCCAGGGCTCTCTTTTGTCCCACTCCGGTAGCCACCACCGGAGCCCGGGGAGCAGAGGGGCTGGCTTGGAGCACGGTCTCAGCAGGTGCGGCAAGGTGGGGCGGCCTGACCTCAGTTCCTCACGTTTGCTCCTCTGAGCGCAGGTGGTACTAGGGTTGCTGCCCTCCCTGCGGAGGGGCAGTCCTTCCAGAGCAGGAGGGCAAGTGGTGGGGACAGTGTCCTCAAGCCTCGTCCTCCCCCCCGCCAGTCCCCGCCTGCCGACGTGTCAGAGGGAGCTTAGCCGTGGCCATGGCTGGTCTGCGGGAGAGGGTGGCCTTGCCCGCGGCTGCAGCGGCAGCGGCTTGTCTTGGGGTTTGGGGGAATGTTTGTGTGCACTGACCCTGAGGGATCCTGACCTGGTCTGACGCCGGCTGTTCGAGCGCCCGGCCAACAGCTGGCTCGTGGGTGCTGCTGTGCACATGGGCTGCCTGCCCCCCAGCCCTCACCTGCTGGACCCCAAGCTCCCGGAGGTGGCCAGGGGCGGGACGGACCCCACAACGGGTCCTGGAGCAGACCCTGCCCAGCCGCCTCTCTGTCCTGGAACCCTATGTGCCAGCTCTGGGCAGAGGATCGCCAGGCAGTGCAGCAGTGCCTCCTCACCCCTAGGGCTGCCAAGGCGAGGGGCCTGCAGACACCCCACTGGTTCGCGTCCTGGGGTGGCAGGCCCGAGGGTGCGCGCGTTGCCCAGGCCCCCCCGGCCACTGCCGTGCCTGGTGGAGGAAGAAGGCTTGCCGCTCCCCAGAGGAAGTCTCTGCTTACACTTGTGTTTTCTTCCTGATTTGGATTGTTTAGCTTCTCGGAAGTTGCTCAGCAGAGTCCGCCTTGCCCGGCCTCCCCAGGAGCTGCAGGGCAGGGCTGGCTTCTGGGGACAGTAGCTGAGTGGCTTCCTCTCGGGGGGAGGAGCTGGGAATGGGGGCCCTCCAAGGGTGGCTTGGTGACCTTGGGTCAGTCTTTTCCCGCTCTCGTCCCTGTCTGTAAGAGGTGTGCCGCAGTCCTCCGTGCAGGATGGGTCTGCAGGTGGACCCTGGCTAGGCAGGGGACGTGGCTTCCCTGGGGCCCGGGAAGGTGCCCCCTCACCTCCAGGAGGTTGGCAGGGCCCCAGACGCTCTCTGAATTGGCCAGTGTCTCCAGGGCACCTGGGCTCAAGCTGGGATTTCAGGGGCAACCTGGGGCTGAGTGGCCAGAGCGCTGAGAAAAGGGGTGGACGGCGCCCACCCTGGCCCCAGTGTTGTTCTGAGAAGCGTCCGAGATGGTAGCAGAGAGAGAGCTCTGTCCTTGGTGAGGCAGATGGTGAAACGTGCAGGCTGATTGTTACGACGCAGGCTGAGTTCGGTTTCCGGCCTGGGAAGGATGAGCCCGGCCTTGAAGGGCTGGGGCCTGGGTGGGTGTGGGAGCCGCTGTCCTGCGGGCCCTGCAGGGCTGGGCACACTGTCCCAGGCGCAGCTGGGGAAGCAGGCCAGGATATCCTGTCCCCCTCCTGGTCGGGGAACCCCTGCTCTGGCCAAGAGGAGAGCGGCCCTTCCTGTGCGCGGCCGCCTGCCCCGTCTGCCGGGGTCAGGGGGCGGGAGGCTGCCCCCCTCCTCCCCGCCGCCGGCACTGCCCCTGGCCCCCAGCCCTCATCTGAGGCTCTTCACATCCCCACCGTGCGGCGGCTCCCACTCTGGCTGAGGGCGAGGGAGGCCTGGCCTCCATGCTCATGGGCCTTGGCCAGGGTTGTCTGGTTGGGGAGATGCGTGGACTGAAGTGGGGCCCGGGGGCCCCGTAGCAGCCCACCCTGGCCACTGGGCTGGGCCTCCACAGCCTCCGTCTGTAGAGGCCAGGGTGGAGGCTGCCCCCAGCTTCTGTGCCCCTCCTGCCAGGTGGGGGACTTCCAGTCACAGGAGCCCCGAGGAACCCCCTCCTCCTTCCTCCTCCCTCTCTCTTCTCTCCCCCTCCTCCCCCTGACCTCTCGGGAGCTGCAGGGTGACACACGCAGACTTCTGTCTTCTTCCAGCTGCTCCCACCCACGCAGCCTGGCAGAAACCCCTGTGCCTCAGTTTCCTCATGCGGGGACAGGTGCCCCTCGCCCCCTCCGTCAGCATCCCCGCTGGTTGGGAGAGGCTTGGAGATTGTGGGGGGCTAAGGGGAGGTTTGGGGGAGGGCCCAGGAGTGCGTCCTGTCCCTGCCCTCCCGCCACCCCACCTTTCCCAGGTTCCCGAGAACTTTCCGGTGGCTTTGGCGGCACCTTCAGAGCGGGTGTTAATAATTGATGGCCCTGGCAGCGTTCCCTGGCGGTTTGTTGGGCCGAGCCCGCCCGCCTTTCTGAAAGTGGAGGCCAGTTCCCTGGTCGCATCCCCGCACCCTGGCCCCTTGTGCCCGTCCCACCCCCGGCAGACCCGCCCAGAAGGGGAGCTGGTCAGGGAGGGCGGAGGGGGACAGGCTTTCTGGTCTCCCCACCATCCCCTTTGAGACGCCCCCAGTTCCCAGTAAAGCTGGGGGAATCCCGTCTGGACCTTCTACCTGTGTCACCTTCTCCAGGGCCTGGTCCTCTGGTCTCCCCCTGGCTGTCTAGAGACCCCTCACTACTGCCCCAGACCCAGCCCGCTGTTTCTTGACCCACTGCTCTCTGTGTGTTGAGCGCCTCATCGTGGTCTGGCACTAGTTGGGGGACCACAGGTGTCCCTTATGCCAGGGCCACCGGCTGGGGAGGGGGGGCCCGGGAGACCTTGAGGCTCCAAGGGAGGTGGTGGGCGGGGAGGGATGGCCCAGGGGGTGGGAGCCCCTGGGCTGGAAGGCACTCCCAGCGAGCGCCGAGGTCTGGGGCCTGGAGGCCGCCTGGCGCGGGATGTGGAGTGAGCCAGGCTGTGTGGGAGCTCGGCCCCGGGCGGTGTCCAGGCTTCGTGCCCCAGCATCGCCCCGTGGCTGGGCCACCTCCTAGTCCGCATCCCCTCGTCTGTGGCAGGCTTGGTGGGTGTGGCACCTGCCGGCAGGCTTGTTCAGGTCGGGGTGGGGGGTGCTCGCCCGTGCCTAGCTCTGAATCGTTGGCTCCCCTTGGGCTCGGTGCCCGTGGCCTCCACTTGCACCCGTGGGGGTACCCAGGGCTGCAGGGGTGGGAGGGGCCCATTTGCACTCACAGCCTCCACGCCCTGGGACCTTCCCGCAGCAGGGTCTCGTGGGGCTGGGGCGGGGGCTTTGTCCCGGGGAGGCAGACACGGGAGCAGCTGAGGCTGGCCTGGAGCACCGCGCCCGCCGGGGGGTCCCAGCCCCACCCGGGGTGTCCGATTCCGATGCCCTGGCTTCTGAAAGTGTCAGGGGCTCCGGCTCGTCCTCCTTCTGCAAAAGCCGGTTCCCAGGTTGACTCTTCTGGTGTGAACGGGGCTTTGCAGGCCAGTGTGTCCTGGTGATGCTGCTGAAAGGCAGGTGTGTCCGGCGGGTCAGGAGCCTGGGTCCTGGTTTCTCACCAGCGCCCGGTGCTATGCGCGGAGTGGGGTGGTGCTCCTGAGGGGGGCCCTGGGCTGAGCCCTCCCTGCCTCCTGGTCTGGGCCGTGGACCCAGGTAAACTTTGAGGCCCTTCTCAGACCAATGTTCTAAACCAGCTTTCAGCTCGTGTGGCATTTCTCGTGGCTCAAGGCCCTGCCCACGGGTGAGATGGACGGGCTGGGACGGTGTCACGTGTGGCTCCTGTGAGGTGGAGACGGTGTCCAAGGACACCGGTGTGCGGGGAGAAGGTGCTGGGCCTGGAGGAACGGGGGCCGCGAAGCCGAGGCCAGACAAGGGGTTCACTTGCTGCTGGGAAACGCCACGGACGCTCGCGGGTGCTGCTTGGTGCCTGGGCTCTGCTGCGGGGGGAAGAATGAAGAGGACCTTCGTCACCTGGACCCTTCACCTCGGACTCTGCGACCCAGGCCTGGATGGAGGGTCCAGCGGGCCGGCTCCACCCTCCCTGGGGAGGCACCTTGGAGCAAGGGGCAGAGCTTGGAGGCGGCCCGGGGTCCCCGGGGCAGGTTGGGTGCCTGTCTGCACTCCCTCCTGGAGGGCAGAGAGGGCCCTGACTTTCCCTCCAGAGGTTCCCCGAGTGCCGGGACAGCCCCACATCTCACGGAAGGCGGGGTGATGGTTGGCAAGGGGTGGGGCCCCAGCTCTGCCGTTGGGCAGGGTGACCACCTGTGACGCCATGTGCCATTTTTACACACGGCTTCTGACAGTGTGATGGGACTCGGCCTCGCGATGGTTTGTCTTCTGCCTCCTGGCCAGGTGACCCCAGGTCCCTTCTCTGAGCCCACGTGGGCACTAGCTGGTGTGAGGGTCCTGGGGCAGAGGGGCAGCCTGGCTCTCCCGCAGGCCCTGGTGGAAGACGGAGAGGGACGGGCCGGTGCTGTGTGCAAATCCTAGGCCCAGAGAGGGGAGGTGACGTGCCCATGGCCGCACAGCTGGGCATGCTCCAGGCTGCCCGCCTCTGAAGCCCGTCGCTCCTTCCGATGGTGGGGCCAGAATCCGGGTAGGCCTGAAGGCGCCTTGTTCACGTGACTCCCTCCCACCCTGGGTAGGGGTTGTAATGCTGACCCTGGGGTGGCTTGGCCACGCGAGGAGTGGATGCCACCATTTGTCAGGGGAGGGGAAGGGAGGAGGAAGCTACCTCCTGAGGGCAGTACGTGAGCCCAGAGAGGGCGTCCCTGGACGTGCCGGCATGGCCGGGGCACTGGCTCTCCACTCCTGGGGCTGCTACCCTGTGGGTGGGTGACTAGCCTGTGGAGGCCTTTGATCTGGCTGCTTTAGGCCTCTGCCCTAAAGCCCTGCTGCCAGAACCACAGGCTGAGGCTCAGCTCAGAGACCTCCTCCTCCAGGAAGCCTTCCCATGTTGCCCCAGGCAGAGCCACGCCTTCTTTCTTTGCCACCCCCTTGACCTGGTGCTCGGAGCCCCATGGTGGCTCAGCCACTCTGGTGCTGTGTGGGGTATTAGTGTGTGCTGGTCTCAGCACTCTTGGGCGTTAGAGGGTCCGAGTGGGTGGGCAGGGCCAGCCTGTACCTAGCAGGGATAGGTGCTCGGGACAGGGTCACCTGGTGTCTGGCCTTGGTAGCCCAGGGCCCCCCCCAACCCCCCGCCCCGAGCCTGGGTCATGGCAGTCAGCCTGCTGCCCGGCAGCTCCGAGCCCCACTGGCAGGCTGGGCCTGATGACATCGTCTGTGGGTATTTTTATCCAGTGACATTCCTGAGCTTGGGCGGCTGGTGAGCTCAGAAAGTGGTGGGCAGGGGCCGCTGGGACCCTCCCATGGCTACGGGAGAGTGCTGTAGGCCCCTGTGTGTTTGAGGGCGGGGGCTTTTCGGAGCCCTTTCCCCCAGAACGTCTCCATCTTCACAGTAGCCCTGGCTGGGGTCGGGGTGCAGATCCTCACTGCCGGGGTGAAGACCCTGCAAAGGGAGTGTGTCCTGAGGAGGTGCCTGAACCCCTGTGCAGAGCGCGGTCCCCACTGAAGGATGGACGCGTGGCCCAGGGAGGCGGCGCTGCCGTTGCCCGTGGCGGGCTCAGCACAGGCGGACCGAGCCGTGGTCCCAGGCGCTCCACGGGGGGTGTCGGCTCCACCCGTCAGAGCAGGACTCTCCGAACACCCCCCGATCTGCAGGTGCCGTTCCGCCTTGCAGGGGCTGGGGCAGCGGACGCCGGGGCCCGCCCTGCCCACCCTCAGGCTCTGGGCCTGCTCCCCGCTCCCCTTCTCTGCTCAGCGGCTTGGGGTTGGGGAGGCAGGCCCAGCCCCCGGGCTCGTGCCGCCCCCGGAAAGCTGCTCCGCCTCCGCCTGGGTGTCTTACAACGCTGATGTTCCCGGCGTCGTGCCTGGTGTGTGCCCGCTGGCCCTTACCCCCTTCCGACTTCCCGAAACGCTGGCCTCGTGCCTACCTCTCACCTCGGGCACCCTCCCGGCTGCCCCCCGCCCACCGGGTGCCAGTTCACTGGGGAGCAGGGGCTGTGGGCATCCCCCTGTGTCTCCCAAGGGTGGGCTCCCTTCTCTGCTTCCTCTGAAAACCACGCCCTGCCCACATTGTCCTGCCGAATTTGCTGCGGAGCGCCATGCAGAGATCTAGAGAAAGTCAGAAAAAGCCGAGGGTCCCCACCCTGCCTCCGAGTCCGTTCAGCCCTGGAACGCTCCTCCGTGTGGAGATAGATGCCCGGCCACGCTGGGACCCCCACTTCACCCAAGCCCGGTCTGGGCCAGGGGCGGCCTCCTTCACTGCCAGGCCGATCGTAACCCTTCCATCTGGGAGGGGCCCGCAGAAGGAGCCCTGACCCAGAGGGACAGGCCCCTGCCCCCCAGAGGGCCCCACCCGGCAGAGGGAGCAGCTGGGGGTCCCCGGGGCAGCCAGAAGAGCTTCAGGCGGTGCCTGCGCAGCCCCGGAACCACGTGCTTGGGACGTGTCAGCTTGGTGGGTCACGTGGTTTGGGTTTCTGTTCCAAGACATCCGCAGCTGGTGTCTCGCAAAAGTCGCATCCGCGTTCTTGGCTGGGACGGCTCAGAATGTTATAAAACAAAGCTTGGGTAGTAAAAGCGCGGTGGCACCGACACGTGGACAAGCAAATAGAACAGAATAAAAAATCCACGCGTGGACTCAACTGCGAATGAATGTTTAGCCAAAAACATAGGCAGCATCTTCAACCAATGGGGAAAAGTTGGGGGGTTTCTAATAGGTGATGCTTCAGGAAGAGCAGGTGGGGCCGGACCCGCTCCTCGCGCCGCACGCTGGGATGGATGGACCCCAAGCGGTCGGAAAACCACTCGAGTACCGCAGGGAGGCCCGGGGGACCCTCTGCAATGCGAGGGCGAGAGGGTGGGGAGGCTTCTCTGTGACTCAAAAGCCAGTGCATTCAGGAAGAGGCTGTATGAGAAAGAAGTGGTGTTTGCGTGATGCCACCACCTGGGGAGCAGTAAAGAGACCGGTGGAAATCCGGGGAGAGACTGTGGCACATGCGCCAGGTTAATAGCTCTAAGATAGGAAGCGTTTCTGAAAATAGAGAAGAAAAAACCCAGTGACCCCACAGAAGACGAGCAAGAGATGTGAGCAGAGAGTTCACAGGAAAAGTGGCTGGTGAGGTAGCCCTTAAACGTGTGAGAAGATGCCGACCCACTCGCTATCAGAGACGCGCAGACGCGGGCTTCGCTGGGGTCCCACCAGGCTGGCAGAAATCCGGAAGCCTTTGTAGACGTGTGTGGCTGGCGGCCGCCGAGGCTCTGGGGAAACAGCAGCCACGTTGCTGGAGAGGGTCTGCAAAATGGTACAATCCATGGGGAGGAGGATGGGGCAACGCCTGGCACAGTTATGCGTGCCTGTGCCCTCGGGCCCAGCAATCCCACTTCCAGGGACCTATCTCGAAGAGATCGGCACCGAAAAAAAAAAAGGGGAGTACACCTGTACGAGGCTGGTTGGTAAAGCGTTCTTTGTAAAAGCGCAAGATGGAGACCTCAGATGCCAGCCTGTAGGAAGCAGGTTGGGTCGGCTGCGTGCAGAATATTGTGCAGGTGTGTAAAAAGGGACAGTGGGACGGACGCACATCCCATCACGTGCTTTTGTGGAGTGATTACCAGGAAATATTTTTACGTGGAAACCCCCCCCCCGCCACACACACACAGTGGATAAAAGTATAAGGAGCTGCTGCCCCTTTAATTAAAGGGTACACTAATATAGATATGCTTACTTTACATTAGGGAACACAAGCAGTAGAAGGAAAAACCGAAACTTGTAAAAAGTTACCTCTGGGTTAGGGGACAGGATGGAGCCCAAGTGTCTCTGAGGATGATTAGATAGTTTTATAGATTTGACTTTGGAACCTTGTAAATACTTCCCATAACTTTAAATATAAAAGCAAGTCCTGATCTCATAAATCCCTAACTAAATCTTAACGAGAAAAAGAAGTCCTTCAAAACCGAAATGAAACGGGTGACCCTAAGTTTGCACTGGGGTGGAATACTCGCCAGAAAGATCTTATCTCGGGGGACCTGTCGCCGGTGGGTTCAGAACGAGTAGAGCTAGGTGTGTGCGTGTGCGCTGTTTTTAGTCACGGCGTCACGGTTGCGATGGTGTTTGTTTTATTATTCTAAGGCCCTTGCGTGGGAATCATGGGGTGAGGCTACTGAGGAATTCTGTTGGTGTCGCCGAGAGCTGGGATGTTGAGCACAGGCGGAGCCGATGAAACTTAGGCGATGCTAAGCAAAACCCTCCAGCCTGCATTTGGTGAGCACGCATCAGCATGTGTTCACGATGATTTTGTTTAAAAACTGCTCCTCTGTTTACATGAAAGGGCTAGAAAGAAGGGCTGGCTCGTTGCTATGAGCATCCCTGGCCCCCAAGGTTGTGGCCCCCAGGTGCCCTTTCCCGGGAGGGAAACCAGGGGTCCCGGAGAAATGTCTGCATCCAGGTCTGGGGCAGGAAACATACAAGCTGAGCCTGGACTGTCGCGCCGCATGGGAAAGCAGGAGCGGCGTCAAGGCCCCTGGGGCCACGTCTCAAGGACTTGGAGTCGGCTGAAGGATGTGCCCACTGGCTGCATCACGATAAGTTGAGAGTAAGGCCCTCTTCAGTGGATTGATGGCCTCACGAGGAGCTTAAATCCCAGGCTGCGCCCTGCGTCCATTTGTGGGCCAACCCAGCGGCCGCCTTTGGAGGATAGTAGCGAGGCCGCCGGTTATTTTGAACCCCAGCAAATAAAGGGAAAAGACACAGCCCGGGACCTGTTTCCCCACATAACAGCTGCACCTCAGGGAAACCACACTGCCGGTGAGGTCCTGCCTCTTTGGGATCCCGGCTGACGCCTGACCAGGAGACCCTGGGGCTGAAGTGTCGCCGTGGCCTCCTGCTGGGGTCGTGGGTTCGGCTTTGAGTCTCACGGCTGCTGAGGTCTCCAAAGCAGAGACGGCCAGACACCCTGCGCCTCTGGAATGTTTTGCAAAGAGACCATAATAAATCAGTTACCTGCAGACTCACATCAAAACCCTATCAGCGAGTGGCAGTGAAAGGGCTCCCACTGATTCTGCGTGATGGTGGGTTGTATAGTGGTTTCGTTATATATTACAATGTAATAATAATAGAAATAAAGTGCACGGTAAATGTAATGTGCTTGAGTCATCCCGAAAACACCTCCACCCCGCCACCCCCAGCTCCGTGGACAGATTGTCTTCCATGAAACCGGTCCCTGGTGGCAAAAAATTTGGGGACCGCTGACCTACAGGACAAGAGGCCTGATTTCTTCAATGAATAAATGAGCAAGAAATAAAAAAAAAAAAAAAAAAAAGAGGGTGTGGGAACATATAGATTGAAAGAGTCCATAAGAAGCATTTAGGGATCGGTTGTGACATGACCTTAGGTCCTGATTAAACACGTTGAAAAAGCCTAGTTTGCAGAGTCACCTAGTTCAGGGACACGTGCCTTTTTGCCACGAGTGTCGCTGGCCTGTGGCTGTGCCGTCCTGACGTTTCATCCACAGGGTCTGAGTGGTTCCTTCCCTTTCCAGGCAGGGACAAGGACTGCAGGGGTCCCAGGGGCCGTGGAGCAGCCTGGTTAGACCCAGCTCCCTGACTCCCCGAGGCCCCTCGGCCATAAGATGGGGGACGGAGGAGATAGGAGGTCCTGCCTCTGCAGTTGGGGGGAGGGCCATCTCTCTCAGGGGAGCGCTTGCTCCCAGGCATGGGGCGTTCTGGTTTCTTGTTTGGGGTCCTTGGCATCCTGTCCACTGGCTGGGCTGAGGCCCTGAGCCCCTTCCTGTGGACGGGAGCCCTGCTGCTGGAGGGAGGCCCCGTTCCTCCGTGCTGCTTCCCAGCCCCTGACTCCAAGTCTCAGGAATTTGAGGCCTGTGGTTGCTGTGGAATAAGGGGAGGGTCTGGGACCCCTGGGCCAGCGCAGGACACGGTGTGGAGTAGGTGCCCCTGAGGGGTGGGTGGATGGACAGACAGATGTAGAGATGGGTGGTGGATGGACAGGTGGAATGATGGATGGATGGCTGTGTGGGTGGATGGGTGGACAGGTGGCTGGATGGCTCCACGCTGGTCCCAGCACCCACCAGGTATACCGGTCAGCCATCTGCTGTCCTGAGAGGGGCGTTCTGGACATGGACTGTAGGCGGTGTGGCTTTGGCCACGCTTGTCCGCAGTGTGGTTGGGTGGACCGGCTGTCGGGCCAACCTAGCCAAAGCCCAAGACCTAGAAAGTGGCAGAGTGTCCTCGGCGGGGAGACCTAGCCCTGCCGTCTTTCCGGGGTTCCCAGACCCAAAGGCCGTCTCTGTGGGCATTGGTTTGGGAAGCCATGGGAGCCGTCTGTGGCCTGGATTCTGGGTAAATGGGGGTGTGGGTGGGTCGCCATGCTGTCCCTGGGGCTGCCCGGCTGCTGTGTGTGAAGTGGACGTGAGCATGGCTGGCCGGCGGGGCCAGCGCCTGGGCTGCGCTCTCTGGGGCTGAGTCTCAGTTCCCCTCCTCCCTCTATCTAGTCTCGTCGTGGACCTTGCGCCGGCCCTGTGGTCTCCCAGTGAGGGCCTCAGTTTCTAGGCTGTGCACACAGAGCCGTGTGCAGTGTCGGCTCCGGTTGGGGTGGCAGCCCTCATGGCCCGCCCCACCACATCTCCTGGAGACCCCGCCGTCACCGCATGTGGCCGTCCTGTGGGTGCTTCCTGCTCGCCTCCCATGTGCCCCAGGGGTAAGGGTGACTCCACTGAGAATCAGACAGCTTGGGGAGGCCGGACGGTGGTGAGGGACCTGGTGGGGCGGGCAGGAGGCCGGGAGTCCTGGTTTCTGCCGAGCGCGGCCAGCAGCCGTGTGGGGTCCTAGGGGCGAGGGTCCCAGCCTGGTTTGAGACCCTCGAGCTGCTGAGTGGGGGGGAGGGGGGAGGGGGAGAGGGGGAGGAGGGAGAGGGAGGGGAGGGTGGGGAGGGGGGAGTGGGGAGGGGGAGAGGGGGAGGAGGGAGAGGGAGGGGAGGGTGGGGAGGAGGGAGGGGGAGGGGGAGGGGGAGGGTGGGGAGGGAGGGGATCAGGGCAGATTCCAGGAGGCCCCAGTTTGCGTGTGATCAGAGTGGGGAGTCCCGACACATGGCTGTACTCCTGGCCTGTCCCTGACCTGCCGTGTGCCCTGGGGTGACCGTGTGACCCGCTGTGTCCCTGGAGAGGCCCGTCCCTACCCCACTGGGCCGAGGATAAAACAGGAGATGGGGCGGGCGAGAAGCCCCCAGAGGTGGAGGCCGCTTTCTGTCCTCCCCCATCTGGCCCCCTGGATCAGGGCCCAAGGTCCCGCGTGCAGCTTGGCGGGGGCGTGGGCACCTCCCGGGCAGCGCTGGAATGTTCTGGCTGCCCTTGGCACGAGGGGGAGGGGTGAGGCTGGGGGCTCTGCGGGCCTGGCTGGCCTCGTCCCCAGGACAGGCCCCACCTCCGTGCTCTTATCAAGGTCTCTGGCGGACGGCCCGCCACCTCCAAGTCATGCCGCCCCAGGGTGTCCGTGGGCCTTTCCAGCCCCTTTGGGCAGGCGGTCCTCTGGGGAGGGCTCTCCGTGCCCTGTGATGGGGTGACTCGGTGCTTGCTCAGGGACGGTGGAGACCGTGGGGCTGAGGTCTGAGCCGGGTTTGGAATACTCGAGGCTCCAAGCAGCAGGCTCCCACTTCCCGAGACCCCAGGAGGTTGCCCGGGAGGGCGTCAGCCCCGCGGCAGCTGGCCAGGCCCCTGGCTGCGCCCAGTCGCTCCGGGGTCCATCCCCACGGGACCACCTCCCCAGGAATTGCTCAGCAAACTCACCACGGGGAAGGTGGGAGCCAGCCCCCTGGGGGCTGCTCGTTGGGCATGGGGTTTGGTTTAACAAAAGGGGGCCCAGGACAAAGGGCCCTGTCTTTCCAGCAGGCAGCGCTGTTGAAAGGACGGCACGAGGCAGAGCGGGGTCGGGACGCTGGGGGACACTTTGGGACAAGTACAGCCTGGACGGGGTGTGACAGGAAGGGAGTGCCCCCTGGCAGCAGGCGGCAGGCCGCGCGCTCACCGGGGCCCAAACGCAAGGCCGTGCAGGTGGGGGACGGTCCGAAAGTGGACGCTGAGGGGTTCCTGGTGGTCAGCGCTGGGTGTGGGTTCTGGGTTGCAATTTTTAAACTTTTGCTTCCCTGAATTTTCTACTTTGAAAATACTGGTCGTTTAAGAAAATAATAAAGCGTCGTTTTTATTAAGATAAGCAGCAAGCACACCCCAGGAGGGTCCTGGGGCCCCTGGTCCTTCTTGCGGCTGAGAACCCTCAGTGGGTTGAGCACGGTATGGCGCCAGTGGGGAGTCACGGGGGCGCATGCCCGGCGGGGTCTGGCACTGCCTCCACATCGGGCCGGGACAGGCCTGGCTCCCAGGTCCTGCCCTTGGGGAGACAGCGGGGTGGGAGTTGCCAGGGTGGGCAGGGCTGCCGTGTAGGGGACCCCAGCTTCTCTCACGGGATCACGATTGCACGGCCCATGTCAGGGTCCCACTCGGCCCAGGTCTGGGGTGACCTGGAGGGCAGACCTCGGGGGGGTCCTGCTCAGAGACAAAAGGAGCCAGTTGTCGGGGTGGAAGTCCCTTCAGAGGCCTCGGGCCTGGGGAAGGAGGGGCATCCCTGGGACCTGGACAGCAGCTCACAGTGCCGCTGTGGCCCTGACCCACGTGCCCAGCCGGGAGCCTGGTTGCCCATCCAGGAGGGAGGCCCAAGGCCCTCGCTGCAGCCGCAGCCCTTGGGGCGGTTCCCTGTGACGGCGGCCGGCTGCCCTCTGCCCAGCCACGTGGCCTGAGACCGCTGGTTCCGCCATGGCCAGGCCAGTCGTGGGGTCTGAGCTGGAGGGAATCACACCCACCATGGCGGGGGCAGCTGATGGCCCCGCAGCTTGTCGAAGTGGGTGGAGGCCCCAAGGGGACAGACACAGGGTCACATCATTGGTGGGGGGCAGGGCTGGTGTCGGACCCCATCCCGGGACTGTCCCTTGCTTCCTGAGTTGCTCTGCGCACCCCCCAACCTGTGCTGGCCGCTCACCCTGATGCTGCCCACCCCAGGGATCCTGCCCTGAGGGGGGCGGGGGGCCTGCTGGGTGTCGGCGTGGCTGCTCAGGGACGCTTTGCCTGCTGGTGGCCAGAGCAGGCGTCCTCCTTCCTGGATGTCCCCAGGGCGTCTGGGCCTGGTGCTGTGCGCAGTGTGGCCCAGCCTGACGGGGCCGACTGGCCTTGGTGCTCTGCCTCCCACATCGCGCTGCTCCTGGGGAACTCCCAGCCAGGAGCTTCTGGGGTGGGCGGTTTGAAGGGGTGGCTTCCAGGGGCCCTGCAGCCCGACGCTTGCTTTGTGGGATGGGGCGTGTGCCGTCGGGCCCCGAGCCTGGGCAGCCCCCGCGGGCCAGGCCGGCCCGTCTGCCCACCAGCAGTGCTTCCGGAGCGGGAAGGTCATCCTCGGCTTGACGGGCCTTGGCGGGAGCTGAGCCTCCCCGGCTGGTTCTGGATTTGGGTGGTTCCTGGAGGCACCTGCCTGGCTGGTAACACGACCCGTCCTTCCTAGGGAGCTGGGTGACCGCACCAGCGTTGCCTCCCCGGGGTGGGGAGTGGACGTGTGGGCACCGCTCCCTCCAGTCCTGGGCTGAGGCTGAGACCGCGGGTTGCCCCGGGGGACTCAGGAACTAGTTGGTGAGACCTCTGCTCAGGACGTGTTGCCAGTGAGGCTGGACAGTGACCTTCCTCGTGGAGGAGGTGTAGACACACTGTGGCCCTGGGTGGGGGCACCAGGCCCCGGTGGGAGAAGGGGCCTCCGAAGGCCAGGGGATGCCTTGGCCGAGCTCCGGCCCGGACGGCCGCGTGTCAGTGAGAAGGCCCCCTCCCAGGCCTGTCCCCTCTGTCTGTGCTCTCCCTGGCGCACCTTCCACTTTGCAGGAGCTCAGTGGGGGCTTGCAGCGCACGAGTCCTGGAGGAAAGGGGGCACCAGGCTCCTCTCCGGTCCTGGGGCCTCTGTCCTCAGAGGGGTGAGGGGCTGGCAGTGTTGCCGTCCCCTGGGCTTGTCCTGGAGTGTTGTTCAGGGTGGCACTGTGGATGTCTGCCTGGCCTCGGGGCTTGGTCTCCGGTGTCAGCCTCGCCCCAGGGAACACGACCCGACCCGGAGGCTGGAAAGCCCTCTGGGAGCTCACTGCTGGCAGGCCCTGCCTGTGGCCGGGCTACAGGAATGTCGCGGGAGGGTGCTGCCTGGAGGGGGAGAGCGGAGAGGGGTGGGGGGGAAGCGTTCCTGCCTCTAGGGCAGCCGGCGGGGAGGGGTGCGCTCTGTGTCCCGGCTGGGCTTGGTGTGCTGGTGGCTTAATCTGCAAGGGCTCAGCTGTCTTATCTGGATCAGTGATTGTGATAGTTTTCGGTTTATAGAGCAGGTTCCTCCGCACCACCACCACCACCGCCCCCCCCCCACCCCCGCCCCCACGGCCAGTGCTCCTGACATTTTAATCTGGATCGTTCCCTGGGGGGAGGGGCAGCCTGTGCTCTGCAGGGGGTCAGCAGCAGCCCTGACCTCGCACCCACTGGATGCCAGTAGCGTCCATCCCCGAGCTGTGACAATTAAAGCATCTCCAAACATTGCCCCCTGTCCCTGGGGGGCCAGAGTGCCGGGTTCAGAACCCCTGCTTGCAGAGGAAGTGTCGGAGGCTCGGAAAGGTCAGCGCACGGCAGGCCTGGAGACACCGGGCAGGTGGACGCCGCGTGCAGCCCTGCTGCGTGCACGGTGCCGTCGTGGCGGGAGGGTGGTGGTCTGCTTGAAGGGTGGGCCCAGTCCGCAGTCGGCTGAGCCAGCGGGCCCGGGACAGGCCCTCGGTGCTGATATAGAGCAGAGCTGGGAGGGGACGGTGCTGCCCCGGGACTCTCAGCCCCACGGGGACAGCTGGCCACGGGCTGCGCGCTCTCAGCGTGGTGTCCCGCTCGGGATTTAGGGACATACATCCAAGCCAGACCCCGGGACATCCTGAGACGACACTACGGTCCTCGGCCGCTTGGGGTGGGGTCGGCATCCACGCTGAGGCCCACGAGCCACCCCAGCCCTGGAAAGGGCTCGGTCTTCAGCCCCTGCCCGCCCTCTAGGTGCCCCGCGTGTGCCTTGGGCCTGGGCCTGAGCCCGGGCCTCCCTGCAGCCCCCAGCCCCATCCCTCTTTGGTGTTCTGGGTCTGCAGTGCTGTGTGATTTGGGTCCCAACTCAGCTGAGGCCTCGCCCCACAGCCACTCCTCTGGGGGACTGGCCTGTGCCCCAGGAGTGCCCAGCGGGCAAGTGAGGCCTGGTGGACCCACCCTGCCACCCAGTCCCTCCTGCCCCGGCTGTACCCTTTGCACTTGACCAGCCCAGACGTTGTGGCCCACCTGTGCCCTCTGCAGCCAGCCTCCCAGCCTCCCAGAGGGGCTGAGGGCCCCTGCTGGTTGCTCTGGGCAGGTCGGGGTGATAGTGCCAGGCCCCTGCTGCCTCCACCCGGTCCCTGCACTACTCGTGCACCCCGAGGGCCCACCGCACACCCTCCCAGGGCCGGTACTGAGCGGAGCCTGGTGTAGCCAGGGGTCTTCCCGGGCCGCGGGACCCTGTGCACGCTGCAGGGGGCCGGGTGGGGCTGGAGCCTGAGGGAGGGGCTCTCAGAGGCGGCAGGAGGCGAGAGGGTCCCAGCTGTGGCCGGAGAGCTGGGCAGGGCTGCTCGGCTGGCCCGGGGTCGTGGGCAGTGAGTTTGCCCCCCGCCGCGGCTCCTGGGGTGAGGCTGAGCTGTGGACGCCCTCGGGTCTGGTGGGAGGCGGGTGCTGACTGCGTTTGCCCCGTCCCCTCGTCCCTGGATGGGTGCGGGCGGGACACAGTCCCCTGGCCTGGCCCGGCTCCCGCAGGGGAGGTGATGTGGCCAGGGGGTCAGCCGAGGAGCCCCAGAGGAGGGCAGACACCACGTCAGGAAGTGGCCCTCGCAGAGGCCGTTGAGATGACATCAGGGTGCAGTGGTGGGCGGGGAGGCCGGCCTCAGAGCCCGAGACAGGCCCGCTCCTGCCGGCCTCGTCCCGGGTTGCGTGCCACGGGCCCCTTCTCAGAACAGCTGTATTGAGATATAATTGACATCCGATCAACTGCTTTGAAGTGCACAGCTGGAGCAATCTCGACATGTGCAGGTGCCCGTGAAACCACTGTCAGCAGTGTGGGCACATCCATCACCCCCCAGAATGTCCTCATGTCCCTTTGTGATTCCTCCTTCCTCCCCGCCACCAGGCCACCACCGATCTGCCTCCGGTCTCGGCAGGTCGGTTTGCAGTTGGTGGGAGTTGCTGAGAGTGGGGTCCAGCAGCCAGCGCTCTGCCCGACTGCTTCGCTCAGCATCCTCTGAGCTCCATCCCGATTGCCGCGTGTCAGCGTCTCACCCCTTAACGGCGGGAGAGCATCCCACCCGACGGCCGGGCCCGTTGGTTCACCCACCTGCCTGGCAGTGGACATCTGGGTTGTTTCCAGATTTGGGCTGTTACAAATGAAGCTGCTGTTTTTTGTTTTTCTTATTTATTTACCTTTTACTTTACTTTGAAACTCTCTGCGGCCCCTTTTTCTACTGGTCAGTTTCTCCACTGTGTAAGTATAAATATTCCCCTTCTTTCAAGCTCTTACGTGGTTCGCTCTTCACCACTCCCCACCCCCATGCCCTTCTTTTTACTTGTTTATTGTTTATGTATCTTTGGCTGTGTTGCGTCTTCAGAAGTTGCTTTTTGAAAGATGCGAAAGGTTGGGTTGTTTGTTTTCTGACTGGTGAATTTCGGGAGTTCTTTGTGATATTCCGGACCCGAGTCCTTCATCACCCGCGTGCTCTGCAGAGATTCGCCCTGGCTTGTGGTGTCTTTCAGAGGAAAAGCTTGTAGTTACGCGGGAGTATACGATACGCCCGTTTGTCCTTCTGTGGACCGTCGTTTCGGTGCTTTGTCTGAGAAATCTCTGCCTAACCTGAGGCCCAAAGATCTTCTGTGTTTTCTTCTAGAAGTTGTGTAGTTGTCGGCTTTACGTTCAGGCCTGCGTCCGTTTTGAGTTCATTTCTGCGTCAGGCCTCAGCTGTGACGGAGGCTTTCTCCTGCACGTGGGCTCCCAGCCGTCCGGGCGCCGTGTGAAGGGCCCTCCCTCTGCTCCCCGCCATGCCCACCCCCGGGCGTCCTCGGCCCTGGTCCCTGACGCCGGAGACTCTATAATATTCAGGAAGCTTGGCTTGCACCTGTCCACCTGCCAGACCCCAAAGGCAGGTACCGCAACCCCCATCTCGCTCCACACTCGGGAGTTCTGGGACTTGGAGGGCCCGGTGGCCCTGATGGTCCCGGATCCGGGTTCTGAGCACGGCAGCGCATCTCAGCCTCGTGTGGGTGTGTGTATATGTGCGTGGGTAGGTAGACACGTGTGTGCATGTGTGTGGATGTGGACACACGTGTATTTACACGTGTGTGGGTGTGCATACAGTGTGGGAGCGTAGGCAGGGGCGGTGCGTCCTTTGCTGGCATGGGAGAGCGGGAAGAGACGGGAGCGCGCCTGAGGCCAGCCTGTGCATCTCGGGGTGAGGGGCCTGCACACAGAGGGCAGGTGACGGCTAGGGCCTGGGGCCTGGGGTAGAGCAGCTGGGGGAGGGAGTCGTGCTGAGAGCTTCTGGGGCCCCTGCGACGTGAGCATGAGGGCGGGGGGTGGGACCAGCGTGAGGGCCACTGGTTGCCGACTTGGGCTCCTGCCTGCCAGGCGAACTTGCCCCCTTCCTGCCCGGGGTGCAGGGGGCTGTCCCTGCCCCCTAGTTTGAGGAGTGGACGCGGTAGCACTGCGAGCGTGCCTGGGTTCCGTGCCGTCCGCAGGGGCGTTGGGAGGGCACCCTGGCTTTCCTGGTGGTGGTCGGGGGGCTCACAGCTCTGGCCCAAGACTGGACCTCAGGGCCCTTTATACTACGGGTCCCGGATGGGTATGAAGAGAGAGGCTTTCGGTGAGGGGGCGGGCTGCGGAGGGGCCGACGCCGAAGGCATCCGTGTCATTTGGGGGAGGAGCTTGCTGCGCCCCCCTCCAATGTTGGCCCGTGGGTGGGGAGCACCTTCCAGGCAGAGTGGGGCACAGGGTCCCTCCCACCCCAGGCCCCCACCTCCCACTTTGCCCCCCAGGAGGCTCCTAGCCCCAGGATTGACTCACTGTGAGATCAGACCTCCACGGAAGGTTCTGCTGGCAGCTGAGGAGTGGCTGGCCTAGGGCGGGAGGGCAGGGGACGCGCTGGGGCCTGGCCAGGATCTGTTATCCTTTATGCCCTTTGTTTGCTGCTCCCGTATCTGTCCAACAACAAACCCACAGACTTGGAGGATAAGAGTGGCCGGGGGCTTTGGTTGGCTTGGGAGCCCGGGGAGGGCATCAGGGACTCAGAGAGGGTTCCCACTCTAGGGCTGCAGTAGCCGGGGCCGGGGTGGCAGGCGGTGTATGCTGTGGTTCCTGCCCGGCTGGGAAAGCTGCTCTTGGAGATGCCGGGTCGGGGGTGAGAGGGTGCAGGCCCTTCCCTGGGGCCCCGGGTTGGGGAAGGGGTCTGTGCTGGGAGGGCGGGGCCGGCGTCTGTCGGGGTCCGTCATTGTGTCCCCAGCCGTGGCACAGTGCGTGGGGTGGGACGGACGGTCGGTGGTGACTTGTGGTCAGAATGAGCACGTGTGAGTGACCTGGTGTCGCTGTGCTGGCCGAGGGCTTGTCCCCACCATGGTCCAGAGCCTGGCGCTGCCTCCTTGAGCGGGGAGGGGGGCAGGGGAAGCCCCCTACTCTACACTGGGCGAGCTGGGCTCAAGTGGGCAGGGGACAGAAAGCGGCCAGCAGGTGCTCAGGGCCGCCTGAGGCCCCCTGTCCGCCCAGTAGTGGTCGTGTGTGTTGTGCCTGCAGGGAGGGGCGGGGAGCCTCCCTGCAGTCGGAAACGTTTATGATTCTGCGCATCAGCTGTGGCCCGTTTGCCGCCCTGACCAAAGGCCCGGTGTCGGGACGTTCCACGTGAGCTGGAGCTCCCGGGACAGAGAGACTCAGTGCGGGGGCCACCTGCTGCTTCTCGGGCCTTCGCGGGCGCCTCGCGCAGCGCGTGGGGTTCGGGTTAAGTGCGAGGTGGGGGGCGTTCGGGGCTGGGATGGATTGTTCTAGGGCAAGATGGCGGTGGCCAGCCTCACAGGGGGTGGGCCCTGGACACGTGCCGGCCGCGCATCTGGGCGCTTGATGTGGCTTCTCCTGGTGGAACCTCTCCACAGCCCGGCGTTCACCTTCTTTACAGACGGGGAAATCGAGGCACGGGATTCCTCGCAGGTGCGGGGCAGAGCCAGATGGAACCCAGGGGCTCGACTTCAGGGAGCCCTCTGTGTGTGTGTGTGTGTGTGTGTGTGTGTGTGTGTGTGTGTGTGTGTGTGTGTGTGCATCTAAATATGCGCTTTGTTTTGAGGTAAAATGCGCATAACTAAAATTTATCATTTTAACCATTTCGAAGGGTGCCAGTTCTGTGGTATTTGGTACATTCGCAGTGTTGTACAACCATTGCCTCTTCCTGATTCCTGAATGCTTTTATCACCCGGCTAGGAAGCCCCTTACCCACGGCCAGGGCCTCCCACCCCTCGCCCAGCCTCGGGCAGTCACGCTCTGCCCTCCATCTGTGGATTTACCTGCTCTGGGTGTTTGGTATAAATGGAATCCTATAATGTGTGGCCCTTAATGGCTGACTTTTACTGTAATGTTTCAGGCTTGCTCCATGTTGTGCCCTGTGTTAGAAGGTCATTGCTTTTTTTTTTTTCAATTGGGGTATAATTGCTTTACAATGTTGTGTTAGCTTCTGCTGTACAGCAAAGTGAATCAACTCTATGTATACATATATCCCCTACCTCTTGGACCTCCCCGCCACCACACCCCCCCATCCCGCCCATCTAGGTCATCACAGAGCACTGTGCTGTATCGCAGGTTCCCACTAGCTGTCTGTTTTATACTTGGCAGTGTATATATGTCAATCCCAATCTCCCAATTCATCCCATCCCCCTTCCCCCCACTGCATCCACACGTCTGTTTCCTACGTCTGTGTCTCTATTCCTGCCCTGCATATAGGTTCATCTGTACCATTTTTCTAGATTCCACGTACATGCCTTAATGTACAGTATTTGTTTTTCTCTTTCTGACTTACTTCACTCTGTATGACAAAATGTCATTGCTTTTTAAGCTGAATAATGTTGCATTGTGTGGATGGACCACATTTTGTTTATCCATTCATCCTTCAATGGATACTTGGGTTGTTTCCACCTTTGGGCTATTGTGAGTAGTGCTGCTATGAATGTGTGTGTACAAGTGTTTGTTTGAACACCTGTTTTTGATTCTTTGGAGTCTACACCCAGGAGTGGGTTGGCCGGGTCACGTGACCACTGGTTGGCCCTGCTCGCGGGCCCCTTGCCTGCAGCAGTGGCCTGGCGGGGGCCTTGGAACAGTGCTTTCACCTGGGGGCCGTCCACAGCGGATCGTGGTTTCTGGTCTCGCCAGCTCTCCATCCTGCCTGTCCCCCCGACCCTCCACGCTCTGGCCCTGGATGAAGTTGCTTCTGTTCCCCACTCCCCACCCACTTCAACCCCATCACACTGGGTGCCCAGGCCCTCCTGGGGCCAAGTTCCTCCCTCCACCTGGAGTGCTCCCCTCTTCTGTCAGGTGAAACCCTGCTCCTGTGCCTCTGTTTTAAATGGCAGTGGAGTCTCAGCCCCCACTTTCTACCTGTGGTGAGAAAGAGCCACACTGATGGGAGCCCCCAGGGCAGCATCAGGGACAGGATGTGCCCCGGAGCTGGACCCTGGGGAAGAGCTGTTCTCCTGAAGGGTGGTGGGAGGCCCTCCTCCATCTCCCCTCCCCCTCCCCTCCCCTTTCCCTCCTCTCCCTCCTCCTCTATCCCCTCCCCCTCCCCTCCCTTTCCCTCCTCTCCCCCATCGCTCTCTCCCCTCCCCTCCCCTTCCTTCCTCTCCCCCTCCTCTCTCCCCTCCCCTCCCCCTTCCCTCCTCTCTCCCCTCCCCTCCCTTTCCCTCCTCTCTCCCCTCCCCCTCCCCCCTCTCTCCCCTCCTCCTCCCCTCCCCTTCCCTCCTCTCCCCCTCCTCTCTCCCCTCCCCCCCTTTCCCTCCTCTCCCCCCTCGTCCTCTTCCCCTCCCTCTCTGCCTCCCCTCCCTCCCCCCTCCTTCCCATTTCCCCCCTCCCCTCTCCCTCCCCCTTCTCCCCAGGAACCTGGGACCCACATTGAGATGGGGCAGCAGCCATCCCACTGCTGAGCCCTCTACCTCTCACTGCGATGGCCCAGCCTTCCATGTCCCTTCTCTTTCTTGCCACCAAACTTCAGAAATCCCTCACCCACCGTGCTGCATCCTTCCTTCCCTCTCCGCCCAGCAGGGCTGGGTGCTCCTTGGGGCACCCCTCCTTCCTGGCTCAGCCCCTGCTTTCTGTCAGCTCCTTCTCAGCATCATCGCACATGCTTCCCGTTGCCTTCCAGTCAACAAACCTGAAACCAGTCCGCCCCTCAATTCTGTACCCCACCCTACCTTAGGCTGGCTTCTCCCTCCCACCCCGGAGGGCCAGACTTTTCCATGCATGTAAACAGTGGTGAGAGCCCCCTTACTAAGAGCCTCTGTCTTAGAACTGATTAACAAACAAACAAACTCAAATGTATGTTGCCTATGAAAATCACAAAATCAGGTATAGCACCATCAAAATAAAAGAATGGCTGAAAATTTTCCAGCATGCACACCTAGAGAGAGCAGAGGTTGCATCCTTAATCTCAGGTAAAGAATTAGGGCAGAGAGGGTCATTTTATTTTTCTAACTTAATTCGTTTTATGTTTTGGCTGCTCCTCTTTTGGAATCTTAGTTCCCCGATCAGGGACTAAACCCGCGCCCTCCGCGGTGAAAGCGTGAAGTCCTAACCGCTGGACCGCCAGGGAATTCCCCAAAGAGGGTAATTTTAAATTGCTAAAGATACAGTCAGCGCTGAATCAGTAACGTTCATGAAAGGCAATAAAATCAAAGCTGTTTACGATGCAAAGAGAAAAAATAACCAGAAACTTGAATCACTTCATCCAGTCCTTGACAGACTGGAAAAAATCATCTGAATTGTTAATATAGTTAAATTGACAGACATACCAAACCCTGCACCCTGTAAGCGAAAGATACCTCTTTTACAATATCCCTGAACAGTCACAACAGGTGATTTTACGCTAGACTGCAAAAGTCTCGGTACAATCTAAAATCAATAAACTATACTGGATTCCCTTGATTTCAATATAAATTTAAAGCTAACTACAAGTTTAATTAATAATAGGTTTTAGGGCTTCCCTGGTGGCCCAGTGGTTGAGAGTCCGCCTGCCGATGCGGGGGACACGGGTTCGTGCCCCGGTCCGGGAAGATCTCACGTGCCGCGGAGCGGCTGGGCCCGTGAGCCATGGCCGCTGAGCCCGCGCGTCCGGAGCCTGTGCTCCGCCACGGGAGAGGCCACAACGGTGAGAGGCCCACGTACTGCAAACAAAAACAAAAACAAAAACAAAACAAAACAAACAAAAAATAATAGGTTTAAAAAACATCTCCTTAGAAATGAAAACAGCAGCAACACTATCACTACATGAGATATTAAAATTAAAGCAATGTGTACATGTCTGTACTGTGAGGTAAATTCGTAGCTACAGGTACTTTCATTGTAGAAAGAGAATAAATAAGTAAACTAAGCATATAAGTTAAGAAGCTCCCAATGAGAAAAGCAGAAATGAGGAAATAAGAGATAAGAATAGAAAACAACATATTAAGCAGCAAAAAAATTGGATTGCCAGTCCTATTCAGGAACTGATTCTTGGTTCTTGAAGAATAAAAAATGGCACACCTTGCCTAATTCCAGTCAAGGGAGAACAGCAAGTATATAATTTTAAGTGAGACGTGAGAAGGCTCTCTGGTAACCGATTTAGAAAACATTTTAAGTTTGACAGTGACTTGTAAAATTCTAAAAAATTTGAAAAACTTTGTGATATGGTTGCCTATTTGGGAAAAGATATTAAAGTCGTGCTAGTGAGAAGTAGAACATCTCAGTAAGTACGGGGTAAGTTTGAAAATTCATGGAAGCGGGTGCCACTCGCTCTGAACGCATCAGAAGGTTGAGGTGAATGGAGGGAAGGTGTGTGATCAGGACACCGGGGTGTCTAGGTGCTGCCTCGGGGGGTGTTCACCGCACAGTGTTTTCATTCTGTATGTTTGAAGTTCTCCAGATATGGGATCAGGAATAATGAGAGAGAAAATGCTTTTTGAAAAATGACTGATGAGTTTCCTCCTGGAGGGCCTCCAGCCAGATGGCCCCCACCCCCACGGGTCCGTCGAGGGAGCTTGTGTGTGGCCGCAGAGAGCGCCCACCCTCGTGAGCTGCTCGTTGGGGCAGCTGCCTGCTTCCGCCTGTAAGCGTAGTGCCGTCGCGAAAGTGCGGGCCAGCCCTGTGCACCAGTGGCAGTAGGAAGCCGGAAACAGCACATGGAGCTAAAGCCAAGAGCACGTTAGAAAAATGACCACACATACAAAATGGGGGAAATGGATCTGACTCGTCAAATAAGAGCATCCATTCTGACCCACCTGTGTGTGGATGTGCGTAAATAAGGGGGGGACGGGAAGGTGTCCCGAGGGTGGACGCTGACCAGGCAGGTGGGAGAGTGGTGTGAGGCGTGGTCACCGCAGGTGCAGGCGAGGGACAGCGTCTCTCAGCACCCTCTGCGAGACGTGCGTGCGGTGCTGATGCGCTACTGGGGAAGATGTAACTTCCCAGGGACAGAGCCTATGGTCCCCATCGTCCCCAGTGGGCAAAGCCAACATCCCCAGGAAGGGAACAGACCCACACGAGACGCCCGGAACGGATGTCCTCCGTTAGCTGTATCCTCGCCAAAGACACAACCTGCATCTAATCGTGAAGAGACACCAGATAAAGCCAAGTTGAAGGACACGCTCCAAAGCAGTTGGCCCGAACTCTTAAAAAATGTCAAGGTTAAAAAAATGCAAAGAAAGACTAAAGAACTGTTCTGACGGAAGGAGGACAAAGAAATATGGTCTCTCATTAGCATCTGTGACTCAGGAGGGAATCCTGCGGGGACAGGGTGGGCAAGTGGGAGTTGGAACAGCCCCGGATTTAGGTGACGGTGTCACGTTTCCCGGGTTTGACAACCGTGCTGTGGTTATGGAAGAGAAAGTCCTCGCTCCCGAGAAATACACACGGCAGTTATTTAGTGGAAAACAGGCACGATGTCTCCAACCTACTCTCAGATGGCCCAGGAAACTCTAGGGGGCAGGGGAGACGGCCGGGGGGGATAAGGACTACAACACAGGAAGTGGCCGACTGACTGGCTGGGGACTCGGAACCAAGGGTGCTCGGGAGGACCTTGTGCTAGTCTTGCAACTGTTCCCGAGCTCGAGATGAAAGAAGATAAGGAAGAATGTACCCCACAATGACCACAGCCACTCTGGGTTTCTCTCCCGGCCGCGCAAGTGGGTGGCTGGCTCTTCTGAAATGTACCGATAGAGTCTGTATTGCATCATGGATTCTAATCAGAAGCACATGATTGTTTCACTCGCGGCTGGAAAAGGGCTTCTGATTATCTCCTCGCCAAACATCAGAACATGTTTTTACAAGATTAGTTTTTCTGATTATAAAACTCTGAAACGTGGAGCGTAGACCATTTGGAAATTTTTAAAGAAGAAAGTTAAAATACTCATTGCACCACAACCCAGACGTGCCACTGCTGATTCCTTTCTAGCCTTTTGTCAGGGGTGTGTGTGTGTGTGTGGTGTGTGTGTGTGTGTGTGTATGTGTGTGAACACACTCTGTGGTGAGCCCTGGGTCCACGGCTAGACGGCAGCCCGTGGGCACTGCGGCGGTTAGCTTCACCTATTTGTACCTCGGTTTCCTCACCTGAGAAGTGCGGACGACCAGAGCCCCTGCCTTGTATGGCTTTGGAGGATTGAATGAGCCCGGTGGAGCACACCTAAGGCAGCGCAACTCGGTGGGAGCACCCACTACTCCATGTGTACTTGCAAGTGTATGTTTGTGTTAATATTCGGCAAAATTGAGATGATGCTAAAGCATTAATTCGTACCTTTTTCTCATCTGACGTGTGACGCGTGTTCATTCTCCTCCCACACCAGGATCTGTCACGTCAGCCTGGTGTTTCCACTGCGTTACTGTACACCATGCGTTTAACTGTCTCTCTGCTGCTGACATCTGTCTCATTTCCTATTTTATTCTTACTTATAAATAATGTTGTGATGCAAGTCCTTGCACATTCATTTTTTCCCAGATCCCAGATTATTTCCTTGGGTCACCATTTGCAGGAGGAGACCGATAGGATCAGAGGGTTCCCACATTTTTATGTCTCTGACACCTTCAGCCAGACTGCCTTCCAGGAAGGTTTTCCTCATTTAACCTCCCACTGAAATGCTGGACACGACTTGTTATGTTACACCCTCTCCAAAGCTGGGTATAATCATAAAAACACTTTGCCATTTTGATGAGGCAAAAATAGCATCTCGTTTGTAGTGAGGGGGAATGCTTTCGCGTTCGTCGGCCTCTTTGTATTTCAGCCATACGCTCACTCAGCTGCCCGCTGTACACCTGGGATGCAGGAGGTTGTCCTCTGGGTTCCTGGGAGACCATAAATTAAAGGGATGGGAGCTCTGTCCTCTAGGAGATTACATTTGAGAGAGTGAACAAACCTCTAGAGTGTCAGATGGCGGTAAGAGCCAGAAAAGCATGAAGCAGGGAAGGGGGCAGAGACAGTGATGGGGTGCCCTTTAGTGGGGGGGGGGATGTTTGAGCAGAAATGTGAAGGATGTGGGCTGTGCCCACTTATGCAGGAAGAGCATCTGGCCGGAGCAGGTGGCACGTGCAGAGACCCTGCGGTAGGGCTGTGCTTGGCCCGTGTGAGGGTGATGGGCGGGTGGAGTAGAGCATGGGGGTGATGGGGGTTGAGGATGAGGGCGGAAGGTGGCCCGGTCACAGGGGTGGACCTCTGAGAGTGATGGGGGCTTGAGGGAAGGGCAGTGAGATCTGTCCTCTCTTAACTTATGTACTTTTTTTTTTCTTTTTCTTTTGAAACTGATGTCCCCAAACAGTCCAGAAAGCTCTGGACCCCTCACCCGGCTTCCCTTTCACAGTAACATCTTTATAGCCAGAGGCATTTATCAAAACCAGGAGGTTGACGTTTTTACCCCCTAAACCACATACCTTATTTGAATCCCACTGGTTTTGCCACTGATGTCCTTCCTCCGTCCCGGGACCCCCACCCTGCATCCACTTGTCCCCGTTGTCTCCTCCTGCCCTGGCAGCCCCTCGGCGTCGCCCTGGCAGCCCCTCGGCGTCTCCCTGACTTTCACGACCTGGACCTTTAGGACGAGTGCTGGTCAGCTGTTGTGTGCAATGCCCCTTGATTTTGGTTCTCCTGCTGTGTCTCACGATTAGATCAAGGTTATGCCTTTTTGACAAGAATACCCGGGAACCATGCTGGGTCCTGGGAAGTGCCTCCTATCAGGGTGCAGGGCGTCTTATTTCTGGTGATTTTGACCGTGATCCCTTGGGCAGAGGCATGTCTTTCAGGGCTTATCTGCTGCAAGTGAACCGTTTCCCCCTTTGTCATTAGTAAGTATCTGGAGGGAGATACTTTGACACAGTGCACATACCTTGTCCTCCTAAAGTGTTGCCTGCTGGCTTTAGCGTCCATTGCTGGTGGTCGTCCAGTGGGGATTTTCTCTTCCTGCGTTCTGTCTCCATTTATTAGCTGGAATTTCCTTAGGAGGAGCTGTCCCTTTTCCTCCATTGATCTATTCAATGATGTATTTACATCAGTGTGGTCCTGTGGACATTGATTTTACTTACGGGCTGTGACCCAGTCCTTTCATTATGGAATTTATGGCTCCAGGTGTCCTGACTTTGGTCTCGGGGGTCATTCAGGTCGGCGTCTGTGCCCTTCCAGCCTTCCTCCACTTCCTTCGAGCACTGCATCCCTTCCCGGCTGCCCGAGGTGCTCCAGACTTGGCTCGCATTTTCGTTCCCCGGCTCTGGAATCAGTCTCTTCCCCCAGCAAGCCCTGGGTCCTTTTATTGGCAAGTGGTATTTAGAAACCAGACCCTCAGTGCTGCCTGTTCTCCTGCCAGCCGTGTGGGCACCTCAGCTGCCGGATAGAGGGAACACGTGTGTGAGCACCAGCCCTTACGGACACACGCGTCCATCATCATTTCTCTACCTGGCCACCTGTGTGTATGGACTTTAATACAAACACGGGTTCACCCTGACGTCTCCAGTTTTGGTGCAGCCCCACAGGGCCCCGTCTAGCCTCTCACCATCTTTACTGCAACGTCTTTCTTGACGGTGGACAGCCTGCCCTCGCTGTTTACTTGTCTGTTCGGCCCTAGTGTGTACGTGGAGTGGCCGCACGTACATACCGTGTGTACCGATGGAGACTTGGCATCACACATCCGGGAGAAATAGACTCGCCCGTGGAGCGCAGCGTGTGCGCAGTGTTCTTTTGTCTTTGATGCACGGGATTCTGTCCCGTTGCTGTAGCCCACGGTTACTCGGGACACTTCCTTTCTTCCCTGGCCACGTGGTCCTGTCGTCCACGTAGTACAGTGAAATTCATTTATTAGGGTGACATTCCATTCTGAGTCCCCCCGCATCCCGATCAGTTTTATTGCCTGTGTACTCGGGGGACACAGGGAGGGGATGTGAAACACTGCGGTGGCTGGAAGCGTCAGAGCAGTAGGACGCGGTGTCCTCAGAGGAGGACAGCTCCCCCGTAGCACCCCTGCAGGCCCGCCGCCCTCCCCCTCCTGCCTCTCGTTTCCCACCCACCCCTGTAGATAATCCATCTCTTTAGTCCCTGGTTCATCCTTCTTGTGGGTTCTCTTGCAAGTACACGTGTATTTTCTTGTATCACTTTCCTTTTTAACATGAAGGGACGTGTACTATAAACACTCCTTTTTGTAAACTTTTTAATTTTGGTAAATTAAATTAGTGGAAATGTATATAATTTACAGTGATAATGGTAAAACACATGTAACGCAAAATTTACCATCTTAACCGTTTTTAAGCGTACAGCTCAGTGGCATTAAGCACGTTCACATTGTACAACCGTCACCACCATCCATCTCCAGAACTACTTCTTCCCAAACTGACACTCTGTCCCCATTAAATACCCCCTCCCTCCCCCAGCCCCTGGCCCCCACCATCCTACTTTCTGTCCCTAGGAACCTCCTGTGAGTGGAATCCTGTAGGATTTGTCCTGTTGCGTCTGGCCTGTTTCACTCAGTGTACTGTCCTCGCGGTTCATTCGTGTTGTAGCGTGTATCAGAACCTCCTTCCTTTTCAAGGATGGGCAATATTCCATTCTATGGATGGACCACACTTTGTTTATGCCTTCATCCATCAGTGGACACTTGGGTTGCCATCACCTTTGTGGAATAATGCTGCTACTAACATGAATGTATAAATATCTCTTCAAGTCCCTGCTTTCAATTCTTTTGGACGTAGAGCCAGAAGTAGAATGGCTGGATCACGTGGCGATTTTATTTTTACTTTCTTTGAGGGCTTGCCATACTGTTTTCCACGGTTACTGCTCCATTTTACACTCCCACCAACAGAGCACAAGGGTTCCAATTTCTCCACATCCTCATTAACGCTTGTAATTTTCTGCTGTTTTTTGGATGGTAGCCATCTTAATGGGTGTGAAGTGGTATCTCATTGTGCTGGGTTTTTTTGTTGTTGTTGCGGTACGCGGGCCTCTCACTGTCGCGGCCTTTCCCGTTGCGGAGCACAGGCTCCGGACGCGCAGGCTCAGCGGCCACGGCTCACGGGCCCAGCCGCTCTGCGGCACGTGGGATCCTCCCGGACCGGGGCACGAACCCGCGTCCCCTGCATCGGCAGGCGGACCCTCAACCACTGCGCCACCAGGGAAGCCCTCACTGTGGTTTTAATTGCATTTCCCTAAAGGTTAGTGATGTTGAATATCTTTTCATGTGCTTGTTGGCCATTGTATGTCTTCTTTAGAGAAAAGTTTATTCCTTTGCCCACGTTTTTTCCAGCTTTACTGAGGTATAATGGACAAAATAAAATTATAATATGTTTAAAGTGTACAGTGTGATGATTTGATATATTTATACATTGTCAGAGGATTCCCTCCATGGATTTAATTAACGCATCCATCACCTCACATGTTTACTTTTGTTTTTTTTTGGGTGGGAACATTTATGTTCTACTCTGTTAGCAAATTTCAATTATACAATACAGTGCTCTCAGCTATAATCACTGTTATACTTTAGCTCCTCCGACCTTATTCATTTGATAACTGAAAGTTTGTACCCTTTTACCAACCTCTCCCTATTGCCTTACTCTCAGCCCCCGGCAACAACTTTTCTACCCTCTTGTTTCTGTGATTTCCGCTCCCTCCCTCCCTCCCATCCTTCCCTCTCTCCCTTCCACCCTCCCTTCCCTCCCCTCCTTCCCTCCCTCCCTCCCTCCCTCCCTCCCTCCTTCCCTCCCCTCCTTCCCTCCCTCCCTCCCTCTCCCCTCCCTCCCTTCCCTCCCTTCCTCCCTCCCTCCCTCCTTCCCTCCCCTCCTTCCCTCCCTCCCTCCCTCTCCCCTCCCTCCCTTCCCTCCCTTCCTCCCTCCCTTCCCCTCCTTCCCTCCCTCCCTTCCCCCCTTCCCCTCCTTCCCTCCCATCCTTCCCTCTCCCTCCCTCCCCTCTCCCTCCCTCCCATCCTTCCCTCTCTCCCTTCCACCCTCCCTTTCCTCCCCTCCTTCCCTCCCTCCCTCCCTCTCCCCTCCCTCCCTTCCCTCCCTTCCTCCCTCCCTTCCCTCCCTTCCCTCCCTTCCTCCCTCCCTTCCCCTCCTTCCCTCCCTCCCTCCCTTCCCCCCTTCCCCTCCTTCCCTCCCATCCTTCCCTCTCCCTCCCTCCCCTCTCCCTCCCTCCCATCCTTCCCTCTCTCCCTTCCACCCTCCCTTTCCTCCCCTCCTTCCCTCCCTCCCTCCCTCTCCCCTCCCTCCCTCCCTCCCTCCCTCCCTCCCCCCTCCCTCCCTCCCTCCCTCCCTCCCCTCCCTCCCCTCCCTCCCTCCCTCCCTCCCTCCCCTCCCTCCCCCCTCCCTTCCCTCCCTCCCTCCCCCCTCCCTCCATCCCTCCCTCCCTTCCAGATTCCACATATGAGTTCATACAGTGTTTGTCTTTCTCTGTCTTATTTCACTCACCAGAATGCTCTTCAAGTTCACCGATTGTTGCAAGGGGTAGAATTTCTTTACTTTTTAAGGCTGAATAATATTCCAGTGTGTGTTTGTGTGTGTGTATGTGTGTAAATATACGATGTCACATTTTCTTTCTTTATTCGTCTTTTGAGGGACACTTAGATTGTTCCTATACCTTGGCAATTGTGAAGAATATTGCTGTGAACATACAAATATCTCTTTGAGATAGTGAGTTCATCTCCTTTGGATGTATACCCAGAAGTAGTATTGCTGGGTCATACAGCAGTTCCATCCTTAATTTCTTGATGACCCTCCATACCGTTTTCCCTAGTGGCTGCACCAGTTTACACTCCCATCAGCAGTGGACAAGGGCTCCCTTTCCTCCGAATCCTCACCAACACTTGTCATCTCTTGTCTTTTTGTTGATGGCCGTTCTGACAGGTGTGAGGTGACATCTCATTGTGGTTTGGATTTGCATTTCCTTGATGATTAGTGATGTTTAGCATCTGTTCATATACTTCTTGGCCGTTAGCATGTCTTCTTTGGAAAAATGTCTCTTCAGGTCCTTTGCCAATTTTTTAATTAGGTTATTTTTTGCTGTTGAGTTGTATGAGTTCCTTGTATATTTTCGATATTAACCCCTTATTGGATATGTGATTTGCAAATATTTTCTCTCATTTCCTAGATTGCCTTTTCATTTTGTTGACAGTTTCCTTTGCTATAAAGAAGGTTTTTGTTTGATGTGGTCCGACTTGTTTGTTTTTGTTGCCTTTGCTTTTCTTATCCAATCAAAAAAATTGTTGCCAAGACCAGTGTCAAGGAGTTTGCCTCATATGTTTTCTTTGAGGAATTTTACAGTTTCAGGTCTTAATGTTCAAGTCACCAATCCATTTTGAGTTGATTTTTGCGTATGGTGTCAGATAGTGGTCAAGTTTCATTATTTTGCATGTGGCTGTCCAGCTTTCCAACACCATTTATTGGAGAGACTGTTCTTTTCCAATTATATATTCTTGGCTGCTTTGTAGTGAATTAATTGATCGTATATGCATGGGTTTATATCTGGGCTCTCTATTCTGTTCCATTGGTCTATGTGTCTTTTAATGCCCATACCATACTGTTTTGATTAATGTAGCTTTGTAATATCGTTTGAAATCAGGGAGTGAGACGCCTCCAGCTTTGTTGTTCTTTATCAAGATTGCTTTCGCTCTTTGGGGCCTTTTGTGGTTCCATAACAATTTTAAGATTGTTTGTTCTGTTTCTGGGGAAAATGCCAGTGGAATTTTGGTAGGGACTGCATTGAATCTGTAGATTGCTTTGGTGGTATGGAAATTTTAACAATATTAATTCTTGCAATCCATGAGCATAAAATATCTTTCCATTTATTTGTGTCATCTTTAATTTTTTCCCTCAACATCTTAATAGTTTTCAGTGTACAGATCTTTTATCTCCTTGGTTAAATTTACTCCTAAGTATTTTATTCTTTTGTAAATGGGGTTGTTTTCTTAATTTCTGATAGCTTGTTGTTGGTATACAGTAACACAAATGATTTTTTTAAATTAATTTTATATCTTGCAACTTTACTGAATTTGTTTATTCAACAGTTTTTGGTGGGGTCTTTAGGGTTTTCTGTATATAATATAATGTCATCTGCAAATAGGGACAATTTTACTTCTTTCCAATTTGGATGCCTTTTTTTCCCCTTTTTGTTGCCTAATTGCTCTGGCTAGGACTTCCAGTACTATGTTGAATGGAATTGGCGAGAGTGGGCATCCTTGTCTTGTTCCTGATCTTAGACGAGATGCTTTCAGCTTTGCATCATTGAGTATGATGTTAGCTGTGTGCATGTCACATACGGCCTTTATTATGTTGGGGTATGTTTCCTCTGTAACCAGTTTGTTGAGAGTTTTTATCATGAAAGAATATGAATTTTGTCATGCTCTTTCTCTGCATCTACCAGATGATCATAATATTTATACTTCATGTTCTTAATGTGGTATATCACATTGATTGATTTGTAGATATTGAACCATCCTTGCATCCCTGGAATAAATCCCACTTGATCATGGTGTATGACACCTTGAATGTATTGTTCACTTTTGTTTGTTAGTATCTTGTTGAGGATTTTTGCATCTGTGCTCATCAGGGATTTTGGCCTGTAATTTTCTTTTCTTGTAGTGTCCTTGTCTAGCTTTGGTATCAGGGTAATGATGACTTCTAAAATGAGTTTTTAAGTGTTCTCTCTTCATCCATTTTTTGGAAGAGTTTGAGAAGGATTGTTGCTAATTCTTCTTTGAGTGTTTGGTAGAATTCACCAGTGAAGCCATCTGGTCCTGGACTTTTCTGGGCTGGGAGGTTTTTGATTACTGATTCAATCTCCTTGCTAGTAATTGGTCTGTTCGGATTTTCTGTTTCTTCATGACTCAGTCTTGGCAGGGTGTATGGTTCTAGGAATTTATCCATTTCTTCTAGGCAGTCCAGTTAGTTGGCATATAGTTCATAGTAGGCTCTTATGATCCTTTATATTTCTGTGTTATTCGTTGTAATGTCTTATCTTTCATTTATTATTTTATTTATATGAGTCCTTTCTCCTTTTTTTTTTTTTTTTAAAGGAAACTGTTAGTACAGCCCTCTTTTTAAAAAAATAATTAATTAATTTTTGGTTGCATTGGGTCTTTGTTACGGTGAGTGGGCTTCTCATTGCAGTGGCTTCTCTTGTTGTGGAACGTGGGCTCTAGGCGCACAGGCTTCAGTAGTTGTGGCTTGTGGGCTCTAGAGTGCAGGGTAAGTAGTTGTGGTGCATGGGCTTAGTTGCTCTGAAGCAGGTGGGATCTTCCTGGACCGGGGATTGAACCCATGTTCCCAGCATTGGCGGTTGGATTCTTAACCACTGTGTCACCAGGGAAGTCCCTATTTGAGTCCTTTCTTTTTCTTGGTGAGTCTAGCTAAAAGTGTGTCTATTTCATTTATTCTTTTTTTTTTTTTTTTGTAGTTCTTTGAGGTTACAGTTAGGTTGTTTATCGGAGATTTTTCTTTTTTCTTAATGTAGATGTTTATCACTATCCTTTTTCCCCTTAGAACTGCGTTTGGTATGCTGTGTTACCATTTTCTTTTGTTTCAACATTTTTTAAATTTCTCTTTTTTTTGCGGTACGCGGGCCTCTCACCGTTGTGGCCTCTCCCATTGCGTAGCACAGGCTCCGGACACGCAGGTTCAGTGGCCGTGGCTCACGGGTGCAGCCGCTCCGCGGCACGTGGGATCTTCCTGGACCGGGGCACGAACCCGTGTCCCCTGCATCGGCAGGCGGACTCTCAACCACTGCGCCACCAGGGAAGCCCTAAATTTCTCTTTTGATTTCTTTTTTGACCCAATGATTGTTAAGTAACGTGTTGTTTAATCTCCACATATCTGTGAATTTTCCATTTTTATTCTTCTGATATCCAGTTTCATACCATTATTGTTGGAAAAGATGCTTGATATGATTTCAATCTTCTTAAATTTATTAAGACTAGTTTTGTGACCTATCATGTGATCTATCCTGAAGAATGTCCCATGTGCCCTTAAGAAGAGTGTGTATTCTGCCGCTGTTGGAGGGAATGTTATGTATATGTCTGTCAGGTTCCTCTTGTGTAATGTGTGATTTAATTCCAGTGTTTCCTTACTGGCTTTCTGTCTGGATGATCTAGTCATTATTAAGAGTAAGGTATTGAATTCCTTACTGTTATTGTATTGCTGTCTGTTTCTCCCTTCAGATCTGTTAGTGTTTGCTTAATATATTTAGGTGCTCCTATGTTGGGTGCATAAATATTATATCTTCTTAATGAATTGGCCCTTTAGCATTATATAATGACCTCCTTTGTTTCTAGTTACAGTCTTTGGCTTACAGTCTATTTTGTCTGGTATAAGAATAGCTACCCTTGCTCTCTTTTGGTTTCCACTTGAGTGGAATATCTTTTTCCGTCCCTTCACTTTGAGCCTATCTGTTATCCTTGAAGCTGAAGTGAGGCAGGATATATATGCAGGCAGTCCTCAGAGGTGCTGCAGGCTCAGTTCTAGACCACGACAATAAAGCAAATATCCCCGTAAAGTGAGTAACATGAATTTTTTGGTTTCCCAGTGCATATAAAAATTATGTTTAGGGCTTCCCTGGTGGCGCAGTGGTTGAGAGTCCGCCTGCCGATGCAGGGGGGACATGGGTTCGTGCCCTGGTCCAGGAGGATCTCACATGCCGCGGAGCAGCTGGGCCCGTGAGCCGTGGCCACTGAGCCTGCGTGTCCGGAGCCTGTGCTCCGCAACGGGAGAGGCCACAACGGTGAGAGGCCCGCATACCGCCAAAAAAAAAAAAAAAAAAAATTATGTTTACACTATACTGTAGTCTGTTAAGTGTGCGATAGCATTATGTTTAAAAATATGCATACCTTAAATAAAAAACACTTTATTGCTAAAAAATGCTAACCATCATCTGAACCTTTAGCAAGTCATAATCTTTTTGCTGGGGGAGGGTTTTAAATATTGCAAGAATTACCAAACTGTGACACAAAGTGAGCAAATGCTGTTGAAAAAAATGGCACTTACAGACTCACTTGACACGGGCTTTCCACAATCCTTCAATCTGTTAAAAAACCCATAATATCTGCAAAGCATAAGAAGGTCTGCCTGTAGTTGGGTTTTGCCTGTTTAATTGGGTTTTTGACGATGTTGTTGAGCTGTAGTTCTTTGCATATTCTGGATATATGATTTGCAAATACTCTCTCCCATTCTATGGGTTGTGTTTTCACTTTGTTGGTTGTGTCCTTTGCTGTGTATAAATTTTAATTGTCGTGAAGTCCAAATGATCTGTTTTTTCTTTTGTTCCTGTGCTTTTGGTGTCCTAGCTAAAAAAAAATCATTGCCAAATCCAATGCCATGAAGCTTCCCCCCGTATCTTCTAGGAGTTTTACTTACAGTTTTAGGTCTTACGTATAGGTCTTTAATCCATTGTGAGTTAATTTTTGTATACGGAATAAAGTTAAGGGTCCAACTTCATTTTTTTGCATGTGGAGATCCAGTTTTCCCAGGACCATTTGTTGAGAAGACTATAGGTGCTCTTTCATGATTGCTTTTCTCACCTACCTGCGCATCCTGGAATTCACTCCATATCAGTTCATCAAGAGTTTCCACTTTTTTTCACAGCTGGCTGGTACTTCGCTGTGTGGATGCCCCATCGTTTATTTATGAGCATTTAGATGATTTCCAATATTTTGCAGTTACAAACAGTGTTGCAGTGAATAGCCTTGTATATTTGTGCTTTCGTATTGTCGGAGGTGTGTCCTTAGGGTAGAGTCCTAGAAACGGAAGTGCTGGGTTGAAGGATAAGTGTGTAATTTTGTTAGGCACGACCAAATTACCTTCCAGAAGCCTTTTGCCATGTGCACCCCCAGCAATGTATGAGTGAGCTGCTTCCCTTGCAACTTCTCCAACTGTGTTATCACACTATTTCATTTTGTGCCAGCCTGACGGAATTCCTGTAACTGTGCATTTGGGCATCTTTCACGTGTCTGAAGGTCATGTATACGTGCACGCATACATGTATTTTTCAGTTGTCCATTCGTGTCTTTTCCACGTTATTCTATTGAGTTTCTGTCCCTCGATCCCTCAAACTTTAAGTCATTTATATTCAAGGAATGTTAGTTCTTTGTCTGGGGTTTATGTTGTGAACATTTTCTCTGAGCTGGTCATTTGTCTTTTGACTGTATTTATGGTACTTTTTGTTATGAAAACAATGTCTATGTTGATGTAAATCAAATTTATCAATGTTTTATTCTGTTGCCTCTGGACTGTGAGTCATGATTGAGAACCTTTCCCTACACGGAGGTGAAAGAGGAATCGACCGTGTTCTCTTCTAGAAGTTTGGGGCTCCGATTTTTGCGTCCACGTGGGATCTACCTGTGTGTGTGTGATCTGAGGCCCTCTCTTTCCTGAGGGCTGCCCCGGGCCCCTTCCTTAGAAGTCCAGACTGCTCACCAGCGCCCTCTGACCTCAGAGTGGGATGGGACTGGGGGCAGGGAGGCCGGAGGCTGCTGCTGGGAGGAGCCGTGGGGGGGGGAGGCTTGCCCCAGGGGCGCTGGAGTGAGGGTGAGAAGTGAGGGGGCCTGTGGATGAGAGGGTTTGAGGGTGGAGTGGATGGTGGGTGTGCAGGAACGAAAGAGGGGGCAGGACCCTAAGGCGTTTGCCTCAGCACCCAGGGAACATAGCTTCTGAGATGGGAGGGTGCTGCGGTCGGCGGGGATAAGCAGCCTGGTGTGAGACGCGTCATGTTGCAGGGGTTTGCCCTTGCGAGGCGTCGTGAAGCCAGTGGGAGCTCGGGAGAGCCCGGGCTGGGGTCACAGGTCTGGGGGGTGTCGGTGTATGGGGGAAATGAGAGCAGCTCTCCCAGGAGCCAGTGGGATGGTTAGGGGAAGAGGAGGGGGGCGCCGCAGGGGACAACCCAGTGGGAGGCTGAGGGCGGGTGTCCTGACACCAAGGGGAGGGGGTGCAGGGGGCCAGAGTGAAGTGTCCGTTGGTCCTGAAGGGTCTCAGAACCAGCCTTTGTGGGGGCCTGGAGGCCTGGCTGCACCGCTGGGAGCCACCCTAATGCCGCGTCCTTGCCAGAAGCATCAGGATGGTTGAGGGACCTGACACAAGCGTCCTGGGTGTCAGGTGGGGCTGGTGACACCCACAGGGGTTGGGGGCTCCCCCAGGGCCCGAGGACAAGCCTCGGGAGGCTGGTGGTGGTCTTCGCGGAGCACATGGAAGATATGGGTGACACAGCTCTTCTGTGGGGGGAGCCGGCGACCTTGCGACACAGCCCTTCTGAGCTCTACCCCTGCCCCTGCCACCCCTGGGACCCCCAGGGGACCTTCAGTGACTGCAGTGACCACTGGCTTGTATGATAGAAGCTCCCTGGCCTGAGGGATGGCGGGGAGGGGCTGTCAAGTTAAGATGTTTAAGAAGAAAGGTGTCTTTTCTTTTGGGCTCACACAGGGCTGCACGGCACTAACGCTGTTTAATTCGTGCTTCCTCCACACCAGTGTGCCCATATACCCGGGCATTGTGACAGAGCTGCCCTAGTGGACTTTCAGCTGCAGACTCATACAAACCAAAAAGGCAAAAAAGCTCCAGCCGGGACGAGGTCTGTAGAGGGAGGTGCGCAACACCGGGAAAGCGTGTGTGGTGTGTGTAGGGGGGCTTGACCGAGCAATCCAGGAAGGCTTCCTGGAGGAGGTGCTGCTCATGGTGAACTAGAAGTTTCCAAATCACTGTAACACCTGCCGCACACTGGGGAAGGGCTGTGTTTGTATGACAAGTGAAGTGGACAGCGCAGATTGGGAGGCAAAGCATCTATCTAAAGGTTTTTATCTGCTATTTCATGAGACAGAGAATTTCAGTTCGTAATATCATATGGTACTATTTCATGAGGGGGTGGCTTCAGGCTTTGGGGGAAGGCTGGTGGGATCCCAGAGCCTTTTCCCTTGGTGTCAGTCATCGCTTCCCCCCTCCATCTCCAAGTTCTGCATCTCTGCTCCCAGGACCCCCTTGCCTGGCGAACACTGTCCCCTGCCCAGGACCTGCAGGGCCTCTTTGCTGTCATGAATGACCGGCTTCCAGAAGGCTGGTCCATGCTGCGTAGGGGGGGCACTCAGTGTCCTGGGGAGGGGTCTCAGTCACAGGCGGGGTGGGGGGCAGGCAGGGTCGGCTGGGGGGTGGGGGTCTGGGTGGACTGCTCGGAGGATGTGCCAGCTATTCTGGGCGGCCGGCAGGAAATGGCAGCTGTGGGCTGGGTCCTTGGGCGGCTCCCAGATGGCCGTGCAGAGGTGTCAGCCTGGTGTTGGCGTTTCCGGTCCCCATGTCTGCGCAGCGTGTCCTGGGCTGGTTCTCCCCTTCCTTTGCTTTGTTCCCTTCTTGGTCAGGGCCTCTGTGGGTTGGGGCCAGACCGAGAAAGAAAAGAGGGGCTCTCGGGGCAGGGGCTCACTGGCCGCTGCCTGGGTCATGGGGGCCGGCAGGTGTGGGCAGGCTGCCCACAGGGCTGGCGTGGGGCAGCCGTGTGGGGTCATGCTCCGGGGTGTGATGAGCGAGGGCTGGGACGGACTCACTGCTGATGTCTCCTTTCCGTCGGGACGCAGCCCGACTCTGGTGTCCTGGTGTTTGGAGGCTCCGGCCCCCCCCGGTTAGGGTGTGTGAAAGGAGAGCACCTCTGATGTCCCTGCCCTTCCTCCCACTCGGGGTGTCTGGGGCCCAGGCCAGGCACTCAGATCCCAGCCCAGAGCCTGTGTCTGCTGGTGCTGGGAGGCCTGGCAGGCCTAGATGCCTCTCCTGTGCCCGCAAGGTGCTCCTGGGCATGGCCATCCTCTGACCTCCTAGCGGGTGCCGTTCCCGGCCCTCCACCCTGCTCCTGGCACCCTGGCCTCAAGCCTGCCCACCCTGCCTCAGGGCCTTTGCACTCGCCTCGGCCTGGAATATCCGTCCTTAGCCCTCACCTCCGTGTCACCGCCTGGAGCAGCCTCCCTCCCTCCCGTCACTCACTGTGACAACCCCTCTCTGTTTCCCAGGGACAGCTGTCACTGTCTGTTATTTTGTTTATTTGGTTTCTGGTTTATTATCTCTTTTTTCCCGTGTCTGCCTCGTCCCTGGAGCCCACCAGGCTGTCAGGCTCAGAGCAGGTGCTTTCGCCCCATCTGGGGGTGGGCGAGGGGTGGACCCCCGGGCCTCGCAGGCAGGCCGGGTGAGAAGTGTGCTTTTATCCCGAGCACCCGGGGCCCCACAAGAGGGCTTGCTGGGGTGCCGCGTGGCAGCAACGTGTTCTCATTTCTAAACCTCCTCCAGGCCTGCGTGGCCTTCCCAGGCCCAGGACCTTCTTGGCTGACCTCCGGATCGGTGGAGACCTGGTTTAGCTGAGTCCCGGTCGCTCCTTGGCCTGGGAACCCTTCCCCCGTGATGGGTGACAAAGCACATCTTTGAGGGCCTCCCCACCACCACCTCGGCCGGCCGTGCTGGGCGGAGGCTCCGACCTCCCTCTGCAGCAGAGGCCAGGCTGCCATCCGGGATGGAGGATGCTGAGGCCAAAATAAACCCGCTCATTGCATCCGGTGTTGAGTAATCCACGGGAGTCAGTGATGGAGGAGCGCCAGGGACCCCGCTGGCCCTGCCACACAACTAGCTGCTTCCCCCGCTCCACGCCCTAGAGCGGCTCCCGGCTTTGGTGCAGGCTGGGCCTGGTTCCGGGTGGCCTGGGTGGAAGACCAGCCCAGGAACCTGGATGCAGGAGGGCGGGCTTGGCTGCAAGGGGGCAGGGGGCACCTCGACCACTTGGGGCCCCGGGCCACGTCCACCAGGGCCCCTTCCTCAGGCATGTGTCAGAGCCCGGAGTGCGTGTTCACAGATCAGAGGAGGGTGTGGACACGGGGTAAGGAGGAAGCATGGAGGAAGTGGGGGTGTTGGTCTCAGGCCCGCTGGAGAAAGAGGAAACAGGCCGTTTTCCGGAGGGGCAGGCCCTTCAGAAGCCACAGCTCGTGTGGGCAAGATCTGCGTCGTGTCCCAGGACGGCGATGGGTGGCCCAGTGTCAGGCACCTGCCACGTGCTGGGCACCCTCCCTTGGTCACACCTACGACGGTGGCCCAGCCCCCTCACCGTGTCCACATGCCCCCATCGGGACCACATGCTCCTGGGACCCTGCGGGCACATCTGGGGGCAGCTCGAGGCATCGGCACTAGCTTGGGAGTCGGCCACGGGGCCACCTGCCCCGCCAGCCTCCACCCGTGCCGAGGGCTAGAGTGCTTGGCCCCCGGGTCCCTGGAGGCTGCGTCTGGGGATGCTGTCCTGAGCCTGGGTGGGAGGCTCCAGACCCCCACTCAGGGCTCATCATCCTCTGCTGCCCCAAACCCTGCCTTGGCGTCTCCAAGCCCCTGCCCCCGCTGCTGCCACCACGGGTCACTGGTACAGCTCCTGATGGCCGAGCTGAGGGCAGGGGTGAGTGGGGATGGGCTTTCCGCAGGTTGGAGCTGTCTGAACAGCAAGCTTGCGGCTCCCGGGGTGGTGTCACGGCAGTGGGCCGGGCCGGGGCTTCCGTATGGGGGCTGGCAGGTTGGCTCGCCACAGTGGCCGCAGGTCAGGGGACCCTACGGTCCTTGGGGACTGACCATGCCCGGGCCTGGTGTGGAAGTGCTGGACAGGCAGGTAGCAGTGGCTCTGTGTGGGTGCAGCCTGCTTGGCCCCTCAGAGGGTGTCAGCAGCATGCAGAGAGGGGTTGGGGTTGGATTTGGGGGTCAGCGTCGGAGAATTGGTGTCCCCACGATGGGCAGTCAGAGGGACCATGTTTACCTCCCGCCGCCCCTGACGTCCTTGCCTCACCCGCACCCCACCACATCCCAGCTCCCCCAGATCCCCCGCCTCCTGGGGATGCTCCGTGGCGAGAGCTGGTGTGTAGCCCCACCTGATGGGTGTCTCTCTTGTGGCCCAGAGTGGGGCTGCCGCCACCTTAGGCCTGAGGCCCGGCCACGCTGGGGTCTGCCCGGGGCCGCCCTCTCCCGTCCTGCCTCTCTTTGTTGGGACGCCTCAGGACTGTAGCAGAGGCCGGCAGAGGCCCAGGCCCCCGCCCCGATCCCAAGACCTTCCCGTCGACAGCAAAGCCGACCACAAAGGCCGGGGTGAAGGGCCCCATTCAGGAGGCCTGCCCGAGGCTGTGTGTGTTGGCAGGTCCCTCTGCCCGCGGGCTGTCCCCGTCCCAGAGCTCTGGTTTTGTCAGCAGAGGGCTCTCCTGGCCCGGGGTGTCTGCGGGTGGAGGACAGGCCCCTGGGGCCCCTGCATCCCAGTTCGGGGGCCTTGGGAAGAGGAGGGTGTTCCTTGGGGAAGGAGGCATGGCCCGGATCGCCCCCGGAGAGAGCTTGAAGCCGGACCCCTTCCCGGTCTGGGCTGCCCGGGGGTCCCGAGAAGCTGGCATCTACATCCAGGGACCCTTGGCCCATGGGCTGCAAGGAGACAGGGCAGCCACTTCTTGGCCTCACAGCACAGGTCGACTCTGGGGCGGGCGGTACCTCTGGCCTGGGCCTTGTGCCAGCCCTCGGGCCCTGCACGGAGCCAGCGGTGCCCGGTGTGCGGACCTGCTGTCTCTCCACCTCCCCCAGGCACTGACCTTCTGGGCTTAGGGGCCCGGGGGCTGGGAGGGGGGTGGGGGTGACCTGAAGTCAGCCAGGGGGCCCCTGTCTCCTGGGTGGGCAGCCTTGGCAGGTCGGGCTGGATGCAGGGTGGGGGTCGGGTGGGTTCTGCCTCGGGCTGGGGCTGCCCACGTGGGCTTTCTGGCTTCTCAGAAGGGCCTCTACCTCCAAACTGTTGGGTCCGGGGCTAGGGAAGGAGGAGGAATGTCTCGTTTTGGCCAGCGAACCTGCCTCTGGGGGTCTGGGTGGTGGTCTTGGCCCTGAGGACAGACTTTACGGGGGGGGGGGGCACCCTGAGGGGCTGCCGGGGCTGACTTGAGGGCAAAGGCCCTCTGGACAGTGAGTGGGCCTGTCCCCGGCACACGGGCCCCCCCAGAGGCTGTGTGGTAACCAGCTGAGGCTCCCACAGGCTTTACCACGAGGAGCCCTGAGCTGTTCCCCATGAGGTGACCTTGTCGTGTGGTCTGGGCCGGCCCACCCTCTCTGGCCTCATTTTCTTCCTCTGCGGAAAAGCAGGGGCGGCTGGGCTTCTCACCCAAACCCCGTGCTGAGTGCTTTCAGTGCGGGACAAAGCCCAGGCCGGGTGGGCACAGGGCATATGTCCCTGGGAGGGACAGCCCTCCCAGGCTGCCCACCCCTGCACTGGCCTTTCTTCTTCTCTGGGGAAATCCTAGGTGTTTACAATCAGGCAGGACCAGAACGAGCTGGATTTGAGAGGGATTCTTGGCATTTTTGAGCCTCCATTTCCCCACCTGGGAAATGGGCATCTTAATACCTAACTCATCCTATTAATGGGGGTTCTCCAAGAAATAGAATCATGTGTACGCGTGTGCATGCATGTAACCACACACACACACACACACACACACACACACACACACACGTAGAGATTCCTTATTTATTTTTAATTTATTTTTTGGTGTGTTGGGTCTTCGTTTCTGTGCGAGGACTTTCTCTAGTTCTGGCAAGCGGGGGTCACTCTTCATCGCGGTGCGCGGGCCTCTCACTATCGCGGCCTCTCTTGTTGCGGAGCACAGGCTCCAGAGGCGCAGGCTCAGTAGTTGTGGCTCACGGGCCCAGTTGCTCCGCGGCATGTGGGATCCTCCCAGACGACGGCTCGAACCCGTGTCCCCTGCATTAGGAGGCAGATTCTCAACCACTGCGCCACCAGGGAAGCCCGAGATTCCTTATTTTAAGGAATTGATTTTGGGAGTTGGCAAATTCCAAATGCACGGGCAGGCCGACGGCTGGAAACTCAGGCAGGGTCTCCGTGTTGGAGTCTTGAAGCAGAATTCCTTCTTGTCTTTGGGGAAACCCCAGTGTCTGCTCCTGGGGCCTTCCCCTGATGGAAAAGGCCCTGCATCAGGGAAGGAGACCAGGGTTGCTCAGTCTGCTGCATGTAGGTCTTCACCACGTCTAAAGCACACCCTTCTTGGCCGCCTCTGGTGTCCGAGTGTCAGGTGGGAGACCCCGGCCCAGATAGGTTCCCAGGCGTCAAGGCCCAGGTGGGAGGTGAGGTCCCTCTAAGGTGGGGCAGGCGTTTTGGCTGTGGATAGGAATCGGCAGTGAGGGGCACGTGTCCCCCCACCCTCCCCTCGGAGTCAGGGAGCCCTGAGGATCTGGGAACCCTCTCCCCGGGCATGGAGACCTCTCCCGGGACTGAGGTTTCCCTGCCGAGTTCTGGACTCCACAGACATTGGTATCTGCGTTGGAAGAGACAGCGGACGTAGGGGGACCTCCTCCATCACTCCGAGTCGGCGACCACTGCTTCCCTGCCTGTCTGCCGCCTCGTCCCTGAATTCTTTGCAGGGTCCACGTGGCCGTGTTCTCTCCTCTCCTTGGGCTTTGCACATGCTGTTCCCTCTGCCTGGGTCAGGCCCCCGCCCCTGAGAAGCCCTCCCTGCTTGCCCCTTCCAAGGGGAGTGGGAGAGAGAGGAGGGGTTGGGAGAGAAAGGGGTGCCCAGCTGGAAGCCCCCACCTGCCCACTTCAGGCCTCTGATGTCCCTGGGCCTGTGGAGTGTGTGCGTCAGGGTCAACCCCACACTGGCCTCAGCTTCCTGATGAGAGGTGGCCGGCACCCAGGCCCCTCAGTAGCAGCTGGGGAGGCGTCCCTCTCCTGCAGGCTCTCACTGGTGGTGGTTCTTAGGCCAGTCGTAGAGCTGGGTGGCATTTATGCTGCTGGGTCCCTGAGGTCCCAGCCCCAGACTCTGGGGCCGCTCCTGTCTTCCTAGTGGGGCAGAGGCAGGCACTTGGCACCCTCGATGCGTCCCCACTTCCCAGTGGGGAAACCAAGGCTCAGGTCACACAGCTGCTCAGTTTCCAGGGACCCCTTGAGTCAGGCCAAAGCCTCCACCGTGGAGTTGGGAGGTTTCCTTCAGCTGCAGATCAAGCCAAACTGCAGCAAGAAAGACTTAGGCTAGACAGGAGGAGGGACTTTTCCAGCAGGGATGAGCCCGAGACGCCCATCCCCTCGGGCACTGATGGGGTTGTGTTTCCTGGCTGCAGGCCACCTTGCTCCTCCGAGGACCTGGGTTGAGGTGTCCCGGGAGCCCTGCTGTGGCCTCGAGTCTCCAGAGTTGCCCTGTTTGAAGGAGGGCAGGGATCTGGACCCTGGGCAGGAAACCCACCAGACCCCTCCCACCTCCGCTGGTGCCCAAGTCCTCCACTACCTGTTGCCCTGTCTCACCCCAGAGGGGAGGCTGCCCCATCCCATCCCATCCCATCCTGTCCCGTCCCAGGAGAGGCCTGCAGGGCCCGGCCGTGCCCAGGCCGAGGATCTCCCCGAGACACAGGCCGTGTCCGGGGTAGAGCCAGTGGGCACAGGTACGTCCAGCTGCCCACGCTGCCCTCTGGGAGGGCCTGCTGGACTCCTCCCCCAACCCGGAACGGGCCTCTTTCACGGGGAAGACGACATGTGTCCTGGGACAGATAAGGCCCCTGTCCGTGGGGTCACTTCAGTTTGTTCTCTGGCACCTTCTAAATATACCCTCTGAGGGGGTTCTTATCACGGCCGGGCCGGGCCGGGCAGCCAGGCTTAGCGTAGGCGACACTGTGCGGGTCAGAGTCACCCCCCAGCCCTGGGCCCTGGATGGGCTCGTCCTCTCTGCCAGGCGGCCCTGTCTCAGGTGGGCCTGCCGTCCAGTGCTGGGACCCCGAGGTCTGGGACATCCCCCAACCCTCCTAGCCAAGCCCGCCTGGGGCCTGTCCTCCCACCGCTGGGCCGGGACAGCCCCTCAGGGATGGTCGGTGGGAGGACAGCCCCTGCCACTCGGGTGGACCCTGTCTTCCTGAAGGTGGGAGGGACAGCCTGGTGGGGGGAGCCTGCACTGCAGTCGGGCGGCCCTGGAGACTCTTTCCCCGCCGCTGGGTGCATCCCTGGCTCTGGGCAGTCACGTGCTCTCTTTCTCCTCCGATGAGGGACAGGCCCGCCTCTGGGGCTTCTCGTGAGGACCAAGTGGACGGGAGGCGGTGGGCTTTTACTCACCCCGTCCCCACTCTCCTGCCCCTCCGAGGCCTGGACCCGCCGGGGCTCCTCAGGGGAAGGAGGATGGGGTCCCAGATCTGTGGGTGGCTGCCCCTGCTGTCTGGTGGACGCCGAGAAAGTGCCCGGGGGGCTGGACGTTCCAAGTTCAATCGCCCAAAGCCTGATGCTCGGATATGGCTCTTGTGTGTCTGACTGTGTAACAAGCCCCTGTGGAATCGCACATGTGTATACACATGGCACCCCTGTCCCCCAGACCCCCTGCAGACGCCCTTCTAGTGCCCTGAAAAGGCTTTGAAATGCCATGTGGTTGAGCCCTCAGCCAAGGCCTGTCCTCGCCTGAGCCCCCAGCTGCCCCCCGCTGGCGTGGCCCTCAGCAGAAGGGGTCGCCCCCCCCTCCCGGAAACGCAAGGGCCCTGTACTGAGGTGGACATAGAACGTGAGCGGACGCCGGGCGCCGGGATGAGATGCGAGAGCGGCCACAACCCGCGTCCTCTGACAGCAGCCAGGCTGCTGGGCAGGGCGGTGGCCTGTGGGACCCCCGAACTCGGCTGGACCCGGGCTGTCCCACTGCCCGCCCTGCAGGGCTGTCAAAGCGGAATGCATGGCCAGTGCAGGGGGGCGCCACTGCCACCTCGAGGTGGGGTGCAGTGGGGCTTTTGGGGACCGGCCAAGATGGGCCTGAAGCGCCTTCGGCCAGGGGGCTCCCCGGGCACCCCCAGGGCCTCCAGGATGGAACGTGTTTCTGTCTGCGCGGGGAGGTCGGGGTCCCTGAGCGCGGCCGTCGGGTGGGTGAGCGAGGGTGGTAGACCCCCTGTCTTTATGGCATGCTGCTCTTGGCGGAGCCGTCACACGCCTTCCCGGGGGAGCAGGACCCCGTCCCTGTGCCCAAGCTGTCCCCTCACCTGCGTCGTCCTGGGTTTCGGGGAGAGGCCCTAAGGAGAGGGTGCGGGCTGAACCCTGGCGGTCACTGCCCCGCCGGTGGCCTCTCCGCAGACACTGAGCAGAGTGGCTGCGAGAGCAGTGCCTTGCAGGCTTGGGAGGGGCCGGCGGCGTGGGTAGTCCGGACGGGTGCAGTGTCCCCCTGTGGTCTCCCCCAACTAGCCTGGAGTTGGTCTTCTCCTGGGGCAGCTGCCTCTGGGGCCGACTTCAGGCAGCTGGACCACGGCCCTCAGAGCCCTCACCCAGTGCATCATGGTGCACTCCTGGCAGTGGGGGTGGCCGTGCCTGCTCCCAGCTCATGTCAGAGCCCACCCTCTCCCCCGGGAGGCTCCTTTCTGCCTGGCACTATTGGCATGCAGTCTGGTGGAGGGGGGCGTACGTGGAGAGCTGCCTGGTGTCCTGGCCCATTGGAAGCCCTGTATGGGCTTGACTGGGACCGTGGGAGTGGGATGTGGCAGGGCAGGGCAAGGAGGAAAAGAAGGGCATGAAAGGATCTCACTGCTTGATAGACCCTGGAGGCCTACATGGAGGAGGTGGCACTGAGAATTCTTTCCGCTGAGCTCCTGAGTTCAACCTAAAACATTCATTCAGTCAATGAGTCATTCAACAAACACTCATGTACCAAGCCCCATACGGGGCCTTCAAAGGGGAACATTGGCAGATGGGCCTCTGCCTGGGGAGCCTTTGCTCTATTGGGGCAAGAGTGGGCAGCAGGTGGTCAGTGGTCTGATGAGAGTGGGGCAGGGCCCACAGGGCCCAGCGGTGGCATCAGAAGGCCCCCTGCAGGGAAGCCCAGGAAAGTGGGTTTGGAGTTCAGGCTTCATTGGAGAGTCTTTAGCTTGGGAGGGGGCTGGTGGGATTTGCATTTTCCCAGGATTGCCCCAGCCGCTCAGTGGACACTGAAAGACTGGGGCAGGGAGACGAGTGGGGTGTGGGCTGAAGATTCCGGTGCGGTCCTGGTGGCCCCCCGGTGGTGGTGGCCCCCAGGCAGTGGAGGCCTGGCCTTTAGGGAGGTGCTGTGTGCACAGGCACAACGTGAGGGCCCAGCCGGAGCACGAGGTGTGAGGTCTGTGTCTCCGGGGTCCCTAGCCCAGTTCGCTTTCAGAAGTGTCAGCTGAAACCCCACAAGGCTGTGGAAGACCTCCGTCTAGCTACAGGGCTCGCATCGCCCGAGTGAACCTTGTAAAGGAATGAGACTCGGTGCCTCTGAACAAGCCCCTTGGAAGGTTCAGAGTTGGGGCGGGGGGAGGCTGGGCGGGGGTAGGGCGACCCGTGGAAGCCCCGGTCAGGAGGCCTGGCCTGGACCCTGCCCGGCGCGAGGTGGGGAGACGGGGTGCGGGGGGCTGCTGTGGTCCTGGGTGAGAAGTGCAGGGGTCCCTGGGGGCGCTGAGCCTCACCTGGGCCGGGTCAACTGCCACTCCGTGGCGTGATGTCGTTTGGATGGTGCAGTGCCGAGTGGTGACCTCGGAAGGATATGGCTGCGTCCTAATCCCTGGAGCTTGTGACCTTATTTGGAAAGAGGGTCTTTGCAGACATAGTGACAAGATGAGCAGGAAACTCTAAACCTATCTTGGACTGTTTTAAAAATTGTGACACTAACATATGTTTTTACCAGATACCTGAGGCTGATTTTTGAAAACTCACTAAAGATTCACTAATAGATATCATCATCCTAAGCAATTTATTTGTTTATTAAAACGCTTTATATGTTATAGAGGCTGAACGATAGCCCCCAACGATGTCAGGCCCCCTGGAACTTGCGAACGTGACCTTACATAGAAAAAGCATCTTGGCAAGGGTGATAAGTTAAGGGCCTTGAGAGGGGGTGGTGATCCTGGATACCGGGGGGGAGGGGGCCCAAATCCAGTGACAAGCATCCTTGTAAGAGACACACAGAAGAAACAGACACGGAGGAGTTAGCCCCATGACGATGGAGCAGAGACGGAGGGATGCGGCCATGAGCCCAGGGTGCCTGGGGCCCCCACAGAAGCTGGAAGAGGTCCAGTCCCGCCATTCCCCACCGCCTCCCCGCCTGCCCAGGACAGCCCCCCCACACCCTGTGGTTCAGGCTTGGATGTGGCGTTCCCTCTTGGAGGACCCTGGCCCTTGGCAATGGGGTCCCCTGCCCAAGGGGGAGGCTCAGTCTTTGCCTTGAAACTGGAGCTGGGCAGGGGGCCCCAGGGCTGGCCGGCCTGGGCTCACTGGCCCTGTGGCCCTGGGCATGTCCCTGCTGTCCCAGAGCCTTGGGGTCCCCTTGCTCCTTGCTGTATAATCCAGGGCCCTCTCAGGGCTGGACAGAGTGGGCGGGAGGGGCAGCCCCACAGCCTGGAGCCGGGACCTGCCTCGCCTGTGGCCTCGGTCTCCTTGTGGGAGGTGATATGACACCTTCCACACGGGGTGTGGTGGGGAGCTTGTGCGTAGCACCCAGCACCTGGGCCCGAGGTGTGAGCCGCCACGTGCCCGGCCCAGCCCCACCCAGAGCAGTGCTGCGCATGGGCTGGACCAGCGGGGCGCGGGGTCTTGGCATCCCGTTGGGCAGTGTTGCCCCCAACCCCGGGGACAGCCCTGGTGGGACCAGAGCTTGCCTCCCCCCGGGGATCCAGTGCCACGGGGGATATGTCCAGGCGCTGGCTCACCAGCCCCGGGCCCCGAGCGGGGGTACCTGTCCTCTGTTCGGAAGTGTTTATTATCTTTCAGGGTGACTTTTGTACAAAGAGGAGCCCCTGCGATACGGCTGGGGTTTGAACGTCAGCAGCTAATCTACTAAATCACGCGTTCCGAGTTTGGCCCTGGAGCTTTAGGCCACTGGACAAGCCCTCTGTCTGTTATCGGCCTAAAGATCCGGGCAGAGTCGGCGGGTTTTTGAACCTCACTCAGCCTCACTTACAGCCTTTGTCAAACACCGGCAGCCATCCAGGGCTTGTGTGTAAAAGTCATTTACTTAGTTTCCTTTTTTTTTTTTTTTTAAACTTAAAAAAACTTGTGTTAAGATACATGTAACGTAAAATTTATTCTGTAACCATTTCTAAGTGCACAGCTCAGTGGCATTAAGCACATTCACATTGCTGTGCAACCATCACTCCGTTCATCCCCAGAATTTCATATTCCCAAATTGACACACTCTGTCCCCATTAAACACTCACTTCCCATCCCCTTCCCCAGCTCCTGGCCCCCAGCATCCTATTTTCTGTGTCTGTGGATTTGATGACTCTCAAATGCACCTCGTAGGAGCAGAATCGTGCTGGACCAACAAAACTTTTCAAAGTACGTAATTTTTATACATTGAATAAATTGAGCACACAGATAACGGCACATCTTAACGTTCTCTGATTCGTCCCAGCGCTGCGTTTCAGTGTCCCGGGATCTCAGCTTAGAGCCCAGGGAGCCCGAAGGCTGAGGTCTTTCACGTCTGGGTTCTGAGGGCGCCTTGAACAGGCCACATTCCCTTTGCACGTGAAGTGTGTGTTTCTTGTTCACATTTTCAACGTCATTGGGAAACATCCCCGTGTTGAAAGAGGCTTCCCTGTGGGCTGGAGACACCGTCACGGTTAGACTCACGTAGGTTCCCCGAGGGTCCGGCCCATGCCCTGCCTCTGCGGGGCGCCGGCCTGGGTGAGCCCGCCAGTCCCAGGTGCTGGGGGGTCCCTGCCCATTGCGGGGGTTGAAGGGGGTGCAGTCTACAGCCCGCCTCCTGCGCCCTGGAGCGCCCTCCCGCCGAGTCGCAGACCACAGCCCTGGCACGGCTCCTGCATTCTTCTGTGTTTCCAGGGCACCTGCTGCCACAGATCCTGAAATGATGTCCGATAACGTTCCGGACGTCCCTCGGGGCGGGGGCTGGCGGCCGCAGTGCCCGGGGCGGATCAGCCGTCAGGGCACAAGCAGGCCATTGTCCTCGGGCCCGGAGCTGCCTCCCCCTGGCTGCAGCCACCTCCCTAGGGTGCTCACACACCCTCCTGGGAAGTTGGATCTAGCAGCACTGGGGGCCGAAGGGGCCTCTTCTCCCGCACAGCCCTGCTCCCCACGCCCCATCCAAAGAACAGGGCGGTTTCCTTCTTTCCCTGGACCTCTGTCTCCCAGCTCCTGGGGGTCTGTGGCTGCCTGATTTTGGGACCTTGGGAGGCGAGTTGGGATGGACAGGTGGTGGCCAGCCCCGCAGAGGCAGGAGGTGGGTGTCAGGCACCTCAGGCTGCTGCGGGCCCCCGAAAGGCAGGGACCCTATCTTGGCATCGCTGAGGCTCCGGGGCCCACGCAGGACAGGTTGGAGGCGACAAGAATCGCCTTTGTTAAGGGATTCTTTCTGAAACTAGCACGACGTACCGCGAATAGTTGAAGAGCTGTTTAGCCTTCAGAATGCAGCAAGGCTGAGACTAGCAAAGTGTGTGGAGGGATCGTGACACCAAACCCCCTGATCTCCAGGGAAAGTAGTCTCCAGCCGGGTCCCCGGGGAGGAGCTCCCGGGTAGGGGCCCTGCGCTCTGACCCAGAGCCTCAGCCTCTGGGCACACAGAGCCGGGGTTCTCCGTGCACCTCTGAGCGGGGCTCGGGGTGAGGACACCCGCCCTGCTGTCACCCTCCATGCAGGCCTGTCCACAGCCCCAGGCAGGGCTGCTCTGGCCAGAACCTTCCTCCTTGGCAAGGTGCAGTCACCCTTCCCCCGGCCCCCTGAGCACAGCCAGACACAGGACAGCTAGTAGAGGAGGTCTCCCGGCAGCCGTGGTACCTGCAGCCCATTCAGGACGCTCCCCAGGCCTCGCCCGGGGTCTCTGTGCCCCTGCCTGGCACGCAGTTCTAACAAGCCCTCGCTCTGCTTTCTGTCCGAGGTCATCCTAACAGCGACAATGAATGGTCGGTTGCCACCCTGGCAGCAAGAGTCATACAGGGACAGGCCTTGTAGCAGAGTGACGGCGGCCTCCTAGGCCCCAGAGCATGGCCGAGCCGCCGCCTGGCGGCACGCAGCGCCCATCACAATGCACCACTTTGGGATCTGTCTGCTTCGTCTGCCTTGGGAGACAGGAAGCAGCAGGGAATTCAGGACTTTTCGAGCACATCCTGGCTGTGGAGGCTGGGGAGCCCTGGGCAGTGGGGCCCAAAGACCTGGGTCCAGACCTGGCCCGGGCCGGCCCCCTCCCCTCCCGGCCCTCACCTTCCTGGCTGCGGGTCGCTGCAGGCTTGGGGACAGTGGTGCGGGGCACAGGGCACGTGACTCAGAGCTGAGGCCGGTTTTATTGACGTGGGGACTGCGGGTCAGCACTGACGTTGGTGTTCTGACCTTTGAATCTGAGTACGACCGTGTGTGGAAAAGGGGGCTTCGCAGGTGTGGCTAAGCGAAGGGTCCGGATCTGGGGGCTTGTCCTCGATCGCCTGGCAGACCCTGGGTGTCCTCGCAAATGTCCCTCGGGGGGGGCGGGCGGGTCAGAGATAGATGAGACGGCGCGTGTCGTGCTCCCCGCCCCCACCCCTGGGCCTTGGCCTCGTTACCTCTGTGGTTTGACCACGTGAGGTTCATTCACCCTTGGGAAGCGTGGAGCCCGAGCCCCGGGTTCCCCGTATGTAGCATGTGTGGCATCTGTCCCCGGACCTCTTCCTGTGGCCCGACAGGGAATGGTTGAAGTATCCCCAAGGGCCGTGGGCGGGCGGGTTCTGCCCATCTTTCTCAGGAGGAGAGGGCACGAGGTGGGACACTGGTCCCAGCCTTGGGCAGCCACAGGACTGACCCCTGAGTCCCTGCCCGGATGTCCACTGCCCTGAGAGGCAATGGCTGTGGGCTGTGGCTCTGGCTGTGTCGATGGGGGAACTGAGGCCAGGAAGCAGCCTGGACCACGTTGCAGGCAGTGTGGCTTCTTTGTGCGGCTGCATCTACACCCAGGGGGCCTGGGGGCGGGGGTGGGGTGGGCACCTCCCTCCCTGGGGGACCTCACCTGCCCTGGTTTCTCTCGGCCGAGCCGGGCAGCGGGGCCCTGGGACTCATGGGGCTTCAGGGTGTGGGCCGGGGGCAAGTGAGCTCTGTGCCTGAGGGACAATCGGGCCAGCCAGGGTTCGCTCGTGTCCCCCTGAGATCGAAAGCTTCCTGAGGTGGGGCCCCAGGGTCTCAGTCGCCACACAAGGGATGCCCTCAGGTCCCAGCAGGGAGGCATGGTTGCATCTGTTAAAGGGCTTCCCTGGGGACTGGGTGGGCCTGGACGCCCTTCCAAGCCAGCAAGCGAGTCCGCAGTCGGGCAGAGTGGATGGTGGGCGTGCAGAGTCCTAGGGGGTGGCACCGGGTATACGGACTCGGGAGGCTTGATGTGGTCTTGGGCCCTGGGGCGCTGGTGTCTCCCATCCCGGAAGGCCCCAGGCCAAACGAGGGCTGCGGCTACCGGGGTCCTGCTGGGAGCCGCTGCGGGACTCGGGGCTGCGTTCAGACTGTGCTGTGGGTTCAGCGTCCTGGTGGGGGCTGTTGTGAGCCGGGCTGTACCCTGCAGAGAGGAGGGCGGGGCGCAGAGGAAGGGCCAGCATGGGCAGGACAGAGAAGGGAGCTGGGACTCAATGGAGGTGCACCTGAGCAGGTGCGGGCTGAGTACCTGCTGTGCGCCAGGCCCCGTCCCCGGCATGGGGGTGCAGCAGGGGTGGCACCCCACAGCCCTCCTCTGGGGGCTCACGGTCTTGGGGGTGGACGACGCAGAAGGGGGCAAACAGGCCCCAGGCCCGACAGTGATATGTGAGCATGAAGGATACAGGTGGAGGCACGTGGGGGTGAGTGTTGGGTCCCATTTGCGGGTGAGGGTGTGGAGCTTGTAGGCGGGGCACCAGCAGGTGCAAAGGCCTCGAGGCAGGCGGGGGGCGGGGCATGCTGGGGAGGAGCTGGGGTCAGGGTCACCGTGGTGTCATGCGGGGGTGATGTTGAGGGCTCAGTCAGTGGCCGGGCAGGGTGGACTCTGGGGCCCAGGGTGGAGGCAAGCACTGTGGTCAGGACAAGAGACAAGGCTGACGAAGGGGCAGGGTGCAGAGGGATGGCTGGGACCCGGCTCTGTGGGTCCGGCTGACCCAGCCTGTGTGAGGCACCAGGAGAGAGGTGGAGACGAGAGCTGTTAGAGGGAACCCCGAGAGCTGCGGGAGAGCAGCCGGGACTTGGGGTGGGCTACCCAGGCAGGGAGGAGCATCTGGGCGGCCCGGGTCCTGACTCCCCCAGGAAATGTGGGCGGAGGGAGTGGGCTGTGTCGGGCAGCCTGTTCTCAGCGGACGCTGAGGGGCCGGGAGGGAAGGTGGGCTGGAGTAGGGAGGAGTGGGGCAGTGGGGGAGACGCAGGGGGCTTCCTAGTGGGCACAGGACAGGCGTGTGGGGATGGGGGGGTGAAAGCAACTGGGGGCAGCAGGATCTCGGTGGGGAGAGGGCCAGGGCTCCGTGGCATGGGCCCAGAGAGCTGTCTCCACATCTGCACGCCAGGGGCCATGCGAGGACCCACCTGGAGAGAGTGCCTGGAGCCCCCGGATGACCCCGCTAGAGTTGTCCTCTTCCCAGGAGGAGGGCTGGGGGCTCGGCCTGGTTTCATCCAGGGATGTGCAAGGAAGGGCCCGGAGGGTCTCCCTTCAGGAAGCCTTACTGGTTCACGTGTGATCAGAGCAGCCCGTCTGTGCAGGGATGGGGTGGGAGGGGGGATGAGCCTGGGAGCTGGCCCTGGGGGCAGGGGCTGCCACCTTCCCTTTGTTCAGCTCTGTGGGCTCCACCTCTGGCCTCCCCACACCCCCACCCCCGGGATGGGGAGGGGAAAGCAGGCGTCAGAGCAGCCTCCCGCCCGGGAGCCCAGGCTCTGGTGACACCCCATTAGCGGCTGCAGGAGACGGCCCCCTCCTGGCGCCTGTGCTGCAACCCCTGAGCCTGGTGTTGAGCGCGCTGCCCTGGTTGTCGGGACGGCCACAGAGCCCCGCGGCCATCACCACTACATGCAGGTGCAGGACGTTCCCCTCCCCCAGAGGAGGCCCCTCCGGCCCAGAGGTCACCAGGCTGCTCTCTGCTCTGTGGATTTCCGTCCTGGATACCTTAGAGACAGGTGGTGGGCAGGGTCTGGTTCTCGGCGTGGGGTCCCGAGGCCCACCCCGCCGTAGCCTGGGTCAGAGCTCGTCCCTTCGAGGCCGGGTGACGTCGCCTACCGTTGGCTGTGCCACACTTCGTGCACTGTTCACGGCCGGTGGTCAGGGTCGGCGGCCCTTGGAAGCCTCAGGCGCGGGGAGGGAAGGGCCTGGTCCCTCAGGCGGCAGGCGAGCCCGCCTGCTCCCCGGGCCCGAGCCGTGTCTGAGCGGGGAGGGGCGGGCATCCTGGTGCAGGCGCTGACTGAGTGTCCTCCTGTCCTGTAGCTTCCTCATTGTCCTGGTCTGCCTCATCTTCAGCGTGCTGTCCACCATCGAGCAGTATGTCGCCCTGGCCACGGGGACCCTCTTCTGGATGGTACGTAGCTGCGTGAGGGGCCCTGCACTCTCATCCCCCAGGCGTGTGGACCAGGGGGTGAAGCCAGCTGCTCCTGGCCTCTCCCACCCCTCTGCCGGAGCCCCCCTGCTGGCTGGCTCTGCAGGCTCGCCCTGATACTGGCGGACTAGAGGTGTGGGGACGCCCTACCCTGGCACCCTCACCTGCCAGGAAGTGGCCGTCAGGCTGAGAAGGCTGAAGAATGAGAGGACCCCGGGGCCTGGTGGTCTGGGAGAGCTTCCTGGAGGAGGGGGCTTCTGAGCTGGGCCAGGAAGGAAGGACAGGAGGACACGGGCACAAGGAGCCGGGGTTGTGGTCTGCTCGGCCTGCGCTGTGGCCCCCGGTCTGGCTGGTACTCGGACCCTGCAGGTGTCTCAGCCACTGCCGCAGCCTCTGGCCAGGTTGCCTCCAGCCCTGGCCAACTGATGGCTGCAAGCTTGGGTCCCCAAGTCCTCGTAATGTGGCCTTGAGGCCGTGCCTGTTTTATTTGCATGCCGTCGGCTCCACTTTCCCTTTGATGTTTCTGGATTTTGGTTCACAGGAGTTTCCCCCTCCCAGGTTATAGAGAAACAGCCACAGCTGCCTCAAGCACTTGTCTGGGTTAGTAGTGTGGTTTTAAACTGTTGATGGCAGTGGGCACATCCTGGCGTGAGGATCAGATTCACTTTCGCTTTGTCCCTCTCGTCTGCCCCCTTTCAGCACCACTTACTCCAAAGTGTGTCTTTGCTCCCCAATTTGAGGAGCCATTTTTGTTGTGAACCAGATGTCCAGATGCCAACGGCTCTACTCTGGGATCTCCCTGTTCTGTCCACGGCTGTTTGTCCGTGCATCTCTCCCAGGGCCACGCTGCTTTGCTGATGTTTGCACTAAACTCTGTTTTACCATGTGGTTAATATCTGTGCCCAGCTCTTCTCTTTCTGGGGCAATTCTTGCTTGTTTGTTTGTTCTCCCCAGTGACCTTCACAACCAGCTTGTCTGCCTCCCAGAAAAAATCCGATGGTGTTTAATGAATGAATCTGGGGAGACCGACATCTCTCTGGGGTGGAGTCTTTCTGTCCACGGTCAAGCCGTGTCTGTTTTATCCAGGAGGGTTTTATGGTTTCGTAACGTGGGTTTTAGACCGTTGTTATTTTTTTCTAATATAATAATAGTTGTTCTTGTTAGTTGCCATCACAAATGGGATCTTCTCTTCCATTATGTTTCCTGGAGGTTATTTGGGTGTCTCAGAAAGCCTTTGCTCTTATCACTTGTACAGCCTGTGACCGCCCCTCTTTCGTGATTGTTTGCAGGAGTTTTTCCTCTGGCCCTTTAGAGTTTTCTGAATTTGGAATTGCCCTGCTTGGTTTGGTTTAGCGTGCTGTTCAGGTGTGGAGACTGGCATCTGTCAGTCACTCCGCTTACCGGGTCAGGGGTAAGGGGGCTCCCCGTGCTTCCTCTGAAGGAATGTGCCAGCCCGGGGAAAGAGAGGTGCCGGGGGGGGGGGTCCTTCAAGTCCAGTGAGATGACATGATTCTAAAGTGATGGCGTTGACCTCTGTCGGGTGTCTTTCCTGCCTCTGTGGAGGTGTCGGCGGATATCCTTGCTTTCCCGGGATAACTGTCCCGGCATTTTGTTTCTACTGGGTTATACTTTCTCATATAAAGGTAGGGACTTGTTTGAAAAGTAGGACGGCCGCCATCCCAGCAAGACGGATGGCCTTTTGGGGTCATGGAGCCTTCCCCCGTTCGCCTGGTCCTGAGTACCTATGGAAGTAACCCCGGTGCCGGCCAGGTCCGTGCCAAGGCCCCAGAGGCTGCAGCTCCTTGCAGGAGTGCACTCGGGCAGTATGGCGGCTGCCATTGGCCTGCAGAGAAATGTCCCCAAACCCCTGCTCTGGGCAGGCCCTGGGGAAGGCCAGGGGTCATCTCCCTCTGGGTGAATGGTGAGCCGGAGACGTTTCTCTCTGCTGTGGGCATCCTGGGTGCCCTGGCCGGCCATGTGTCTGCTTCCCAGGCTGGGGACTGTCCTTCCCTCTGGCCGGCCTCCTTCCCACCTCCCAGACTGCAGGGGAGGAGCTGTGGGGGGCAGGGAGAGAGTGGAGAAAGTTGGGGGGTGTCTCTGGCGTTTTGGGTTATCACAGGATGATTTGAGTCCCCGCCCAGGCCGCACAAAGCACGTCTGCTCTGCGAGTTGCTCCTGGGGTCTCCTCGTGGCCAAGGTAACTGAGGGTTCAAGAGGCAGTGTCTGGAAGGGGCCAGGAAGACCTTGCTGGGCTGGGCCCAGATTCCGAGGCTGCCGTTCTACCAAATGTAAGTGCTGGTGGTGCTGGGCCCAGGGGCCTGGTTGGCCGCTCGCCCCCTGTGTAGGTCTCCTGGGGCCGTAACAAAGTCCAGAGCCCGGGCAGCTTAAACAATAGGATGTATTGTCTCCTGGTCCTGGAGGCTGGAATCCCAGACCCAGGTGTGGGCAGGGCTGGGTTGGGTCCTACTGAGGCCTCTCTCCTCGGCGTGTAGACGGCCGTCTCCTCCTCCCTCTGTCCTCACGGGGTCGTCCCTCTGTGTGTGTCTGTGTCCTGACCTCCTCTTCTTATAAGGACCCCAGTCCTGTGGGGTTAGGGCCCCACCCCAGTGACCTCATTTTACCTTCCTCACCTCTTTGAAGGCCCAGCTCCAAATACAGTCACATCCTGAGGAGTTGGGGGTTAGGGCTTCCACATAGGGATTTGCGGGGGACATAGTTCAGCCCACAAGGCCCCCTGAGTGACTGGGGTCAGTTCCTCCTCTGGGAGGTTTACTCTTGGGTTCTTAGCGGCTCCAACAACATGGAATTCGCCAGTTGATGGGAAGCACCCCAGGGACCGCCCCCGCGCCCCACCCTGCCACCCAGGGCCCTGCATCAGCACCGAGGGTCCTGAGTTCGGGTGCCAAATCCTTGTGCAGCTCAGGCAGGGCCTCTGGGTGCAGCTGGGATAGGCCGGGTGAAGCCCACATAGACTCTCGGCCCGGGCATCGCCACTGATGTGTCAGCCCATGCCAGGCCCTGCGCTGGGGGTGGAAACCAGACCCTTGGTGGGGGGGTCACCCCGGGACCGCCCTGGGGTTGGGGGCAGACCCTGGCGGCCTCGGGCCTCGCCTGGTCTGGCCTCCACTCTCCCCTTGGCCTGGCCGGGAGCACCTCCCTCCCCAGTCAGTGCTCTCACGTTCAGACAGGTCTCCTCGTGGCAGGTTTCGTGGTGTCGTCCCGGCCCCCGAGTCCCCGCAGCCCCCTGCCCAGGCAGCCCCCAGTCCCTGCCCACCCACTCCCTGCTTAGCACCGACCTCCACCCTCAGTCCCAGCATCTGTGAGGCCCGCGTGCCACCTGGTGGCCGTTCTCTGCAGTGCGGGCACCGTTCCCCTGCTGAGGATGGGGGCTCGGCCCGAGCTGGGGGTGCGGTCCTAACCCCTCGCCCTCTGGGGCCCGGGGTGCGTGTGCCAGCGAGCAGCTCCCCTGCTCCAAGCAGAGGGCCCCCCGCTGTGGTCGCATCTCCCGTCCCACCCCTTTGAGGGGAGAGACCCTGTGCCGCCTCCCTCGTCCACCCCCGTTCTCTCACATCAGCACCTTGCACGCTGCCACCCTCGTGTCCCCCCAGGAGTCCTCTCCACACAGCAGATATTGGTTGCGGGGGGGCGACTCTCCAGAACAGAACTCTGACCGTTCTAGAAGCTCCCGCTGGACTTCAAGATCGGCTGGGCCTCTCAGGCCCCCAAATGCTGCTCACCCGGCACCGCCCGCATGTCTGACCCCCCCCCCCCCCCGCCCTCGCTGCTCCCCTCCGCTCTGATGCACTGTTTGCTGACCCTTGGACACTCCCGGCCGCCTCGGGGCCCTTGCACGTGCCCTGCTCGGCATGTCACAGGACCGGCCTCTCCTCCTGTCAGGCCTCGACTTGGCCGTCACTGCTTCAGTACCCCCTCCCTAACCGCCTTCTGCGCCGTCCCTCCTGCGGCACACCCCGCTCTTGCCCCAGCGGTCCGGGTGTGACAGGGGTCTGCGGGAGGGAGGGGGGAGTCACAGGGTCTGTCTCCTTGCTCTGTTCCCCACCCCTGAGGGCAGGGCCCCAGGGGCTGCGACCCCTCCGCAGGCCCAGAACGGTGCTTCCGGGGTTTGGATACCCCTCCTTTGAGCCCACGTGCCCAGAGCCGCCCCGGGGGGCACCTCAAGCTGCTGTGCAGTCCTGGGCCTCGGTTTCCCCATCTGCAGAACAGAGGGCTTGAGCAGGATGGCCTCAGACTTAACCTTTTGATGGCCTTGCAAGGTTTCCAAGGGTTTCCTCACTCACTGGCCTGTGGAGACAGATCCTTTGCGGTGGGTTTGAGCTGGCCGTATCCAGCTGCCACTGGAGTCATGGCCATGGGGGGTGTGGGGCGTCGGGGATACTGGGAGGAATGAGGCCGCCACGGGCCCAGCCTCCGGGGTAGATGTGAGTTATGTCCGGGGTGGGGACGGGAAGGAGGTAAGAGGTGAAGAGGGACTGGGGGTGGGGGTGGGGTCTGCGGGGATGCTGAGGGTTTCCTGGAGGAGGAGGAGGAGGAGGAGGAGGGGCCCCGCCCTGAGAGGGGAAGGAGGAGGTAAGCGGGTACTGGGGGGTCGTGGGGACGGGCAGGGACCCTCCTGCAGCGGGCAGCCTCAGGTGGGCCGGGCAGGCGCAGCGCCCCGGAGCCCTCGGTGGAGGTGGCGGCCTGCGGGACGGGGACGGGGGTGGCCCCCAGGCGGAGGGAGACCGGGTGCAGGGAGGGGGCCGCGGGGGCGGTTGTTTGCAGGCGGCCCAGGGCGGGGCCGCGGGACACCAGGTGGCGCTGTTGTCCGCGGATCGCGGGCACCGCTGGCCCCGGCCCAGGGCTCCGAGCGGAGCCAGACCGCAGCCGGGAGCCCAGGAGGGGCCGAGCGTGGGCTCCACACAGGATTCCGAGAGCAGCACGATGCTTAAATGGTGGAGAAAAAGTCATTCAAAGCTGTGTTTTCCCAGAGAGCCCATATTTCTTCCTTTCTTTTCATGCGCGCGCTTTTATGGGGCCAGAGAGCTGTTATCTCAGCTCTGTGTGAGGGAGCCCCAGGGCGGCCTCCGAGGGATTAAGCGTTCTGCTGAACCAGGGAGATTTGGGGGGCCTGAAAAAGCCATTTTGGGTGGAATCTCATCTCTGCTGCAGGGTCTGTCCCAGAGCTGTGAATGGGCCCGTGTGAGATCTGAGCCTTGTTTGTGGTTTCCCGGGGAAAAGGGCCACTGCCAGGGCTGCAGGGCCGGCTCCCAACATGGTTCCTGAATTCAGAGGAAGCCCTGGGTGTGTGTGTGTGTGTGTGTGTGTGTGTGTACGTACGTACGTGTGTGTGCCTGCCTGTGTGCACGCGTGTCTGTGCATGTAGGCGTGCGGTGTGCTTGTGTGTCTGCTCGTGCACATCGCCGTGTGCACGCGTGTGTGCGTGCGTGGGTCTGTGCGTGTGTGCTCTGTGCCCGTGTTTCTGTGCGCACGCGCGCCTGTGGACGAGTTCTGGGTCTGGGTGGCTCTTCTGTGTCTCCCCCTGTCCTGCTGCTGCGGCAGAAACACTCCCCTCCCCGCTCTCTGGAATAAGAGACCCAGGCTGGGCCCAGGTGAGGGGCTGCTTTTTGTCTCTGAAATCGAGGGGTTTTTTTGGTTTGTTTTTTGTTTTCCTTCCTTTTTCAAATCCCACACAAAGAGAGAGGCACTCAAAAGCACAACACAAACACCGCGTATTCCATGCCTTCTGGTGGGGAACATACCAGGGAATTGTCCTGCGATGCTGCGGTTAAAAACCCCGTGAGCCGCGGCCCGGAGGCCTAGGGGATGAGGTCATTGCTGCGGTTTCCTCCCCGGCCCAGGCCCCTCGGCGGTGACCCAGCCCTCCCGCCGCTGGCTCTCCCACCCCGCCCCGGGGCTCCGGCTCCCCCAGCACGGAGCGAGACTCTCCCGTCCCCTGGGCCTCAGTTTCCCAGATGCAAAACCAGGCTCCATGGGACTCTCTGGGCCCCCTTGGGCCCCTCTGCGGGCCTCACTTTCCTCAGGAACGCAGTCTAGGCTCTATCCTCAGAACCCCCCCACCCCCCCGGCCCCCGGCGGCCCCAGCTCACACTCAGCTCGGGCCTCTGCAGGCCCGCGCGTTCGCAGCTTCTGCTCTCTACACCCTTCACGTGCCAGTAAAGACCACGCTAAGTCTGGGCCAGCGGCCCCCGTGGGGAGCCTGCTGCGTGCACGCCCTCTGCTCTGTCCTTCACTCACTCGGAGGGGATGAGACTCACAGAGCTTAAATCACTCCTACCCGATGTCAGGGCACCAGCGGGTGGCCAGATTTTCCATTAACAAGCCCCAAGGCCTTGTTTTCTCCAAGGCCGCCTCCTCCTTGGAGTGCTCTTCTCCCAGCCGTCTCCTCTCTGCTTGGTGAACTCCTACACATCCCACAAAGCCCCGCTCCTGTACATTTGCTTCTGGGATGCCTCCCTGCTCGCCCAGTGACATCACTGGCTTTGTCCCCCAGTGTTCTGGGAAGATGTCATCTCCCCCACTGCGGGGCCTTGAGCTCCTTGGTTTCTGTCCCCAGCACACAGGAGCTGCCCAGTGAGGACTGGTTCCCACCGCCTGGGCCTCCTCTGATGTTCTGCGTCAGAATGTAGTCCACCCTTTCCCTGCACCCTGGTAGGGGTGTCCTCGCCTGCGTTTGTTCAGCCAGCAAGTGTTTCTCGTGCACCCACTTACATGCCGGGGTCTGTGTGCAAATAGCAGGGATTCTCGGGGGCAGGACACGGGCTTCATGTCTGCGCCCCCAGGGCCCTCCCCGTGGGCCCTGTGTAAGAGGAGGCCAGCGCCAAAGCGTGGGGAGGGACTGACACCCCGCCCCCGGGAACCGGAAGGCGGTGGCGGTGCCCTTCTGCGAGCGCACGTGTATGTGCGTGTGGATACGCATGTCCCGCCGGGCCAGGGTTGGGCCTTGGCTTGGCTCAGGTGTCCCGCTTGTCCCTCTCTTGGGCGGAGGTCTTGGCTGCCTCATGGGCAGCGACTTCCCGTGGGCAGAGCAGAGCCTCTTGGGTTTGGGGTAGAAACACTGAAAGCTAAGGGCCCGCCCCACACCGCAGTCTGCATTCCGGATATTTCTGCCCAGCGGAGCTGGCTGAAGTGTCCCGGCGTCTGGCCGTGCAGCCTGGGGGTGTGGAGTGGCCCGCGGCTCCAGGCCACAGGGGCCCCCTCGCTCGTGCCTCTGAGGCCCTGCCCGGTGCCGACCCAGGGAGACGGGATAGAGGGACACTGGCCTCGGGGACGGGGGACGGGGGAGGGGGTGAGCTGGGGGTAGGGGTCCGGGCTGCTCCTCGGGCAGGTGAGGAAGGGCCCCACCCTGGACAGTGCGTGTCTGGGGAGAGGCAGACTGCTGTGTTTGTCCACCCCGTGCCAGGTGGGGTGGGCAAGACCCTCCCGGGTCTGGGTCACCCCTGATGTCCCCGTGTGAGTCCGTGAACAGAAGCTTAAGGGCCGCCAAGCAGTATTGGAAGCCGCCAATTCCCTAGAGCCCCTTTGCCGCCTGGTGGAGACCCCTGAGAACAAGAGCCCCGACCCCCGGGGTTCTGTTGACATTGGCCTGAGCCCCCTCTAAAGCCCCCTAAGCCTGGGGCCCGGCGCCTCTGCTCCCTGTGACGGGCCCCTCACTTCCTCTCGTGTCTCCAGGGCATCTCTCCACCTCCGCCCCCATCCACACTCGAGTGCCATTGCTTCTCCCAGCGCCTGTGGCCTTTTTTCCTCATTGTGTGTGGTTGTCGTGGGTTTTCGGCTTCCTCGGCCTGGAGTGGCCTGGGCCCTCCCTTTGGGGTCTCCCTCCTGGGCTTGCAGAGGCGAGTGCCACTGTCCCTACCTTATAAGGGGGACGGTCCCCCAGACCCAAGGGCATCTGAGCACGACGAGGCCGAGGGCTCGAGGCTCGCGGGGCCCTCTCTGGGGCCCAGGGTGGCGGCTCGGGCTGTCCCCACCCCCGGGGCCATCGTTTCTGCCCGCCAGGGTCCCCGTCCCCAGGGCTGGCTGCGTTCCTGCCTGGAGGCAGCTGCTCCTGAGCGGGCAGCTGACATCCCTTCTTGCGGGGTCTGCGCTCGGCCGAGAGCCGTGAAAACGGGAACCCTCAGCTGTAACCGGAACCTTCCGCGGGCTCACGGGCCCTGTGGGTGGAGAGGTCCTAGGGCAACTTGTGCTCGCTAACAAAGGCGCCCTCTGTGAAGCCCACGCTCCGTCCCGGACCAGGACTGTCCTGTCCATCAAGTCGGTTCAGAACCAGGGGAGGGGGGCCTGGGCAGGAGGTGGAGGAAACTGCAAAGTGTTTGAAACTTTCCCGAAAAACACGTAACCGGATCCCGCGCGAGTGGCCCGAATAGGGTCGTGCCCCGGGGCCGCCGGGCAGTTTTACGCCCTGAGCCCGTGCAGGGGAGGACAGGGCCCCACCTGGGGTTGAGGGATGGGGCGGGGGCGAGGGGGGAACGGGGACATCCGCCTGCAGCCCCTGGTCCCCCGGGAAGCAGGGCACCTCTTCCAGATCACTTCCCCCCGGGACCCCAGAGTTTCCTCCTGAAGGAAAGCAGAGCAGTGGGGCGGGTGCTCTCGGGTCCCGGGGAGACTCTGCGAGGTCAAGTGGAGGCCCTGCGGCCCGAGACCAGCCAGGGCCCGGCCCGCAGGGTTCCCCCAACTCCCGGCTGTGTGAACCACTGGGTCTGGGTCTGTTTGTTTCCAGTGTTTCCTGTTTTCAGGCTCTAAAGCTCTGTGCTGTGAGGTGGGTGCCGGCCTCTTAGCTGCCTTCCGGGGTGTCTTTGCTGGGAGCCTGCTGAGAGCCCCTGGCCGGCACCCCGTCCGCACTGGGCTCTGGGAGCGTCTCCTAGCCTCCCCTCCTCGGGGAAGGCCGTCCCGCTGGGTCCAGGGGCCCCGGGAGGGAGGAACGACCATCCTGCTGGTGGAGGCTGCTGGGCCGGCCTCCGCTCCCTCGGGCAGAAGGAGACGGCGCTGGGACAGCAGCAGCCCACGGCCTCTCCTGGCACCCGCGATGCGTGTGCATGCGTATTTGTGTGTCCACGTGTGTGCATGTGTTTGCGTGGTCTCCAAGGCTTTCTCTCCAAAGCTGCCAGGGGTCTGGGTGGTCTCATCCTGCAGCTCTCCCCACTGTACCCCCCTCTTTTCTTCACCCTTTTCCGAGGTTGTGGAGACTCAGCTCCAGGCTGGTAACCAGAGTCAGTTGGAGCTGCCCCCGGTTGGGGTGTGGGGGCTGGGGGCCAGCGGGGGCATCGGGGTCTGGTCAGACGGGGAGCTTGGCCTCCCGTGTCGGCAGGAGGGCCTTTCGGGCCAGGAGTCCCTCTTGCCCGTCTGGAAGGCGTCAACCGTCCAGGAAGGGGGTCTTCACCTGCACCCAGGCCGCCCATCGGCTGCCCCCCGGCGGGAGGGTCCCGCACGGCGTTCTGGCCCCCACGGTGTGGGTCTGGCTGGGGCGGAGACGGGGGGACTGCTCCGTATTTTCCGTCCCGCCTCGCCCGCCAGAACGTGAGGGTCCAGGACCAATGTCGGACGTTGGGGTGCGGGCGCCTGCTGCGGCCCGCGGGGCCCCTCCACGGGGGATCTGGTGGGATTAGAGTGTGCCGTCCTTGGGACAGGTGTTTCCTTTATGCTGTGCCCAGGGGCTGCAGAGAAGCGCGTCTTTAAGTGCCACATTCAGTGGGGTCTCCGGCTTGGGGTAGCTGGAGGGCCGGGTTTTGTTAGGGCTTGTTTTTACATCTGACCCTGACCAGCTGGAGTGCCTTGTTTTAAGCGCGGGGTAACAGCTGACATAACATAACGGGGATCAGGCTAACAGGCAGCCGTGTCGCTGGGCGCGGGCGGGGGCCTGGCACCAGCGCTCCACGTGGGGGCTGCCCTGGGGAAGTCGTCAGGGATAATGGGATGAGCCCGGCGGGGCCTCGTGGCCGTGGGGTGCACAGCGCGGTGGGGTCTGCCAGCTGTCACCCCCGGGCGGGGGCTGGGGGCTTGCAGGTGCCAGAATAATCGCCCCAGGAGCCTGCATTCAGATGGGCTATAATCGTGTTCTCTGCTTCCCCAGGTCACGGAGAATGGGAACCAGAGGCCCCGGCTGTGCGCCCATTGAAGTATGCCATTGTGTGACTTAACGGGCGGGGGGAGGGGGCTGGTGCAGCCCTGCGGCGTCGGGGGGCCGCTGCCTGTGCACCTTGCCCAGCCACCCCCCCCCCCCCGCCCCCGACCCCTGACTCACTAAACGGACCTCAGATCCAGGGTCGGGGGGCGGGAGCGGCTGCTCTTTGCGCATTTTCCGTCTCCCAGCTATGTGTGGGTCGGGCACACCGGGTGGGGTGAGTGGAAGGCGGAGCTGTGGAGGCCCCTGGGGCGGGCGGCTGCTGGCAGCCCTCTCCTGTGACCGGGCAGGAGATGCCCCCGACAGGGGCCAGTCCCATGTGCCCAGTGCGCTGCCTGTCAGCTCCTTCTGGGCCCCTGGGCGGCAGCCCCAGCTGGGCTCAGGAGGCCTTGATGATGCCCGTGAGCACAGAGGGGGCCCAGGGAACCCCTCAAGCCTCCGCAGGGTCGTGGGAATCGGGGGCCACGCTCCCCTTCTCACACACGTGGGTCTGCAGGCGCCAATCCCGCTGGGCCTCTGGCTGCCCCGGAAGGCGAGTCCGGGCCTCAGGTCTTGGCAGTTTCACTTCCCCTTGGCTGGTGGCGGCGAGACAGACACCCCCAGCCCAGAGCTCAGGGCAGGGGTGTCACGTTTGCATTTCCAGGTGGACCCAGCCACCTTGGGCTGAGAGAATTTCCCCGTGCTGAGCTGACGCCCAAGCCGGGGCTGCTGCGAGCTGGTGGTGCCAATTTCCCAGCCTGAAGGATCTGGTTGGTAAAAACATACCTGGTCCAGCCAGACACTGGCAGAGAGGCAGGCGTGCACAGGGATGCACGTGCACGCACAGACACGCACGTGTGGACGCGCTCACGTGGCGTGCACACTCAGGCACATCCACGTGTCTGCGTGCACACGTGCACACAGGCACACTCGGCTGGAGCTTCGGCCGGCAGGGAGCGAGACGCCCTCGGGGCCGCGTTCCATTTGCACATTTAATCCAGAAACTGTCAGCACGGGAAGCCTGGACGGGAACAAAATGTCAAGTGTGTGCTGAGAGGTGCAGCCTGCCCCCTTTCCTGGCGGGTGATGGTCTGGTCAGTTTCCGAGTGTGATGAGCTGAGGATAATTTGTGCGTTCGGAACACAGCGCAGTGGGGAGACCTGGGTGGGGGGTGGGGCGGGCAGCGTCTTTATTTCATCTTCAGTTTCTTGAGCTGGGCCTGTGTCTGCTCCTCGACCGACCGTTCTCTGAGCCCGGCCAGGAGGGTCGGAGACAGGGGCCACGGTCCTCGGCGGTGGGGATTGGGCTGGGTCCGTGTGTATTCATTTCTCAGTGCTGCCGACTCTGCGAGGTCCCTGGACCCGGCTGCAGAACGTGAACGTGTGAACGTGAACTCTGTGAACGTGACCACAGAGCCCTGGTGACCTCACCGTTTTCAGGGTGCTGGACAGCGGGGCTCAGCCCCTGCTGTTGGGGTCCCCTGAACTTTCCCCAAGCATCGCCCTTTTGCTTAAGGGCTCTGTCTTCATTTCAGGGTCAAGGTGATTTTCTTTTAAATGAAGACATCTGTTAGACCACTTAGTCGCTCTGGGACGTTGGGAAGATGCTCTCTCTTCCCGGGGAGTTTGTAAGAATTCCTGGTTTCTCCCCAGTGTTTGGAGAGCCAAACATGTCATAAGCTCCGTCACTGCTCGCTGTGTAAACGGGCAGCTGGAGGCCTCTGTACCCCATATTGTGAACGGGTGGCAGTGGGGCAGCAGGCCCCGGGCTCCAGGCTTCTCCCACTTTCTGCTTCAGTGTAGGCCTGCCGTTGGCGGTGGCTCTCCAAGGCCCCAGAGCCAGGGTGCACACACACAGGCCCCCAGGCCTCACCAGAGAAACTCCAGGTGGCGGTGGTCCAGATCCCCACCGAGACCGCCCGGTGGGCTGCACGCATTCCCGACCCTCTCCAGACCTCAGCCTAGAACCCCGGTGCTGTGGGTAGCTCAGGTGCCTGGGGCTGTGGTCTGGGCACGGACGGCGTGCATGTTCTCAGTCCAGAGCTGAGGGCCTTGAAGGCCAAAGGACAGTGGTGGACAAGTGGCCTCTTCCTCCTGGCAGGGTTGGGGCGGGGGTGCTGGGGAAGTAAATGGGAAGCCCGTCAGTGCCCACCGAAGGCGCCTTAGTTGGGAACCAATGACCTCAGTTAGGAGTGTGTTAGCAGCACCTGGGCCCTCTGCACCTGAAACGCAAGGGGGAGCGGCAGACAGACAGACAGACAGGCTCAGGCTTGCCACGATGGCCGGATCTACACAGATGTGGTAGCCTCTGGGTTATGTACTCTGTTCACGTAAGCCAAAGCCAGCTTTCAATTGCGGTATCATCGACGTGTGATAGACGGCCATACTTAAAGCACACAGTTGGACACCACGAGACCGTTACCCCCAGAGGTGTCCTCAGGGCCTTGGGACCCCTCCTGCCGCCCCTCCCCACTGAGCAGGCAGCCGCTGCCCTGCCCATCAGCAGAGACTGGTCTGTACTTTCCAGGGTCCTCTGGTCAATGGATCACACACGCGTGCTCCCGTCTGGTGCCACACGTCGTTGTTCTGAGGTTCATCCAGGTGGTTGCGTGTATCCAGGGGCCGTTCTTTTCGTTGCTGACTTGTGTTCTGCTGTGTGGACGGACCACGGTCTGTTTATCCATTCACATGGTGGCGGGCATTTAGGTCATTTCCCGTTTTGAGCTGTTGTGCGTACATTTGCGTTCGAGTCTTTGTAAGGACTTGTATTTCCTATTTTTTTTTAAATATATTTTATTGAAGTATAGTTGATTTACATTGTGTTAATTTCTGCTGTACAGCAAAGTGGCTCAGTTATACATATATAGACATTCTTTTTCATATTCTTTTGCATTATGGTTTATCACGGGGTATTGAATACAGTGCCCTGTGCTATATGGTAGGACCTTGCTCTTAGGACTTGTATTTCTTTTTTCTTGCGTAAATACCTAGGGGTAGCATGGCTGGATACTATGGTAGGTGTTTATTTAATCGCTTACAAAACTGGCAAACTGTTTTCCGAAGTGGTCATACCACTTATAGGTCCCGCCAGCCGCGTGAGAGTTTCAGTCCCTGCGGTCCTCACCTGCGCTCGATGGGGTTGGTCTCTTCCCTTCTAGCCAATCTGATAAGGTGGGGGAGTGCTGTCTCCTTGTGGTTTAATTTTCATTTTCAAATGACTAATGATGTTGAGGATCTTTTCGTGTGGTTTATTGGCCTCTGTATAACTTCTTTGGTGAAGTGTCTTTCAGACCTTTGGTTCATTTAAAAATGGATCTGTTTGTCTTATTTCCTGGGTTGTGAAAGTTCTTTATATATTCTAGATACATGGGTATATGTTTTACAAATATTCCCTCCCCCCCCAGTCTATGGCTTTCCTCTTCCTTTATTTAATAGTGTCTTTTGAAAACTAAAAGATCGGGCTTCCGTGGTGGCGCAGCGGTTGAGAGTCCGCCTGCCGATGCAGGGGACACGGGTTCGTGCCCCGGTCCGGGAAGATCCCACATGCTGCGGAGCGGCTGGGTCCGTGAGCCGTGGCCGCTGAGCCTGCGCGTCCGGAGCCTGTGCTCCGCAACAGGAGAGGCCACAGCAGTGAGAGGCCCGCATACCGCAAAAAAAAAAACTAAAAGATCTCAATTTTAATGAAGTCAAATTTATTGCTTTTTCATTTTTTATGTGTTCCATGCTTTTAATGTCATATTTAGGAAATCTTTACGAAATACGTGATTACTAAGGTTTTCTTCTGTGTTTTCTTCTGGTGGTTTTAGTTTCAGTGCTTACATTTAGGTCCATGAGTTACCTTTTGTCCACCATGTAAATTATGGGTTGAAGTTCTTAATTTTTATAATTTATTTTTACTGAAGTATAGTTGATTTACAAAGTTGTGTTAATTTCTGCTGTACAGAAGAGTGATTCAGTTATACATATATATACATTCTTTTTCGTATTCTTTTTCCATTATGGTTTATCCCAGGGTATTGAATAGAGTTCCCTGTGCTATACAGTAGGACCTTGTTGTTTATCCATCCTATATATAATAGTTTGCGTCTGCTAACCCCAAGCTCGCAATCCATCCCTCCCCCACCCGCCTCCCCCGTGGCAACCACAAGTCTGTTCTCTATGTCTGTGAGTCTGTTTCTGTTTCGTAGATAAGTTCATTTGTGTCATATTTTAGATTCCATATATAAGCGATATCATATGATATTTTTCTCTGTCTGACTTACTTCACTTAGTATGATAATCTCTAGGTCCATCCATGTTGCTCCAAATGGTGTTATTTCACTTGAAGTTCTTAATTTTTTTATGTGAGTGTCCAATTGTTCCAGTGCCGTACACTGAAAAGAGTATTCGTTACCCAGGGAGTCACCTTGGCACCCTTTTAAAAACTCAATTTACCATAAAAGTGTGGGCCTATTTTTGGTGATGCAGTTCTGAAGCATTGACCTTTTAGTCCGTCTTTATGCCAATACCACAGTGCCTCGATTACTACAGCTTTGTAAAAGTCTTAAGGTAAGGAAAATCATCCACCTTTGCTCTTCTCTTTCAAGCTGTTTTGGTTATTCCAGGTCCTTTGTACTCTCTTCCATATAAATTTTAGAAGCTGCTTTTGTCAATTTTTACAAAGAAGCCTGGTGAGATTCTGCTTGGGATTGCACTGAACCTCAAGATCAACTGGGGGAGAATCAATCTCTTACCGATATCAGATCTTCTGACCCATGAACATTGTAGATCTCTCCATTTATGTAGATCTTTAATTTCTGTCAGAGATGTTTTGTGGTTTTCAGTGAAAGGCCTTGTACCTCTTTTGTCAGATACCAGGTTTTTCATATTTTCTCATGCTATTGTCAATGGTGTTTAGAGCTGTAATTAATTTTGGTATTTATACATCTTATATATTGATACATCTGTAACTCAGTTTTTAGTTCTAGTAGATTTTTTGTGTGGATTCCATTGATTTTTTTGTTGTTGTTTTTACATTGATCATCATGTCTGCAAATAAAGACAATTCTACCTCTTCCTTTTCGATCTGGACGCCTATTTTTTTTTCTTGCGTGATTGCACTGGCTAGCCCCTCCAGTACAATGTTTAATAGAGATGGGAAGAGTGAACATCCTTGCCTTGTTCCCAGTCCTTCCCAGAAGTACGTTTAGTTTCTCACTATCAAGTGTGATGTTAATTAGGTTTCTGTAGATGTCCTTTATTAGACTGAGGAGTTTTCCTTCTAATACTAATGCTAAGAGTTGTTTATTTTAACATGAATGGATATCGAAATTTGTCAGGTGCTTTTTCTGCACCTCTTGAGATAATCATGTTTTTTTCTCCTTTAGTCTCAATATGGTGAATTATATTGATTGATTTTTCAGACGTTAAATCAAGCTTGTGTTTCTGGATAAACCCCAGTGGTCATGTTGTATTATTACCCTTTGTAGATATTGATGAACTTAATTTGCTACCATTTTGCTAAGAACGTTTGCATCTAAGTTCATGAGGGACGTTGACTATAGTTTTCTTATAATGTTTTTGGTTTTGGGGTCAGAGTAGTGCTGGCATGGTAGAGTGCTCTGGGAAGTGTTCTCTCTTCGTGTGAGGAGAAGAATTTTGTAGAAGTGGTCTTATTTCTAACCTATGTGTGTGGTGGAATTCATCAGTAAAGCCATCTAGGCCTGAACTTCTGTTTGTGAGAAGGTTGTTAACTAGATTTTAAATGCATTTAATAATTATGTTCAGGTTACCTATTTTTTCTTGAGTAGACCTTGTTATTTTGTGTGTTTGACGGAATTGGTTCATTTCACCTAAGACGTTAAACTGATTGGCACAAAGTTGTTCATAATATCTCATTATTATTTTTTTTTAACACTTGTAGGATTGTGGTGATACCTCTTCTCTCATTTCTATATTGGTAATTAGTGCCTTTTTTTTTATGATCAGTCTGGCTAGAGTTTTAGTGATTTTGTTGATCTGAAATAACCAACTTTTATCTTGGGGTTTCATTGGATGTTTTTTCTTTTTTGTTATTTTGTTGGTTTCTTCTCTGATTTTTCTCGTTTCTTTTCTGTTTGCTTAGTTTTAATGTGCTCACCTTTTTCTAGCTTTTAAGGCAGAAGCTGAGGTCACTGATTAAAGATCTCTTTTCTAATGTAGGTGTTTGGTAATCTAAAGACCACTTTAGTTGCATCTCACAGATTTTGATGTACTGTGTTATTTTCATTCCGATTTGGCGTATTTTCTAATTTCATTTTTGATTTCGTCTTTGATTCATGGGTTAGTTAGAAGTGTATTACTTTCCAAACATTTGGGGATTTTCAAGATACCTTTCTGTTATTGATTTCTACTTTAACTCATTTGTGGTAAGAGAAAACACTTAACGTGATTTGATTCTTTCAAAATTTATTAAGACTTAAAAAAAAAAAAATTGGGGCTTCCCTGGTGGCGCAGTGGTTGGGAGTCCGCCTGCCGATGCAGGGGACGTGGGTTCGTGCCACGGTCCGGGAAGATCCCACATGCCGCGGAGCGGCTGGGCTCGTGAGCCATGGCCGCTGAGCCGGCGCGTCCGGAGCCTATGCTCCGCAACGGGAGAGGCCACAACAGTGAGAGACCCGCGTACCGCAAAAAAAAAAAAAAAATTTATTAAGACTTGTTTGATGACCCAGCATAAGATTTATCTTTGTAGATGTTCCATGCACACTTGAAAAGAGGATGCAATCTGTTGTTGTTGGGAGGACTGTCCTATAAGTGTCAATTAGGACATTGTGGTTGGCAGTGTTGTTCGGTCTCCTGTATCCGTACCGGATTTTGTGTCTATTTGTTCTCTCAATTATTGAGAGAAGGGGTGGGTATCAAAATCTCCACCTATAATTGTGGATCCATCTTTTCATTCTTCCATGTCTAGTAGTTTTTACCCAGTGTATTTCAAAGCTTTGTTATTGGGCGCTTTAGTATTTAGAATGGTACATGTCCCCTTGATGAATTGACCCACTTATTGTTATGAAATGGCCTTCCTCATTCTGGTAACTTTCTTTGCTCTGAAATCTGCATTGTCTGGCTTTCTATTCGCTCGTGTTAGCACAGTCTGTCTTTTAAACTTATTTTACGTTTAGCCTCTTTGTGTCTTTATATTTAAAATGTGTTTCTTGTGTGAAGCATATAGCTGAGTCTTCATTTGTGAGTCAGATTAAAATCCTTTTAAAGGATGAATTAAGCTTATTCGCTTGTATTAATATGGCAGGTGTTCTTGGTTTCACTCTGTCGTAGTCTTTTACAATTACGTGTATTTTACCATAGTTGCTGTGGCAGTTTTCTCCGTGAGATGTGTATCCTTTGCTCTTTAAAAATATGTTGGTATTTCGAAAGGCTTGTGCTTTTGTTCTGACAGTTACTTTTGTTCCTATACCTTTTAAAATTTCTTCAGTCATTGTTTTCGACTTCCCCCTTCGGTAGCTGGCTTGTTGGTTATTATCGCTCTCCGTTAACCCCCACCTGTAGCCTGTACCACCAAAAACGGGCTTATTCCTTTTTCCTCTTTTATAAGTCTCAGACCCCACAAATCCAGGATCAACAACTGAATACTCAGAGGGCAAGAAAAGGATGAGTGACGTGGGAGGTGGGGGTACTGGTTGGCCTCGTTGAGCAGGTGTCTCTGAGTGAAGGTGAAGGACTGAGTCATGCATGCGTTTTGGGGGGGCAGGGGTGCTCCCGGCAGAGGGGACGGCTCCCATCTAGACCCTGAGCAAGCGTGTGCCTAGCTCTTGTGTGTGTGGGGGTCAACCTGGTGTGAAGGGTTTGGGGCTTGCTCTGGGCACTTGGGCTTTCCCTCTTGGGAGCCAGAGCTCGACGTGGGGTGCCCTCTGACTGGTGGAAGAGGGGCAGGCGGGCAGCAGCAGGGAGCAGGGAGGCAATGGATGGTGACTTGGCCTCATTTTATTTTGATTGCACGAGTCATTTATACCCCAAATGTGGTTCCTTCCGGGGAGAAGGCTTTTACTGATGCTGACAGGTTTTATTTCTCAAAAAAACAGAAAAACCCCTCTGAACCAAGTGTGGCAAAATGGAGAAAAAGCAGGAAATGGGGTGGGAACTTTTTCTTGTCAAATTATCTGCTATATTCTTAGGTCTATTTTTAAAATCTCATATTGAGCAAAGAAAGAAAAGTCTGTTTAGATGAAAAATTTCCGTAGCAGTTCATACGGCCTTTCTCAGCCTTGTGGGTGCAGAGGGGCACCCTGATATCCTGCGGGGGTCACGGGAACGTGTCTGCAAATGGCTAAATTCCACTGAGACATTCGCAGAGTTTACCAATCCCTTGGGGAAAGCATTTCTGCAGAAGGTTTTATAGGCCTGTGGGGAGGTGGGGTTGTCTTACTGTATCACAGTGGAGCCAGCTGCATGCAGGCGTGTGCGTGCCTGTGTGTGCACGTTTGTCTGTACATTCACTGTGTGCTTGGGTGTGTGCATACGTGTGTGTGTCTGTGTGTGTTGCAGCCAGGCCCTGAGACAGCGGACACAGGGACCCTGCACTCTCCCCTAGCCCTGGGCTGGACCCTGAACTGATCCGGGGGGAGCCAGAACTGGCCGGAAGCCATGTAGGGTCTCCTCCTCGCCCGCTGTCTTGTCACTGCAGCCCCCTCCCCTGTGTCACCCTCTTTGGTGTCCTGATTCCTCACCCACTGGCCAGTTGTCTTGGATGCTGTTGAGAGCTCCTGGGTCCCAGCTCATATCCAGAGCCCCTGCACCTGGGGCAAGGGGGCGTCTCAGCTGCCGGCGCCATGGTGGAGGTGGTGGTCCCCGAGGGGCTGCAAGGGGCTTTGGGGCGGGCTGGCACTGCCCTGTCCTCCATTCAAGCCGCCGCCAGGTGATGCTGGGGCCTGGCGTGTGGTGGGCCGTGTGGGAGCCCAGTGCTGCCTGGTGCCCTGGCCATGCCAGGTCTGTTTCTGGGGGGGTCTCTGTGTCTGTTTGCTGAGCAGGGCTGCTCCTGGGAGCCCGCTGTCTGTCCACTCGGCCCGCGGGCGGGCTCTTCTGCCCCCAGGCGCCTGCAGTGGGAACAAGAGGTAGTCTGTGTGCTATGGCTGCTCCTCCAGCATGTAGGCCGCCTGGGCTTCCGTGGGCCCGGCCTGGGGACGCCTGGGGGGCAGCGGACGTGAGTGGCAGCCCATGGCCAGCTCCCCAGGCCTGCCCGGCCCTTCCATGCCACGGATCCGGGGCCTTGGCCCCCTGTCCGCCAGCCACCTGGCACGAGCCTCTGTCTCCACTCTGCAGTTTGTTGTGTCTGGGAGACCCCAGGGCCACTTTGTGAGTAGGATGCTGGGGGGCTCACTGCCCTCAGGACAGGAAGGCGGTCAGGCCTGAGGAGGGACAGGCCCGGGTCGGCGAGTGGTTCCGTAGCAGCCCGAGGGTAACTATCGCCGGCCTCCTGGCCACATGTGCCCCCAGCTCCGTGGGTATGGAGTGCACGGCCAGAGACAGCACGACACAGGTGGGCGGAGTTTGTGCCAACAAACTGCTTTCTTAAAATTAATTCTATGAAACTCATTAATTCTACGAAGCACTTTTAGGCTTACGGAAAAATGGAGCACAAAGCTTAGAAAGTTCCCACTTACCTCCCCCCCGCCCAGCCCCCGACGTGGCCCATCGTGAACACCGTGTGGCGCAGGCGTTTGTTACAATCGATGAACCGACTTGATTGGCTACTGTTAACTCAAGTCCACAGCTCACACCAGGGGTCCCGCTTGGGTTGTTCTCTCCGTGGGTTTTGACAGATGTGCGGTGATGTGTGTTTTGGGGTCGTACAGAGCGGGCTCGCTGCCCTGAAGCGCCCGTGTGCGCCCGCCTTGCTTCCTCCCTCCCCCAGAGCGCGGCCGCCACTGCCCTTTGTATGTCTCTAGCATCTACAAAAGCAGACGGCGCAGGCCTGGCCGCCGCGAAGCGTGAGGCCCTGGCTCAGGCCGCGTGTGAGCAGCCGGCCAGGGGCGCGTGCCCCTCCCTGGGGTCTCTGCGCACGGTTCGGGGGGTGCCCTGCCCCCCTACCCTGTGGGCTCTCGCCTGGCCTGCGGCAGTGCCCACCTGACTCCCCCGCGAGCCTGCCTGTGTCCTCTGGTCCTGTGGCTTCCCGTGATTTCTTCTTTTCCAGAGGCTTCCACACTCCGTGGCCACGAGCCGGGCCATGCTCTGAGCATCCCTGGAGTGGGGGCACCCCGTGTCCTTCTGGGGACCGCCCGGTAGGGGATAGAGGTCAGGCTCTCTGGCCTGGGGTTGCTGGGCCCCGGGCGGCTGAGTGTCCGTGAGGACCTGGGCCCGTTGCCATCTGGGCGTGACCTTTACTCCATCCCAGGTCTGAGCGCTGCTGTGCCCCGTCCCCTGTCCAGAGCCTGCCGGCCGCCCACCCACCACTCTCCCCCAGCCAGGCCTCACCAGTGCCCGCGCCGTGGCGGCCGGGACGGACCTCTTTAAGGAGCAGTCAGATCCGGTGCTGCCTTGTTTATAACCTCCGGAAGCTTCCCACGCTGTGAAGGGACACCTCCTGCCCCCTGTGACCCACAGAGCCCCTTGAGGCGAGGTCACGGCCCCGCCAGCCCCACCTCCCGACAGCGGCCTCCCCAGGGTCCGGCCTCCGTGCGTGTCCTTTAGGCTGGAGCCCAGACGTCACTTCCTCAGGGAGGCCAGCCTCCACTCATCCCTTTTGCCCTCGTACGTCACACGGGGGTCACGGTGCTGGGGGCTTCGCAGGGGCGGGAGGGCCTGAGATGCCGGGCTGGACCTCTCTCAGGTGGGGCACCCTCGCTTTGGGGGCCGGGGGAGCTGTGTGGGTGCTCTGAGGTCTCGGGGGGCCCAGGACTGCAGAGCATCCCGGGCTGTGTGCGGGGCCGGGGACACACTTCCCAGGGTTAGAGCGCCAGGTGGGCACCCAGCAGGGACCCAGGCAACACGTGAGCCCGGGTCCTCCGAAGGAGGATGGAGCGTGGCCGTGAGTCTAAGGGCTTTCTGGGGGAGGGGGACGGGTCCGGAGCTTCTGGAAGGAGTCTTCCAGGGCGCCCTCAGCCCCGGTGTGGGCGGCGGGTGACCCTGGGCTCAGTGCAGCTGGGTTGCGAATGGGGTTGGGGTCCCAGGGGTGAGCTTTGGATGTCCT